>CAMQGK010000193.1:5312500-5912500 GCA_947000775.1 Pterois miles
GTTTTGCATGCATCATTGCTAATGTGTTAAAAATCACCCACATTCGGATATCATTTTGAGACTCGCAGCAATGGCATGAATTAAAAATCAGCTTTCTACGATTAATTTCAAGATTTCTCTGGGTCGTTATTGGCTTGGAATCCAGTCTGTCTGCAGCTCTTCCTTCCTGCTGGGAGATCCGTTACACTGATCTCACCTCCAGCCAACCTTTGTCACTCTGCAACCTAATCCTCCTCCTCCACCGTCCCTCCAACCCTCCACTAGGAAGAGCAGTACAGCCATGGAGGCTAAATCTGGAAGTGGCAGCCCAGGTGAACCCTCGCCTGCCCCCATGCATGTAAGAGGCTAATGACGGAGGGATGGAAATACACACATTAAGCCAAACAGTCTCAACAGGCTGATTAAAGTGCAGCGTATAGCTCTGCCGCACGCTGCTAATATTGTGTCTGCTAAATGCAGACAAGACTCTTGAAATCACGTCGAGATGCATCTACCGATCGATCGATCCGTTCAATACATAATGTGGCAGCTGTACTTCCTGCCTGTACTCTCTGAGCAGGGCCACGCCCACGCCACTCCATCCTTACCTCATCACTAAGCACCCCGCTTAATTGTTGTCAGATTAGCAGTCAAGGCTAAATCGGACTGTTCCACTGGCCGATGGATAACGTCACAGCCGATCAAGAGCAGCGCAGCAGCAGTGGGCAGAGTGGGGGTAGGGATGGAGACGCAGACGTGGAGAGAAAAGTTCAGCTTCCTCAGAAAGTACTACACAAAAGTTATTCATTCGTATTAATGATGAAAT
This sequence comes from Pterois miles, assembly GCA_947000775.1. Taxonomy (NCBI): domain Eukaryota; kingdom Metazoa; phylum Chordata; class Actinopteri; order Perciformes; family Scorpaenidae; genus Pterois; species Pterois miles. The sequence continues at coordinate 5,313,306 of CAMQGK010000193.1, forward strand.
TCAAACTTAAACATGTTGTGGATTAAAATTGTTTTTTCCCCCATCTGTATACTAGTATAGCTGTAAAGCTTTGTTTAATCTTTAATAATTATCATGTTTTTCTACTTTCTACTAAAGTGGTATCAATAATGTCAGCTAGCTTTGTGTGCTGTGTGCTTCTGTATGTGTAAATCATTTTCTGTTGTTTCATTTTTTTGTACATATATTTTATTGGTTTTCAGTTTTTATAGTCTATATATATATAAAAATATATGACTTGAAATTACTTACTTAATAACCCTAACTACAAAGAGGCACCATTCAACAAATATGTTAACAAACTGAAGTCCTACCATCCCTACCACCCCCCACAGGATTACAGGTGACTGAATACATTCAGGTGAAGGACAGAAAAACACAAGATAATTACATAATAATGTATGTATGTTGCTTCTTCTTTGTCTCTGACTGAATGGCTCATTTTTATGGTTTGGTTTTGCATCCCTAATAAGCGTGATTTGTTTTTTCCTTAGTTATTGCTGCATATCTCTGGTCAAGCCACAAAAAAAAAAAAAATATTAAAAACTTTAATATGTAAACAAACATCCAAATCTTAGTTTATCATAGCTAAAAACAGCAGTCTCAGTATCGAACATCAAAAAATGTATAAGTGTCGTTCTAGAGCCAAACTGGGCTAACAGCAGCGTCCAAGTCGAAACTGTGAACATCCACAACCACGAAGACCTGAAGAGGAATTGTGAGTGACAGAGTGGCTGAGGATGATGACGGAGGGATGAAGACGAGACCGAGCGGTGAGCTGAAAGGAGTGCAGAGCCTCTGTCTTGACTCTGCAGGTAGCAGGCCTGCCGGGTAATGGGATCGGAGGGGGAAAGCCGATTCACAGCTCAGAAATAAGAACGGCGGTGGCAGCTGAGACGGGCGGCGTGGAGAAGGCCCGGCCTGCCAAGTTCATTCAGGACGCCACAAAAATACAATGGAAGGGAAGAAAAAAGGAAAACAGTGGGGGTGATGAATGGAGGAAGGAAAGAGGGAGTCTGGAAGCTGAGAGAGGAGGCAGAGACACTCCGAGTTTAAGAGGATTTAAATGGTTCACTTTCAGCTGAGCTGAAGGAGTTGTCCTGCGTCAAATTTATCTCTGAAAACGTTAAAGGTGATGATAACACTAAAAATCTGGTGTAATAGAGCAGCTTTTCAACCACGATGGCCTTTTCTGAATTCTCTCACTCGTCACCGGAGGCAAATATTTTCATCCCTTCGCTTGTGTAGAATGGAAGTGAACAGGAGGTGAATGTTAATTTCGCATGACGATGCATTTAAACTGATAATTAGTTCGAAGGTTAAAACCCAACAAACTTTTGACATTTACACACCAGGTGTGATGAATAAACAACATGAAAATGCAAAATACTCACCTGCAAAAATATATATATATACACACATATATAGGCCTGTACATAGGCGCACATTCTGCACATCGTGATCGAAGCGTCTCCTGTGTGCCAGCATGTTGATGCAAAATGTGAGTGACCCTCTCCAGAGTCATTTGGGGCAGAGCCAGTGCACAGAGTGTGGGTACGTGGGAAGTGAGTGGTAAGGCGAGAGAGACGGGAGCGAGTAACATTACTGTCTCTGGCCCAAGCATGAAGAGAGTTTGGTTTGTCGGTTTTGGCTACCGTAGAAACATGCTGGCCAGCTCCATGAAGAGGACCTGTTCCCTATCTAGATGTAAACAGCTCATTCTGCATTAATGAAAACACAATGATTCTTGTACACTAAAGAAAACTTACTTACAATAGTTGAACAATGTTCCTTCAAGTGCAGGCTATTGTATTAGCATCTGTTCTACATTAAAATGTCGTCTGTCGTCACTCTAACATGTGGACTTGCAATCTCTCTAAGCACTGGTAACCACTTTCCATGTTCCCTGTGAGAGACCTCTGTTGATTAAATTGCCACTGAACAGGCTTTAACCCTCACCGTCTACCATGTTTCAGTCTCAGGTGTCCAACCATCCCAGTATCTAATTCCACAGCACTCGGCCTTCAGCTGCACCCAAACCCCTGAACTCCATCTATCAATCCATGACAGTCCGACATCTTCACCTGTAATATAACGTAGGTTTCCTCAGACGTAAACACCACAGAGGCAGACATGATTAAACCCTGCATTACGTCACTACTGGTCTCTATTTTATGACCCCTTAGGTGTGTCCTGACCTCGAGGATGGGAGCCGTCATCAGCAATCATCACATCTTTTCTCATTCCCACCAGCCAGTTATTTCTTTAATTTAACAACCTAAAAGAAGCTGAAGGCAGTATTGTTTTTCAGTGTGCAGAGCCTGAGGCTGCGGCTTTTTCCTCTGCTGCTTCAGGACTGAATCCATCACTGTGAGATCAGTGTATCTGATGGCATTCTCAATAGCTTCGTTAGCAATTAACAGCGTACGCTGATCCCAGCTAACCAGCAGATTGGATCGGCTAGCTGTCCAGAACTACACACTCAAATGAAGCCTCAGTTCCTCTTCCTCCTCTTTTCTATCCTTTGTTTCTTCCTTACCTTTGCACTTTGCATTTCCTATCTGGCTTGTTTCCATCTCTCCTTCCTGTTTTACCTTTCCTCTTACCTTCCTTTCTTCCACACATTTTTCCATCCTTCCTACCTTGCTAAATCTTTCCCTCTTCCCCTTCCTTCTTTCCATCTCTCTCTCTCTCTCTTTTCATGGTTTAATTCCTGCAGTAAAGGCCACCATGTGACTCGTCCATCTTCTGTTTGTCGTGTTGCATTAATGCAGGTGAGTCTTAAATGTATAACCAGCATACATGCTTCAGGGTCAAACCTTCCCCATCGCTCTCACTAAGGAACTCATTAGGAGGCGATGAAGAGGAATACCCATCAGCCCTTGCACAACGACCTGCTTCTCATTTTCCTCCTCCCTCCATCTTTCTCCACATCCTCCTATTCCTTCCTGTCACATGCTCAGGCATGACACTCGTTATTCCATACAAATTACATCCTGAACACTGGATTCTCTGGATTTTTTACCGTGACAATGGTCAGATTTTAGATAATCAGTACAAAATACTGGCTAATTGTGACTTCCTCTACTCTTTAAAACTGAAACTGAAGAGTGCAATTGCTCATATCAACTGGATTTTGTATCATATATCTGTTGTCCCTTGCCTGTTTTTGACAAGATTTGTTTGTTTTTTTGTAACTTCCCTTGAAAGAGACATTTTAATCTAAAGGGACTTCCTGGTTAAAATAAAAGTAGGAGACTCTTCTCCAATAATACATATCTGTTACAACACTCCTCTCCACCTCCATCTCCATCTTTACTCTTTACCTTCTCCATCCATCCTCCTCTCAGCTGGTAATCTATCTATTCAGGCAGGCAGCGTTTTTAAAGCTCTTAACAGGATTGGAGAAAATCAGAGTGAACCTTATCACAGGGGTCGGGTCAAAGGTCAGCAGAGAGGTTAATGATGGCATGTATGTGTGTGTGCAGCGGAGGAGGATACTAATTTTGTAGCACCGTAGGGGTGTTTTTTATTACTTAAGTGTGCAGCTAAACACACGCACACACACACACCTTTTCTTGACCCTGATTACAACTCTTGGACCCGGCCAATCGCGTCACTCCACACTTATTCTGAAACTCCAAATCCATCAGTTCACCTGACCTTAATTCAGCAGCGACAGGTCGGCCAATCAGATTACTTCACCTTCATTTAAACTCCTCCGACGGGCAGTTCTGACCCTGATCCCAGCCAATCACATATAAGAAGCAACGGTATTTGTTAACGTTAACATATTCAAATTGTCGACTCTCAGTCGATTAAAATAGTTAATCGCGATTAATTACCTGTTCAAAATGTGCCTTAAAGGGAGATTGGTCAAGTATTTAATACTCTTATCAACATGGCAGTGGGCAAACATGTTTTATGGAAATTTATGTATATATTTATTATTGGAAATCAATTAACAACACAAAACAATGATAGATATTGTCCAGAAACCCTCACAGGTGCTGCATTTAGCATTAAAAATATACTGAAATCATAACATGTCAAACTCCAGCCCAACAGGAAACAACAGCTGTGAGTGTGTCAGTGTACTGACTTGACTATAACTTGCCCCAAACTGCATATTATTATCATAAAGTGGGCATGTCTGTAAAGGGGAGACTGGTGGGGACCCAGAGAACCCATTTACATTGACATATCTGGAGGTCAGAGGTCAAGGACCCCTTTGAAAATGGCCATGACAGTTTTTCCTCACCAGAATTTAGCATAAGTTTGGAGTGTTGTTAAGCCTCGTTTGCAACAAGCTAGTATGACCTGGTTTCTAGTTTCATATGATGAAGTATTTTCACTCTAGCTTTAAAACTGAGCCTGCTATAACCTAAAAATAGCACGTAATGTGTTAAAAAAAATGGTTGTGTTTTGGTTGTGTTAAAACAAATTTGCATTGTTTTCTTATTGTGTTAACTTTGACAGCCCTCGATCAAATATTTGAAATTCACTCATTAGCTGATCAGCAAGCAAGAGGAGTCACAGTACAGCATACAGGAGTCACCTCTATTTTGCAGGTGTATTTGGTGGCTCATTTAAAATTAAATAAAACTTTAAAAATGTAATTTTAGAAATGCTCTATAAACATTCAGTCTGGCCCAAACTTGGCCTACTTTGGATTCTGGTCTCTCATAATCTCTGCTGCGCTGACCCTGGACCAGCCTGCTGTGTGCTGCGGTTGAGTTGTCCTTCCTGCTTCCGGACTACGCCGTCTGCAAAATAAAAGGACGATGCTGCAGCAACACAAACGCTTTCTGCTTATTCTGACGAAAGGACAGCTGGAAGCTCTGTAACACCGGAGAAAGAGAGCTGCACAGAGGAGGAGAGCAAGGACGTTGTGGGGAAATACGACCCTGTGGCCCCGTAATACGATATCACTGAGTCACCGGTGGCAGCGGGCCTTAATCAATTATAAAGAGTCAAATTAGATAATGCCTCCGTGTGGGGAACGACCTGGATGTATGCAACCCCCCATGAGGGGAGCTTTTTTTACGGTGAACTAAAATACTCGGAAAGGTGATAAAACGTGACAGGTGCATTGACTCGCATCACTTCATCATCAGTTTCCTCTACGGCACCACTTCCCAGACACCACCGCTGCAACCTGACACTGGGTTTAGAGACAGAGAGGTGGGGTTCATACGGAGGAGGCAGAGGAAGAGGAGGGAAACGAGCAACCCCTTCTAGTGAGATAATGAGCTGAACAGGTGCCATCTATAGACCTGCTGCTGCCTCCTTTAGTTTTGTCTCCTGTCACTTCTTGAAGCAAGAAGGGATGCAATTATAGTTATAGTATAGCAGGCTGTTCTCATACACCAGTGGCAGCTATAGCTACAAAAAGTAATGCACTGTAATTCATATATATCCCACAGTAATGCACTTACTCTTAAATAACACCACTTCCACGTTCCTAAACCTACCTACCTAAACAAATTAGCAAAAGCTGCCAAAGTAACGTGATAAAAATGCATTAACGCAAATTTGTTAGTCAGTAACTTCTCAAATCCATTAACGCAGCTTGTGAGTTTTAGTTTGTAGTGGCTCAGTTTTAAAGCTAGAGTGAAGATACTGGGATCATATAAAGTAGACAACCTAAAGAATCTACTGGTACCAACCATGTCATACTAGCTTGGCTATTTTCAAAGGGGTCCCTTGACCTCTGACCTCCAGAAATGTGAATGAAAATGGATTCAGGGTAGCATGGGGTCATGGGTAGCAGGCTCAGTTTTAAAGCTAGAGTAAAAATACTTCATCATATAAAACTAGAAACCAGGTCATACTAGCTTGTTGTGAAGGAGGCTTGTAGGAGGCGTAACGCTCCAAACCCACGCTAAATTCTGGTGAGGAAAAACTGTCATGGTCATTTTCAAAGGGGTCCCTTGACCTCTGACCTCTAGATATGTGAATGTAAATGGGTTCTGTGGGTACCCACCAGTCTCCCCTTTACAGACATGCCCACTTTATGATACTCATATGCACTATGAGGCAAGTCATCGTCAAGTCAGCACACTGACAGCTGTTGTTGCCTGTTGGGCTGCAGTTTGCATTGTTGTGATTTGAGCATATTTTTAATGCTTAAGTCAGAACCTGTGAGGGTTTCTGTTTTTGTTTTGTGCTGTTAACTGATTTCCAATAGCTGGTATAAAGCAGCATATTGCCCATACCCATGTTGATACGAGTATTAAATACTTGACAAAGGTACGTTTTGAGCAGATAAAAAACATGTTACTCTGTTTTTCATAGGAAAGGAAGAACAGAGGACCAGAGGCCAAGTTAGCGAATTGTTCCGATCAGCAGATTATAAAGTGAAGGACAAAATAAACTCCTTCCGTTTATGTTTTTTCACCCACCCGTCAATCAATCAATTAATGAATCAATTGCCTTAACAGCCGATTAATCACCCAATCAATTCCTGACAAAGTCAACCTTCAGATGAGACAGACCAGACGGCCGAAGTTGATCAGAGTCCATAAAGTGAAGAGTCAAACTCTTTGAGCTTTACTCCACTTTTCTCTCTCTCTCTCTCTCTCTCTCTCTCTCTCTCTCTCTCTCTCTCTCGCTACCTCTACCTCGCTCTCTCTCTCTCTTTCTTTCAGTCTATCTACTTCTTTGCATCTCTCTGTTTCTTTCTGTTTTTCCCGGTCAGGTCGGGGCGGCTCGCTAACGCAGCCACAACAGAACCATAAACCTGATGAAATCCTTAGTGCTCACAGCTAATTACATGCCTAATCACATCCTGTTTGCACTCTCACAAAAACATAAACAAACCACTTTTGTGTGTGTGTGTGTGTGTGTGTGTGTGTGTGTGTGTGTGTGTGTAAGACAAATTGCAGCCAATTGTGATTTCTCCTTTGGTTGCAGCCTGCAGATTATAGTGTGGAGCTGCATGGTGAAGATTGGTCGGCGGGCGAACTGGCTTCTCATTAATGTGATGCCTACATCCCACACACACACACACACACACACACACACACACACACACACACACACACACACACACACACACACACACACACACACACACACACACACACACACACACACACACACACACTCATCAATAACACACTGGCTCACACAGTGAAAAATGCCTATTCATGTTTGAGTGGTTAACGAACGCTTACAAAAACACAAAAGCAGCCCAAACTGTCTGGCTCACACATGAACAACACATTATATTTTTAGGACAAATTACTTTGTCCACAACACACATACTATGTGCACAAACACTGCATGTACAGCACATGTACATGAGGCACACAAGTAAGTTGTCATGAAGACACACACACACACACACACACACACACACACACACACACACACACACTATCAGTGATCCAAAGAGCTCATTTGTGTGAGTAAATCCTATAGTCTCAATTCAATTGTAATGGGCTGTGTTCCCCTACAGCAGGGTGGGCCCAGCTAGCTGTAACTAATAGAAAAATCTTATCACAGCTCAACACACACACACACACACACACACACACACACACACACACACACACACACACACACACACACACACACACACACACACACACACACACACACACACGGTGGCTTCTCAAGGTCGTTGTGAGATTTCTAGGAAATGTGTAGATAAGCACGACTCAGCATGTGAACTGTGGTGTTGGAGGGTTCATAAGGGAAAAAACAAACCAACAACAAATAGAGGTGAAACAAGGGTTAAAGGAGCTCGCATCACGTCTGATCTCAGTTCATCGAAGCCTAATTAATTATGACACCTCCGTATAATTACAGTAAACAAAAGAGACTATGATGGGCAGCTTGTACCTCACAACAGCCTTATCAAATTAAGACTGTATTTCCCTCATCCCCCACTGCCTCTTGTCTCCTTTGTTTCCTTGGAAATAATTTACACTTAAAATTGGTCTCTGATGGGAGTGTCAAATAACACACATATGAAAAATTATTATTTGTTAAATACTCAATTCTGATTGGTATAATTATGGATTCTAGGTTGTTATTTCTTTATAGAAGTTGTATGGGAGAGTTTGAAGTGGATTGGAGAATTTTTTGAAAAATAATTAATTTTTAAAACAGTAAACAAAAGAGATAATCTACTGATGGGCAGTCAAATAAACCCCTTCAGTACCTCACAACATCGCCCTGGTGGGGTTTATTCAATATTAAGACTGTATTTCCCATCATCCCCCACTGCCTCTTGTTTCTTCATAGCAGGGTGTTGCTATGAATAACAGACGGTGGATATGGGCACAGGTCTGATCAGTCTGACGGCCTACTTTTTGTGTCAAATTATTGATTTCTTAAGTAAGTAGTCGTGAAATAATTTGGATAATGTACACTTAAAGGTATTGTGAAGGCCGGTCTTCCTGTCTGGGTTTCCCACAAAGAATCTCACTATACATTATCCCTTAGTTGTCCACCAGTGGATTGGCTGATTCAACTGACCCGTGAAGCTGAGTTTCTTCACAAAGAATCGCACAAAAACACCACTTTAAATCTTATGTTTACCAGAGATGTGTTCATAAGACATTCAGCATGAAAAAAATGACTCAACCTAAGAAATCTAGGACCAAAACAATCAATAACCAACTAATCGACTGAGAGGAGGCAGTCCTAGTGTCTGAGGATGTGTAGAGGCCATCTGTCGTTATTTCCTGATTGACTAAATGAATAAAAGAATCAACATATTAAGCGATAATGGATATAATCATCAGCTAAAGCCTTAATGTTATAATGTGTCCTACGATCAGGTGGATTTAAGACACACCCTCTGTGTGTATGAGGCTAGTTCATCCAGCTGGCAGCTGTCTCACACTCACACACACACACACACACACACACGCACACACACCACACACACACACACACACACACACACACACACACACACACGCACACACACACACACACACACACACACACACACACACACACACACACACACACACACACTACAGGGGTTAGCAAGTCAGTCAGCACTTTGGTATCCTTTACACAAAGACAATGACAGTAGGTGTCTAACGTTACACCAGCTTGGAGAACGAGAGATACACGCACACACACATGCACACACACACGCACACACAGCACACACACATGCACACACACATGCACGCACACATGCATGCACACAAGCACATTAAAGGACACTGACTGAAGGGTAAGAAACTGGAGCAGACCATAGACAGAAATATACGTGTAATTATATATAATACAATATAAGAAAGCCTGTAGTCACGGTGACGTCACCCATTGGTTTGTGGCCTTTAAAAGCCTCAAGTTCAGCAATTTGGCCGATGCCATCTTGTTTTATTGCAACCAGAAGTGGCACAATAGACTGGAGCTAAGTACAACCAAACACTGAATATGACACTTTTAGAAAATGTTATAATGAACTTTAATGAACTGAAAACGCTTTAAGCTTTTCACACTGTGAACGGGTTAAAGCTGAGGAACGATGAAAACACGGACAACTACCAGACCGGACAACGCTGTGGTAGCGACCTGTCAATCACAAGCTAGCAAACCCTGAATTTGTGCCCACATCCCAACGAGGTGGCGCCGCGTACAGCTGTGTGTGTGCACGTGATACAGGTACTGTATCCAGGCAGATAAAGCCCTTCTATCACAGTGACAGATCTAAATGGCCTGGTCACACACTGAGAGAGAACGGCTGATTTATGGCCTCTCTGTGTCGCAGCACTTCTATTAGTGCGAACGGTGACGAGCTTCATTACTGAGAACACAGATGAAGGAAGGAGAGAAGACTGGGATGAAGAAGGGAAGAATACCGAGAGGAGGGGAAAGAAAGGAGCTAGAGAGAGATTAAGAAAGACAGAGACAAAGGGTAAAAAGAGGACATGAAAGAAAGAATAACTAAGGAGTCAAATGAACAGAAGCTGTGCAAAGAAAGGGGAGAAAGATGAAGGATAAAACCGTAGAAAGGACGAAGGCAGACAGGTGATGGTGAAAAAAGAGAAGGAGGAAGGAGATAGAGAAGGGGAAGATAGAGAACAAAAAGAAAGAAAGAACAAAGGAAAGAAAGAACAAAAGAAAGAAAGAAAGGCATAGTAGGGCAAAGAATGAACAGAAGATGAGTGAAGCAGGGAGGGAAAGGGCAGAAAGATGAGAGGAAGAAGAGGAAGGAGACAGGTGAAGATGAAGAAAGAGAAAGAAGAAAAAGAAAATAATAGCCGGTAAAGAATGAACAGAAGATGAGTAAAGGAGGGACAGAAAGGGAAGCAAGATGTAGGATAAAATTGGGAAAAGGAGAGAGGACGATGAGGAGGAAGAAGAGATGGAAAACAAAGAAACTGGAAGGGAAGGAATGAGAGAGGCAGGAGAGAAAGAGGGAGGTACAGAGAGAGGGAGCAGGAAAGAAAGAAAAGAATAACAAAAGATATGCGAAGGAGAGAAAGGGGAGAAAGATGAGAGGAAGAAGAGGAGGCGGACAGGTGAAGATGAGAAAAGAGAGGAAGAGCACTGAAAGAGAAAGAGGGATGGAGGTGATAAAATTAAAGGAGGAAGAGATGGAGGGAAGAGGAGAAGCAGGTAAAAGGTAACGGACCAGACCTGGGTCACCTGATCTAATGGCTCATCTCGCAGATGCATCACGACCAAGAGTGTGTGTGTGTGTGTGTGTGTGTGTGTGTGTGTGTGTGTGTGTGTGTGTGTGTCCTGTCTCATTCTCATGCAGTCCACGGTGTGTCTGCAAATTCACCCTCTCTTCTTTTATCTCCTCCCTCATCCTCTCATCCATTCCTCTATATTCCTCCTCTTTGTTACATGCTCTTTAACCCCCTCCACTTGCTTCCTATCATCTCTCCTCCTCCTCCTCCTCTTCATCCCTTCTTCTGCTCCCAGCGCTGCAGAGCAGAAAGGTGAAGCCGAGCATCACGACACACCCTCTCCTACCCCTCCCCCTCCCATCCATCCCTCCGTCCATCCAGTCACGACTCCTTAATAGTGCGAGGAGAAGGAACGACGGGAGAGGAAAACACCGAGTCAGAGGGAGATGGAGGGAAAAGGGAGGATGGGAGCAAAAGGAAGATACAGGCCTGGAAGAATAAATCATGCAGGACTGCCACACAAGTTATGTTTTATCCCACGTTCCTAAATGCACTGGAACACAACTAAAGCAAAGTTTCACTGCCCTGCATCTCCACACAACAACAACGGTGACAAATATAAAAGCGAGCATGTTGCTCACTATGATGGATCACCTTTTTCAAGCAAGTTTCAAGTCTCTGCAAGATTTTATTCTGTGCTGAAAGAAATGGAAACTAATGGCTGCCTGAAAGGCAAGAAAATCCCATTCATCAATCTAAAACTAACTGGTCTGCTACAGAAAATGGGTGTTATGAGATGCTTTTAAGGTACTCAAAGTGTTTCCCAACTTCAGAAACATTTAGCCATTTTTGGTGCATAACTAAACGAACAAGAGCTCCAGTCTTCTTTGGGAAGCACCATTAACTACAGGATATAATGACTCAGTCAGTCATAACACTGTCACAGCTCATGAGTTGTTGTTGTTTTCCTTCAGTTAATGACTGTTTACATCCTCACCAGGGATGCTAATTTTGAAAAATTCACCATCAGGAGAGTTACTGTAGCAGCCACGGTGCTGCATTCACTGTCTCCAGGTCACCGTCAGGAGAGTTACTGTAGCAGCCACAGTGTTGCGTTCACTGCCTCCAGGTCACCGTCAGGAGAGTTACTGTAGCAGCCACAGTGCTGTGTGTAGTGTTGTGGACATGCAGCCACTTTCCAAGTAAAATTTTCCACTGCACATTTAGTTTACTTTAGCAGTTTGCCAGATGTGTGTCTGTCTGGATTAACAATAGCGATTATCCGACAAACAGTGTTTGTGTTTGGGCCACTTTAGCAGCTGCTAGCTGCTAGCATTGCTGGTGGCTTTGTGCCTGCTGTAGCGTAACTTCAGACCGTGTGTGTGTGGTGGTGGTGAGCGTAGGTTTGTTGGTGACGTTATAGCTGTGAACATAGCTGTAGAGATAGCTGCAGACAGTGTGTGTACAGTTTATGGTCGTAACGGTTACATTAGTTGGAGTATGCACAGCTGCATGTAAACGGGAATATTAGTGGAATGTTTATTTTCATTGGCCATGTAAACAGCATAGCAGGATAACTGTGTTTTTCAGAATTAAGACAAAAAACATATATTTTGTGCATGTAAATGTGGTCAAACCTCATATTACCTTCATCTGCTGCTGCCTAACAGAAGTTGGTTCCGATTGGCTAGTTTTCCATCCAAATAACCGGATTAGTCCAACTGAAATGAGGCTCCTCTTAAATGTTGGCCATTCTTGTTTGTATTTAATGTATAGAAAGAAGTGTTATACCGCTGAGCTTTCTAAAAGCAGGATGGTGAAGTTGAAAGGTCAGCGTGCAGCTAATGAGACAGGCAGAGAGAGCACGTCTGTTCTAAATATAGAGACCAGCTATCTGACAAGTTTTCATTTCAAAACATCAATACCAGCGAAGAAGGAGAGAGACAAAAGGGAGACAGAGAAAAAGAAAGAGAGGATTTTCTCTTTGTTGGTGTTAATCAATCTCTCATTTCAATTAGTTTGCTTTCACTCCACTCACACTGTGCTACGACAGTCTTGCATGTTTATTACAGAGTGTTTCAGGCGATTGGTCAACTTTTGTCTGAAGGAGCCCAAATGCTCTTTTCTTAATTTGTGTCTCAGAGGATCTCTCCTTTGTATCTCTCTCTTCCTCCCAGTCTAAATATGGAAGTTATTTCTGCAGCCATAGTCGTCATCTCTCTCCACCCTTCATTCCTCCTCAGGGAAGGAATGAAGGGTGGAGAGAGACACTCAGACACAATAAGTCACGTTTCCATTCAACTGTCAAGCAAATTTGCAAGAAATGCAAATTAGGAGCATTTCCATCAACTGGTTTGGGGTGAATTAACTCGGCTACAGCGTAGTTTGGTCAGAAGATGGCGCTATAGGCTACGCACGGCTGTAATCCACCAGTAGGAGAAGAAGACTAGAAGAAGAAGAAATAAAGGTTGGAAACAAGACACAAAAATTACCATCTAACCATCTATCACAGACAAATGGAGAGCGGTCTTCAGGAATTTGTTTGAATTGGTCAAATTTTAATATGTCTTTCACATCAGCTAATATTGGTCGAATTTCATGCTGTCTGGAAACAAAGACAACATAAATATAAATCTGGGATGGCGCCGACAGAAACAGCTGATTAGTTTTGTGACTTAAATGTTTGTTATATCAGAATTTATTTGGCATTTAGTGCATCAGCTCTTTTTCCATAAAGGAAAAACCACACCAAGCGAGTGTAAAAACTTTTCCTTTCCCACAATTGAGGATGTTTAATCGAAAAATGCCTTTCCATACAGCTGCTTTAATGTGACAATTCAAACTATGCATAAAAATATGTAGGACTACCAGATCAGTTGAATAATTGGTTGTTTTGGTCTTGTTTTGATCGAAGGCCGACCACTGCGTCGTCTTTGACTTGGCTGACAAGTTGCATGCGAATACACTGCAAAGCCGACAGCTGACGGCCGGTTAGCATGTCCTCTCGTACTCACGATTTCTCTCAACAATAAGTGCTACCAATTCAACATGCTGAATCAGCCAAAAAACCTCCGACAGGCAGACTAGAGCCAACGATGCAGGACACATCACAAAAACTTAGACTGACGGACGTCACCGACGGCCCCAATCTGTCTGACAGCAGACCGGTAAGATTCCCTTAGTCCTCCTTAGTAAGATTCCCTTTCCTTAGTGCTTTTTTCACGCTGTCTTCTTTCCAAGAAACTTATGAGCATATCTCTGGTAAACACAAGATTTAAAATTACGCTTCTGTGCAATTCTTTGTGGAGAAACAGATTAAATTAACTAATTGATTTCTCAACAAAATCATACGAGTATCAGCCAGGACAGCCCTAAAAATATGAACAGTCATGCACAGTTGAAAAGGGAGGCGGAGGAGGTGGTGAGATGTTCTGGGTCAAAGGTCACAAAAAAAAAAAAAAAGAGGATCAAAGATCGAGACTCGTCTAATCCAGTGAGCTTCCTTCAAAGGGCCGGTGTGAAGGTGTGTGTGTGGGAGTTTTAGGGTGTCACTGTAACCTGCGACGCCCCTCCACATGAGGCAAGGGGGGCAGGTTTGTTTTGAAACTCTAGTGTGCCCTGGAGGGGTGGAGCTCTGACCTTTACACAGGATAGCCGGGGTGTATATATGTGTGTGTGTGTGTGTGTGTTGGGGTTGAAAGGACACAGTTGAGAAACAGCTGTTGCACTGACACAGATTTCCCACAAATACACTACTTGTCCCCCACACACACACACACACACACACACACACACACACACACACACACACACACACACACACACACACACACACACACACACACACACACACACACACACACACACACACACAGAAATAAGCCTCAGGGTTGCTCTGCTCATCTCCCAGTGACTCCCATTCATTTTGATGCAGCACGCCACCTGTCCAGTACCAGACAGAAAGGTCACAGGTTCAATTCCACCAGCTGACACGCCCTGGAGCACAAAAACAAACCTTTCCAACAAATATTTCAACATCACACACACACACTTTTACCAAATGCTTCCACATCCCCCATACAAACACACATGTCCAGCAGACACAAACGGCCGCACAATTTCTTTTAACTGTTTTAACAAACAGCCGCACCATTTGGCCCAGAAGAGATGGTATTACTGTAAAAACGAGCGCTGCAGCTGTCACACTCGCCCACGTTGACACGCAGCAGCGGCAGTGATTACAGCTGCAGCAACCAGCTGATTGTGCATGTTTAAAAGGACATTATACAACCAGAATCTGCTTTTCTATACCGTTAAGACAATAATCCGCAACTTTTTTAATACATTTAAACGTCCTGCAATGCACATTAGTGACTCTACTTTATATATAGTCTATGACTGTCTTTTCCAGGAAAAACAGTCCACTGAACAGGAAGGGATGTGCTTTATGTTTATGGAAGCAGCGAGATTAATTATTTAAATCTATCTTATCTCCCTCTGAATGAATGGCGACAAACAGCTTCCTGTGAACCAGGACAACGCTCTCCCACTGTGCTATGACTGACAATAACTTGAACAGTATCATCCTTAAAGTGTCTCTACTGCAGCAGCTGACCTGGTCTGTACCTCATCTGAACCACCCGTGACCTCACTCTTAACCTTTCCCAAATAAACACCCCATGCCACCCGGCAAATGCCATCCAACCAGAACAAGGGTGCAATGTGAACTGACCTCTGGGTGTGAATCACTCCAACATTAACAGCAGCTAAACTAAGATCAAACAGAGCCTCGCTCACGTCTCCATGTGTCCCCCTGACATCAACTGTTGATACTCGCGGTGTGTCTTTTCTCACACAGGCAGCTTCTTCCAGGGATCATAGGCGAATGGAAGCAAACAAATCTTTCCAACATAAGCCCTGGTGTACTTCCTGGGAGTCATTCTTTGCAATGCTAGAGTGAAAACTCTGCACGCTTGATTTCAGGCTTATGAAAAAGTGGTGTCAAGTGTGTGTAGAGAAGGTAAACAGTCCCATTATACAGAAGAAAGGGCCTGATGAAGAACTAGAGGAGGTTTTCCATCAAGAAGTTCCTGGTAATTTTAGTCCCTGTGACTACTTCTCAAGGAACTGAACGGTTCCTTCAGCCTGTTGTCAGTGTTTCCAGTTTCTAAAGACCTGTGAAGAGAAATTAGTTCACTGATGACATTAGATGAGGGCTGGTGGTGGGCGCTGGGGTAAAACACTCTGCAGCCTACAGTCCAGTGTCGCCAGTTTTATCTTAAAAAGCACGAAAAAAATAAATGTTTTATCTCACCATGACGATATTTATAGCTGCATTGTACTGGATGCAATGCATGAAATGAGAGCATTTGTCTTTGTTTTAACATTAAAAGTAAAACTGGACTCTGCTATCAGCTTCCCGGCTCATTTAAAAACGACAGAGAAAAAGAGAGATATTGCGTGAGCGAGCTGAGAGGTTGAGCGGTGTGGCGCTGTGGATGAGAGAAAATACTATTTTCTGATTTCAGTTTCATTTCATGCATTACATCCAATAACTGCAGCGGTAAATCTCGGCATGGTGAGATAAAACATTTATTTTTGTTGGGGGGGCATTTCTAAAGTTGGCTCAGGACTGAGGAGTTTTAGCTTGTTAGCTTGTAGCCTCGTAGCATTTATTCACTGACAAACTGTACACACATTGTCTGCTACAGCTACGTTCACAGCTATAAGGCCACCAACAAACTCACCGCCGCCACACACACACACACACACACACACACACACACACACACAGTCTGTCACACACGCACAGTCTGTCACGCACGCACGCACGCACACGCACACACACACACACACACACACACACAGTCTGTCACACACGCACAGTCTGTCACGCACGCACACACACACACACACACACACACACACACACACACACACACAGTCTGTTGGAAACTCACTGAAGTTATGCTACAGCGGACACGAAGCCTATCAGAAAATAGTGTTTTCTCTAATCCACAGCACCGAAGTCACGCTCGGCTCACTCATACGATATCGTTCTTTCTCTCTGTCTGTTTTAAATGAGTCAGGAGGGCGACAGCAGACTTTACTTTTGATGTTAAAACAAGGAGAAATGCTCTCATTTATTCTGAAATGGTCCTAAATTGAGTTTAAGAAATGCTGCTGTGTGTCTGTTTCAACACTACCCACCAGGCCCTTTTCTGGGGGGTGAAATATCCCTCCAAGTTAATCTAGATGCTGGTTAGACTTCCTCAACATGTTCCTAGCTCTGTGAGAAAGTCTGTGTGTTTTCTTGCAACCAAAAGGCGAAAAATGGGGGGGAAACATGAAATTATCATAAGGCTTTGTCACCTTTTGGATATAAAATAAATTTACCCTTCTTGCTTTCTGAAGAGCTTCTTCTAGTTCACTGTATGTGTGCGGGCATTTTCTTTACATAATGAGAATAATAAAGTGCGTAATGATAAGCCATGATGACGGTCAAACTGTCTCCTCCAGCTGATTCCTCCAGCTTTCTAAATTGAAAATTTCAAGTTTAAAAGCCATTAAGGCTGTTGATATTTCTAATTAAATGTCTACAAATTGGACTGTTTCCCAGACTAGTGAGCCATCAGCTGATAATGAAGTTAAATTGCACATTTATAATGAAAAAAAATGCAATAAAGTGACATTTCACCACTGTGTTAAAGGAACCATCCATCTTTTTCTTACTCATCAGGACCATCTTCTCTCTCTCTTCGTCTCTGCCGACCTCAATGCCTCCCTGGTATTCTATTAACTTCTAATAAATAGGCAATAAAAAGCTTATAAGTCCCAGTTCCCCTCACACACATCTCACATTCACTCTGCACTGAGCCAGCGCTAACACTGTGTCTGTGCCCTCCGTTTATACAGGATATCTCAGTGTGTTACTCCAGCTGACGGTAATGGCTGAGCCTTAAAAAACATGTCCTGTTCATTTTGACGGCATATTCCTCTCCTACACACACACTAAACCTGCTTTGAGATTCCTAGCAGCAGCACACAACGATATTATCAGTTTTGCAGTAAATACTCAGCAGTAAAAGGTACAGCAATAGTTGTTGTTGTTGTTTTTTTTAAGGGACACAGCGAGTGGAGTCCAGACCCACTAACACAACCGACAGCACTATAAAACATTACAGGCAGTCAGCAGCGACCACACAGTTCACCTCTGACTCTCCTACACTTACATCTTCCAGATTTATCTCTAGTGGAGCAGGGCGAACCCTCTATACAGTCACACTTTAGGGGAGGATGCATACAAAACAGACATCTGCGTTTGGTTTAATGCTGTTGTTCTGCGCCAAACAGAGCTGAACACAAGCTTCCTCCCAACATGAAGCTTTTTAGAGCTTTTTCAAGTTAGATGTGACACATCATCGTCCACTGTGGTCTCACTTCCCCTCACACAGAGGAAATCAGTGTCAAAGTATCCGTGGACAGGCCTAAACCCTGCCTGCTTATTAGCCTACTGCCTCAACTTAGTGTCTCTTAATGCAACAGAGGATGTAAAAATCAGATAAATCTAAAATGACTGATGGAAAATAAACCAAATCGTTTGAGAACAACTTGAGTCTCAACCACAAAATCAACAACCGTCCACTCAGAGTGCTCAATCAATGCACCCCGGAGTTTATATCAAACACCCATCTCTTCTCAGTGTGTGTCCAGTGTTAAGATTCACTCCTCTTCATCCATCTTCATCTTTATTTTTCTATTTTCCCCATATTTCCAAATGTATCACAAGAGCAGCGGATTGTCTATCAGACGCACTCAGGCGTTAGAGACTTGAATACGGCGGCCCATCTCGCCATTAAGAGGGAGGCTGGACCGCCTCAGCAAACACACACATACACACACATACACACACAAAAGTTTTTCGCTCTGGAGTTTGATTGTTTTTGATGCAGCATTCAGAAAACATAGTTTTCAATCAGAAATACTTTGATTTTCTATCAGAAAAAGGAATTGCATTCGCCGGCAGTTTTTGTGTTTTAGCCCATTCCTTTTACGGTTTGTGTGTGTGTGTGTGTGTGTGTGTGTGTGTGTGTGTGTGTGTGTGTGTGTGTGATGTTTGTGTGTGTCTCAGAGAAAGCACAACAGACACTATGATCAATAATACACTCTGCACACATACAAACACAAGAAGGGAGGGACACTGAGACACACAGTTCATACATGAACATGACAGAGGACACACACACACACACACACACACACAGCCAGTGTGTGTGTGTGTGTGTGTGTGTGTGTTAAGTGACTCATCTCATCAGTATCTTGCTAATGTGCACACAGACGGCTGGGCCATCTGCTCACTAGACAACTGAACACCAGCAACTTTTTTTAAAGCAACTTCCTCCGGAAACATTGTTCTCATGGAGCAGCGTGATTGGCTGATGCAGATGTATATAAACTCATATAGTACATTTTGTTCTTTTTTTTAAGCACCACTTACCCTGCAGCTACATAATCTTTAGCCTGGTTGTGTCTGCTAGGCAAAAAAGGCTACTAACTAGCCTGGTTTCAGGTGAAAGCCACTACCAATGCTACACAGTGCTAATCTTTAGCCTTATTTTGACTGCAAGGCTTCTAAAGATAATGCACGGGTTAGCTGCACAGACTAGTATGGCTGTACGAAGCTTAACATGAGTCTGGTTTCTGCTACAAAGCTACCCAGGGCAAGGAAAGGCTACTTGGTTTACGGTGTTTTATAGCCTACCACAGGCT
Organism: Pterois miles; assembly: GCA_947000775.1. NCBI lineage: Eukaryota > Metazoa > Chordata > Actinopteri > Perciformes > Scorpaenidae > Pterois > Pterois miles. The sequence goes on from CAMQGK010000193.1 coordinate 5,332,703, forward strand.
TAAACAGGCCCGTACATTCATAGTGATACTAGCTAGAGAGTTAACCCGAACAAAAGTCTTTTTGGTGGATTATTTCTCTGTTGTTTCAATGCTAATTGCCATTTTATTTTACATGGTTGGAAAGCCTGATTATTTACCTTCACAATGATGTCCAACTTGTAAGGATCATGCATTTGTGGGATGAGCAGCACAACTGATTATGTGGGTAGCACCCAAGTCAAATTATCCAAAATACCCAATAAGGCACCACAAGACAAGACCAAAGTGATTAGTTTCATTCTGAAAAGTCAGTTTTTTCAAAAAACATGGCTCAGTTCAATATTTGTTTCAAAACAAAACTCGTCTCTTCTCTGACAGGATTTTGACATCAGATGATTTGCTACCAATCAGTGCTGCCAATCAGGCACCTGGAGCTCAAAACAAGTCAGTACCAACAGGAGAAAACACTGTTTAACACTGGCAGAGAATTTGGATAATTTGACTTGGGTACAACCCACATAATCAGCTGTGCTGCTCATCCCACAAATGCATGATCCTTATGAGTTGGACGTCATTGTGAAGGTAAATAAACAGGTTTTAAAACCATGTGAAACACAACAAGTAGCATTGTAACAGAGAAATAACAACACAAATTTCCAAACTTTTTTCTCTGTTTATCTTTTTGATTTGTTTTACACCTTTAAACGGATGTTGCTGATGTTATAATAACATTATTAGCGTATTAGCATTATGGCAGACAACATTCAAAGCACCTTATATTTGGAGGTCAAGTGCACTCAAAGTGTACAGATCAGTTTCCTCCAACTCTGGAACGATTAGAGTGGTCCTCGACTACAGAAATACAGAAAAAACATTCATACAATATTGTCGACTAATCAATTGATTGATTTATTCGATGTGTAAAGCAAGTTTCCCCACAAGGAATCAAACAAAAGCACCTCTTTGAATCTGGTACTTTTTTATGAGCTCATAAGTTTCTTGTAAATAAGTCATTCAGCATGAAAAAAAGCATAAATAAACATAAATCGACAAAAAAGATCAGTCAAATAATCCAGTAAAAGGGGGCAGTGCAAGGAAAGATCTTTCAACTTATGAACATAAATTAAATGCATCAACTGGAGATCTGAAAGACTGATAATATACTGAAGAAAGAAAAATGTTGAGAATTATGAGCAAACTGCATCTGTTGCAATTATTAGCAAAAATCACATCCTGTACCTCCTTGATATCCCAGAATGCATCTGCCAGAGGGATTAGAGTGAGACCTTGTTTGGGTGAGGAGGGGGGATTTGCAGCTTTAAGCGGCAGCCGAAAAAAAAAAAAGAGGTGAAAAGGTCTTTTAGGTTGTAGGAGTGTGTCTGTAGAGTGGGGGAAGGGTAAAAATTACTGCTGGCAAATCGGAGATTACACAAACTGGCACTCCGAGGTCTTTTACGGGTGACTGGGTGAATTAGGACTGTAGACTATCTAACGTGTAAAAAATACTCCAGGCCTTTGAACAGGTTGACTAACAGTGAAACAACCTGGAAGTAACTCAGTGGCAGCCATGATGAGAGCTGGTTGAATCCTCTAAATACTAAGAAGGTGCTTCAGTGCTTCCTTTCTTGTCACCTTTAGCATAGGATACACCGGACTATGCTTAACCAAAGGACAGGACGACACTATTCCTTGTAGCAACAACATTTACAGCAACGCACCATTCGGTAGGGGTGTCATTACAATATAATATTATACAGATTCACGGGACAACATGATATTTGCTGATATCACAAAATCTTCCATGATTTGATTTGACTGGAACCACTTGGACAGAAATGGTGACACAGACGCGCTATGGGAGTTTCAAAATAAAGGTGTATCTTACCGATAATATGCATCTATGTTTTCACTTTGCATCGCTGATTCTGAATCCATCACTAAATTGATATATTGATCCAGATCAATGCATCGTTACACCTCTGCCTCAATAACATCAGCCGTCACAGTTTAACTGTACACTATGGATGAATTAAATATCGTTCTTAGGAAGTGTGATTCTGTTTTGAACAGGAATCTTTACTTGAATGGTACTGCATCGAGTTTGTCACTGTATTATGAGTGTCATAAATTAAGTTGCTTAAACTGCAAGTGCAATTGGACTTTCTTACCACCATGGTTGGCCTTATAATTCTCCTTCACATTTACTCACCACTTTTCCTAGACCTCAGTGGAAAACGTCATGAGGTCAAAGAGAAGTGGTGAGGAGACATTAGGACGTCATTTGACTATTTGACCACAGTCTTGTTCTTATGAAACCCTAAAAAAAAACCTCAACTACAAACGCTAAATGGATAACAGAACAACACTCCATTCAGCAACACATTCTCCTGAGTAAGTGGGTATCTAGACATGTTGACAAAAAATAAAAAAACAACCACACTTTTACCTAATTATTGTTGTACTACTGCTTTCAAGTGGTGTCTGGGTAAAAATCCTCTTATCAGAGGAGGTTCTGCTTTGGTTATTGTCATAATAAATATACAGTGTTACAGGGAAAAACAAACGTGACCTTTATTTAACAAGGATAGTTTCTTTAGATCCGGATATCTCCAGAAACCCAGCAAGGAAGAAACAACTTCATTACAATGAGACGGTAAACAGAAGGTGTCAGAAACAAAAATACTACAATGTGTAATATATACAGTATATTTTATTCTGGCAGTGTTGTATGTAAACACACACATATAATTAACAAAGCTCCAAAAATACAGGTCAAAACCGTCCAACTTGGCCGCTTCACACACTCAACTAACAGCATTATTCTGACAAATAGCCTGTAATTCCCACTGCTGGGAGGACGCCAACACAAAGCCTCATCACACACACACATACACACACGCACACACACACACACACACACACACACACGCACACGCACACAAACACGCGCACGCCACACACACACACGCACAGTTGTGTTTCCATGACTTATGAGGACATTACATTGATTTACATTCATTCCCTTAACCCTAACCTCAACCTAATCCTAACCCTTACCCTAACCTAAATCTAATGCTAACCCTTACCTTAACTCCACCTAATCAGTAAAAGGATGTTGATTAAAAGGAATCTCTATATGTAGATATATATATAGATATATATATATATATATATATATGTATATAATGTATATATATATATATATGATATTGTTTTTTTTTTTTTTTTTTTCAGAAAGAGAAAAGGTACTGAAGGAGGAACTGAAGAGAAAGCTTTTGGACTGGATAACACGTCGAATCAGATCCATTTGCATTATAAAGGGATGTCCATCTAACAGTTTTCTCCTCTGTTCAGTTTGGCCTCAGTTTTCTAATTTGTTCAAACATTTTTATAACAGCAGCAACAACGATACACATTTGCACTGCAATCAACATTTCATTAACCTGAGCAGGACCGGCGTTACCATGGTAACTTTACCGTATCCCAGCTGGACTGTTGGCAGGCACTTTTTTGTTTTTTAGGAGGATACTTGAGACAGTTCTGGCGACATTATCACCTGTACAGTGCTGATCTTAGGAGAAAGCTTAAAGAGAGATTATAAAAACACTGAAGTAACAGTAGTAGCATCACTTCATCTGACCTATCTGTGTGTGTGAGCACATTATACAAAGAGAGAGTCACTCCCAGCAGATAAGTGTATCAGGTTAGCATCAAGATGCTGCTGTATTTGTACATTTGAACTTGTTATCCACTTTCATGATTTATAATAATGAATTTAAGAAACTGCATAGAGTAAGAAACCAGTCTACCAATAAACTCACAAATTAACCAATTCTATTAAATGGCTTTGTTGAATACTCAATTCTGATTGGTCGATCACAGCGTTCTAATGTACAGCTGGTGGGTCACTGTCATGAAATAAACCCCTTCAGGGTGGTGCTTTGCATCGGTGTGCTGCATCGCCCTGTCAGGGTTTATTTCACAACAATGACCAGCTCCCTGTACATATCACCAACCATAGTTAATACAATATCATTGTATTATTATATTGTAGATCTGCTTCTAGTTAAGTCGACAGTTGAATATTATGACTATTCAACCCATAAATCCAAAACTGTGACAAGCTTACATTTATACAGGCTAAACTATTGCTGAAATATTTACTGATGAAAACTTTGATGTAACTGTGTATTGACTCAACAGCTATTAAAAAAGTACTTCTATATCAAGCTAAGCTACAACTAGAGTAAATAATGAAATCCCGAAGGCCCAGTGAGGCTCAATTTAAACCTCATTGTTCAAACAGACTGTAGGTTAAATAGACATCAGTAAACCTCTGATCCAGACCCATTCACTCTAATGAGACACTTCCAGTCACTGAGCTCCAGTCTGTCTCAGTACCGAGTGAAGGACAGGAAGGAAGTAAAGGTGGGTTTATACTTCTGCATTGAATCTACACCCTGGTCTATGTCGTAGGCCAACATGCACCTCTGCAAAAATGATGACTACACCTGTGCTGTGAACTGATTGGTCTGCTTGGTTAGCATCACATTTCCTCCTATCCATTTTCAGCTGCTTCTTCGCTGTGAACATGGACCAAAATTGAAGAACTGCGGCTTAAAAGAAGCTTTTTTTTCAGTAATTCAAGTAAAAGTCACATTAATTCGCTCCAACTCTAACATGATCCACTCAGTCATCACTGTTCAAAGTACAAAGTACACTACACATTCATCGATTCAAAAATGGACGTAAAAAAAGACAAAGGACAGACAGAAAATACAGAAGTTAATAAACACCTGACACTGCTGTAACATGAGCCTTCATTTGCACTTTGTCATGTTAGCAAACCTTGCTTGCCAAAACACACCTGGGCTACCTGTGAACAAGCATCTTTCCAGCCTTGATGGAGGACGCATACACAGAGTTGCTAAGCAACAAACAAGCAGGTAAAGGGTTGACTTTAACACCCCTGCACTTGCACTGTGAAACACACAGTGACATTTCTCGGGTTTACTACTCATGATGGCTGCTTCTCTCGCCTCCTGCATCTCCTTGGAGACGGACACACACACACACACACACACACACACACACACACACTATTAATTATGTCCCCTCTCATTGAAATCTGTGAAGCGTCTCTATTTCAGCAGCCAAACTGGAAAAGAAGAAGAAGAAGAAAAGGATGACTGGCAGGACGCGTCATCCTCAAACGATCCACGAAACACGCTGAGGCATACGTGAACATACACATGATCACGCTGAGGCATGTAAAAGAGAGAGATATAAAAGAGAGGGAGAGAGAGAGGAAGAGAGAGAGATGGTTTCTGAGGCCAAGTGTTTGACAAAAAGCGAGCTCAGTTTGCATTCAAATGCACTGAGGCAGCGGACTTTCACAACTACCGCTCTCTCTAAAGAAGTAAATGCAGCAAGTGTCCATTTTGCCCAATTCTTCTTCTTTCCTCACTGGCCTACTTTCCTCTTTAATGTCAGGTTTTTCTCCTCTTTCCTCTCTTCTCTATTTCCTCTACTCTCCTCATTTCCACCTTCACTTCCTGTCACCTTTTCATTTCCTTTTTCCCTAAACCTTTTGAGGAATGCTACAGATGCCAATTTTGCAAAATTTTCTTATCCGATAACCGACCCTTGTTAACCGATAATTAACAAGATTTGTGCCTCGCATGCAACGATGCACCAACTGCAGTATATGAGCACAACAGACAACTGAGTCAACAGTTCACTATCAGGAGAGTTACTGTAACAGCCATGGTGCTGCATTCACTGACTCCAGTTCACCGTCGGGAGAGTTACTGTAGCAGCCACGGTGCTGCATTCACTGACTCCAGTTCACCGTCGGGAGAGTTACTGTAGCAGCCATAATGTTGCGTTCACCGTCTCCAGTTCACTGTCAGGAGAGTTACTGTAGCAGCCATGATGTTGCGTTCACTGTCTCCAGTTCACCGTCAGGAGAGTTACTGTAGCAGCCATAATGTTGCGTTCACCGTCTCCAGTTCACTGTCAGAAGAGTTACTGTAGCAGCCATGATGTTGCGTTCACTGTCTCCAGTTCACTGTCAGGAGAGTTACTGTAGCAGCCATGATGTTGCGTTCACTGTCTCCAGTTCACCGTCAGGAGAGTTACTGTAGCAGCCACAGCGCTGCGTTCACTGTCTGTACACTGTACGAGGCTACAAGCTACAACTCCTTGTCAAGACAGAAGCCAACTTCCTGTATCTGCACCGGCTCTCTCTTAAGGTGGACCAGCTTTTCTCCTTAAAGTGACGAGTCGCTCCTCTGAGTTTTTCGCAGCTTTTTAATTAATTATTAATATATCAGTTAATATCTAACCCATAGCGTTAATCGCTTAAAATGATTAATGTCGGTTCATGGTTAAACTGTATTAACATCCCTAATGTCTTCCTGTCTCTTTTCACCTCCTCTTCTCTTTGCTCCTCCTCTCAACCCCTCATTTCTTCCTCTGCTCCCTGTTCCCTGAGTCACCCCATCTCGTCTTCCCCTCCTCCACCTTTGCTGTCCATATCTGCTGATATGCAGCAGTCATGAAGGTCACAGAGCTCCCGCCTGAAGGACACACAGCAGCGGTGGATGCAGCATATGCTCCTATAGTACAACATGAGAGCGTAGCATGGAAACAGTGCAGCTATAAATACAGTACGGTGACTCTTCCTCCTTCCCTGTGCTCTCTGTAGCGTTGCCTGCAGTACCTGTAAGTGTTACAGACTGAAGAAACAGAGCTGCACCTCACAACTACAACTCATGTCAGAAAATGACTGAATTCAACTTGAAGCTGTGCAACCTCTCCTCTCTCTGACTCTCTTTTATTTATAGACCTGATCTATGAAGAAGCAGCTTGTTATACACAGCAGGGCTCCTCCTATGTGGACCTTTGAAGGCCAACCTCCAAACAAACACTAAAGCTGCCAATATACAGTTTATCAAGATTATTTTCTAAAATGAAATATGTCAAGCTGTATCTGTATCTGTCTTATTGTCCTGCATCACTATGTGAGGAGGTAGCAAAGAAGTTCATATCAGGAAACTGACTGATTAAATTTAATTTAAATATAAATTAAAACATTACATTAAATTCTGTGTTGGGTATGGTCACTCTGCTGCCGACAGTCGCTCTCTTTTATTAAAAAGCAACAACCAATTTCATTATCATGAGCATTTTGTATGCCATTCACCCATGTCATGTAACAGGCTTTCTGCCTGTCAAAGCTGAAATTATTCAGACACTTGCCTGTCAACACCACTTGGAGTCACAAATGTGTAAAAGTTGACTGGCTCCAAATGTGACCCATTTGTATCCCAAACTAGTTTTCTCCCAGATTTTTCCTATTGTGAGTTTGGTAACACTTAAACTCGTTAGATGTATTTGTTTTAATGGGTTGATTTAATGAAAAATTGGGTCGTTGTATTGCTCAGTATTGAATCAGTTAAATTCTTTCATTAGTCTGTCTTACAGCAAAGCAAAGTAAAGAGTGAAGAGATGAGCTTTCGCAAGGTTTGCTTGCTTTTCATTTATTTTTATCATCAGTGTTTCCTCACTTCGATAGATCTATTCATGGATATCTGGTCCAGAAAGATCTAAAAGAAAGATTACTTGCACAATTACTGCATTTTGAGCAACTGTTTCTGCTGTTTGAGGGATATTTTATTGCTTTAGTTTGGATTTATTCCACGATATCTGAACTGCTGCCAGTACAGAAGCTATACATTCGTTCGTGTGAAAACATCTGTCAGAATACATTAAGTTGCTTGGCTCGCCAAATGTGTAACTCAGTGAGTGTTAAGCACCTGATTTAGCTCAACGTGTGAGGCAGGCTCTCCAAACATGCATTTATTTCCAATCTACACCAAATGCACATCGAGTACATTACATTACAGCCTTTATCTGGAAGCATATTCACTGGGGCTCTGTTTCCTACCAAGGTCTGGTGACTAAGAAAGTGTTTCTCTTCCCCAGAGCTCATGAACACTGTGCTTGGCCCAGATAGACACAAGGATAACCCACAGTAACAGCCCACTGTGGAGCTGTGATACCAGTAATGTAGACTGACAACTCCAAATAACGTGGCAATTAAAGTCTATATTTAGGTGTCGTTGTTGTGAAAATGTGTTTGAGTTTACTCAATCATATAATCATATTTCAGTGACAGCTGGAGTTAATGTATGAAATAGATTGATTAAACCGAGCACGTAAAATCTCAGTCTATCAACTGTGATTATAAATAAAAGGACACAGGGAGAGCGTAGGCCTCCACCAAGGCCAATAGTCTGCTATATATGTCTGGGTATATTTCCAAAATCATTAGAGATATGTTAAGATTTGGATTCACTCCAGACTTTAAAAAATCAGTTGCACAGATCTGTCGATTAAAACAACTAATCGACTGGAATCAGATGAGTGTTCATTGACAAAGAAGGTATGTAGTCGAGGACAGTCCTATCTGTAAACCTGCTGACAGACAGACAAACAAACCGAGGGGCAAAAATATAACCTCCTCTGAGGAGGTAGCTAGTTTAAACTTTTAACTCAGTCCAATATCGTTCACTCATGGACTTCACCAGCCAATAAAATCCTAAAACTTTGTAACCAACAATGCAAATGATGTGGTTTCAATGCAAAAACTTGTCTCTGAAAGAGACGAATGGCAGTTATGGCATCTGGCCATCTCCTAAAGGTCAAATTAAATCCAATTATATAAGGAATGCACTGCACAATGATTGGGCAAAATGTAAACTAGATGTAGAGAATTAAATGGGTTGTAACTCTAAATGACAACAATAAGATCCAATTTCCTGTTTTAATCAGGCAGCTGCTCTTGTGCAGAAAGCAGCAGCGCAATGAGCTTCAGTTTCTGAGATCAACAGCAACATTAAGATGTGAGAGGCTTTAAGCATCCTGACAGCTACTCGTATATTTTCTCGCAGCCTTAAAACACCTTCTCAGTAAAAAACAGCCTCTAGAAAAGTTCAGCCCCAGAGGGAGCCTGTGTGGTTGCTGATATACCAGCCAATCAGAGATGCTGGCCTCTCCTGCAGCAATGACACACACCGTCAGGTTGGTCAACATGGACTGAGAGTCTAAACGTGACCGGTGCTGTGCAGAGGTCGAGAGGGCGTCGTGTAAAAATGAGTCTAACAACTCTGAGAAAGCAGAAAATAACTAAAGAGCCTGATCGCTTTCACTTTTCCTCAAGCACCTTTGATCAAGTTTCATCACATGAGCACTTCGCCCTCACGTGCATGCACACCCGTGCACGTGCGCACACACACACACACACACACACACAAAAGGTCAGACAGTGACCTCACAACAGAAGCTTTTTAGGCACGTCCGCTAGGCACATAGAGCACTCCCACGCTGAAACAGAGTAGGGTAAGTTAGTCACATGCACATCATCTATAAATATGTTGTGTTTTCATGTTTGTATGCAAGTCTGCGTGTGCATGCAGAGGTGACGGCGGACGCAGCCCTCCCTCTGCAGCCTATCCTATCTATCACTGTCAGGATGGCCAGGTGGACACACACACACACACACACACACACACACACACACACACACACACACACACACACACACACACACACAGAAATGCAACGAAAGGGAAAATAAAAGCATGACTTTGCATTAACAAACCTACTAACAATAGCTTTTACTGCTGAGTCAGTTGTGACCAATGAAGTCGAGCGACCAGAATATACAGAGCATGCAGAGTCTTGACCTTTGACCTCCTTTAACCCTTCTTAGGGGACATGCAAGGTGACTAAAAACGGAGATATTTATGGCTGCAGGACAAAAATACCAGCTGTAATAGCTCTGCGGGAACACACTGCACCATCCACCATGTACTGCTGCAGGTATGAAGCAGTTGGTCACTAACTGCCATGCTAAAGGGCACGTCAGTCAGACCCAACAACTTCAAATGCACTTCCTCCACTCAGATGTAAACGATTGGGATGACTGCAGTCCAGCGTTTATTTTAGAAGAACACTGGCAGCTCCTGCTTAAAGATGTTTGTCGTGGCAAAGCTAAAGCCATGTTATTAATATAGTTATCAATTCATTTAATAGATGACAACTAATTGATTAATTGTTGCAGCTCTACTGGCATCCACTACTAGATACGACTTCCAACATGAAAGTAAAAGAAGGGCACTTTTTAAATAGTAAGAACTTAACTGCTAAATTGACACTTCAACATAATTTCACAGATTTCACAGACTTGAGATTATCATTCATGCCTCCAAACGAATAGATAACACTTTGGAAATGAATCCACTAAATGTCTTAAAAATTTAAAAAGTGGAAACTACTATCAAGAGGAACATATTTCAGTAATACATCCCACGCCTCCTCACATGTATTTATGTAATTATTTCTTTATTTAAAAGGATCCCCATTAGCTGATGCCAAATAGCACTAGCTTGTCTTCAAAAAATCAAAAAATTCAGTGCATCATATTCATCATATACATACTTTATACGTCACAGCTGTGTTATGCTTATTAAGAAAGCACTCATTCAGATCATATTTCTGTTATATATGAATTGGACTCAGTATCTGTGCTCCTTATGAACTCAAATTTTCATGGACTCATACTAAAAAACGTTACATGAACAAATATTGTATGTGCAAATATATTGGAGTCATCTTGTCATTAATTTTGGTGATTTTCACAAAGACCATCCTGTCGTGAAAACAATCCTGACACAATGCATGGCAGAGTACACCTGAAACCTCCTGGGAGATGGAGGTTTAAGGGTTAAAAAAGATGCTTAACTGAGCAAAAATGAAAGCGAGCTGGTTAAACAACCCACACTCTCTAAACACAAGATGGATCAATGATAGTGTGACCAGGTTTTATTCAATAACAGCCAAAAACTAACTGATCAATTCTCACAACAACCAGCTGCACACAGAGCAACTACAGAGCTTCCAATATGGTCCATTTACGGCGTTAAGACAGCAGGATGTGAGAATAGAGGTCACACCTGTGCAGGGACCATTCAGGGTGACATGATGCATGCTAATGTTAGCCTGAGCTGTAAGCTGTGCTTAACATGTTAGCCTGCAGGCCGCTTGAGCACATTTCCCTCAACATACATAATGAAAGGAAGCACATGCATGACGGAAACACACACTCACACATACATGCAAACATGCACAGAGAGCTATAGATGCTGGCAGTAAGCGGGGTATCAGTTGCTGCTATGATCAAGTGTCAGACCTCCCACTGCGATGAGAAGAACCTGTATCAAGTGAGGGGTCTGCTCGTATATCTGCGAACCCCCCACCTCCACCTTAGTCCCCCACTTAGTCACTTCACACCACCGGCAGCCTGTCACTGCATCACACACACACATTAACAAGGATACAAGGACATCGACGCACACACAAACCCATGTGCACGCATGGCAGTCAGTAACAAACACACATTCACAACAATCACTCGCACACGCCCAAACACACAGAGGCAGTGGAGGGTGGCCGGTGCAATCAGCGACTCCGTCCTTGAGCGGAGTGTGGAATACCGGGGCGACGCGTCATCGCAGAGGCGGTTCACATGCATGCATGCACGCACAAACTACAGCTTTCTCAGCACTATATACATGCACACAACATGGTAAACTACAGCTTTTTCCATATTATACTCATGCACACAACACAGCAGTAAACTACAGCTTTTTCAGCATTATACACATGTACATCATATTGGAAAAGCTGAAAATTATCTTCAGTAGTCATGATTAGAGGTTTTCTGTGTACGCCTTTAATATCCCTTTAATTCGGTGACATTTACAGCCGTTTCCTTACAGAGATAACGCATGTTGCCCTCTTTTCTATAGCCTTTCCCCCTTTCCTCTCTCAATATTTTCAGTTTTACACTCAGTTTTCAGTTAAATTGATGCTCCATCATCTCTCTTTGCCCTTTTCGGCTACTCTAATGTTGTCTCCTTCTCTATACTACTTTTATTACTTCAAGCTTCTAAGTGTGGATTTTTTTGTTTTTATGCCACCTCAATGTTTCTTTTCAGAAGTTGCTTTTACCTTTCCATTAGAGGTCTTTAAAATAACATTTTTCATTTGAAAACCCATGAACACCTCACTTTATTTTCTGACAGGGGGTAATTTTCATTTCTCTGTCATTTTTCACCGATTAAGCTCTGAAATTTGTCTCCAATTTCAGTCTGTACTGGCAAGAGAATGTCTGAAAAAGCCTTAAAAGGTTTGAGCTTAGCATTAGCATAATAAGTAATACACAACAGGGACCGATTGTACCATATACTACTTGATGACTGGGCGGAAGGAAGAAAGATCTGAACGCTGGTAGCAGCATTTCTGTTGGCTTCTGTTGCTCACAGTCCCTCCGACACTATTTCTGCATTCCACCTGCAGTGGTCCAGACGTTACCACACTATAGGCTGCTTAGCCAAATGTGAGGAGATAACCAGAGCTTACTGGCTTAGCACACAGAATTAGTCCAGTACAACCAGTTGCTTTGCTCCAGTCCAACACACTGCCGTTCAATCCAACCTCTGAAAATGTAGCTGAACATTGAAACAACATGCAATTTTGACTGAAACAATATTCCTTCATACAGGCATAAATTGCAATTCACTTTTCCAACAACCAGATAAGTGAACATTAGATCACGATACAGTAGCGATGATTGGCAGTCAAACCAGAAGTTGAGCCGTTTTTTGCTTTCTGATTTGCTTTCCAAGGTCTGAATACAGAGATACCCCTTTCCCTTAAATCTGATGTTTTTCTACCGTCAATGAATCACAGCTTACAAAAATAAGCACCTAGATGGAGCTCACTTTATATTCTTATGCAAAACAACACAGAAATTGATTTGTTTTTACCACTCATTTGGTCAAAAGTGGCTCACTTTCCTCGTGGCAGTTACTTTCCTGAAGTTTCCTCTATTTCCTCAGAGTCTAAAGGCGCTTTTATAGCTGCAGCAGCATGAAAAGACCCATTTCACTAATCTCACAGATGGTTAAATGTATGAGATTTGCCTCCGAAACGCAACAACAGCCTGCACTGTAACACACACTCTCGCATGCATACACGCAAACACGCGCTAATAAAAAACCAAAACAAAATAAAAGTCTGAAAACAACCTAGAGAGGCAAGAAATCACATGCTGACATCAGCTCACGAGAGGAATACGAGAGGAAAAATGAGGATGGGGGAAGCAGAAGAGAAGCGAGGATAGAGGACAACAAGGACAGGAGGACAGAAGAAGAAGAGGAGGCAAAAGGAAATGAGGATGAAACAGGGTACGGGACCAAAACATCAACGGTAGTATTGATTAATCAACAGAAATCCTGAGAGGATTTGAGAGACTTTGCCTCCACAAACTACTGGAGAAATAGATCATCACACACACAACAAATACTTTAAACACAATGCAGCAAGAACCACAGTGTGAGACGCCTGATAGTGAACTGTGTGTGTGTGTGTGTGTGTGTCCTTCCTGCTGCACTGCATTGCACGTGACGGGCAGACTCATGCAGCAGCAGAGCCATTTTAGGTAGAACAGAGAGAGAGAGAAACAAAGACAGAGAGACATAGACTTTGTACTGCGACCTTTGACCTCCTGGTTTATCTCTAAATACAGCTCTGCAGAAAGTGAACCTGCTTCTGAGAGGTGTGTGTTTGTTTGTGTGTGTGTGTGTGTGTGTTTGTGTCGCTGCAGCTGTGCCAAATACAAAAACCAGAATATGTATGTGTGTGTGTGTGTGTGTGTGTGTGTGTGTGTGTGTGTGTGTGTGTGTGTGTGTGTGTTCATCATCAGGCATGGCTTTGAACTTCCCAGCTGTCCCATCAAAAGATCTGCTTCCTCTCTACATTACACACACTCTCACACACACATATATGCACTTCTGTTTTGCCATTACGCTCGGACTGGCCCACAAAAACAAACTCAAACACACACAAGTTAAGACAGAACAATCTGACCTCTGTATGTACACAAACAGCACGTGAACACACACACACACACACACACAGACACACACATACTGGCCTCTTCTATTTTGGCATTATGGCTGTTTGTCCAAAAACACACACATATCTTTCTGCATCTGGTCATTTCACTTTTTCACTGACATCGTATGACAAACAGTATATGCTACAAAAAAACAACACTACCACAGCAACTCTAAAGATACACCGCTGTCTGCAGGATACAACTGAGGCTCTACGAAGATGTGTTAATGGATAAAAAACTAACAAAATCAAATTTGCTTTAGGGCTAAGGGTGGGGGAAATAAACGATACAGCATAGTATTTTGCATTGATACACAAATATCAAGTATTGATCTTTCATTATATAAACTATTAACCACAGGCCCAGCCGCTATTCTGTCCGTCAGAGGTCGCAGTGAGCTCAGTGTCATAGCTAGAGTGGCAATACTGGCATCATGTTATACTAGAAAACCGAAGGGATTCATTGTCAGTAAGAATACTAAATAATGCTTCAAATTTGTGCTAAATTTTGGCAAAGAAATACTGGCATGGCCATTTTCAAAAGGGTCCATTAACCTCTGACCTTGAGATATGTGAATGAAAACTCTGAGATGAAAACTTTATCCTATAAAGCAGATGTTAAACTGCATAATTCGCAGTTGAAAAGAAGGTAATAAGTCCCAATATATCTTACTGCGAGCTGCACGGCGGTTCAGTGGTTAACCGCACAGCAAGAGGGTCGCAGGTTCGAATCCGGCTTGGGGCTCATCTGTGTTTGCATGTTCTCCCCATGTTAGTGTGGGTTTTCTCCGGGTGCTCCGGCTTCCTCCCATAGCCCAAAGACATGCAGGTTAATTAATGACTCTAAATTGCCTATTAGGTGTGAATGTGATCGTGAATGGAAATTTTGACTTTTGTTCTCGATTAAACGATTATCAAAATACTTGGTGACTAAACGATTAATTGTTGCAGCTCTAGTATAAAATGAAGCAAAGCAGGTAATAGTTTAAAAAAATGATATTTCGCTTGAAAGAAGACTTCAATCATCAATTGGTTATACTTATTGTTTTCTAATGTAAATATGACAATATCCACGCTAAAAAAACATGTCCAAAGAGCCTAAAAACGACAATATCCTGTCTGCTTTTTTTCTGCTCTCTCTAAGGTAGCAGCTGCTTTGGTAAATGTCCCTCGCTGTCACCATGTATGCAGCAAATCTTTAACCAGGCAGGCTGGAACTGGCCTTCATGCACGCACGCACGCACGCACGCACGCACGCACGCACGCACGCACGCACGCACGCACGCACGCACGCACGCACGGCGAACCTCAGGTAGCTGGTTAGCTCTGAAAATGTCGCAGTAAATAACACACAAGGTGGGACAGACAGCTGATGTGAGACCTTGTGTGTTTGTGTGTGTGTGCGACCATCATGTTTATAGTGGCCAAACGACCTTCACGCCACCACCTCATTCTATTACTACACTGCCCTCACTCCCCCGTCTTCTGTTGTGTTGTGCTGTGTGTGTGTGTGTGTGCAGCAGAGAGGGGTGAGCTTTGTGTGCGATGCGTTCAGGTTCAAAGGGAAACCAAGCAGATGCGACTTCATAAGGTCGGCTTGTTCCAACCAGGAACCATGTTGGAACCGTTTCTCTCGGACACTTTTAAATCTCTCTCTCTCTCTCTCTCTCGAGGAAACAAACTCTTCCAAGAAAAAAAGGGGATGAATTATGGACGCACACACTGTCACCATGCAAACTTGCAAATTTGTGGGTGTTTGACGACCCTTAAAGTGTGTGTGTGTGTCTATGTGTGTGTAGGATGTTCTTATGCAAGCGTTAGTCATCTCAGCAGTCTTGACATTTCTTTCCATTCGAAAGGAAGCAGATTTGTTTCCAGTCAATCATCAAACCGAGCAGGATTACTACACAACCACATACAGTAGTCAAGTATTACTACAGTACCATGGAGAGACACTGCAGTATTTTCTCAAAGACTGCAGCTAAAATTATACTTTCCCATTATATTTTACTAGAAAATTGTATTATATCACAACCCTTCAAGATTTAAGATTTGATGTACCAAAATATGCTTCTGCATGTTTACCTTGATGGCTCCTAAAGGCTTGTTAGGCTTCTGTCTAGGGCTGTCACGCATTATAAAACAATACTGACAAGCCAACCACAGGGGATGGATCTTCGTCGTATTTTTTGCAATGGAGGTGTCGCATTTTCACATGTAGCTTCAAACGGCAGCAGCGTGACGAGGCGCTGAGCATCTCTTCTGAGCTGAACTTATGGAGTGTTTTTTTCTGGTCGCTGCGAGTTGAAAAATGTTCATGATTTGGTAAAACTCGACAATGACCAACCGGCACATCCTACATGTAGGCCACAAGTGCTGGACAACAACAATAACAAAGAAGAAATTAATACGCATAGACCGTCGGCCCAAAAAGACTTTTTCCCATAGACTTACATTGGGAAAGAGATTTCAGTAGCTCAGCTGATTTATTTTTTTCCCTGTGAATCAACTTCCCAGTATGAACACTTGAGTAGCCCTTATTTAAATGGAGCGCCTGCTCCATGGACCCAATGGATGCGGAAGATTGACGGAAGATTGGGGTACTTTCCACTCGCAAGTCAAGCCATTTTGGCATCACGCACCACTGAGAAACTTTCACAAGAATGAACAGGGCAACGCTGTATCCAGTTTTCTTTATACATCCCCGGTTTGGCTGCGACAGCACTACTTTTGTCAATAATCTTTCAGCAGCCATGTCTGACTTCATCACCACCTCCAATGGACAATTGGAAATACAGTACTGTAAAAATAATTACAACTCATCTTCAAATGGAGCAATGCCCGACTCGAACCCACCGCCACACATTATAACAACACTAAAACCTAGATTGGACTTTTATCCAACTTCTGAAGTGAGGCTGTGTAGCAGAGCGTGGGCACCCCTGTACACAATAATCTGTTTACGGTTGGCCAAGGAAGCTGAAAATCTGTATTAGTGTTGTGTCTTCCTGTTGCGCTGGTGGCAACGTTACAAGGACACGACCAGAGCGTTAGGAAGCACAGATCTCTCTGAAAAGCTTTTCTCTGCTGCTGGTTTCCAAGGGGTTCAGCTCCTCATTCAGCTGCTGGCAACAGGACTAATGAAGCGGACCAAGGCTGCTATTCTAATGGGACCAGCACACACACACACACACACACACACACACACACACACAGGGTGATCATTCAGTGTTCCTAGTAGGCGGTCCACTACATTACTAAACAATATGGCAGTAACACCACCCAAATACACATAAAAGCCATAATAGAGAGAGGACAGGCTTGGCTCTAACCTGAGTATCAAATAGCATTACTGTGTTCTGACGCAGAGTGAAACTGGACTAAACAGGACCTTCAGACTAGCATGACTTATACTGCAGGGCCAACAGGGGTCAACCAAGGCTCACTCAGTTAACTAAAGGACTTCACTTTATACAGATTTACACTGCAGAGCCAAACAGGAAGAACCAAGATGGACGCAGTGGCCTGAGTTTTTAACCAGGCCAGCCGGGGCTGGTCCAGCTAGCTTAACCAGAAGTTTGTTACAAAGAACCGTCTGTGAAGCAGTCACTCACAGGACGCCGATTCATCCGTGATCTGGCTGTCCGGAGACAAACTCAACACCTGAAGCCTTACAAGATGGATTTTCGTGTGACTTGTGATCCAGCAAATGTTGTGTGATGTGACGTTGTGAGAAGCGGCCTGGCACGATAGCTACTTATGTTAGACGGCATAATGTCCCAGAAATAATGATTTAAAGACCAATATATGCCACTGATATAATGATAATAATAATATAGTGGCAAAATAATTCAAGTACTTCTTAAAGATATTCAAACATAAAGTAAAACTACACAACCAAAACACAAAATAAAATGGACTCTCTGGCTCTGTCCATATATAGTACGATTATTCAATAATAAAATTAAGGTCTTGCCCATATAGTCTATGATAAGTCGATATAGTAATTATTGTCACAGACCGAGCACCCAAGGCCATAAGGGGCTAACACAGGCTGTGGTGCCTCATGATTGAATAAAGCTAGTTCCTGCAGAGCTATAAGTGCTAGCTAACACATGCTAATTAGCCTGCGTTGCTCTGCAGGAGAAGATGAGGCTTTGCAGGACTGTTCTTCACTCTGCTTCCCAGTAAAATGGCCATAAAGGACCTGCCCAGGATTACTAATTAGCCAAGTTAAAATTACAGGAGAAAGCCAGGCCATAAATGGATATTTTCTGCCTGGACGTCTGCTGCAGGGTGACGTGTTGCTTTTCTAAGGTTTACTGATCAGCTCGGTGTCCAACCAGAGTTACACAACTCTTAGTTTTTGATTCTACATTCCTTTAAGTCCTTAAAACAACAACTTATGTCCTTTTCCGTGTACCATGAATACTTTAATTTTAAAACAAAACAATGAACTTTTTAAAGAGTTTTTTTTTTTTTTTGCATCAGCTGAATAGACTTCAGTTCCCACACAGGCAGTAAAAAACTATGCAACTGATAGCAGGGAGATTGAAAGGTCAGAGGTCGTTGCCGCTCTTTTTCAAAATCATATCTCAGTAGAAGTCGGCACTTTCAACACCAGATTTCCTCTGTTTAAATAATGAGGATCTTTCTTTACTTCTCCCCTCCCCTGTCTGTCTCATTGTCTACTTTGTGTTTTCCTGTTCCAATCATTTGGAAATCACCTGCAGAGGAATCAATAAGCTATCAGACCATGAAGACTCTCAGACTCTCTTTCTCTGTGCATTTCATGCTGTGACAACTGGCTGTCGTTCTGCCTCTGACGGTGTTCGTGCTCCTCATCCTGTCGGTGTGGGCTGTCAAACTGAATCCCAGATTTGATTGACAAAACATCCATCACTCACTTATGGTCACTTGTTAGTGTCACTGTGCAAGTGTGTGTGTGTGTGCGCTGACCCAATAAACTGCTATCTCAAACCAGACAGCTTCAAATCATTGAGATATTCAAGTGAAATGCAGCGTGAGAGCAACGCTGACATCGAGGAGAATGCAAATGAATCAGAAAGAGAAAAGAGGGTGAAAGGGTTGAATACAGTAAATTGAGAGGAAGGGAGAAAGGAGTGGAAGACAGAGAGAGAGAGAGAGAGAGAGAGAGAGAGAGAGAGAGAGAGAGAGAGAGAGAGAGAGAGAGAGATTGCCAAAAAGCAAACAGGAGAGAGTAAATGAAAAGTGAAAAGAGTGAGAGAAAAATGGAGATAGTTGAAACGAGGTCAGGCGCTGCTGAGAAAAGCACAAAGCGGAGCAGAGCTGAGGGGAAAAGCTTGAAGCATGAGAGAGAAACACAGGAGAGAGTGTTTGTGTGCAATAAGAGACTGAAAGGTGTGTGATGACAGGAAAGAGAGGTGTAGGGCGATACAGACCGACTGCTTCGGGTTTGAACACGCCGCACACAACACATCGACACGAGGCGTACACAGAGCTGCTGTGATTGGTGGGTTTCTGAATGCAGTCGTGTCTGTCAAACACTGAATCTACTATCAGCTAACACTGACTAACTACATGACCAACCAGTTACTTACGACTCAAATATCTTCTAACTAGAGATGTTCAGATACCATTTTCTCCTTCCTGATACCGGTTCTGATACCTGAACCTGCAGCTGATACCAGTGTGTTAAAAACAAAAACATAACAGCTAAATACTGCTGCATCAGAGGGCTGGGCGATATCACAATATGATAATTTATCGTCGTTCAATGTAGTCGTATCGTGATGAAATCATACATCGAGATATCGTAATACACACTTACATTGTCTAAACTGATAACAGAGAAATAGAAAATAACAGCGAGCACGTCTCCAGATCTTGGAAAGTATCAGGTAGCGGTAAGAACAGAAAAGAACAAAATCTTTCTTTACTTTCAAAATTTTTCTAGCTTTGGCTAACGTTACACTCTCCGCTAGCACCTGGCCGATCGGTACTATGCAGCTCTCAAGAGAGATGTGATGAGATATCAGGCAGGATGTATAGGTCGAGTAGCAAGTAACACGTGTTGTTGTTCCTGTGAAATGGTATGATACCACAATATTGGATTGGTGCATTGTGGAGCTGCAACAATTTATAGATTAATCCATTAGTTTTCAACTAATGCAATCGTAAACTATTTTGATAATCAATTAAACTACAAAATAAGACATTAGAAGATGTCACCTTGGGCTTTGGGAAACACAGAGCCAACATTTTTCACCCTCTTCTGACATTTTATAGATCAAATAGCTAATCGGTTAATCAAGGAAATAACTGACAGTGAAAATAATGATTAGTTGCAGCCCTAGTGCACAGACTTGCATACTCATTGATACCCGATCTAGCATTTTAGGCTGCATCAGAGGCATTATTCCAATACTGTTATCAGAACAACTCTGCTTCTAAGAAAACCCAGCACTGGTCAGTGAGCCCTCATAAATATCTTATGCTATTTCAAAGGCTTGCTCAACCCACGCAAGACAGAAAATGAAGGGGGAAATCTTCTTCTGATATTTATTTCATGCATCAAGAGGACACAACTCATCGTGATGCATCAGTACAAATCTCAGCAGCTTCCACGTACACATGTTTTCCAGAAGAACTCTGGGTGTTAATGCAGAGAAAACACATGAAGGAAAGTGAGTATAAACCAGGACAAGCTGATCCAGTCTGCACTCGTTCAAACACTCAACCGTTCAACCGTTGAGATGCTCCATTAACATTAAGTGACCAGCAGGAGGAGGAGACACACACCCAAACATGCAGCCATGTAAACACATTAATAACTACGCTCAGTCAGCACACACGGCCTATAAAAGCTCCCTGCACATGTTCAAGCACATACTCACACAAACACACTCACCATGAAAGAATTTGGCTTATTACCCATATTGCATCACAGTAGTGACATTTCTCCTGTCAACAGCACCCCCGCCTTGGGAAACAATGAGCGAGACACTGTACTACACACTACGGCATGGGTGTGTCTGTGTTTCCTGAGCGCAATCAACAAGATGCTACTTGTTTTTGTATTCTGTTGATGGGGATAGGATACCAACTGACACACTGAGGGAGTGAGGGAGAGAGAGACACACACAATAATAATAAGGAGCCAGAATTGATTGATTTGAAATAATTTCCTCATTAACCTGAGTCTGGTGCTTTCTACAGGCAGGTGTCAACTTTGTGATTACAGCAATTAATACAAATTATTGGATCAATCTGACAGAGCTCCAGATCAACAGAGAGCAGTTATGATGACTGGCATGAAATGGTTTGTTCCCACCTCATGAGCATCAGAAAACAAACAGCAACCAAGCTAAAAAAAAATATGCAGGTAGTTGTGGACAAAATCAGCTGCAGAAATGAAGCATCTTTAACTGCAACAAGCAGAGGAAAACTGCACTACTGGAACTGACTATAGCTCACAAAATGATCAAATATTACAGCCGATTATGACTATCTGCAACTATAAAACAGCGATATTGCAAGTAGGGATGTCATGATTGTTGCATTGAGATTGACCAAACCTTGTTGAAGTTGGCAGGGTGAGAGCCAGTTAATACTGGCTGTTAGCAGCTGGTGGACAGCTAAATAAATAATGGAGCTACCAGCTACTGATTATTAAAAATAAATTCACAAAAAGCTGTATGCAAACAGTAATAAAGGAGTACATGAGATGTACTGTTAATTTTTTTACCTTGGTATCAAACTGGGTAACGAGAATCCTTACACCCACCCTTAAATCACAGTCATATATAGGGCTGCAATTAATGATTATTTTCATTAACCTGGAGATTATTTCTCAATTAATCAATTAGTTGTTTGGTCTATACAATGTGAAAAATGGTGAAAAACATAGATCAGTGTTTCTTAAAACCCAATATGTTGTTTTGTCCAACTGAAACCGATTAATCAATTATCAAAATAGTTGACAACTACTTTAAAAGTAGACTACTAAAAGATTAATCATTGCAGGTCTAATCATATGGGCTTAAATGAGTTATTATTACAGTACTGTGTGTAGGGGTAAATTATCAGTTCACGGTTTGACTTTCCGTGATATCGTGATGTGATGATAAGATCATACTTTGTTATTGCACCCAGGAAGCAGCTCTACACTCTTCATGCATGGTATGGGTGCTGTGTGTATGTGTAAATATGTATGTGCAAGCATTATTCATATGTAGTGTGTGTGTGTGTGTGTTGCCATATATCACCGCAGCACTGTGGTCACGCAAGCCTGAGCAGCCTTTGGGAAGTAGGTCAATGAGCGAGAGAGAGAGAGAGAGAGAGAGAGAGAGAGAGGGAGAAAAAAATCATGACGACATAAAAAAGAAGAAGAAATAAGAACACACGCAAAGGGAGGTTGGAGGGAGTAGAGACAGCGGAAAGTTACCATTAGAAACAAGCGTTGGTTTAACTGGGAACATACACACACACCATACTGTATGGCATGAATGCTGACTGTGTGTGTGCAGTATGTATGTGTGCGCTAGTGTGTTTGTATATGCATCCCAAAGGCCATTTCTGGCCTCACCCACCTCCCTCATTCTCTCTGCTACATGCAGGTAGAAGCCTGCTGCTCTTTCATCCCACACACATGACTCAACACACACACACACACACACACACACACACACACACACACACACACACACTCAAGACACACACACACCTCTAAAGTTTCCACCACCGAACGCTGCAGAGCCACCGGAGCCCATCGCAGCGAGCCATCCCACCCTAATGTGTTCATCATTATGAATTATCAGTGAAATTACATCACATTATCAAGAGAATTTATCACAATATCACAGTTATTGCATTTTTGGACTCAGAGAGAGGCAATTTATTAAGATCTGATGAGTTATTACATTGGTTGGTCGTTAATGCGTTACTGCAAGGATTGTAGTAATAATCTCTTATTTTGTAGGCTGGAGAAAGAACCCGGTTGATTGTTCTGATTGGGTTCTACGACCATCTATATGGAGTCATAGGAGTGCAATAAAAAAGATTTAAGAAATAATAATAAGTGTGTAAATTTAAAGACAAATAATAAAATAGAAATCAATAATAACCATTTTCATTTATTTCTATATATATCTATTAATATATTTTAAAATATCTATTTATGTTTGCATATAAATTCAGAGTATATGTGGAATTGACTACTCAAAGGAGGAACAGCAAGAAAGTTACATTATATAAAGATAAATAAAAATAATAAGAAATACATGCAGAAAAAAATACAGTAATTAAAATGCAAAAAATAAAAAATAGATATACACAAATGAGAACAAAATAAATGTGAAAATAAATGAAAATACTTAATAAGGAAATAAATAAAAATTACATGATATAATAGTAAATAAAAATATTTTAAAAAATACAGAAATTGAGGATAGGGTAATTTGAATGCAAATAAATATAAGTAAATAAGTATTTCTTTAAAATATATATAAATAATATATACAAAAATAAATTACCAAATAAAATGTGAAAATGAAAATACCAACAATTTTTCTTTTATTTGTCTTTATATTTCCACATGTACTTATTGTTTTATTTATTTATTTCTCTACATTTTTTATTTGCTAATTATTTTATTTATTCCTCTTCATATTTCCACATTTATTTACTTTTACATATTTTTTTTTCCTGGCACAACTTTGACTCCACACATGTAAAAGCATGTGAAGATCTTATAGTAATTATGAGTCAACCAGAGGTCACACATGGGTTAAATGTGTGTGATGTGACAGTGACGAGTGCAGGTCTGTGCTGAGAAAACTATTTATAACACAACTCTCTGCTGTAGCACACAAACACAAATGAACAACCGCACACCCATTAATGTGCCTTTTACCTGAGGAAGCAACGACATCTAAAAATAAATAGCTTTTTAAAGTAGAGGCATTGAAGAGGAGATGCTGAGTGAGTGTGTGTGTGTGTGTGTGTGTGTGTGTGTGTGTGTGTGTGTGTGTGTGTGTGTGTGTGTGTGTGTGTGTGTGTCTGTGTGTGTGTGTGTGTTACTGCCTCGTACCATATCAAATCAAACTGTACTGAATGTGATAATGTGATAGGCCGGGCTTCTAGATAACTGCAGCTAACTATGTGAGTGTGTTTGTGTGTAAAAGTACATGTTTGCACCAGTCTGTGCTTGCCTTCCCCTGGTACCTGGTTGCCACGGCTATATGCCATGCTGGCATGTGTGTGTGTGTGTGTCCTCTTGTCCTCATGGCCCAGTACGCCATGCCATGGAAATTTCCTTTAACCTTTTCTCTCATTTACACCAGTACCCTTGAGCACACACACACACACACACACACACACACACACACACACACACACACACACACACACACACACACACACACACACACACACACACACACACACACACACACACACAGACAGGGGTGTGTAGAGGTGTAGGGTACGGTTGAGATAAACCAACCGTTACTGTGTTGAGACAATAAACAGACCTGCTTAACAGTCACATGATGATTATTGCTACTGCCACTGGTACTGCCACTTACTCGTGGTACAGTACTACTTCTGCTTCTACTACTGCTACTTCAACAACCTAAAAAAAAACTTTTAAACTTTATCTTAACTGTCACATACACTACATGAAATCTGACCTCTGCTTGGGGTTCGGTGTCTCGCTCAAGGACACGTCAGCATGCAGAGTAGCAACCGGGGATCGAACCGCCGACCTTGTGATTAAAGGACGACCCACTCACAGCCACCCCTAACACTACTACTGCTTCTAAAACCCCATTTCTACCACTATTACTACTACGACTGCCTTTAAAATAATTACAGCTACAGTACTAGCTTACTCCTATCTCCACTACTGCTGCGTCTACTACTAAAAGCCAACCTAGTACTACTACACTTCTGCTGCTGCGACTACTACAGCCAGTATCACCAGCATGTGTAGCTCCACCAGCATGTAGTTTCTGCTAATACAACAACTTCCACTACTACTGCTGCTTCTAAAACTACTCCCAATATTACGACTACAAATTTAAAAAAAAATGACAGCTGACAGTACAGTACTAGCTCAGTCCTAACTCCTCCTGCCACTACCACAGCTATTTCTACTACTAGAAGTCAAACTACTTCTTGTACTACACTTCTGCTGCTGCTGCTGCTACTACTACTAGTACTGATACTACCAATACCACCAGCATGACTAGCAGTAACAACTTCCACTACTACTGCTTCTAAAACTACTACCACTATTACTACTACGACTGCCTGTAAAATAATTACTGTTGACAGTCCCATACTAGCTTGCAGGCAGTATACTTCTACTACTACTACTACTACTACTCCTACTCCTACCACTGCTGCTGCTTGTACTATCACCACCATTACATTTATTATTAGTATTACTAGAGCTGCTTCTACTACTGCAATAGCAGGTACTTCTACTACTAAAGACAAACTACTAATACTACTACTACTACACTTCTGCTGCTGACATTTTTTATTTTACAATCTGCTTCTACAACAGCTGCTACTGTTTATTAGGGATGTTAAAAATTAATCGTTTAACCATTTAACTAACATTAAGTATTTTAACTGATTAAATTCAAAATTAGCATCCCTACTTTTTACTACAATCATTTTATGCAAATATCAAGCATGTAAAATAAGTAGTAGAATAGTAGTAGAAATAGTATAGGGGGTCATAAAGCCATAAAGTGTGTCACACACTGTTGGTAGTCACAGAGCCAAATCCACGTCTGTTACGGCTTATTAAAAAGGGACAGCCGGCATGGCGGGACTACACACACTAGACACCGACGCTGTTATTTTACACATCACGCCGGCATGAGTGAGTTAATGTAATGTCTTGCTGCAAGTCAGTTTACACAGAAGTTAGTCCACTACTATTATTTCTACGGTTTATTTAGTATAGCACCTTTCGTAGAACAAGATCACAAAGCAGTTTATAAAAATGCAAATCATTAAAAAATAAGACGACTGCAATCAATAAAACATCAGCAACAACAGACCTTAAAAATCACACAAAATTACAAACACTAGACAGCAAGAGGTGACAAAGTCCAGTTTAAATGAGTCTTAAATTAGTCTTCTGCTGCTTTCTAAAAGGCGTCAGAGACCGCGGAGAAAGGCGTGGTCACCTCTAGTTTGAGTCAACCGTGAGGGACAACCTGATGGTGATATAGCAGGTCAGATTATGCACATAGGTGCCTGACCATGCAGGTCTCCATGTGTGAAAACCTAGAACCTCAAACTGAATCCTGAACTTGATGGGAAGCCGATGTAAAGAGGATAAGGTGGGTGTGACGTGAGCCGCCCTGCTGGACCTGGTCAGCAGCCTTCTGGACCATTCGTAAACGGCTCAGAGACCACTCGCTGAGGCAGGTGGGAAGTGAACTGCAGTCGTCTAACTGGGATGATATAAAACCTTAAATGACCATGACTGCTGACGCTACTGCTTGCACCATGAATACATGTACTAATACTACTAGAGTAGTAAATTAAGTCTGTATCAACACGTTCACATCCCTGCTGCTGCATTACTCCTTCAAGTCCAGTAGAGGATCTGTTTAGAAACTGCATTACCCATGAACACACCGTGTAATCCCTAACCTTGAGCAGCACGAGCCGTAATCACATACAATAATCCTGCTGCACCAGTGGATTACTGGGAGGGAAAAGATCTACTGGTGAGTCTATATTTTGGTTGGCAGCCCAGCAGTATGTGTGCATGCATATAATGTGTGTGTCACCTCTCCGGTCCAGCAGGCTATAGTGTTGGTGTCAGAGGATGATGAGTTTGTGCAGTTGGGTGCTTGCCCATCCATGGTCCAGACATCTTTACAACTCGATCTGTCTGACGGCTAAGTCGGGGCGAGCCCCAGCCAAAACAACTGGCAAAATGTCAAAGAGAGACACAGAGAGAGGGAGGCCTACATTGTGGCCTCGGACAACTCTCATTCATCGCCCCTGTTTTATTACGGCGTTGCAAAGCATCAAAGTCTCAGTTTTAACAACAGAAGAAAGTCCAGTTTTTTAACTGCAGCAGACATAAACAAGCCTAACTTTTTACAATGATAGTTGAGTTCAAACCTTCCTATTTACAGCTGTGGACGACATCAAAACCTTATTGTTCAAGCTGTAATAGAAACCGTCTCAAAAGATATTCAATATTTATATTATTATTATTAATTTTAATCATTCACATCATAAAAGCTCCCATTTTTACAGCAACAGTCCTTTGACACAGACACAATTTACAAAAAAGGTGGGCAGTGCAATATATCATTATCACATCAATATTAGAGGTCGACTGATTTGGGTTTTTTATAGCCGATGCTGATTTTTAACCAAATCAGGACAACTGATGGACAATATATGATGCTGATATTTTTTTGCTGATCGCTTTGGCTGTTTTTCTTTTTTACCTCCATCAAAAAATAAAACAGCATAATAATAATAATAAATGACTTCTTCTCACACACTCTTGTAAAGGTTAACCCACTGGGCTTCATCTGCTGAGGTCTGCAGGTTGAATGGTAGTTTGATTGACACAAGGGGCGGAGTCACACACTTTTTACAGGAACAACACTGGGCTGCCTGCTGATGTGCCTGCTTATTAATCAGCATCGGCCGATTATTGGTCGACCTCTAATCAATATCGTGATATCAGACTCGATAGTGACTTCAGATCATAGCTTGGTTTTACAGGCAGCATTATAGCAAAGTGATGTCATTTTATGAATTTACCAGACTGCTCTACTGTTGTCTTTACCCTTTTATGTTTATTCAATCCATGTGACATTACTGATGATTATTTACCAAAATTGTCATTGTATAAATATTGTGTATAAACACCGTTAGTCAACCCTACAATCTCTTCACAGTATCGCCATCAAGATATCTGGTCAGAAACATTGTGATATTTGATTTTCTCCACATCTCCAAGCCCTAAAGAAATCAGGTTTTTCCAAAATATGATTTAAAATGATTTTAATTACATTATCTTAGAAATATAGTTGTGTCATTCTCTTTAAAACAGAGGCAATTACTGCTGTTATACACTGTGCAATCCTCAGATTCCCAACAGCCAGTCCCTCCCACTACGATTATCTCTTACATGCTTCAAACGCCATTTCTTGTATACAGATGTGGAGAGATGGCTAACATCAGGCTCTGACATGTCGCTGTGGTATCAGCACCCTTCTCCTATAATTTCGGCAGATTTCAGTGAAGAGACACAGCCCTCGGTGCGCTCTTTCTGCTTTAAAATAAGACATTTCCCTGGTGGCTGCCCCCGTGATAAATCAGGTAACAGAGGAGCGCTTTAGAGAAATAGGGCAGCCAGCTAGCTCAGCGACCACTGGGCCTCCACATACTTCCCTACAAAGCCCTGAGCTGCTGGGTGAGATTGGATTCCCTCTCCTTCGGCCTCCTCCCATCTCCCTCAGGTGTTGTACGAAGCTGCTGTGTGTGTGCTGGTGTGCGTATGTGCACAGAATGGCAAACAGCTTCACGCTCCTGTTGACACTATCAATACAGCAACAGGGTCCCTGTGATGAATACAAATTGCCAGTAAAGGTTAGCTAAGGACAGATGACACACAGATGTGCACGTCAACATACGTGCTAGGATTAAAAGGAAAACAATGGTTGAAATGTGAGGAGGAACTCATCTGAGGGATAAATACACACATCAGTTCTCTACAGCCAACACACTCATGCTGTCATACACGCACAGAACAATGAACGGTCTTAACACAACACAAGGCCACATGATCGAACCTCTGAAGCAAAAACTCAAGATAATACGCACAGCACACGCAGTCAATATCTTGATTTTTGAAGCAAAGACAATCTGAATGACAATATTTACACAAAAATGACAACATGTTGAGGTAACAGGAAAGGCTGCAGAACATGAGCAGATTATCATGTTAGGAGGTACAAAACAAACTAGACATGTTCCGATACCATTTTTTTTACAGTATTGACAGATTCAATACCAGCGTGGTAAATATAATATCTTCGTCACTTTCAGCCTGTCTTTGTGGAATTTATCTTGTTGTTGGAATCCAGTTTCCAAACTTTGCTGCTGCGGTCCATCTTTTTTTTTCGCCTGTTGTCTTGGTGAAATCGTCATGCCCTTTGGTGTGATCCGTCCCATCCCATTAGGGGTCGAAGGGACAGTCGCCTCTCTGCACACACCTCAACGTCGCCTGTAGCTGCCAGTAGCTCGTCACAGGACCCCCAGCTGCTGCACAAGATAACCGAAAACCAACAAGTACTGCTTTCCTGGAACGATGCCGTCCGGCCCCATGTGGCCTTTGTTACAGCAGCATTTCCAAAACAGTAAATTCATCCAAATGACACGGGCAAGAGGCTTAACCCGCTCGCCACCAGTGAGCTGCAAAAAGTTAAATGGGATGAAAATGATGGTTTAACAATAAATAACCAAAATGATAAATTCTCTGTGGTCTGCTGAGTCAATGTGGCACAAAGATAAGAGGCATAAAAAAAAAAAAAGATTAGGAAAGCAGGAAGGAAATATGATGAGGGGTGATAACAGTGAATCACAGCGCTGACTGTAAAGTATGTACTCTGTATTAAAACTATCGCCCAGAGAGACAGAAACGAGATGAGGAGAAATTTACATCCTCAAACCCAACTCTGGTTTCAGTCACGGCGAGAGCGGAAACAACCTGGAACACAGCGACGAACCGAATAGATTTTCATATAAATTAAGACGGCAAAAAGCAGACGATGAATACCTAATAAGACCCTCGCTCACTGGTGTCGTTATTGCTGTTGAATTTTTTTTTTTTTTCTTTCCCTCATTTCTTGCTCTCGCCATATCTGTTCTCTCTGCATCTCACTGTAACACACGCGATGAAGCCATTGTGCGTGTTGGACACTTTGCACGGTTGAGTGCTGCTCCACCTCAGGGAAAGAAATAGTGTTTGGAAAATCCTGCAGTGTGCAAGCAAGATAGGATGCAAACTGGATCAGCTGGTCCCAGGCTATAAAGACCTGCTCATGTCCATGTCCTGACCTGAGGGCAGCTTCTTTTGCAGACACTGTGACCTCTGACCTTTCTGTGCGCTGTAGGTGTTTACTTCACCAAGATACTCTGGAGAGTTAACGTCAGATTAGTCACTAAAATGTCAGCTTTAGTATTAACAAGTTAATAAAATAACTAATCTTAACTTATTTATTAATAAATCATGAGCTACTTCATTTCAGAAACTTAGCCTTGGTACAGCAGGTTCTGATGAAAACCAGGCTGCAGAATAAGACTATATAATCTCCGTACGAAATGAAAGAAGCAAAAACAAGGCTCTGCACAGCCTTGCTAGTGAAAACCAATCTAATGAAATATTGCGTAGTTATGTTTAGCACTAAAGCATGCTGGATCTTTTACAAGCCTTTGCTGGCCCTATTTATCCCTGTGTTAGAAACCAGGCTAAAGGTCAGCACTGCATTGCTATGTTGTGTAGGGGAGACCAAACACAAAATTGATTGAAAGAGAAAATGTAAATGACAATTTACCATGATGGAAATCAATGGATGGATCATTGTGATAATAATCTTCCACAACTGGTAGAGAGCAATGAATGATTCTGCATTATACTTGTAGTCCTGTATGAACTGCACAATTAATCATTAAAATTGCAATTTGGATTCATTTCTCGTTGTAGTCTCAGTGAAGTCAATTCATGTTTGCATTCAGCGGGAATATCTGATGCATCCAATCAATTACTCCGAAGCCACAAGACTTTGGTTTTAGTTTCTGTCTACAAGTGTTGTCACACGGTGTAACAAACGTGGAAAATGTGTTTTGTTTGGAGATCTTTATATCACAGCATGGCACAGATACATGCAACTGCCTGATATATAGGTGATGATGAAGCTAACAAGGCCATGCAAACAGCCAGAAACAGTTTAATACATTAATGACAGGAGTCTTGCGCATTACATCAGCACACCACAAAAGATCTCATAAGAACGAGGAGATTACAGAGGCACCAAGATAGGAGAAATAACTGTAATCTCAATGCTGAGAGAGGAAATCATGATTCATCTTCTTTAATCCGGACTCGTGCCGCCCTAATGTGAGCGTTGGCTGTCATGCCAAGCAGGCCTGACTGAGCAGCTGACGAACCACCATGCAATTAATTATTGAGAGACCCCCTAACCTTCCTCTGCTAGCATGATTCGCTAGCAACAGCACACTCACAGAAACATACATTATGTTCGTCACACACTAACACTGGCCTGCGGGGGGGCCGGATGCCTGATGAAGCTCAGAGGGATTTGGGAGGAAGCAGCCGTATTCCCAGCACCCAACTCTGACGTAAACACACACGTCTGGTTAACTACATTAACATACACACAACACACACACACACACAGATAAATCCACTAGGCACCTTGCTGCAGCACCGTGGTGACCAGCAGGCTACCACGTTGGGTTCAGGAGACGTTAGCCAGACCAGAGTCAGTTTTAGCAACAATCGATCACAGAGCAAAGTTGCATCTGTTCCACTGAACACTTCGCTATTCATCTAAACTCTGTAAGAGTAACACAGCTGACCACTTTCCTATCTTCCTCTCAGATTATGGTCAGGGGAACATTTTGTCCTTTCTTCTGACACAATGCTTTGACCCCCTGACCTTTGACCTGCTCACTGTATTGATGATCTATAGTATTTCCACTGTGATTCACTCAACATAACATCAAATACCTGGAATATAAATGTAGAGCTGCATCGTTTACCAATTATTATGATAATAGATTAATCATCAAAAGTAACTTTTGATGGGAAAAAGGCAGAAAATGCTGTTTAAAGCCTCTCAAATATGGAAATTTCCTGCTTTTGTCTGTTTTATATCCTATTAAAATGAATATCTTTGGGTAACAAAGCTGACAAAACAAACAAAAAGACATCCTCTTAGACTTTTCATTTTATAGATCAAACAATCTAGAAAATAATCAGCAGATTAATCGATAAGGAACATATTATTTGCAGTCCTATATAAATGCAACTAATCTACTAGTAGTACAACTAATCTGTAGTTGACGCTAATATGTGCATATTTCTACACATCCTGTATACTATGTATATACTGTGTCCAGTACACAGCGACAGAAGGGACAGGTGAGTCACGGCGAGGCTGCCAGATGAACACATTACACTGCAGCACTGCACATCACGACTCAGAGGCAGAGCAGACAGAGGAGGAGAATGACACTGAGCTGAGGGATGAAACAGGGAAAAGATGAGAGAAAAACTTGAAATAAAACAGAGGACAGTCAACTGAATCACGGGAAAGCAGAAGAAGACGAAATACAGCCGAGGAGAGTGTCTGTCTGTCTGTCTATCTGTCTGTCCCTGGCACAGTGCAAATCCCAGTCGCTGCCAATAACACCTGTATCCATCACTCTCAGGTGGAACTTCAAAGCCTTGTTATTTATACACCTGTCCGTCTGCCTGCACACTTGGCTGACTGGATCCGTCACTCTTCTCTGCCACCGCCCGGTTTAAATTGGATTTATTGAGCGCCATCGAGAAAGTGCGAAAGCAGTGCGCCTGCTGATTGCAGATTAGATGCATTATCAGTGTGGTTTACATAGACCATATAAATCACACACTGATCAATCATTCAAACCAGTACGGGAAATACTTCCTAATCCCATTAACACTTCCATTCCTACCATCTTTTGTCTCAACCCAGGCCAGCCAGGTTTCAACAGAGGCCTTAGTACTAAATTTAAAAGGAGTAATCCACCCATTTTAGCTTTGTTTTCCAACCCAGTCACCAGAGAAAATGTTGGCATAAAAATTCTGCAATCAACAGGAGACGCTGCAAAGCAACAACAAAATGCAACAACGCAACCACCTTAACAACAACAACAACCACCCATAGCCAACTTTTTTGAAACACTTCTGTTCAACCTTAAGTAAAAGTGTAAAATCAATGTTTACTTTTGGTTTGACACAGGATACAATCAGCTGAAAGTCCTGTATTTGCAGAGTGGATTTTCTCACTTGTTATTCTCCTTATTATGCTCCAGAACTTTCAGTAACAGTCGCTCGCTGTATGACATCCAAAAACATTCACTTTCAACGTATCTGTGGTTTGCAGAAACACAAAATGCGTTTTTACTTCCATCTTTGCTATTTTTTTCTTCTGATATTTCTGCACTGTACTTCCCACAGATCATGTTGTCAATCAAGAAGCAAACCATTTAATTATTTTGTTGCTGTTGATAAAGTTGGTGCAGATTTTTCTGGTGCTAACTTGTCAACTGCAAAATAAAAGCCTAACTTCCTGTGTGGGACGACAAGTAAATCAAGTCAAAAAGCTTTCATGTAACAACCTATACTGTGTGTAATCACTATTATGTTACATCAGTTAGTCACGGAAAAAATGAAGAAATAAGTAAATTTGATAACTGTAGATTCAAAGCTCGAAAAACTTGACAAATTGAAGCTAAATGTGATCAGCGAGGGACTATGTGACTTCCGACCTGAAACTGGATAGGATCGCCTGAGAGCCAAGGATGAGGGCTGACCTCCTGCTGTGTGGGAGCGCATAGACACTCATTCACACGCACATCTACACACACAGGCATCGTGGTTATAGGATAAAGTGCTGACTGACAGTATGAGGCTCTACAGGGCTACACAGCAGCACAGTAATGGCTTTAAGCTTTATTAAGTTTTCCATTTGGTGCGTGTAGGCATCATTTCAGAGATGCAATTAATGTTTTAAACACTTGAGAGCTGATTAGTTTACTTTATAATAACCTGTAACTTGGTGCACTGTCGGAGGAGGCGAACGTGGAAATCTGTTGGTGTCCGGGAACAATGTGTTCTTGAAAAGTATTTACAAAGTTTTTTCAATTACGGACCTATTTCAACCTCTCAGGCGGGGACTGCTCTCTTATTTATGTTTATGTTTTTATCACACCCCTCCAATGAAGCGGTATAATTTAACGGGAGTGCAGCGCTGTGGTTGAAAGTCAAGATTAAGCTTGAAGAGAAACGATGCAGTGGCTTTACATCCCAGAATTCATCAACCATTTGGACTTTCTTTTGCGTGCTGACAACATTTCCCTTCAGCAGGATGACTTGGATATATATTTATATAAAACGTTTATGATCCCTGTGAGGAAACTGGTGCAGCTATTTTTTACTTGAGCTCCAGACCTGAACAAAGTAAACTTGACAAAGTTTAAAGAAGGGATTTCAAAGCATGTGTAGCTTGTGTTTGTCACGTTGCATTCTGATCCGAGAGGTAAATATTTGCTTTTTAAATGAGAAACTGGTCTCTAGTCTCACTGGACACCAACACATGTGCTTCAGTTTACATGTGACTTTCTCTTCAACGACAAAGTGGACCAACTGATGAGCCGGCTAATATTTTACAGTGCCCTGTGGCTGTTTGTGTCCTGTTACAGCAGGATGTGGTGACTGACGTTAAGTCGGCCTGATCTTCCCAGAGTCAATCCCCTGCATGGACCCAGACCGGCCCTAAACACCCGGTCAATGATTAGCAGTGAAATAGGTCTGGGAGTCCGCCTGCACTCTGAACGCTCTCGACAGATCCAGTCGTATCGCCAGAGAAGAGACGAGCTTCAGGAAGTTCTGCTGCTCTGACAACAGCTGACTATGACTGTGCTGACTGGTTTCCTGTTCTGCTGTTTATGAAAGGAAAAGGGATTCAAAACCTGATTGGTGATTGATTTCACCAATAATCCATCATTCTTGGCTTCTCTCTAACAGTTTACACAAACAGCTTCATTTTAAAGTGTCTTCTATTAGTACAGAAGCCTGCAAAACAAGCCTGGTCCACTACTGTCCTGTTACTCCTTCATTTTAAACTTAGAATAAAGGTCGAGGTCACTGCTATCTGCAGTTGCTTCACTTAACTAACAAACATGACTGAAAAGCTGTGTGTTAATGCACTGTATGGTGTAATGTAATTTGTCGTACGTATGTTGATGTTATGTGTTAGATTCTGTTTCATCATGTCTTAGTAAAGTCTCGCTTGTAAAAAAATGTTTTAGTCTCAAAGTGACTTCCTAGTTAAATAAAATGCAGCATCATTAAACTATAGTCTAATCTTTATTTCTTGCATTTAACGTCGCACATGAAACGTTGTTCACTGCGTTGAAAAGTTGTACCAGTCAGAGACACGCTGCTCTACTGAAAACCACTCATTTGTTTCTTAGGCTGCAGTGTATTCAGATCAACAAGCAAGGCATCGGCCGACCAATGAGGCATCACATGAGCCTGTGGTCAATGAGCTTGTGCAACGGTGTGATGATCACTTTGAAAAGGGAATATCTATAAAATAGAAGACATCAATATTATCTTCCCCCTCCACCAAGTCTTAAACAGGACATTTACAGATGCATCATATAATCATTTGGTAACAGCTGCCAGTAAAAATCTCTAGTAAGCAGCAGCATTTCTTGTCAGTTATCCGGCAAATCAGGGTTTCCAAAAATTCTCATAAAATTTTCATTGTTTCCAGGTGCATTGAGCCCACTTTAAATACATATAAACTGCCTCTGAAATACAGGATGAGAGAAAAATGACAGATGAAGAATGTGTGAATGAGAATTAACAGTAAGCATGTGTACTGTATGTATGAGAGAGAGAGGGAGAGAGAGAGAGGGGGAGAGGGGAGGAAGCAGTCACATGTTAGGAGGAGGAGGAGGAGGGACTGGCTGTCACTCCTCCGTACGTCACGAGTAACGCCTCCCTCCCTCCCTCCCTCCACTACAACTCACATGACTGCAGCAGCCCTGTTCTGTAACTCCAGTCACGAGGATAGAGTAGTATTACAATAACCAGCCGGCAGGGGCGAGCTACATAGACACACACTTACAGAGAGAGAAAGAGAGAGAGAGAGAGAAAGCCACCAGCCAGCCCTAATAGCCAAGAGTAAATATTAACATATTAACAGCGCTGCGTTTGTAGAATAGATAACCTTATCGGACTTAACATGGAGAAAGACCTTAAGCTGCGATTCAACGTGCAATTCGTTTTTTTTATCCCGTTCTATGTACATTTCTCCCCATGTGTTGCTCAAGGACTTTGCAGCAATCCAGCATTACAAGTCTGAGCAGATAGAGTTGCACAGCAACTATACAGTATGAGCATGCATGTTAGGAATGCGTACTCGCTCCTTTTGTACGCCTTTAAGGTTGTTAAAATTATTGCTCGCTGACAATTTGATATATATTCTTGATCAGCTTGTTCCAGCTCTTTCCTGAAGCAATATGATGTTTCTACAGAGCGAAATATTCAAACGAGATATTTACAGTCGCTCTATTCCATCCAGTGGAGATGTTTTAGAGGGCTTAAGAAATCAGCCGTACATAGTTGGTATCTCTGGAAACTGTGAGATCTTTACTAGAAGTTAAAATAAAGTCCTGCACGTCCGAACAACATTTGGCTGCACAGACTTGAGTTTATAATGACTTATTAAAGGAACAGTGCGTAGGATCTGGCGTGAGATCGGTGATTACAACTCTCCCCGTGTGCCAAGTGTGTTGAATGGCTGCAGTGGATGACACAAAAGCATGAATGGCCCACTCTGGAGCGAGCTGTTGTAGGAGTAGAGTGCATGGAGTGTGTGTGTGTGTGTGTGTGTACGTGGGAAGTGAGTGGTGAAGCAAGAGAGAGAGCGGCGGCTGAAGAAACATGGCGGTGCAACATGGCAGACTCCATGAAGAAGACGCCCTCCTAACAAAACACAGTGACTCTTATTATCAGGTGACTATACACGAAAGAAAATATGCTTATTAATATTATATTCCATGTCTGCCAAAAGATCCCCCTAAATACTACACACCGGTCCTTTCAGGTGTTAAAAGATTGAGTGCAGACACACTGTAGGGTCTTTATATGATTATCAAAAGAATGTTATCATGAGATAACACTAAACACAACATTATTAACACAGAATGTTATCATTTGCATATACTGAAATGGTAGAGAAGCATCATAATATCATAGAACATTAATAAGGTCATTATTGAATATATTATAGATAGTATGCCCCTGCAGGAATATTGTGGTGATACCATGGGACATATTAATACCATTAAGTATAATGACGACATCGTATAATCTCAATAGACGTACAATAAGATCCTGTAGTACATGCTATATTTGAGTGATGTCATAGGATATGATAGCATCTAGTTATAATATGATGTAGGATGTTACTACAAATATAGTTAGCGCCTATATTTAAGGATGTTTTGGTGTATTTATTTTTATTTCTGAAGAGAGGCTACATCTGTCTGAGTACAGTATGTGTGTGTTGTGGAAGCACATGTCACTGCTGCTCGTTATAAATAGCCTGCTGTCTCCCTGGATCCCACCACACACTGAATTAACCTGCTTAAGATGCCAATCAGCTGTGACAGATCCCCCCCCCCCCCCCCACACACACACACACACACACACACACACACACACACACACACACACACACACACACACACACACACAATCACAGCGATACAGTAACAATCAGGACGACGCAATCTTACGTCACGATGTGACGCAGTAGCACCGGGGGTCCTGTATTCCGATGACAAGCTGTTTATTGGGTTCACGTGCACGGTTATTATTTCGGAAGCGCGTCTCTACAACCGAGAGGGAGCTGGAGATAAGACCAGATAAATTTGTGAGAATTTGAATTTCTCACCAAACCCGGTTGAGAAATCTGCTAATTTATTGTTTCCGTACGTGTATGCCACAATGTGTGCATCACATTATAAAACGCAGGAGCTATTATCAATAAGCACCTTCTCCTGGAGAATTCGGCATCATTTTAGGTGCAGGACATAGCTTCATTTGGATGAAATCTCAACTTCTGTAATTGGTGAGCACCACACGCTACCGCCCTCCGCGGGGTTCGCGGGTGCTATTCTGGGATTAGAGCCAGTTATAAAAAGTTCACATGTTGCTTTAATAGGTGCTGCTTGATGTGTTGACCGTGTCCCCGAATTCAAGTGCAGATTCCATTCATTCATTTTCAAAAAGCAACCCGTGTTTAGGCGTTATATGAATGCCAATAAGCAAGGAAATCACAGAATTGCGGGGGTTTCTGAACGCAGTTTGGCGTCTTGACGCTTCCTTGAAATTGGGGGCAAAATCAATATTCCCTGCGACCCCCCACAGCAACACCGTGCGCTTATTATCTGTCTGTGACAATCACCCCTCCAGACACACAACCCAATAATCTGTTGTTTAGCCACAGCAAATAATCGTGTTAATCAGACAAACGTTTTGTAACCGTTGCCTAACGATTACGCAAACGATTATGAAAACGCAGAGCTGCACCAACTTTCTCATCTGACCTAACCCCGCTGTCTGTCTCCTCTCCATCCCTATTGCTTTGCAGAACATCGTCTGATGAACTGACCAATGTGAAGAAATTACAGGAATCATCGGTGGGAGTTGCTCAACTTTACAGAGCACCGAGCAGCCGGCAGATACTCAGCACGGAGATCCCCGGTTAAGCTCACGGTGCTTTGACAAGCTGCTTATAATGGAGTGGACACGTAACATTACACAGCATGTATTGCAGTGTTTACCCACACAGACATTTTATTAAACAGCTGCTTCGATTCTGCGAGAAAAATAAATGAATCATAATATCCCCCCAGCCGCGTAAAACATCAACAAAAACACACAAGTCTTTAATCTGCACAATTTTAAAGCCAAACAGTGATGTAAGCAGTGGATACGTATCATAATGTCATAAAAACACAACGGTCCTTAGGCTAAGTCCATGCGTTCAGAGGCGCACCACGTGTCCAAGTCTCCGGCACTGAAATTAAAACTTCCTCAAGAATGCGTCAAAAGTTTCCAAAGCGCCCCTCTGCATACCAAATAATCCTTCCGAGCAGCAACACGCCGGCTGCGCTCCGCTTCCAGCACCAACACAAACACGCGTATTCGCTTTAATCCGTCAAATTCCCTCATTGCCCACGGCTGATGACATTTCCTCCAAAAACACGTGAAAGCCAGACATCAAGACACAGTAGACATTCATACATACACACACACACACACACACACACACGCACGCACGCACACCGAGACACCGGGTCGCTCTGTGCCGGGAGATGCTGCTGGCAAGCCGGGGAGAGCCTCGCATCAACCGGGTGTAGCGTGTGCCAGAGCCGGCAACGTGCAAAGACGCACCCCGGGCTGGAAAGCCCAAGGTTCCGTGTGTCCAAGGAGGCCCGGGTCTTACCTGGCTGCCGGAGTTTTCTGTTAGGTAATTGAAGACAAAGGACGAGAGTTCCTCATCTAATAGTGGAGCGCAGTCCGCCATCTTCTAGTGAATGAGGAGCCGTGGAGTCAGAGAGCGGAGTATAGGAGGAGGAGGAGGAGCAGTGGGGGAAGGCCGCCTGCAGGGGGCGCATCTGTTTACACACAGACACAAACCAAGGCATTAAAGACACGCTGTTCTCCAAAGTGGGGTCTGGGGACCTCCAGGGGTCACCGTGGAGGCTCCAGGTGTCCCACAATAAAATGAGAAGTAATTTAACTTCACTGAGACAGAATTAAACAGAAAATACTACCACGAAAACTTGAAAATATGAAGGTATTCAGGTAGGTAGATAGATGTTACATGTTAAAATGATTATGATGTGATTTTTGTTGGGATTTCTACCAAGGATGTTTTTTTTAGTCAATAGAATATAATGTGTAGGTCGGGACATCTCTGCAGCATCCCAATATTTCATTTGAAATGGTATTTTGACACATATTTCACCTTCAATCAATACTGCATCTCCTGTAACTTAAATTGTAGTAGGCAATATTGTAATTTTGGTAAAATGTTGATTAATTGTTCAGCCATGCTAAGAAAAACACTAATAGATAAGGAAAACTGCAACACAACCACTCATTTCTTTGTAGTCCATGTTGTTTTCACCCAAATGAGGACTGCTGCTTCCTGTTTATAGCGGGACGTTTTTTGCCCGCTCAAATCCACTGTTGCCGATGTAGATGTGCAGCAGACGAGCTCAAAAGCAGGAGCGACACCGTTGCTATGTGCAAGGATTCCCAAACGCCTGTTTTTTCAGGCCGTGATGGCTGCACCCTGACGTCAATCTAGTTTAACTTTTGGACAGCGTGCACCGCTTGTCACGTGATGAGAAACAACCAATCACAGCCAGCAGATTTCTTTAATTTCTTCCACAAATATCAGTCCACAGTAAATATATGGAGGAGAGGTTATTCAGTTTAGTGCAGAACCACCCAGAGCTTTATGATCTGTCCCACAGGCTGTTTTACTGGCTTCACCCTGTCGTCACAACATCCAGTGGTTTGCACTGAAAAATGCAGAGCAAAGCCTTGGAGGTTTGCTGTATTATAGGTTGGTAATTTCTCTGCATCAATACACTACAGTGGTAAAGCTCCATATGTAGGGTACCACTAAGATAAATAATCCAACATCTTTGTCCTTTATCAACACCAGAACCAGCAAGTTGGCACAAAACAAACTGGTCCCTGATCAACTTCACTCATTATCACAATCACAAGCAAAGGCTCACTCACTCAGGACACAATCACTGTATAATGCTTGAAAAATTCCTGTTGAGCCACTTTGCCTTTGTTTTGAGAAGCCAGCACAGACACAAGTGTTGGCAGTATCCTGTTGCTGTTGCCGGGCAACTGCAAAACCTACTTCTGTCAGTCATTTAGCAAGCATAGATGACATTAGCTGATTCTCTTGTAACTAAAGAAAAATCTCACCATCTACTTCAGCCACAGCACTGATGCTGTTTTATTTTGCGCTGGTGACGAAGGCCGGGCAGTGACAGCCACTAAAACTTTTTCACTTACGGGTGCTTCTCTCAAAATCATAAAACACACAAACAGATGAGCGTGAAGTGCACTGCATGCAAAATCCAACACAATTTGCTCCAAACTCACTGTTTGTGAAAGCTGCTGCAACATGTTGCAAATGGTTGTTTGGCTTCATTTGTTGCCGCATGTCTGGGATGTTTCTGTGAAAACTCTTCAGCAGATATTTGCAGAAAGGTTTTCGGCTATAAAAACAAGCCAATAACTGTTTGATCAGTCCCATGTCAGTGAGTCATGCAGATTTGCAAGAGCACAAATGCATTAGGGAGTGACTGTGACAGTGAGTAAGCAGACAGTCTTGTGTCAGCATCATCATGTGACCGATCAGAGAACGGGTTAGTTTGGTGTTAATGAAGAAGGAATCCCACAATATCATATGCATAATATTACATCATGCACCAAAATTATAACATGATGCAATCTGAAATTTTTTATAATTTTATGGCATTTTTATAGCACTCTGTGCTGTTATTGTATTACGAGTTTCCACGATTGCAGCTATTCCCACCAGCAGCTGATACAGACCAGATCAAGCATTAGGACACACACACTAACGGTGATAATTGTAATGTTATCACTGCATTGCAGCACAGGGGCTGTGTCTGCTCTGTAAGTGTGTGCTGGTCAGTAAAAAGCTGGACTGTCTGAGGGTTAGGTGATGGCCATAACGGAGCTCTGTCTGGCTGACAACACTGACCTCAATTCAGTACGTGTGTGCTGCTACTTCTATCCTTGTGAGGACCGACGTGTTGTAAGAGGACAGTTTTGGAAAGTAAGAACATTTTCTGTGGTCCTCACAGTTTTAACAATTAACAGTAATAATAACACTGTATAGTACACACTGAGGTAATAGCTCTGGGATTATAACAGGAGTCTGGCAGGAAACACAGTTGATCAGACAGGTTAAAAAAAACAGGTTAGCCACATTTGTTTGGAGGAATAAAACTGTCAGCTGGAAACATTCAACCAGGGATGGAAGGACAACTACAATATTTTACTCAAGTTAGGCTACAGGTAAAATTAACTGTGTAAAAATATCCATCAATCCATCTGGATAGGTCACCAGACTGACAGGGCTGACACATACAGACAACCATTCACGCTCACTTTCATACCTATAGGCAATTTATAACCAGGCCACTTGGCCTCTCTCTGTCCCAGTATAACCAGTCTAGAATGACCAGTCCAGTATAACCAGTCCATTCAGCCTCACTCTGTCCCACTACAACCAGTCAAGTATAACAAGTCTATACGGCCTCTCTCTGTCCCAATATACAGTTGTGCTCAAAAGTTTACATACACTGGCAGAATTTATGATTTCTTGGCCATTTTTCAGAGAATATGAATGATAACACAAAACCTTTTTTTCCACTCATGGATAGTGGTTGGGTGAAGCCATTTATTGACAAACAACTGTGTTTACTCTTTTTAAATTATAATGACAACAGAGACAGTGTTCAAACTCTGATGAAGAAGTGGAAAGTGAGGGATTCTGTTGAAACCGAACCACGGTCAGGTAGACCAACAAACATTTCTGCCACAGCTGCCAGGAAAATTGTTAAGGATGCAAAGAAAAACCCACAAATAACTTCAGCTGAAATACAGGACTCTGAACAAATGTGGCGTGGCTGTTTCAAGATGCACAATACGAAGGCACTTGAAGAAAAATGGGCTGCATGGTTGAGTCGCCAGAAGAAAGCCATTTCTACGCAAATGCCACAAAGTAGCCCGCTTACAATACGCCAAACAGCACAGGGACCAGCCTCAACACTTCTGGAACAAAGTCATTTGGAGTGATGAGACCAAACTTGAACTTTTTGGCCACAACCATCAACGCTACATTTGGAGAGGAGTCAACAAGGCTGATGAATGAACACCGTTCCCCCTGGGAAACATGGAGGTGGATCACTGATGTTTTGGGGATGTTTGAGCTACAAAGGCAGGAAACTTGGTCAAAACTGATGGCAAGATGAATGCAGCATGTTATCAGAAAATACTGGAGGAAAATTTGCACTCATCAGCCCGGAAGCTGCGCATGGGATGTTCCAACATGACAACGATCCAAAACACGAGGCCAAGTCCACCTGTCATTGGTTACACCAGAATAAAGTGAAGGTTCTGGAGGGGCCGTCTCAGTCTCCTGACCTCAGTATCATTGAGCCTCTCTGGGGAGATTTCAAACCAGCAGTTCATGCAAGACAGCCCACGAATTTACAGGAACTGGAGGCTTTTTGCCAAGAAGAACGGGCTGCTTTACCATCAGAGAAAATAAAGAAGCTCATCCACAACTAACACAAGAGACTTCAAGCTGTCATTGACGTTAAAGGAGCAACACACAGTGTTAAGAACTGGGGTATGTAAAGTTTTGATCAGGGTAATTTTATCTGTTGTCATTAGAATTTAAAAGAGTAAACACAGTTGTTTGACAATAAATGG
Source organism: Pterois miles (assembly GCA_947000775.1). Classification (NCBI taxonomy): domain Eukaryota; kingdom Metazoa; phylum Chordata; class Actinopteri; order Perciformes; family Scorpaenidae; genus Pterois; species Pterois miles. The sequence continues at coordinate 5,376,105 of CAMQGK010000193.1, forward strand.
CTTCACCCAACCGCTAACCATGAGTGGATTTTTTTTTTTTGTGTGTGTGTGTGTGTGTGTGTGTGTTATCATTAATATTTTCTGAAAAATGGCCAAGAAATCATAAATTCTGCCAGTGTATGTAAACTTTTGAGCACAACTGTAACCAGTTCATTTGGCATCTGCCTGTCCAGTATAATAAGTCCAATATAACCAGTCTATTGGGCCTCTCTCTGTCCCAGTATAACCAGTCTATTGGGCCTCTCTCTGTCCCAGTATAACCAGTCTATTGGGCCTCTCTCTGTCCCAGTATAACCAGTCTATTGGGCCTCTCTCTGTCCCAGTATAACCATTCTATTGGGCCTCTCTCTGTCCCAGTATAACCAGTCTATTGGGCCTCTCTCTGTCCCAGTATAACCAGTCCAGTATAACCAGACCTGGGCACGTTAACCGCGTGGGTGTGTTTGGTTTGGGTCGCTCAGCGTGCTAGCTGGGTGGTACAATTAAACTGTGATTAAGGTCGATGCAACCATGGTAACCTTAACGCATAATGACGTAATTATTTAACATATTACACTGTTATGTTGTTCACAAAGCACACAGCGCTGCTACAGAGACAAAAGTTAATTAAAGTTAATTTAAGTCGCTTCTTACCGCAACCAACATCCTGCACACACGACGGCAGCCCGGGAGGATCAAATCCATTCTACCGTAATTACTGTAGCAGCGCGCACACCTGGTTTACCTGCACAGTGAAAGCTTTTTGAGTGCACCCGCTTTAGTTTTTACCTCCATATCAAGACGTTTAGGTGAGGATGTGTGCTGACATTTCAACACCTCAGCAAACATTATCACCATCAGTAGAAAGGAGGTCAACAACAATATCAAAATAATTCGTAAAACACAGTTTATTGATGAAGGAACTCAAAAAGAGAAGTACAGAGACATACAATGTATTTTTGATGTTCTTGCATATTTCTGTGTCAAAAGAAGGACGAAGAGTGTATATATTTATATATTTCTCTCTCTATGTTACATTTGATGATACTTTAACAAACAGAAGTACAGAGCTTCCTCTTACTCCTGATCACATTGCAGGTATTAAAGATCAATTTCAATTCAAAAACATCGCTGTGGATCTCAGAATTTGTTTCTACTTGTCACATTGCTGCAGTCAATAGACATATCTGCTCATTAAAGCACATGTACAGTCAAGCCTGTTGGAGACAAATATAAACCACACCTAGATGTCTTCATCAAATCTAAAATGCAATACAGGACCACTGTAAAACAGCAGCTAGGTATGTAGTTGTTTTATTATTGTTATTTCTGCCTCGATGTTTGGTGTCAGCTAAATTGAAGTGTGACTGCAGAAAGCATTTTGGTCAAAACATCAAGGTGATTTTGTCCTCGTTCCCTTCCAATCAAAGCATTTATTTTTGCGTATTTTGCACCAAACGACCACAGGAGCAGGAAGTAGACCGGAATGCACTGCAACTGCACGGCAGGTTTGAGCAAATGACAAGTTGTGGCTTTTTCTCACCGTTGTGCAACCACAGCAACAACAATTTGACTTTAGTCTAATGCATTACTCATCTTGTTGATTTTAAAACCTGCTGGGCTACATATTCCTCTGTCATTACACAACCTAACGTATTACTTTTCTCTTGTGCTTTCCAAATACTTGATTAGAGAGAAGAGGTGGCAAGTTGGTCGCTTACCAAGCCGCTGTGATTCTGTGCTGTCTGGTCAGCGGTGGCCTCAGAGGAAGATGCCAACAAGCTGTTCCAAGTTTGCCTTCCAGCGATGTCCTCTTCTTATGTTACTACATTTTAAATTTACATTGTAGGCCTTTAGCCAGACAGACTACAGGTCAACAGCATAATAGCCTCCCACTTCTAAATCATCAGTGTCACGGGAAGCTAACAGTTAAAAGGTCAGAGGTCAGACTATTGATGAATGAAATATTTTCTATCAGTGTGGAGAGCAGGGGCAAGAAAGAGATGGGACAGGAGGTGTTCTCTTTTATAATCTACACAATCAACTAAGTTATGTTTTTAAAATACTAACTCTGTGGGGAAACCCTGTACTCTCCTTTTATATTTACTCACCTCTCTGTTGAAACAATAAAAACTAAATGAGAAAAAGAAGAAACACAAAATGTGCCAGGGAGACGAGGAAATGCCGCGGGGGTTTACAAAACAAATGTCTCGACCAGGAAGAAAACTCCACTCCAGGTGACAAACGGCTATAAGCTGCAGGAACTCTGGCAGCGTTAGTGGCTCAGTAGATCACACTGAGCTGCACTGGACCAACACAAACACTAAAAACAATGCAGGTGTAAGCTGAGATGATGTGTGTCTTAGCAGCATTCAGACCATCCAAGATGACATTTCAATAATGTTTAGTCCTCAGGGGGCAGTGGCCCCTCTAGGAACTGGGCTGCAGTCTAAGGTCAGTCACTCAGCAGGGCCGGTATGCGTCAGGCGTTCGTAGAGACAAGGACAGTATTTCATCTAAGTGGATGCTCCAGTAATATTCCAGGCTATGTCCTCAGTTTAACTTTCTGCTGATCAAATAACATGGTAACCTCCTGAACTATTCAGATGACTTCAGGGGTAATTACTGTAGACATTTCAGTGTCCACAGCTTAACAACCGTAGGTGAACAAGCAAAAAGAAGTGGTTCTATCTTGTCAGGCTGAAACTTCTTTAGGACTGTAAATACTTTTGATTTTGCACTTTTGTTACATGCATTCATTTTTGCACGGTGGTGCAGCGGTTAGCACTATCGCCTCACAGGAAGATCGCAGGTTTGAATCTTGGGAGTTTGCATGTTCTCCCTGTGATAGTGTGGGTTTTCTTTAGCTTCTCCATCTTCTCTCACAATCCAAAGACATGCAGGTTAACTGATGACTCTAAATTGCCCCTTGGTGTGAATGTGAGTGTGAATGGTTGTCTCTCTCTATGTGCCCTGCGATGGACTGACGACATGTCCAGGGTGAACCCCACCTTCGCCCAATGTCAGTTGGGATCGGCTCCCCCACGACCCCTAAAGGAATAAGCGGTTGCAGATGGATGGATGGCATTCATTTCCACAATGTGTATTTCCATCATTTACTGTAATTTCCATACTACATTTTCCTCAAGGATCAGAAGTTGCTGAAGTTGTGATACTTTAAGACTGCTTCCCTTCTCAGAAACCCTGACTCATACAAGGCAAAAATAACTTAATTGTGTCTATTTTTCAATAAACTTCATTTGTAAATACTGGTAGTTTACCTGTTATTTTAAAGAGATGATCAAATTCATTTGTCATTCCCATGATCAGGGAGGGTTATCCCTCTGTGATCACGGATGAGTTCAGCCAATGCCAAGCAAGTTGGCACATTAAAGTAGGAGTTGATTTTTTTTTTTCCTTAAGCAGTGTGTGTGATATTAGATCTAATAGTCAGAGGAAACAGGCTGTAACAACAATGTGATATGTGAAACACGAAATACAAAGGTGAACCTGAAAACGAGCATGATCTGTGACCTTTAACGGTAAAATTTCAAATGCACGAGTTGCATTGTTCCATCGCCTTATTGCTACTCTGTCATTACTAGTTACAGTAAAGAAAGGATTCAAATACTTTAAGCTTTAAATAGACAGAGAAGCAGTCTGTCAGGAAGCCAAACAGTCAGCCAGCCAGACTCACTAAAGACAGTCAGCCACTGAGCCAACTGAGCAGCCTCACAGTGTGGCCAATGAAACACATTTCACTGTGAAAGAGGCCAATACAATATGCGTGTGTGCACCAGAGTAACACTTACAGTATTAAATATGTCCATAAAGATTTAATAAATAGTAGTCAACGGTAAATTAATTGATTCCTAAGTCACAAAATCACTGTAATCGAGCTTTTATTATAAAAAAGATTAACTGACATGAAACACTCTGAGGGAGAAAGTCAGAAATGCAAGTAGGACCCAGACCTGCAAATTTGGAGGAAGTTTTTGTCAGATATTCAAATCAGGAGATGATTATCAAGCAGACAGTTTCCTCTTTTCAGTGTGTGTTGTTGTTGACCTCCATTTTAAACAGTATTGATGCAAAAGCCAACGTTAGCTCCCAGACTCACCACTTCTCTCTGCCTCCCACTGTGCTGTACTCAGCGACAGAGGTCCAAAAATGAATCAATTTACATTTCTCTCATCCTTAAAGGCACCTTGCAGAAGACATTACTGAATCAAGACCACTCTGATTTATGGCGCCATTTAAGTCAAGGCAGCGGGGATCAGTGACATGTAACTGGGGAATTGCATTACTTGGTTGGCCAATCTGGTGAAAAGCTGCAGGAAAAACAGTGTGTGGCGTTAATCTGACTGATATACTGTAACTTTTAAACCATCCTGTGTGGTGTGCTCGCTGGTGCTCATGTTTTCTCCTTTTTCTTACGCACTCACACTTGTTTAGTCTTCACTTCATTACTCTTTGAATAGTTTGCTCACCCAGGCAGTCGTTCTGTCAGCAGACTGACCTTGACCTTTGCACTACTTAACTCAGTGGGTCATGTGTGTCCACTCACATATTGGTGGATCCAAATACAGTCACAGTATGTCACACATTTAGATCACAACATGGCAATACTTTACTTCAGTACATATTAATACATACTTTATATGTCAGTGTAGCCTGGTCTCACACCTAGGGCGTCAAATACCGACGCCTGGGTAGTAGTCCTCGGCATCTTAATATTGACACACGAGGCAATCTTTAGCGTCACTATTAGATGCTCAGAGAAACAGACATAGTAAAAAGAGCCAGAAGGTCCACTAACGGTGAGAGCGAGGGGTGGTGGGCAGGTCAAAGAAACACATGATATTTACTCAGGGAGCAGAGTTCATGTCCCATGTGAAACCAAAAGTTGAGTTATTTTTTTCTGATGACATTATATCATGTGACGCTACAGCACTGAGTCACATGATTTTACGTCTGTAGCTTAAACTATGTTACACATGTACTTATTTTAACTCTAACCATGTAGTTTTGTTGCCTAAACCTAACCAAAATCATTTCACAGCATTAACCATGTGCAAACCTTCAACCCAAGCGACGAAATATAACGAGAAGTGATGAGATCATAGTGGTCGATGCATTTTTTTTTCTTTGTGTTTTACCTTCATCTCCCAAAGTGAAATGACCAACAAATACAAAGAACAACAGGGAAATATGCAATATTAGCCATACACATCACCTCACAGCAAGAGGGTCATAGGTTTAAATCTGGCTTGGGGCCCTTCTGTGTGGAGTCCACAGATATGCAGGTTAATTGTTGACTCTAAATGTCTTGTAGGTGTGAATGTGAGCGTGAATGGTTGTCTGTTTCTATGTGCTCTGTAGATGGACTGCTGACCTGTCCAGGGTGAACCCCGCCTTCGCCCAATGCCAGCTTGGATCCAACCCCCCCCCCCCCCCGCGACCCCTAACAGGATAAGCTGTTGCAGATGATGGATGGACATCATATCACAAAGCATAATGCAATCTCATTACAATACAAAATTTAGTTTATTAGAAGGCTTGAAAAGAAATCTCTTCATTCAGATCCGAATATACTGAGGCATCAAACCTGATTTCCTATTTTTGTTGTACGGTCACCACCTCTGATGGACTGTTCGACACATTCATGGCACAGCACTTTAGACTTACAAGGGTGGAAGGAAAAATGATGTTTGAACCACTGTGCCAGACTAAATGCAGGCTTTTAATATAACTTTTCTCCTTGTTCTGTGAGACTAAGTCTTTTCAACTGTGAGAGCGGCTGAAAGGAACAGTGTGCTGGATCTGGCGGTATCTAGAGGTGAGGTTGCAGATTCCAACTTCTAGCGTGTGCCAAGCTGTAGGATGGCTACGGTGGTCAACATAAAAATGCTATTGGTCCTCTTTAGAGTCAGTTGTTCCAAGAGTAGAGCGCTTAGAGCAGCAGCGACAGGAGTGAGTAGCGTTGTCGACTCCGGCACAAGCAGGAAATGTTAACAGTGTTTGGTTTGTCCGTTCTGGGCTACTGTAGAAACATGGTGGAGCAACATGGCGGACTCCCTGAAGAGGACCTGCTCCCTATGCAGATATAAACAGCTCGTTCTACAGTAACAAAAACACAACAGTTCTTATTTTCAGGTGATTATACACTAATGAAAACATACTTATTAATATGCCATATCTGCCAAAAGAGACCCATAAATGTTACACACTAGAACCTTTAAGTTTCCAGGATTTACTGCATGTGAAACCTTTCGAGCTCATACTGCCTCTAACCGCTGCATACACTATCAGATATCTGTTTAACATTTACCTGCAGACACAGATGCTATTTGCAAGCTCCATAGTGTATGAAGAGGCTGCATGTACCATCACCTGTTGGCAGCAGCCTCTTGTGAGTCAGTTTACGAGATGATGTGGAGTGGAAGCCTCTCTTTGGTTACATCACAAGCTCAGATGCTTATGAAAGGTCTGGATATGAACAGACATTGTAAATAGATTTTATTGGGTATGTCCTCACATAATGACCTACCAAAGACTGCTGCTGTATTAGTAGTGTGTGATGTTTGCGATTTATATCAGCGTATGTGTCATCTGTCTGTCTGTCCGTGTTCACACTCCTCGCAGCCATTTAAAATGACGACGTGGTTGCTGATGCTGATGGATGACACGTCATGCACAGACACCTGTTACAAATTAAACCAAAAACTAAATGTGCAGCAGGATATATTGAGCCACGGTGTACCAGCTGTCTTTTATTAGAGTCCGTGAACACATACGGCAAACGGGTTTTCATTTCACCAACTAAATACTTCAGCAGCTCTTTTCTCTAATTAGTCTCTCCTTGTTCTCAGGTTGACAATCTGCATCAGTTGCTGATGTTTTGAAATGAAATTCAGAGGCCTGGACAGATGTGCTACCAGACATCAAATAGCTCAATCTAAGCCTCGAACCTGGCCAACTGTCTTTTAAGTGCTCAATGTTTTGCTTCATATTGGAGAGGGTTTTTTTTTTCCATCCAACATATCCATCCATCCACTGTCTGTAACTGCTTATCCCATTCTGCTGCTCTGGGTTAAATGCAGGGTACATTCTGGACAGGTCGCCAGACTATCACAGGACTGACACATGAGCTGTTTTCTCATATGAACTTCTGACAATGTCCAGAGTTTCCCCTCCACACATGTTGTACACAACAGCAGATTCTCCGGGCCTGACACGTTCTCAGTGTCGCTTCCTGGAAATACTCCATTTGGTTCAGGTGCGGAGTGACGCCTTGGAAACGTGTGCCAAGACCAGGCGGCTACCTCCGGTTCTGAAAAGTGAAACCAATACTAAATCACCGTAAACTGTCATTCTTTCTAATATCCAGCAGGGTTGACGCCTCTGGTTGTTAAAAGAAGTCTGATTGTATAGAAGTCTATGAGAAAATGATCCTATTTCTCACTTTATTACCTCAGTAAACACTGTAAACATGAGTGTATAGTCTCCATCACTAGTTTCAAGTCTTCTTCAATACAGCATGATGTTCATTTAGTAAATTATGGTCCCATTTAGAGTCAAATAGACCATGAAGCAGGGGATGCTTTAGGGCGGGGCTACCTTGTGACTGACAGGTTGATGCCACGGTGTTGTCTAGTCTTGGAGTTGTCTGTGTTTTCGTCTCACAACTTTAACCCTTTCACAGTTTGTTTTCAGTTCATCAAAGTTAACTCGAACATTTTGGTTGCCTAAAAGTTTCTAATTCAGTATCCAGGTGTGCTTAGCTCCACCCTCGAGTCCCTCCTGGTTGCAAAACACCAAGATGCTAAAGGCCAAAAACCAAGATGGCGATGGCCAAAATGCCAAACCCACGGCTTCAAACTGTTAGTCCACAAACCAATGAGTGACGTCACAGTGACTACGTCTACTTCTTATATCTTATATCTTATCTCTAAAGTCTATGAAGATGACACAGATTATACCGTGGTTATGCAGCCACTTTGTGATTTGTTCATACACAGTCTAGTCTCTTGCCATTTCTTGCATTTGTCCAACAATGTCAGCATCAGCCCTAATCAACATAAATTCCTGAATCTCACCATTTCTACAGTTTTACATATTCATTGGCATCCTCATGTAAATGACCCTTCTTCTTCACCCTTAGCGCTAACTGCATGATGGAGACGTTATCAACACGCCGTCCGCTCCCTCTCTATGAATTCTCTGGAAAATGACTGTTCACTCTCTCAGCTCTATTTGCACATGGGTTCGATTATGGAGAGTCGGGTAAAGTCAGTTTAATGTGCAGTCCGAATGATTTGCGTTCTCCCATACAGATCCTGTGGGTAATGTCTAGATACATTCAGAGTAGTACATGTGTGAAAAAGGCTATAGAGACAGACAATGAACCTAACACCTGCATGTCTGCTGGACTGTGGGAGGAAGCTGGGAAATAAAACATGCTAATACGAGGAAAACATGCCACACAGAAGAGCCCAAGATTGACTGATTGATTGTATATGCAGGAAGAAACATAAAGCGTTGAGCAGACGTGCATCCAGTCCTCACTTTTATAAGCAGACTATAAGTAAACCACGATTACTGTACTGAAAAATTATCTCTTCAAAGCTTCTTAGATAACATTAAAATTAAACAGAAAATGTCTTCATTTATATGAACAGATTGAAGCTTTTATCATAGACTTTGGAACAGAAAATGATTTAAAGAAGTAAGTTGTAAAGCTCATCTGGTATTTGATTTTATCTGTCATATCAGTCCTGCTTCGTTGTGTTTACCCAACTTCTTAAAGTTGTAGCAGAATGGACTCAAATTGGAAAAGAGGAGGTAGAGAAAACAAGTTTAGTCAAGAAAAACCACCCCGACATTACAAAAAGTAGCGTGAATTATTACAATTGTTACGCACCCACTCAAATGGGCTACTGTAATGTTTCCCAGCCCATACTGTCAGCATCCTATATGCCCAAAACCAGGATCGAAAACACACGACTGGGTCAAAGATTTTAAAAATAAAGTCATAACACATAATATAGCTCTGTATGGATAAAACTATATGGAACAACAACAATCCAAACAAGTATCCTTCTCCACTTTGGTCCAGAGATGTTCTGTACCAAATTTATTGATGATTGCTCAAACTTTGTAGGACGAGTAGCAATAAAACTGATTTAGATACAATTCAAAATGGTGGAAAATCAGTCTAGACTCAAGTGGGCGTGGCTTATATCGATGGACCCACAAAAGCCAGGGAAAACAATTGTGTTTCTGAGACTTACGGTTCAAAAGTTATAGACCAAAATGTAAAATTAATTGTTATAGCGCCACCATCTGACTGAATTGCACCATATTATCCACTGCTCTCCCTTGGGCAATACAACCGCCAAGTGATAAACGGTTCTGGAGATATGTGAGGGACATACCCACGTACAGACTGAGATTCCTTCTTTATAGATAGATATTGTTGTAAAGACTCAATAGTTTACACATTTGTCTGTCACACATAATATAATCAAATTCTGAGGCAACACATGCAAGTAAAAAACCTGAAATGCTCTAATTTGGAGACTGACTTTGTATTCTGTAAACACGTGCAGGGTATATACTGTAGCTATAATATCTATGGTATATGAGTGTGCTGCTGCATTCAAGTGCTGCAAATGGTTGGTGGTCACATGAACAGCCCTGCAGCGTGAAGTGTACAGTACAACCAGGAAAATGGCAATTTTCAACAGTAATTGAATTGCTATGATGTAAAACATGATAACATGGTCTGTTAAGATGGTGGTCATGCATCAAGGGAATAGGCGCCAATAAAGCATCAATTATATTGCAGATTTCCTCATATTCACATTGCTGCTGCAGCACTAAGTAGCTCTGAGCTGGTTTATCTCTGCAGCAATGGTAAAGGTTGTAGGTTCAGTTTACTTTACCAGAATGAGAGGTTGTAATGTATAAAGTATGCTTATCAAAAAATGATTGCAGCTGTCCTTTAATGGCTTCCATGACAGTAAGTATCTATTTTTACATTTCTTATTATTAGTTTTTTCTTATTCTTCCATTTTGATTTATTATGTTTTGAATGTAGAATGGTGTAATATAGCATGCTAAGTAGACATAGTCACCAAAACTCATTGGTTTGTGAAGCGTCCAGTTTGGCATTTTTGCTGTTGCCATCTTGTTTTTTGCAATCAGACATGAGAGGGTGGAGGTAAGTACAACCAAAGGCTGAATAAAACATTTTTTGGTGACCAAAAAGGTTTTAATTAACTTTCAACTGAAAACACACTGTGAAAGTTATAAGACGAAAACACTGCCACACTGGACAACGCCGTAGTATCAACCTGTCAATCATAAGGTAGCCCCGCCCTAAAGCATTCCCTGCTTTATGGTCTATTTGACTCTAAATGGGACCATAATTTACTAAATGAACATCATGCTGTATTGAAGAAGACCTGAAACTAGCGATTTAGACCATAAACTCATGCTGACAGTGTTTACAGAGGTAATAAATCCAGTGAGAAGTAGGATCATTTTCTCATAGACTTCTATACAATCAGATCAGAGGAGTCGCCCCCTGCTGGCTATTAGAAAGAATGAAGTTTTAAGGCACCTCGGCATTGGATTCACTTTTCAGACCTGAAGGTTGCTGCCTGCTTTTGAATGTATTTTATTTGAGTTATATTAGATGTGTTGGTTTATTATACTGTATGAGAGAAAAGTGAACGACAAATACATAAAAAGAAAAAAGTGTCACCATTTCACAGTCCGTATTTTTTGTTATTTTCATTTCAAGGCCTCACATCCACACAGGTTCACATTAGATTTGAATTGAGCAAAAAAAAGAAAGAAAGAAACTAAGAAAGGATCACACTGGAGCCACCTTTAAGAGGCTGATAGCTTCAGAATGAAACAGTACTAGATCTGTTTTTCAATTAGACTTATAGAAGTCGTATTTTCAACAGCAGAAATCATAAATAACAGCTTTCTGCAGCATCTGAAGGCAGTATTAAAATGGGAAACATGGGTCTGACCTTCAGTCCCACCTCATCAGCCACTCCCCCTCTCTGTGTTTACATCCAGTTCATAACTCACTCCTTTCAGCTGCAGTCTGCCATCAGCTATTCACACATGTAGTGTCTCTCTCTTAAAATCCTCTTTTTAGCTGCATGTGTCATTCATAAAGCATGCTGCTGTTGAAGCATTATAGCAAAAATAAGAACTTGAACCCTTATTCGCTCCCCTGATTGGTTAACAAGAGGTGAATCCCAGGTCAAGGATAAGCTCACTTTGCTCAAGGCTCCACACATTCATACATAAAGAATAATATACTGTATATATGGAGAGTTAATACACCCACACATGCACACAAAGCCTGGGGTTGTACTTACATGTGCTGACTTGACAGTAAACATATATACAGTTTTTCCATGTTCACACGGCCTCTAGCTCCACATTCTTCAAGGGTATAACAGTCACACACAAACACTGTATGACATATAGGGAGGCCTGTGTTGTGCCAACACATAAGCTGAAGGGGAGACGAAGACTTTGGCTTTACAAAAAATAAATCAATCATTCAAACAGATGCATTTTGATCATGTCCGAGGCTACAAGCTCTGAATGCATCTATGTAGTGTTCAGAGCTCACTCTGGACGTTTTTAATGGCGTGGCGAGTTTTTAATCAGATACCAACACTTGGTCGGTGGCTCTACGTTTCAAACTATGATGCTGGGAATACTCCTCTAGCAACAGTTTGTGTCACTTTAAGCTTGTTATGTGCACAGTGTTACATGCATACTTCCAATGTATAGGTTTACATAGTTTTTAGGTTCACTTATCCACAAAACTGCTGGGTTTGGTTCAGGAAAAGATTGTGGTTTGGGTTAAAATAAGTATGCTTGTTACATAATGTCTAGACTTAACCTACACTGCAACAAAATTAAGGTAAAATAACACTGACTTGGTTTTACACAGGAGAGTAACAGAGCTCTCCTGGGTGAAATTTCATGTTTGACCCCAACCATCCACCCTGACCTCCACCCTAAACAGACCTTCTTGCTCATTATACTACTTCAGTTGTTCTGACCGTCTAATAGTGAGGTGAATGGGTTTTTATTCAAGTTAATTGAAAGCCTGGTGTGTCTCGTACAGACACTAAAGGGTGCTATCAAGGCACCGAGGGGCACTGACTAAGCTGAGAAAGTCTACATGACACGATGGGAGCAAGAACAGGTTGACAGTTGCTATTAAAGGAACTTTTTATATTGTCACATCATTTTGATGCATGAACACAGCGTACTAGTAAAAAATCACATCAGTATTCAAATAAGCAACTGCACAGTTCCAACCATTAAAAGTCCAGTCGTGGACAACTGGTTGGTTGTGCATCAAAAGAAAAAATATGCCTGGACACTGACAACAAAACTAGATGAGGCTCTTTAGATGCAAAGAAGCCAAAACAATTTGTTACACATACAAAAGGTGACAAAAAGTGAAAAAATGTGATTTTGTCAGCAAAACTTACCTGTAGAGAAAAGGTGTTTTACATGAATTCATCAGGTAGTCAGGTGTGGTGACAAGACCTGCAAGGACCAGAAAGAATAAATACATATTATAAACATGTACTGTTTATGCATGCATACACTATGTGTCCCCACATTTATCTGCATATGCACATATATATAACAAAAGCTAAGACCAACGGTAGCATGGTTCCCTTCTTTAGCATTTTCAAGGTGGGCGACGAGTCCTACATACACACCATCAAAGCTGGGAAGCAGCAATGAAACACAAAGATCTATTATATGTACTGGTGGTAGGGCTAAATCATGAGATTTATCTCTGCAAAAGTTATTTTTGAATCTGTTTTCCCCTTCCTACAAAAACACTAGATGAGCCAACACACATAAGGCTTTCAAAAATGTAAAGTCACGTTTTCACTTTACATACGTGGTAACCGACAGGATTTGTGCCTCGTGTGCAGAGATGCACAAGCTGCAGTATATAAGCACAGCAGACAACTGAGTCTCCAGTTCAGTTACTGTAGCAGCCGCAGCGCTGCGTTCACTGACTCCAGGTCACCCTCCGGCAGTGATAGCAGCCACGGTGCTGTGTTTAGTGTTGCTTAAGGTGGACCAGCTTTTCTCCTTAAAGTGACGAGCCGCTCCTCTGAGTTTTTCTCAGATTTTAATGAATTATTAATATTTCTTTTAACATGAAAATGTGTTGGCACTGAGGGGTCATCATTCATTTCCTGAGCTCAACCAATCTCTCGCTGTCTGTGTCTGTTAATACCGTCTTCTATACCTCTTCTCATTAAATGTTTCTTTCGTGCTTTCATCCTCTGTCTCTAGTCTTGTTGGATGTTATTCCCTCAAACTAAACACCAGTGATGATGATGCAATTCATTCACAACTACAGCACATAACTCCAGTGATCTGATAGTACCGACACCAGGGAGGAAGCTCTCTGCATCAAGAATCAACAATCACCGACACAGACAGCATCTAGATCATCATGGGACACTAAAACTGTCACCAAAGTCCTGCATAATAAATTGTCTCCAGGTTTACATGCGTTAAATCTGTTGTATCAGTATCACTTCCAGTTGAAGCCCCCCCATAAACAACCAGTGTCTTATTGATCATTTCCACAATAAAAAATGTGATCAATCAAACTTTAATAAAAGGCTAATATCAGCCTCATATATTAACATCTCATAAAGCTGTCAGGAGGAATTACACAGTGTTACACACAGCAGCAGCAGCGCAGACTGACAACATCCTCTATTGATGTATACTATAGGAAGTCATGTCTTGCTTTGTTGTTATCAATCAGTGGCGTGACCTATTTCATAGACGGGTCATGTGTTCATTGATCAGCAGCGAGGGAGGGAGCTCGCTCAACCCCGGCTGTGTCAAAGCAGCCGCTCAATAACCACACTGTTCAGTAGAGACTGAGGCCAGCTCAGCTTAGCTCACACTGTTTCTTGTTTTTTTTTTCCTGTTTGAATGGTTTTTGTTGGCGAGCTCTGTCTGCTTATTAATCTACATGAAAGCACCTCACAGATTAGCTTCACCTCCATGAATCTGTTGAAATTAATTGATTTTGGGCCAAAATGTCAGTGATTAAGAAGAAGAAGAAGAAGAAGATAGTTTTTTATTAGTCCCAGGAGGGGAAATTAATTTTTTTCTTTTTTTTTTTAATTTATAAAGGAAAAAAAAAAAAAAAAAAAAAAAAAAAAAAAAAAAAAAAAAAAGGGGGGGGGGGGGGGGGGGGGGGGGGGGCCCGGGAAAGGCGCGGGGAGGGGGGGGGGGTGTGGTGCGGGGCGGGGGGTCACGGCGGCGGAGGAGAAGAGAAAAAGCGCCACCTCTCCAAACACCAGTTCATATTGAGTTGGGGGGGGGGGGGGGAAAAGGGGGGCCCCCCGGGCCCCAACCCCACCCTCCAAAAAGAGACACCCCCCCCCATTGTGTTTTATATCAGAAAATCTCAGATGTCCTATTATATTATCCCTTTATTAGCAATTTTTCAATGTATACACGCGTTTCAATAGTTTAAATAAATAAATAGTTTAAACCTGCAGTATCTTATAAAGTAAACTAACATAAACAGCGAAATCTAAGTTGTTATTTATATTAGTTTTTTCCATTTTTATTAATTATTATTAGTGTTGAAAGGGGCAGACAGAAAGGACGTCATGCAGGTCCCAGGCTGCATTAAAACCCGGGGCTCAGACTTGGTACATGGGACGCCTGTTCTACCAAGTGAGCTACAACAGTGCCCCGAAGATGTACGTTTTGATAATATTACAATAGTAGTACGAGTTTGTTTTTTGCTTTAAGAGCTGATTTAAAGGCTACAGACTGGTCTAGCACACTCCAAAATACGTCGCTTTAACTGTTGCATACAGGATACTACAGAGGAACGCAGTATGCAGTATACAATACATAAGATATTACTTTATTAGTCCCACAGTGGGGTGGACAGGTGACCTGGAGACAGTGAACGCAGCATTGTGGCTGCTGAGCATCAAATACTGCAGAAGATGGGGTTACTATGTAGTTACTTGACAGCCCGTCACATACAGACGCTAAACGGTGCCCTGTGTGTTGATATCACATGCCGAGCCGAACATAGCAAACATGAAGATTACCATTACAGCAAAACACCAACTAAAGCAGCAGTAACCTGTAGCAGTTTCAAGGGTACAACTTCCTTTATATGTAATTAGCAATAATCAATGATGTTTTTACATATTTATCAACTGATAAACATCTTATTGATGTTGAGCTGTAGTACAGATATATTTCTAACCACATTTGAAAGAAAGTCCTGAGCGTCCATTTAAAAGCAGCATCTGTCCCGACAGCACCTGTCATGACATGACCAATCGGTGTGTGTGTGTGTGTGTGTGTGTGTGTGTGTGTGGCTGGATATGGGTGTGTCTAAATCAATAGGGACATAACGAGGGACTTTCTTTCTCCTCCATCACTGTCCGAAGTATCTGTGTGTTCTTAAACTCATATCATTGGGAGGACCAATTTGAGCTTATCGTAACTGACCTTGATAGTGAGATATTTTAGATTTTATCCCTTCTTCAGAAAGCTTTGGATTTAGGGTTGTGGTTGGAATTAGTTCAGTTTAAGGTCATACTGGAGTTAGGCATGTAGCTGTGATGCTTAATATTACAGTCCGTGACATATAATATATCATATCAATTATGGACCTCACAAGTACAGTGCAAACCTTTATATGTGTGTTTTTTGTGGGTGGTGGCTGCATAGACTGATGAGGAGAAATATTCACAGCTACTCGCCTCCTGTCATCCTGTCCTTTGCCTCATCTACTCCTTCTCATCTTCCACCTTTCTCTTTTGTCTTCTCCAGCTCTCCTCCTCTCACACTCGTCTTTTCCCCGCTTCAGTTTCTTCTTTTCTTCCTTGTTATCCCTGTTTTAACTTCAATCCTCCTCCTCTTATTTATTCTTCAATATCATCCACCTTATTATAATCTCATCTTCATTCATCTTTTCTGCTCCTCCTCCTCCTCTTGTCCCCATCACCTACACCTTCTTCTTCACCTTCTCCGCCTCGTTTTCGGGCCCCAGCACCAACACCACACTTAAGGAATTATTAGTATTTTTCTTATCTCAAATGAATCACATTTTTGAGGGCCAAGGACATGCTCCAAAAGTTGTAAAACTTTGCACACTCATCAGACGCAGTGAAAAATGGGCTTTGGTGTTGCAAAATGGCACGATAGCGTCTAGAAAGGTGGAAAAATTGAGCCCCTTGCTCCGGTTTCACCTACATGTATGAAATTTGGCAGGCAGATGTAACATGTGGAGATGCACAAAAAAGCTTCTTGGGGGTATACCCAAGACCCAACAGGAAGTCAGCCATTTTGAATTCAATGTGCGATTTTCACCCATTTTTAGCGTTTTATAGGCCATGTACTTTAACAAACTCCTTCTTCAGATTTAATCAGATTAACTTGAAAGTTGGTCAGGAACATCTAAAGTCCTCAAGGATGAAAAGTTATCCATATGGTGAGTTTTCATTGAACAACCCGACCGTGGTGTGGCAGCCATTTAGAGCCATTCGTCATGGAACAGGAAGCTGTTGTAACTTCAGCATACTTTGTCAAATCTGCTCCAGATTTCTCAGCCATGATGGCGGTTCAGGCCTGAGGTCATTTACATGCCAATATAGACCCCAAGATGTTAGCCACGCCCCTTTCATAACTCATGAACCGTTTGTCATAGATCCCAGTGGACTCATCAGGGACATCCTCTTTCATTAGTGATGGACTTCCTCGCCCCCTTTCAGAAGCCATGAACATTTTATCACAGACTCTTGTTTCAGCCATTATTGCACTCAGCTGAGTTCCAGTTTCATTGAGCCTGACCTGATTAATCGACGTCCCATCACTACTCCAACACGCTGGAAGCTGTGAGGGCCGTTCATCGCTGCTTGCAGCTTTAATTGTTTTTGTTATTTTCTCTTTCTTTTGAAATTTTCCCTCACCTTCTTTATAACCTCCGTCTTTCCCTCTCTCATCCTTCATTACATCTCTCCTTCACCACCTCCACCTCTCCTCTCTCCTACTATACAGTTTTCCATTAGAACCTTCTTTTCTTCTTTTCTTTACCCCCGTGCACCCTCCATCTCTGCTATCATCATTACTATCGTCCTCATTTTCTTTATTATACCTCTTTCTTTATGCCACACACACAGGTGACAATCTGAGGTGCAAACGTGCAGAGTTTTCAAATGTCCTAATTTATATGCTGCCTCACTGAGGACGCTCTAATTCCTGATAAAGAGAGAAGAGAATGAGGCCCAGTTTCTTCACGCTATCTGCAAATTCAACAACTTCTTCAGCAAACTCCTCTTTCTAACCACCATTTGTTCCACCTTTTCATCAATTCAGCATGCCAGTCCTCTGACACTTATCATTCCCAATAATACAGCTGCATGAGAAAAGAGCTCAGGAGAGAAGTATTGATTCCAAAAGTCAAAAGTCAGCATTTAAGACCTAAAAGACACCACAGAATAGAAATGATCCTAATGTGACTTTAAGTGTGAAGATGAGTTTAGTCGTAACGATAGTTTATCCAGCGTCCAGCAGCAAAAGTGAACTGCAGTCAATGAGTCGCAGCCCGTAAAGACTCGACTCAGTCTGCAGAGCCCTGAAGCCCCGCCCTGAGTCAGTCGCATGTCCAAACTGCACCAACTTCAACTCTGCACATCCTTGGCTCCTCAGCAATACATCCTCCAAGTGTGAAGCAGATTGGATTAATGTTTCTTGAGATATGCGAACGACACACCCACATGCCCACAGGCAGACGGAGATTCTTTGATTTATAGATTGATGACGCTGCACCTCTTGGCCAAATGGCACCAAATTTGCCATAGCCACTCAGACATCACATCTACATGTCCACCAAATGTGGCTGCAATAGTGCAAAGTGTTCAGGAAATATGGTAATATAAGCCCCGCCTACAGCATTTGAGCTAACTTTGAGGGACAGTTATAGCAAAACTGTATGGAACAACAAAAATCAGAAAAAGGAAATTTTTACAGCTAGGTCCAGAGATGTTTCGTACCAAATTTAGCTTAAAATTTGTAGGAGTAGCAGCAACAAATAAGCAAAAGTGATTTGGAGATATATCAAAATGGTGGAAAATTTCAACATGAAAACTACAAATTTGACTCAGATGCAAACAAAATTACAGGCCAAAATGTAAAGGTCAATGTAATAACACCACTATCTGGCGAAACTGTACCAACTTCAACACAGCACATTGTTGGATCCCCAGCAATACACCCATCAAGTGTCAAGCAGATCAGATAAACTGTTCTTGAGATATGTGAAGGACGCACATACATACATGCATTCAGACAGGCTGAGATGTTTTACTTTACAGTTGGAAGATGTTGCTACAGCGCCACCCATCATTCCACCAAATGTGGTTGCAATAGTTGAAATTGTTCCAGAGATATGACTTTTTTTTTAAATAATATAAGCCCCGCCTACAGCATTTGAGTAAACTTTGAGGGCCAGCTATAGCAAAACTGTATGGCACAGCAAAAAAGTGTGTGTGGTGACGATTAGGAAAACAGATTTCGAAACAATTCAAAAAGGCAGAAAATCACAATGTTGGTGTTGATCTGTACAGAATCCAGGGGAAAATGTACTGACGGGTGAAATTACCAGCCAAAACGTAAAGTTTGTTATTATAGCGCCACCACCTGGTCGAGGGGTCTCTAGCAAGTGTGAAGTAGATTGGCTGTTGAGGTATATGAAGGAATTCCCACATACAGACATCCCTTGCTTTTATAGTTAGATGTTAAATCATGGTCATAATTGACATAAAAGTTTTACCAATTGTTGGTTCTATGGATATTATTTGGACCCATGAATCAGAGACATTTTTCTGCATCAATATGGAAGCAAAATGTTATTTTTTAGGACTATTTTTAGTCCAGCATAACCAGTGACCTATGAAACATTGCAAACATAAGTCATTTGTAGGATGAAGAAAAATACCCTACAACCATACAGACTGGAGCCTCAGTGGACTGTGAATGTGTCGGTGTCACAAATCTTATTCACTCGAGAGTCCTTCAATTCAAACTCACTCAAACACATTAATAATGACCAGAAATGGGAGGTCATACGTCATACACCAGCAGCGAAGAAACATCCCACTGTCACTATATTTACTCTGGCATACTCGCTATCTTTAGGCCAGCATTTTTCAAGCCTCCATGAGCAGGGCTGCAGATCTTGGATCAGCAGGCATGCCTCCCTAACTTACACATCCTCCGCGACCTGAGAGATAGAAGCTGACTGCAGAACAGCTCTCCTCATGTGTACTGTAAAAGCCAACCTGAAAACTACATGATTCCCATCACATTTCTGCTTGATTTCTATTGAGATGAACCAAAAGTGTTTTCTGTGAAAACTAGGACACAGGAGTGTGTTCCTCTTCTTCCAAGTCTTAACTGGGTAGAGGGAGTTGTTGCATGTCTGTCAGCAAGATCAGGCTGCATAACTACTAGATGTTATCATCCGAAACAGCTCCGACACACTACTATGATTGATGTGAATAGGCCCCATTGACAATTTAAAGTAAGCTATGTCTGGTGTTTGGTCACTAAGCTAGAAGACTTCTGCTCGGCAGGGTCTGACAGTCTGACCCACTCAGTCCTGGTTCTGGGTCTCCCTTGCCTTCCTTCCAAACAGTTGGCCAATACGGCCTGGATCTCCAGCAGCATGGTGTCTGTGTCTCCGACAGCAGCTTGAGGGTGGCAGTGAAGCCAGATCTGGGTCTGTGGGTGGTGGGCTGGCCCGGAGGCCCTGCTGGAGTCTGAGCTGAAGGAGTTTCTGGTGAACCTACATCACAGAAATAGCAAATCTTCTTGCTGATGGTTTCTTGCTGATGGTTTGGTGTAGTAATGTAGGTCATATAGAGACATCATGAGTATTAAATTGAGTTGGTTTCCAGTTAAAAGTTCCTCATAGTAACTTTAAAAAGATTTGACATTACCGATTCATCAATGGACTGAAGGGTGTGACTGGTTTCATGTTTAATTAAGAGGCGTATTGTTTGGTGGACTATTCAATCATCCATCCATCCATCCATCGTCAACCGCTTATCCCGTTAGGGGTCGCGGGGGGGCTGGAGCCGATCCCAGCTGGCATTGGGTGAAGGCGGGGTTCACCCTGGACAGGTCGCCAGTCCATCACAGGGCTCATAGAGACAGACAACCATTCACGCTCACATCCACACCTACGGGCAATTTAGAGTCATCAATTAACCTAAACAGCATGTCTTTGGACGGTGGGAGGAAGCCGGAGTACCCGGAGAAAACCCACACTAACACGGGGAGAACATGCAAACTCCACACAGAAGAGTCCCAAGCCCGGATTCAAACCTGCGACCCTCTTGCTGTGAGGCGACAGCGCTAACCACTGCACTACTGTGCAGCCCTATCCAATCATCATGAAAGCAATTTCAGTTTGTAAAATTTGTGACTCTTCTTGTCACTAAAGAAGGAATCATAACTGTAGGATGTCAGGAGTGGGCCCCCATTAGCAGACCAGAAGTCTCATCGCTCAGGAAGGATTAACCTTGAGCCCAGCACCTCAGACCACACAGTCATCTCGACTGTCCCTGATGGGGCGGCCTCGTCTCCCAACACTGGACATTCAAAATTTCAGGTATTTAAGCCCTTTGGAAAATCACAATTTGCCTTAATTGCGTTTCTCTAAATTCTGTTCTCGCGTCCTCAGTAGGGGGGACAAAGACCCAACAAGATATACAAGCACAAGCTGTCTGTTGGCTTTAAGAGCTCTGTGACATCTTTTGCTGGTTTGGATTTACACAGCAAGGTAGAAGCCAGATGATAGACTGCACCCAAACCCATCGCAAACATCTTTTAGAGACAAATAGTTTTTCTGGTGGAGCAGCACTGACAGATACAGCCGAGTCACAGATGTGCAAAGTACGTCAAGGTTGATAAACAGCAAATGATGCATAAATAACAGATGTGCAAAATACAGCTAAAAATACAAAAAGCTTTTATTAGGATCCATTTGCAAATGGCCAAGTTTATTAGGTCTTTTAATCTGGACTGTGAGTGTGTGAGCATGTAGATTTGGGTTGAGCACATGAAGAACCAATCGCAGATTATACTGTTTGTCATTATTTGTCAGTGTCAGTGTCCATATTTAAGAAAACGAGGCCATACTCCTAATACACCCTCTGAGACCCACAGTAGACCAGTTTTGGGCTTTTTTATGGGGTACAGGGGGTCTTTACGGGGAGATAGCCGGTCAACAGTAAATGTCACATCATCTGAAAGCTGGCAACCTGAAGGTTAATTTGAGATGCAGCTCAGCACTGTGTGTCAGGGTGTTCAAGTCATAAATCGAAAATGAACACAAATTCCTTAATTCATTATAAATTATTTTATTAATTTCCGTTTGTTAATTAAATAATGCATGAATTAAAATGAGCTGATTTAATTGATTTATTTAATTTTTAGATTTAACCATTTTTTACCTGAGAACTGATAAAAATGACCAATAATCCCTCCAAAATATCACATTAAGACATAAAGACCTTGAGGATCACCAAAAAGCCATGCTATCTTTCGACATTTGGAGATTTCTGCAGGAACTGCATTTTTTGGTGATTGCATGTCGAGCACATCTGCTCAGAAACCCCCTTATTGTCAATCTAGTGAGGAAAGCCATTCATCCTCTAAATGCTCTAAAATTTAGCCCAGCTTTGGAGCGTTATTTAGCCTTCTTCCTGACAAGCTAGCATAATATATTCGTGTCAGTGGATTCTTCAGGTTTTCCAGTTTCATATATCTTCTAGCCTTAAAACTGAACCTGCTAGAGTCTCTGAAAGACAGTAAAGTCGGTTAAATTGGGGAAAAGTATGCCTGCTCAGCTCAAGTTTTGAGCTCCTGAGTGAATTAGTTTAGCTTCAAGCGGACGCCAGGTCATTAAAAGCAAACCTGAAGCAGTCCTAAAAGTGGCAATGTTAACTTTGTTACTGGGTCAAGAGAAGCAGCTGTTGAGATTTGAACCCAAGCCTCCCTATGGAGACCAGATTCCTCAGTCTGAGGGGGGCTACCCTGAAGCCTGGCACCTTAGACCACTTCCTGACACTCTCCGAGAACAGCTCCTGTACTAAATTACATGCACACGCCTTTGAGTATATTGTCCTTCAACATCTGAGTTAATACTCAGACCACCAGCAACCGCAAACTAGTCATAGACACAGATGTACAGTAGTGTATGTGGGAGGGCAGGGAGATAAAATGACAGATTTTATTTTTACAAAATGTATATATTTGCAAATGTGACGCTGGTCAGTGTTTCATTCTAGCTTTTTCATGATGTGAATTATTGTGCATCCTGACAGTGACCTTGGTGTACACTGGCTAATTTATTAGATGGATATAATGGAACATCTAACTTCAGGTAGGACCAGTGATAACTCCCCTACGTGTCCATATGCTCCCCTGTATCTGTGCTTTCTCTGTAGATTTATATCTATCTGTTCATTTCAGAAGAAGCCAATGAGATTCATGGCTGTGAATTATGGAGGAATAAATAAATGAGCAAATAGATAAATGTGTCAGCAGCGAGATTCTAACCCATGACTCC
Source organism: Pterois miles (assembly GCA_947000775.1). NCBI lineage: Eukaryota > Metazoa > Chordata > Actinopteri > Perciformes > Scorpaenidae > Pterois > Pterois miles. Next base: position 5,398,795 of record CAMQGK010000193.1, read on the forward strand.
ACTCAGAGACCAGAAGCCCTGTTTTATGCAGATGGATTAATACTGAGTCTGGTGCTGTAAATCAAAGGGCTGCCTACATTGACTTCAGCGTGGCATCTTCTGTCGACTCATATTTCAGATCCCTTGTGGCAATTTTATTTATTAAAAGCAATAATTAACGAGTTCTCTCAATCAATAGAACAAGACTTATTCTCGTTCCTCCTGTAATCTAGAGGTTTGATCATCTCTACACATCAAACACAAATGTGCATTACACTGGATGCCCATCAGGGTTCAGTTAGCTGGTACATACTGCAACATAATCTCTTACAACGGTTCATATCGTACAAAAAGTTTGTCCTCATTTTTTGTATGTTTTCCTACAAATGTCCAGCTTCAGTCTTTTCAAAATAAACTTTCTTCTTTACAGGAAACAACTTAGTAAGGTTTAGGAAAGATGGTAGTTAAGTTGGGGCTGCACGGTGGTGCAGTGGTTAGCACTGTTGCCTCACAGCAAGAGGGTTGCAGGTTCGATTCCGGCTTGGGACTCTTCTGTGTGGAGTTTGCATGTTCTCCCCGTGTAAGCGTGGGTTTTCTCCGGGTACTCTGGCTTCCTCCCACAGTCCAAAGACATGCTGTTTAGGTTAATTGATGACTCTAAATTGCCCGTAGGTGTGAATGTAAGCGTGAATGGTTGTCTGTCTCTATGTTGTTTGTCTCTATGTGCCCTGCGATGGACTGGCGACCTGTCCAGGGTGTACGCCGCCTTCGCCCTATGCCAGCTGGGATCGGCTCCAGCCCCCCCGCGACCCCTAACGGGACAAGCGGTTGAGGATGGATGGATGGATGGATGGATGGATGGATGGATGGATGGATGGATGGTAGTTAAGTTATGCCTCACCAGAAGTGGTTATGCAACACCAGAAGTGGCATAAAATGTACGTAAATTATGTGACAAATAAATCAACGCTGACTTCTGGTTTCACTCGGGACACAAACAGCAGTCTGCTGGGAGAAAGTCTGGCGTTTTTTGACCCACCCATCCACCCTGACCTCCTCTCTACTGTTGCATTTTGGTTCACGATTACATGGATTACATACAAATTGGTTTTGTGGGATATACATGAATCACAGTGCATTACTTTTTGTAGGTATAGCTACGAACAGTGTATGAGACAAGCCTGCATACTGATATATACTATACTGTGTTTCTGTATCTCCATTTTGATATAAAGGCAGGGATAATGACAAGTGGTCTATTTAAAAACACTTCTGCATAATCTGTCTCAGGCCTGCGCAGCATGTAAAACACAGTCCAGACTCCATGCAGACTTGTGTTTTAAATTGTCAGGTTTTAGTGAAGATACATGTGTTTGGAAGTAGTGAGCATACGGCCAGATAAATGAGACTTTATACTGATGGATTATACTGCACAAGTTGTGTGAGAGTTTGCAAACATATGTTTTAATATAGTTTTGCAGACCCCATTTACTTGAAGTTTTTTAATCCTCTGTACACTGTGGAGGTATGAGAGAACAGCTCTTCACGATTTCAAGGTAACACAGGGTGAGTAACTAAAATTTTGTGAGTGAAATAGTCCATTTCCTTAAATAGAGAATAGAAATAGAAAGATGAATCTGCTCTTAATACTACAAGTGTTCCCAGGGTTTCTTTGCCTTAGAATTTGCACAAGAGCTGGACAGAAACCGATGGGATAAAAGAAAAGAAATAAAACACAAAAACGCTCTGAATTCAGCAGGACTCATCGTCTCTGTGGAGGCTTACAGTGATGTTTACATTCAACATAATGATTCGACTGCACCGTCACATGTGTCAACATGCACACACAAACCACCACTCCATTCACAGCTTTCCTCCTCCTGCCCTCCATTCGTGACGTTGTATTTGTGTGTAGTAAATCAATCATATGTGCGTGTATCGATCAACCCAGATTGGTCAATGACGTCCAAACAATATAGATGTTAACACACACACATACACACACATAGAAACAATGTGTGTAGACATATGTGTTCACAGATGCACATATGGATGAAACACACCCAGATGAGCAAACTCACTAAACAATGCAGATGTAAACATGGACACAAATTGCATGATTTCATTCACACACGGTTGCGTGCTCAGACACCACTATAAAGCCTCTCAGATCATCCATGAAAAACACCTGCATTCATCCAGCTACGTCTCTCTCTCTCTCTCTCTCTCCTCTCTCCCTCCATCTGCCACAGTGGCTTAGCATGCAGTGTTTAACCTTGTCATCCTAGTGAGCACGAGTGTGTGTGAGCTTTTCATCCTCGACCGAACACACGGCAGGAAGCAAGACAGATGGAAACATGAAAATATGTATCCAGATTTAAAGAGGTAGCAGTAATGAGAGCAAAGATAAAAACGGCAGGAAAGTGAGTGATTAAAGGGAAATGTTTACAATACACTCATGACGAGTTAAATCAGTAAATATCAGTTAATATCAGCTTGTACTACAGCTGGGAGTTCTCCTTACTGCAATGTTTGCACTGACTTTTTAAAATAAGTAACAGCCCTAATGTAATCTATCAGTCTACATACTGCATGTACATAAAACACCTTGAATATGTATATAAAGCTTATTACTTTATTCATAGACTCTCCTGCACTCTATTTCGTTTAGCACAGCACCTTATCTACATCTTTTGTCCAGAGTCACAGTTGCATATGGATGCTCATTTATTGTTCATACATATATCTATTTTTATATTTACTCGTCTATTCTGTTTAACTGTATATTTATGTGTATGTTCCTGTACATGTGTTTTGGCAACTGTGTTTATTCAAAGCTATTGTCAACTTGTATTAAGATAAGATAGAAAATAAGATAAGATAAGATACATACATTCGATTGACTTCTACTGTAAGAAGTCATACGGACTGATGTGTGAGGATATGTTGATGTGAAACTGTCAGACTGGAGTAAGATTATAACTGGATGTGGATTATTACTTGATGTTAACGAGTTAAATCACACTTGACCAGTACAGTTTATTCTGACGTTCAAGGGGATACAGATGGATGAGAGAGAGTGGTGTTGGTCGGTCGTACAGACACAGGAAGAGAGAGAGAGAGAGACACCGCGTCCTGATTGGCTGAGAGGACTTCTTGTATCTGAGTGGAAGGAACAAGAGTGAGGAAGAGAAAGAGAGAGAGAGAGAGGGGAGAGAGAGAGAAAGAGAGAGAGAGAGAGAGGAGAGAGAGAGAGAGAGAGAGAGATAGTGTACACTGCTGGCCAACACGTGCTGCTCTGTCACATGACTCAGTACTCTCCGTCTCTCATCTCTTGCTGTGCTGATGCTCTGGTCTTCTCTCTCTCTCTCTCTCTCTCTCTCTCTCTCTCTCTCTCTCTCTCTCTCTCTCTCTCCCTCCCTCTCTCTCTCTCCATGTTCCTGCCTCTCTCTCCCATCACTAATACATCTAGCTCTGCCCTCTCTTACTATCTGCTTCCCCCTTTTCATCCATATCTCTCTCTTCTCTCTGTCACTTATACTCTCTCTCTCTCTTTCCTCCTCCTTTATCTTGCATTCCCACTCACTCTCTCCCTCCTCTCCTCTGTTATCTTCTCCACGGCTTTCCACCCATCTCTCTTCTTTATTTCTATTGTTATGTTTCTGATGTAATTAACTTAATTTGAGCAACAAAAGTATGAAAACGCAAATCACGAAATACATTAATACATTAATGAACATGCTGCCATTGTTTTACAGTAAATGCATCCTTGAATCCCTCTTGCTCTTTCTTAGATGCTAATATCGAATTTGCGTCATCGAAATTACCATAATCAAGCACAATATTTACAAAGCCGGTTGTACAGTATAGTCTCTCTGTCTTCGCTCTTCATTTCTGCCTATCTCCTCTGTTTTTCCCTCCCTCTCCCACACTCGTCCAGGTTCAGCTCTTCGTTCTGCTTGGCAGTTCAGTTTGTTGATCCACTGATGAACCAAGCGCTCCTCGCTGCCAGACTACTCGCAGAAATACAAGCAGCATATTGTTAAGGAAGAGGGAGGGCGCATTTCTTGTAGCTCAGTGAAAAAAAGAGGCCATCGCTATTATACACAAATTGTTTTGGCACCGTGGGAACAATTTTACTACATGAAATGTAATGATTCCCATGGTGCTAGCAAAAAATAACAAGCACATATCTCAAACTGCCTTTACTCTAAAATCACACAAAGAACTCTAGTGTTTTATTAAAACACTGACTGTGGGCCATTGCCACAGTCAAGACCACCTAAACCGACACCGAGACAAGACAAGGACTATGAGGGGTTGAGACCGAGACAAGACCAAGACCAAGGCAGCGCGAGTCCCACCTTGTCCCACACTGCATCACACACTTAGTATAAAATGCAGACTATGCAAACCATGGACACGCCTCATCACAGACACAGTTTGTGTTAGTTCAGGGGCCTCGCTGAACCCCCTTGATGCTGTAGCCTAAAATGCATGTATATCTCTATTTTTTTCATAACACAGAGCTAATAATTCATTGGAATGATGAATAATATCAACCTTGTTGTGTCTTCGTATTGACAGAATAAGAAGCCAACAAGATAAGAAGATATTAATATATAAGATCCAAAGTTAGGCAGTAACTTCAGATGTCATGCTGTGTATAACTGACCGTTGCTAAGTATAACAGGCTGTTGCCATGTATAACAGACCGTTACTGTATATAACAGACCGTTGCTGTGTATAACAGACCGTTGCTGTGTATAACTGACCGTTGCTATGTATAACAGGCTGTTGCCATGTATAACAGACCGTTGCTGTGTATAACGGACCGTTGCTGTGTATAGCGGACCGTTGCTGTGTATAGTGGACCGTTGCTGTGTATAGCGGACCGTTGCTGTGTATAGCGGACCGTTGCTATGAGCGCAGTTCTGGTCAGACTTTGGTGGACTGTTTTTGTGTCAAATGATTGATTTCTTAGCCAGGGCTGTACGTTATCCCTTATATTATATTGCATATTACATATTTACTGTAAACGACACACGATATAGACAACAGCAGTCGGAAACTTTTGGGTGATCTCCTGGTGATTCAGTATATTTTAACATAGCATCAAATCATAACAAAAGTTATCTCAAGACGCTTTATCTGATCTCCCTCCAGCCAGCTGTCTCCTTACTGAGGTGATTGTAGTGAAATAATGAGGTATGTATCTAACTCCTCATTTCAACTTCAGCAATCAGCCGTTCCTCATCCATTCAAAGTAAGTGATATGAATAATTAGACACAGTGTCTGACAAAAGTTCAGCTCAATAGGTACATGGAATAATGTGTATACACAGCATCCCAGTACACAACACCTCTCTGTGTTGTACACATTACATTCCCTCTTGATATGTTTTGGTGAACCCCCAACCCTAAACTTCAAACTGAGCCTATGCTTCTCGCATTGATTGGAAATATCCGCATGACATAATAACACCCACAGAAAACAAATGAAGATTCCTCTTCATTCTCCTCTTTTATTACCATATATAGTGTATATGTATAAGTGTACCATGAGAAATGTCTAAAATAAATAATCAAAATGCGCTGCAAAGGTGAATTTTATGTTTGATAATTTTCCTTTGCATTCTCAGAGCAATCACAGCCAATAAACAGGTAATTTAGTGATATCCTCGGAGTGGTCTCGATTGGTCTTGAAATCAAATCCTGAATCATCGATATCTAAGATCGACAGAGTAAAAATGCAGTCGGTTCCGAGACGATATAAACCTTCAAAAAGTGGTCTTGAGACCAGTCTTGAGTTCTACCACACTGCTATGTGTACTCTCAATAATCCTAGTTAAGATAGCTGGACTCAGGACCAAGAAAGAAGACTCCTTGGAAAGAAAAAACTGTCACTGAACTAATGATTTGATGATGCAGATCCAGTCCTCCAAGGGCAAAAACAAACTAATTACACATCCATTAAATATGAATTATGCTACTTTTCTTTGCTCAATATATGAATGTCCCGTATTGACATTGAATACGTAGACATTAACCGTGTTCTGCATAGAAAATAACTTGGTTTGCACTTTAAAGAAGGAGGTGATTCTATATAAGGTATGGAGTGGGACAGGGTGAAGGGGGCCTTGGTTAGAGGTCAGAACTCTATTTATAAAATGACCAAATGTCCCACTGAACTGCAGCTCGGTGACCTAACGTCTCAGAGCGCCGTTCTTTCTTAACCTTATGACATCAGGAGGATCATAAAAGAGTTAAAAGTGGAAACTGGTAAAATAAGAGAGAAAGGTGGGATGATGAGACACCACGAACAAGACAGAAATGAAGCAAATGAGCCAAAAACAAGCATTCAGCAAGGCAGAAAATGGATTCGACCTCCAGCAGAGAGAGAGGTGCAGCAGTGGACTGAATAACATTCACCATTATTAGAAAATGGGAGTTTGGGCCGAGCAGTGGTCAGTAATATGTTTCCTGCTGTGTTCGTAAGGCATCAACCTGTTTTACTGCAGCAGATGTGAACCAGGGAGGCGAGGCTGTCTGTTGATTATCAAAGAAGGAAGTAGTGTTTTCTTCTTCTATTGTCACTGTCATATTAAAGTTTATACTGTCTATATTTTTCTTTTACCGTCATTTATTTTTGTTTCTTTGTGGGGCATCTTATGTCTTTCTTAGACTGTGATAACAATGGACCGACAATGTTGTTGCGACTCACAGTTGTCTTAACCCCAAAGCTACAGGTGCACCTTTTTTTTTTATCAGTTTTAAATGTAGCTGAATGGCACTTGGTGGTGGGTATTTATTTTTAATTTTGGCACAAAAACATTGAAAAAGTGTGTCAGGTGTAAAATAATAAAAAAACACAATTTATTTAAATATAGACAGGTGTATTTCGTTTAAGTCAGTACCGTAGTCTGTATATAAGAAGTGGATATAATCTCTGTGACGTCACACATTGGTTTGTGGACTACAGTTTAGAAGCCTCAAGTTGGGCGTTTTGGCCGTCACCATCTTGTTTCCTTACAACCAGAAGTGACATGAGAGGGTTTAGCTAAGCACAACCGAATGCTGAGAAAGGCCCTGATCTGACGGAGATGTGGAGCTCCAGGCACAACTGCTTTACAAACATTTCTTGGTAAAAGGTGTGGAGTGGGGCTGTGTGCTAGCTAGCCAGCCGCTCTATGGCCATATCTACCGGCATCCAAACATGGGGAAGGATGTGGTAAAGTAGTAAAGCCTGCCTCTTACTTGATTTGACTGGCTGCCTGGGTCAAGTTTGACATTGATGAATGGTGCAACTCTCCACCGTTCACTGAGAGTTGAGAATATCTTAAAAAGTTGCTCAAAATTGAGAATATTTTATCTTTCTTGCACGTCTAAAAAGTGCTAGAAAACACTATACGTGGAGCCAGGCAGGAGTGTACGGCAGCCATGCTGTACCATATAAAAATATTGGTTTTGCCGGTTTTTCTAGCTATGCGTCTGGGATAGGCCTAAGATATTTTTAGACAACCGAAATCTGAACTGAAAACACTGTGAAAGGGTTAAAGTTCTAAGAAGAAAACATGGACAACTCCCAGACCGGACAACACCATGGTACCAACCTGTCAATCACAAGGTAGCCCCGCCCTAAAGCATCCCCTGCTTTATGGTCTATTTCACTCTAAATGGGACCATAATTTACTAAATGAACATCATGCTGTATTGAAGAAGACTTGAAACTAGTGAACTGGTAATGTCTTAGCCAGGTAAAATCACAGTTTTGCCTCAGGGGGCTTTACAATCGTACAGTCCAGCACATCCTCCTATCCACGCCATTGGAATCTTGAGAGGATCAGAAATATAATTTTAAAGGTATTAAGGCCATAGAACATTGGCGATACTATCCATATGGCGTAAAATGTTGGCCCTTTATCCAATCATTATCAGCTATTGTGTAGCTTAATTCAAGTTAAATCAAAGTGATCTGACATTCAGCCCGCCACAGTTTCATGATAAGCTGAAAACATTTTCACACTTCTTACTGAGTGGCGTCTGATCAATCTCAACTCAACGTGTCCAGACCAGGTGTCCAGGGTGAAGGTGGCTTGTGGCTCCAACTGTTAGAGCCCTCTTCTGCTCCTCCTCCATGGAGTGCTTGTTGTGCAGCGTGCCTTCTCTCCATGCACGGAGGAACGGAGCTCCTGGTGCAGATGTCAACCAGGATGGACTATCCTCAGAGCGTTGGGGGTCCGAGATGTCGGCATCACTGATCAGTCTCGAAACACGGATTGGTTTACCATTCATATACTGCACAACTAATGTGTTTATGATTAAATTGTTTACTAGAGCACAAAGTTCTTCATAGATCTAGCCTCAGCAGATTGATGCATTAAACTTTAAAATGTTAAAAAAATTCTTCTGGACAGCATTCCCCCTCAGATCCCCCTAAAGGGTCAGTGCCGCTGATGCTGAGACAATGAAATACGATCCAGGAAGTCCAGTTGGAGTAACAGATTACTGTATTTAAAGGCTTAACAGATGCCAAAACACTGCACAGCAGTTTTGATATGATTTTACAACTCTGGAAAGTCATCACAGCGCCAAATAATTTATCTTTAGACACGACAATTGTGAGGTAGACAGCTGAAATACACCGTATACTATTTTCTCTCCCTATGATTATTCCACTCTTAAATCAAGTGAAAAAAAAAACCTGTTAGGATAAAGCTGCAAATCACAGGATTAATAGCTGCTGTGCCAAATAAATATATAAATGGAGAGCAAGCTAGTCTTTCAGTCCCTTTGGTTTTGTGTTCATGCATGAGGAAAACCTCTAAGACGTTTGCTGAAATCAATCCATGACACCGCTGAGGGCGCATTTTGCATGATTTACAGGGTCTTTGTTGCTGGACAGTCATAGTCATAAAAAATAAGAGTAAAGAAGAGTTTGTCAGATATTAGATCTTTAGCCCTGCAGCAGGTGGACAGCAGCGGCTCTGATCCATATTCTGCTGTTTGCTGTGTCACGGCTGTCCGAGGGGAGGAACGTGAGCCGAATCACGCTGCTTGTCCTGAACCTACAAGGAATATTGATTGGACTGTAAACACATGCATGACACCACACACACACACACACACACACACACACACACACACACACACACACACACACACACACACACACACACACATATAAACAGGCATATAAAGGCAGAGCAGCACAACAAGCTGGAGAAGAGTGATAGTGTGGAGGGATATAGAGATGATAGATAGACAGAGAGGCTGCAGGGGCAGGTGGGAAAAGGTTGATGTTTCGATTACATTAATTTTGGCTCTAAAGCATTAAAAACAGCAAATCCTGTACGTCATAGTGAGCGTATAATAGAGAATGCAACTGCATTTCACCTTACTGACTGACTCACAGCCACTGATTATCTGCAACAAGACAGTAGCCTCTTCAGGAGATTCATCCAAATTAACTCTGTTCTGCATTTTTTTGTTGAATGCAGTTTAATCCAAAGGAATACAGTGAATATATATATATATTATATTATTATTATTATATATAGTAAATCTAATGATGCCTGAGTTCTTAAACTAGGGCTTTGCTCATTAAAGCAGTTCAGTGAGCGAAGCCTCAACACTTCACAGGGAGCTAAAACCTCAGATTTTATCATATGTGACCAATTGTTATAATCAAACCTCTCCATCAAAATATTTTATGCAACTTGTACTTTTTTGGTTAAACCTCCTGCCTAATTTGTGATTAATCTGGCTGCTTATCTCTGTTCTGTTTACAACACTGTTGACTTTGTGCTGAAACAGTCTCAACGTGAGCATCTGAAAATGCTGTTAGCCTGCTGAAGTGTGGTGGAGAGCGACGGTGGCCGACATGAAAACATGAATGATTCGATCTAGAGCCATTTGTTGTGAGAGTAGTGTAGGTCATTTGAAAGACAGCCAGTGTGTAGACTGTGTGTGTGTACGTGAGAAGTGTTGAAGCAAGAGAGAGAGAGTGGTGGCAAGGGGAGCGAGCAACATTATACTGTTACAGTAATTAGAGTGAAATACGTCTTATCAACATCCTTTTAGTTTAATGTTGAAATTGCTTCACCTATTAATTAGTGTGAAGTCGCAGACATGTAAAAATTGTAAAAACAGAATTGACCAGTGGATGAAAAACATTATTTTGCCTGAGGTGTCTCCCTTTAAAAGTAACAAGTACAATATTTATGTTTTTAGCAGCAGCAGCTGGTAGTCAGGTCTTAGCTCAGCAGCTGACCTCTGTTGTCATATTTGGCGTGATGACTTCCTGTCCTTCCTCCTCCTCTTCCCTCTGGACCCATCTAAACTTGGTGATGTCCACAGCTGATGGATCAGATCACCAGGTACTACTCTCATGGCCTTGAGCACGTTGATGCATCGCAGCTTATCCACCACATGGCGTGGCCATCGTCAAGCACCATGGCTGACCTGGCAGGCAGCATGGGGTGCTGGCTTCATGGCCACATCACCATTCAACATCATTAGTCATGTTTTACTGGTATGAACTAATCTCTACCAAAGACCAGAACAGGCAGAGAAGAGGCAGCAAAGCTCAACAGGGCAGCGGCTCTCAGTGACAACCCCTCTACCTCGCCACCAGAAAGTGAGGAAGAACAACAAGCAGAGGCTGGACGAGCTCCTGAGCACACACAGCTTAGGAGATGACATGGAAATGGTCAGTAAAGCAGACAGTATGGTCACTCATGACGAGGCTAACGTCTCCCTCATCTCGCACATGTTGGATACAGTAGGGTGGCGAGCCACCACCGTCCACGTCCTCAGAGACACACTGATGTGCTGGTGCTCGTGGTCTGTTGGTGCTGGAAGGTGGCGATCACATGTCACCTGCAGATGGACAGGTGGGATTGCACTGTTCTCAATGTCATCTCAACAGTAGAGAATCTGGTGAGCAGCGCCGCTCCATCCTGGATGTCCACGCTCTCTCCATATGTGACACCACGTCGTACCCCGACTGGTCCCGACAGGACATTTGCTGATGCGCGTTAATTAAGTGACAATGCCTGCCCTTTTAATCGCTCTCTGGTTAGCAGGGGGTGCGGAAGGTCCAAGAGACTTGAGACCAAGACTGGCATGTTCAGCTGAGAACAGGGAGTTTAGCAACCCCCTAAAATCCCCCTATTAGGGGAAGACTGAAATGAGTTCATGTGAATAATGTGTGTGAGGAGTATGATGCTTATGTGTTAAGAGTGTATTGTTTTCACTGCTGAGGGTTTTTATGTTTGAGTGTATGAGACAGTGTGTGTAATCAGTGACCAATCTGAATTCACTGTGTGTGTGTGTGTGTGTGTGTGTGTGTCCAGTCGGCTGTGAGACTGACTCAAAGCAGCGTGTGTGTACTCTGCGCTGGATGTGTCACATTCTTGTCATTGATGTTTCAACAATAGGCTGGTGTGTGATAAAGGCAACTTCTGCTTTTCAGCGTCTGAACACATCCACACACATCCACACACGCCCACACACACACACACACGCCCACACACACACACACGGTACAATATACAGTATATACACAGCGATCAGCCATAGCTTGTCTGCCGTTGTGCAGCCTCATATACAACAAACTGCGATGGACTGTGTGTTCTGACACTGTTCTATCAGAACCAGCATTCACTTTTTCAGCAGTTTGAGCTCCAGTAACTTTTCTTTTGGATCAGAAAACACAGGCCATCATTCGCTCCCCATGTGCATTAATGAGCCTTGGCCGCCCATGACCCCGTTACGGTTCACCAGTTTTCCTTCCTTGGACCACTTCTGGTAGGTCCTGACCACTGCAGACCAGGAACATCCCAACAGAGCAGCAGATCTGGAGATGATCTGACCCAGTCGTCTAGCCATCACAGTTTGGTCTTTGTCAAAGTCGTTCACATCCTGACGCTTGCCCATTTTTTCTGCTTCCAAAACATCAACTTCAAGGACAAGATGTTCACTTGCTGCCAAATATATCCCCCCTACTGCCAGATGCCATTGTAATGAGATGACTTCACCTGTCAGTGGTCATCATGTTAATGTTATGGCCGATCGGTATATATGAAACTAGAATTACAATGTCCAAAATGTCATCACTTCATCATTTTATCCTATTGTTATAAATTGTTATAAGTAGCATATGGACTCTTGAGTTACAGCCAAAAAACGTGTTTTGTGACGTCACAGTGACCTTTGAACTTGGTTCACCAAAATCTAATCAGTTCATCCTTGATTCCAAGTGGACGTTTGTGTCAAATTAGTTAAAAAATTATAAAAATATAAAAGTATATAAAAATATCGCATTCACAAGAATGGTAAGGATGTCTGGATGGATGGACAACCTGGCCATGGCTGTTAGTGGCACAGAGGCATAAAAGAAGAAGAAGAAGAAGATATTCCTTTATTAGTCCCACAGTGGGGAAATTCAGTTTTCAGTTTTACACTCTGTTGTTCACACAGTACATATACATGCATTACTGGAGAGATGTCAGAGTGAGGGGGCTGCTCCTGACAAGCGCCCAGAGTAGTTGGGGGTTCGGTGCCTTGCTCAGGGGCACCTCGGCAGTGCCCAAGAGGTAAACTGGCACCTCTCCAGCAACCAGTTGGTCTTGGTCCATGGGGGACTTGAACCGGCGTCCTCCGCATCCTAACCCAAGTCCTTACGGACTGAGCTACTGACGCTCAGTCCGTAAGTAAAAGTGGATGAAATATAAAATACTGGGTATGAAATATGAAAATACAGTATCAGTATACAGTATAGTGTATGCACGTCAAATGAGAGGGTTGGTTTATTCTTTCTGACCTACTGTTGAAGTGCTAATTCCAACCAAAGAAACCATGAAGAACATTTAATTTCATATATTTATGTATGTTTTACAGAAGACAGTTTTTTTCCAGTATGAAAGCTAAGCGAATATTTAGAAATATATTTAATACTAAAATCTAATACTGGTAGAGTGCAACTGAGTAGGAAGCATCCTCTGCTTTAGAGAGCAGGAATCTACAGTGGATAAGATGTTGGGAGATATTTGGAGGCATCAAGCTCACTTCTTTCAGTTGAGTTGCTGTTAGTTGTCAGCTCCACCCAACAACCTGCAGTCCGACTGTTGTTTCTAGCTGGTTGATGTCAGCTGCTTGTCTCAATCACTGCATGTGTTTCTGCTGCAACGTAATCAGCATGTTTAAGAAGGAGGCAGTCAGAAGCAAGTAGTCACTTTTCAATGCAAATCAAACTTATAACAGTTACAGTTACCTGACGGGGGCCTGGCAGGTTATGGAGGACTGATGCCACATTTTGTGATCTATAATGTTCTTCAATATCTATTAAACACAGAGACATTAAGTATGTGAGGAACCTCCATACACCCAACTATACTGGCTATGTTTGGAACGATTGTCTTTCTTTTCTTTAGATTTCTATGTGTATCTCTGTGCAGCTGTCAAACAGCAATAGACTGAAATGAACACAATCTTTTATTTAGAATTAAATTAATTATTTTATTTATTTGAATCATAGACTATATATATATATATATATAAAAGAAGTGGATGTAGTCACTGTGACGTCACTGATTGGTTTGTGCACTGCGGTGTTGAAGCATCAGCGGCAGTTTAGCCGTCACCCTCTTGGTTTTTTCCAACCAGAAGTGACATGTGACAGTGGAGCATTTTTTAAGCAAACAAAATCAACTATCGTGAAGTAAAAACACACTGTGAAAGGGTTAAAGTTCTCTGATGAAAACACGGATAACTCCCAGACGATACAATCACAAGGTAGCCCCGCCCTGAAGCATCCCCTGCTTTACGGTCCATTTGACTCTAAATGGGACCATAATTTACTAAATGAACATCATGCTGTATTGATGAAGGCTTGAATCTAGTAATTGAGACCATAAACTCATGTTTACAATGTTTACTGAGGTAATAAATCAAGTGAGAAGTAGGGTCAGAGTTGCCCACTGCATGAACAACTTATCCAGATTTGTACTCCAGTATGCAGGTGGTTTTCTACCAGCAAGGGCAGATGAGCTTCTAACGGAAGAAACTGTCATTTAAATAATTGCAAATCATTACACGAGTGTGCTTGTTTCAACTCCTTGGAATTTCCTTGGAAGCAATCCAGGCAGATTTGAGGACACACCTATAAAATAAGCACCTGCCTAAAACAACAACAGAGGAACCGAGCGGTGCCTCGCCCTCAGCACACATGGATATATAGAGAAGAGCTGCTATTAGACAGGCAACATAAATCACAGCGGGAGATGAAGAAATATAGAGTGGGAAAATGAGGACGAATGAGATTTAGGGGTTGGAGAAGGGGTATGATGAATGGATGAAGGTAACATACAGTAAAGTGACAAATACGCTAAAAAAAATCCTGAGGAAGATTTCTATAGATTGTGATTATGGAGTGAATGACTGAGCTAAAAGTTTAGATAATGAATGAAGGAAATAATAAATCAGTCATTAACCTGGTTGCATAATGCATGAATGAATGGCATCCTGAACTGGTAAAACAATGACTGAATGAATCAATGAACACATGAATTAAGGAAGAAAAACATATGGTCTACATCATATTAAGTATTTATTGGTCAAAGTATGATTGTTTAAATATGTGTACTATACTGTAAATAATGTGTATATTCATGTGTAGCAAAATGATGTTGACTTGAGTTTGACGTTTGTGAAATAAAATGCTAAATGATCATGATTAAATAACAGTAACATCAATAACATCCTTATTTAAAAAAACACTTTTATTGGAAAGTACTCATGAATTATACATCTGCAATATATGCATTATTTGCAAAAAAGTGTTATTACAGTTTACATATACACACACACACACACACATTCACATCTACATACATACAATTATACCTACACATAGTATATAAATAGACACACACACCTGTGCACATCCATATATATATATATATGTATATATATTGTGTATATATATATATATACACACATATATATACATATACATATATATACACATATATATACATATATATATATATACACATATATATACATATATATATATATATATATATATATATATATATATATATATATATATATATATATACATATATATATATATAAATATATATATATAAAAAAATATATATATATAATATATATATATATATATATATAATATATATATATATATATATATATATATATAAAAAAAAAATATATATATATATATATATATATATATATATATATTTATATATATATATATATATATATAAATATATATATATATATATATATTATATATATATATATATACAATATATATATGATATGTCAAAGTTTCTACACAAAAGTACATACACTGTAAAAAATAAGGGGAACACTTAAACAGACAATGTACTCAAGTCAATCACACTTAAGTGAAATCAACCTGTAGTTAGGAGCAACATGATTGCGAGTAGTTTTACCTGTGTTGTGAAATGGAAAGACAAAAGGTGGAGATGAGAGGCAATTAGAAGACAACACCTATAAATGAGAGGTTAGCAGGTGGTGACCACAGTCTGTTTCTCTGTTCTCTCCTTTTGGCTGATGTTTTGGTCACTTTTATATTTTGTAGTGCCTCACCCCTAGAGGTGGCATGAGGCGGTGTCTACAATCAAGAAGTTGCTAGGTAGTGAGCTATCAGGATGGCAATCAATGCGAGTGGTGGAAGAAGGTTTGCTGCGTCTGTCAGACAGTGTCAGAGCCTGGAGGAGAGACCAGGAGACAGGCCAGTACACCAGGAGACGTGGAGGGGGCGTAGGAGGGCAACAACCCAGCAGTAGGACCGCTACCTCCTCCTTTGTGAAGGTGGAACAGGAGGAGCACTGCCAGGCCCTGCAAAATGCCCCAGCAGGCCACTAATATGATGTTTCTGCTCAAACTGTCAGAAAAGACCCATGAGGGTGGTATGAGGGCCCGACGTCAACAAGTGGGGCTTGTTCTTACAGCCCAACACCATGCAGGGGATTGGATTTGCCAGAGAACACCAAGTTTGCAGATTGGCCATTGGCGCCCTGTGCTCTTCACGGATGAGAGATGACAGGTTCACACTGAGCACATGTGACAGACGTGACAGAGTCTGGAGACGCCGTGGAGAACGTTCTGCTGCCTGTAATGTCCTCCAGCATGACCGGTTTGGTGGTGGGTCATGGTGGGTGGGTGATGGTGTGGAGAGGCATTTCTTTGGAGGGCCACACAGCCCTCCATGTGCTAGACAGAGGTACCCTGACTGCCATTAGGTGCCTTGATGAGATCCTCTGAGCCACTGTGAGACCAAATGCTGGTGGGCCCTGAGTTCCTTCTGATGAGTGACAGCGCTAGGCCTCATGTGGCTGAAGTGTGTCAGCAGTACCTGCATGATGAAGGCATCGATGCTATGGATTGGCCTGCCCATTTCCCAGACCTGAATCCAATCAAGCACATCTGGGACATCATGTCTCGTCCCATCCACCAACGCCACGTTGTCCAGGAGTTGACTGACGCTTTAATCCAGGTCTGGGAGGAGATCCCTCAGGAGAACATCCGCCGCCTCATCAGGAGCATGCCAAGGCATTGTAGGGAGGTCATACAGGCACGTGGAGGCCACAAACACTACTGAGCCTCATTTTGACTTGTCTTGAGGAATTTCCATTCAAGTTGGATCAGCCTGTAATGTGATTTTCTACTTTTATTTTGAGTATGATTCCAAATCCAGACTCCATGGGATAATAATTTTGATTTACATTGATCATTTTTATGTCATTTTGTTCTCAACGTATTACACTATGTAATGAATAAAGATTTTCAACTGGAATATTCCTTCATTGAGATCTAGGATGTGTTATTTTAGTGTTCCCTTTATTTCTTTTAGCAATGTCTATATACATATTAAAAGAAAAGTTCTTTTCTCCTCTTAAGTGTGTATATTGTGTATGTATCCAACAATTATATTTGTTTATCCAAGAGCTGCCTCAGCCCAATTATAAATCTATTAATCTATAAATTTTGTTAATCCAAGTGTGATTAATTTCATACCTTAATTGTCAGCTTCATACTTCATCTACTGTGTCTACTGGTTTCTTTTGTACTTTAACTCCTCATTTCTAGTAATAAAAATGTCCTTACTGGAGAAACAAAGCAGGCTAATTTGGGGAAATGGGCAGGCTGTCATGCAACCATGCAGCACACACACACGCACACACACACACACACACACACACACACACACACACACACACACACACACACACACACACACACACACACACACACACACACACACACACACACAACTGGGCCAGATTAGGGGGAGATAGAGACGTCTGGAGATGAGATGATGACCTCAGCGCCCTTCGTGCGAGAGGGTGTGTGCCCTTTAGGGATAGACCAGGGTTTAAGGGTGAGATTAAAGTTAGGTTTAAGGGATTAGGCATGTGGCGGTTATGGTTAAGTTTAGGGTACACCCCCCAGGGAATGACTCTAGGTCAGTTTGTCCTCACAAGTATGGGAGATACATGTTTGTGTGTTTGTCTGCGTGTGATGGGTTTAGTGCCCTGGTGTTTCATATACTACATTTACCACATTCAGATCAGTGGTATCATCTTGTTGAAGTAATCCTTTAGAGTAACAACTCATAGTCAGATTACTACAATTGTAAGAGAGTCTTATTTACATCATGAAGGAATGTCAGCCGTTACCTGTGATCTGATATATTTCATTTAGCTCTGTTTACAGTAGAAAAAGTAAAGTTTTGAAATGAGTGATTTTGCAATCGAGTTACACTACTTCTGCCTTCAAGTTCTTACTTTACTCAGTGGAGTAAGATATAAGGCACACTTAAACTTTTAAACTACTTTAAACAGTGCTGTAGTTAGAACCAGCTACATAAACCAAGACCTAGGATTGAAAAAAACATGACTGGGTTGTAGGTTTAAAAAGATAAAGTCATAACACCATATAAGTTTCATGATCAGAATCAAGAAAGTTAAGATGAAGCAGTTATGGAGTTAGGAGGTGTGAGATTTTTTGTTATGTAAGCTCTGCCCATAGTGTCAGCTAAATTTGAGGACCAGCTATAGCAAAACTGTATGTAACGTCAAAAATCCAAACAAGTAATCTTCTCCAGTTTGGTCCAGAGATGTTCTGTACCAAATTTAGTGATGATTGCTCAAACTTTGTAGGAAGAGTAGCAATAAAACTGATTTAGACACAATTCAAAATGGTGGAAAATCAGTCTAGACTCAACTGGATGTGGCTTATATCGATAGATTTGTCTGGATTCAAAAAAACAGGGAAATCATTTTGTGTCTGAGACTTATGGTTCAAAAGTTACAGACCAAAACGTAAACTTCCTTGTTGCAGCACCACCATCTGGCTAAATTGCACCACATTCAACACTGCTCTCCCTTTGGTCCCGAGCAACGCAACCGCCAAGCATGAAGTTGTTTGGATGAACGGTTCTGGAGATATGTGAGGGACATACTCACGTACAGATTCCTTCCTTAAAAGATAAGATATTGTTGTAAAGACTCAATAGATTGCACATCTGTCTGTCAAACATAATACAATTAAATTCTGAGGCAACATGTGTAAATAAAAACAGTGGAAAGCGAGGAGTGACCAGAGTGGATCGAGACCAAGACCAAGACAGAACGAGACCAAGACAGAACATGATGCACTTACAAAAAATGAGGAAGGAAATACACATGGATACACCCCTCTCCCTCAGTGTGTGTGTGTGTGTTTGTGAGTGATGTAATGCAGAGTGGCAGCAGGAATCTTGCCGTGCAGCGTGATGTTGCATGTTGTGATGCTGTAGCATCCAAAATAAAACATCACACAGGCTTCTGTTTCCAAAAGCTCTAAAACCCTGCAGTTATTTCACTGCAGATCACTTTACACTGTCAGGTAATAATAATAATCAGGATGTTCTGCAAAGGAAGTCAGTCAAGTAAACATAGGCAGCAGTAAGCTGTACATAAGCCCCGGGGCTGTTTTTAAACATTCTACCTGTGAATAAACACAATTATAATTTCTAATATGAGAGTAAACAGCAAAAACGGTGTTCAGCATGTGTGGATTTATGTCAAGTCATTATGAAAATATCTGCACAGGCAGAAACTGTCAAATTAAAATGTGCAATCCACATTTGTCACAGCTGATATGACCACTAACATGCTGCATGTTTTTAATGAAAATTAAACAAAGTCACAGCTAAAGTGTTCAGATTACACCAGCTGTGACCAGTTAATTATCAGCACATCAATTCATTCGACTGGCTGAAAATGCTTCCCTGCAGAAAAGCTTGGTAGCATATGAATACTTAAAAATGTGACTTATTTGCTTCCCTGGTTTATTTCTATGTCTCTTATTCTACTCGTACCTCTCTTCCTCTCTTCAAGGCTCTCCTCTCTGGAACATCATGTAACTCTGTCTCTCTGTTTTCCTGCCTCTCTCGCCCTTCTCCCTCCTATTTCCTTACCTCTCTCTCTTTCTGCTGCTCCCTCTCTTTATTTTGGTTGAGAGCGTTAATCCCTGAGTCACGTGGAGGAGGAAGAGTATTTCTGAAGCATACTGCTGGATTTGTGAGGCGCATGCAGGCATAAAGGAAGTGCAAAGAGAGAACAGAAAAGGATAGTGTGTGTGTGTATTTTGTAGTTGTTATAAAGAAATAATGCCACTAAAGCCCATTTAAATTGAACAAGTGAGAGGGAGAGAGTGGTGGGAGAGAGAGAGGGGGAGAGAGAGAGAGACAGAGCGAGAGAAAGAGAGAGAGAGAGGGAGTTGGAGGGTAAATGAACACTCACACACACCAAACCTCTGCCAGCCAATAGAAACAGCTGTTCTTGGACTGTCACCAGAACATCAGATTAATCTGAGAAAAGGGGGAGGGAAAGAGGATGAGGAGAGAGAGAAGAGGGAGGAAAAAAGAAGAAGGGATGATGAAAGAAGGAGGAAGAAGAAGAAGAAGAAGAAGAAAAAGTAGAGAGGAGCAGAGAGCAATGTAAGAGATACAGGCTAGAGGGAGGAGATGAAAAGAGGGGAGGGAGAGTGGGAGCGATGGGAATGAGAAAAGGGGATGACTATTATTCAAGAAGGAATGAATAGATAAGAAAGAGGGAGTGTGTGATCGGAAAAAAAAGAGAAGTTCACCACGAACACACCCCGTCACATATTCAAAAAGTGCATTAAATCCTACTGCAGGCTCCCACAGTTATCAGCCTGTTTGCCTGAAAAGGCATATAAACGTCACAGTGATGCGTAAGGCGTTTAGCGTGTAATAAGTATGCCTGTCTTGGTTTCAGAGTGTCATTTGTGCTCCATGTATCCTGCACTGACTGCAATGTAAACACATTGCATGTGCATATTGCTGCAGTAAGAGTTAGTGACGTAGTATAAAATGCGAGAAAGACCACATAAGGGATAACGTTGTGAAAGAACCCCTGACCTGCTAGCTGTACATTATTCCACTTATTACACAACTACTTACTTAAGAAATAAATAATTTGACACAGAAATAGTCCACCAGAGTCCAACATCAGACCTGCACCCACAGAAACAGTCTGTTATTATTTATAGAACGCTGTGACTGACCAATCCGAATGGAGTACTCAACTCAGCCGTGTAATAATTATGGCGAGCAGGTGGGTGGATGGTCCAACGACTTTTAACCAGGAGACGGATGTTTGAGACATACGTTCACAGCTATAACGCCACCAAGAAACCCACACCCACCACCGCCACACACACAGACACACACACACACACACTGTCGGAAACTCGCGAAAGTTACACTGCAATGACAGAGCGTGTGTGGCAGCAGCAGACATGAAGGTACCAGCAGAGCTAGCAACTGCTAATGTAGCACCAACACACACACTGTTTATCGGACAATTGCTAACATTAATCCGGGCAAACACACAGCTGACAGCCTGCTAAAATAAACTAAATGTGTGGTGGAGACATTTACTGTAAAAGTGGCTGCATGTCTGCAACACAATATGCAGCACCGTGGCTGCTACAGTAACTCTGACAGTGAACTGGAGACAGTGAACGCAGCACCGTGGCTGCTACAGTAACTCTGACAGTGAACTGGAGACAGTGAACGCAGCACCGTGGCTGCTACACTGAGTCTCCTGGTGATGAACTGGAGACAGTGAACGCAGCACCGTGGCTGCTACAGTAACTCTCCTGATGGTGAACTGGAGACGGTGAACGCAGCACCGTGGCTGCTACAGTAACTCTGCTGATGGTGAACTGGAGACAGTGAACGCAGCACCGTGGCTGCTACAGTAACTCTGCTGATGGTGAACTGGAGACAGTGAATGCAGCACCGTGGCTGCTACAGTAACTCTGCTGATGGTGAACTGGAGACAGTGAACGTAGCACCGTGGCTGCTACACTGAGTCTCCTGGTGATGAACTGGAGACAGTGAATGCAGCACCCTGGCTGCTAAAGTAACTTTGTTGATGGGGAATTGGAGATTGGGAAGGAGGAACGGGGGGGGTAAAAGAAACTCTGCTGGGGGGAAACTGGAGACAGTGAACGCGCACCGTGGCTGCTACAGTAACTCTCCTGATGGTGAACTGTTGACTCAGTTGTATGTTGTGCTCATATACTGCTGCTGGCGTACCGCTGCATGCCAGGCACAGCTCTTGAGGGTTAGCTGTTAATAATGGGTTAACGAGGGTCTGTTATCGGTTCAGAACATTTTTCAAAATTAGCATCCCTGCTATGAGCATGTAGATGATATGCGTGTGTGGCATTTGCAGGCAACATAAGTGAATCGACATGATGTAATGACCTGAACACTATCGTAATGAGGAGAGAGAGAGGCAGAGAGAGGGGAAGCAGGCATCGAAAAAGAAGAGAGCAAAAGAGAGACTATTCCTCAGGCAGCCGCCCCCTGCTCGCTCCAGTGAGGGAGAAATCTCCCATAATTACCTCAGAGCCCACAAGACCACACACACTCACACAGGAGCAGAGAGAAAAGGGAAATCCTCATGTAACCTGGGTGAATCCATCCAAAATGCACTCGCTCATTCACTCAAACAAACACAGCCAAACATGTGAGAACAACCAGAAGATGCTGAGAGAGGCAAAACGAAACTGGGTTAGAAGGAGAAAGAGAAAGAGAAAGAGGTAGGAAGCATGATCACGACAGGGAGAGAGAGAGAGAGAGAGAGAGAGAGAGAGTAGAGAGAGAGAGAGAGAGAGAGAGAAACAGAGAGAGAGCTGACACATAGCACACAAGAAAAAGCAGACAAGAAAATGAGAGAAAAGATGAAGGGTTTTTCCACCCATGTAGATCTGGAGCAATTAAATGGTCCACACTGAACATACCGGTAGTATGTGTGTGTGTGTGTGTGTGTGTGTGTGTGTGTGTGTGTGTATACCAAGACAGTTTCTTTCATACTGTACACACACAACAGGAAGTCACATGTCACCCTCAAAATTAGCGTTTCACAGCTGTTCAGCCACATGTAGGTTTAGATTTGAAGCAAAAATTCACATTTTTAAATGCAATATTTGTAATTTTTCCCAACTTATACTACTTAAAATATAACATCTGATTTAGAATAGAGTAGAATAGAATAGACCTTTATTAATCCCACAGTGGGGAAATTTAGTTATTACAGCAGCACATTTTCAAAAAACACACCCAAGTGTACATAAAAATATATGGAAAAATACAGACAAATATACAGGAATATAAAATGGAGGGGGCGGGAGATGTTGTCCATGATGGATCTCAGTTTCAGAGGCTGGTCCAGGACAGAGCTGGTTCTACTAACCAGCTTGTTGAGTCTCTTCCTGTCCCGCTTGGTGTCACCACACCCCCAGCAGACCACCGCATAAAACACTGCAGATGCCACTACAGTGTCATAAAAGGTTTTTAACAGTGTCCTGCACACTCCGAAAGACCTCAGTCTCCTCAGAAGATGGAGGTGACTTTGGCCATTCTTATGCAGGGCGTTAGTGTTTGTGGACCAGTCCAGCTTATTGTTGAGGTGAACACCCAAGTACTTATACTCCTCTACAATCTCAATGTCCAACCCTGGATGTTCACTGGTGATGTCTGTGTAGGCGTCCTGCAGAAGTCAATCACCATCGCCTTTGTCTTACTGTTATCCTTTTAAACTGAAATGCTGAACATTCAGATAATTGTAAACTCACCCATGTCTTTATTTACTCCCCTCTCAACCACCACATTCACATACTGTGAAAAGCAAGGCACTGACAGTGTCAGCGGTGGGAGTTTGATTCCCACCGGGGCCGACGGTGCTAAAAGGCACTTTGGATGAAAATTCCATGAAATATCTGTAACAATTCACACACTCTTTGCTGGGTGTCAAGTTAAATTCACATCTTGTTTTTATCACTAACTGTTGGGGATTTCTAAGAAGAAGAAGAAGAAGAAGAAGAAGAAGAGTCCTTTATTAGTCCCACGAGGGGAAATTAAATTTTTTCACTCTGTTGTTAACTTATACATGGTACATGCAGACCCGAACACACACATGCACAAACATGCAACAATGGAGAGATGTCAGAGTGAGGGGGCTGCTCCTGACAAGCGCCCCGAGCAGTTGGGGGTTTGGTACCTTGCTCAGGGGCACCTCGACAGTGCCCAAGAGGTAAACTGGCACCTCTCCAGCTACCAGTTCACACTCAGTTCTTGGTCCATGTCGGGACTTGAACCGGTGACCCTCCGGTTCCCAAGCCAACTCCCTACAGACTGAGCTACTGCCGCCCCCAACCTCATGGCCATGTGAGCGCTACTTTTACCACAACAAAGAACCACTTTAACATGTAAATCT
The DNA here is from genome assembly GCA_947000775.1 of Pterois miles. NCBI lineage: Eukaryota > Metazoa > Chordata > Actinopteri > Perciformes > Scorpaenidae > Pterois > Pterois miles. The sequence goes on from CAMQGK010000193.1 coordinate 5,422,632, forward strand.
TCTGATTTGTAAAATGCATTTCTCAATGAACTGTAGCTGCATAACAATGCTTCTTAGCTATGGCACATACTCTTGTCTGATGGGTTGGCAGCTGCAAATATAAAATATGAAATATGAGTCATAAGTTCACCGTTTGAAATCAGCATCGCATTTTAAAGACATCTGTGTCATGATGATGCACTTGGGCTTTTCCAGTGTCATTTTACACCACCAGTTTAATGTTATAAAATGGCTTGCTGTCATTTAACACCACACCACTCATCAACCTCTTATCCAGGGTCGGGTCTTGGGGGCAACACCTCCAGCAGGGGACCCCAAACTTCTCTTTCCAAGGCCACATTAACCAGCTCTGATTGGGGGATCCCGAAGCATTCCCAGGCCAGTGTGGAGATATAATCTCTCCACCTAGTCCTGGGTCTTCCCTGTGGCCTCCTCTTTGCTGGTTGTGCCTGGAACACCTCCCTAGGGAGGCACCCGGGGGGGCATCCTTACCAGATGCCCGGACCACCTCAACTGACTCCTTTCAATGCAAAGGAGCAGCGACTCTACTCCGAGTCCCTCACAGATGGCTGAGCTTCTCATCCAATCTCTAAGGGAGACACCAGCCACCCTCCTGAGAAAACTTATTTCGGCTGCTGGTAACCTGCGATCTAGTTCTTTCGGTCTTGACCCAGCCCTCATGACCACAGGTGAGAGTATAGGAACGAAGACTGATGGTAGATTGAGCTTTTAACACCACGTCATTACTACAAACTGGTAGTAGTTATGTTTAGGCAACAAAACCACTTTAGGAAAAGGTTTAGGAAAAACATCATGGTTGTACTTAACATTAGTACGTAAATTAAGTAAAATACTTACAAAACTATGTAGCAGAAGTACAGAAAACACGTCACAAACTAACAAAATATAGTAACTCAACAACACTTTCTCCTGGTTGAAAGTCCTGTTTGTTTGCACACTGAAACAACTGAACAACTGTCTGTATATCAAATTAATCACTTCTTCAAAACCAAGTTGTTGATTTTGTTAGAATTTATTTACAGTAAATACCAAATATAACTATGGGCCCTTACACCTTAATTGATGACTCTGCCTGTAGTTTATAGCTTTCAGGAGTAAAGCTGCTTTATTTTCTAGGTTATCTACAGACAGTCACGGTCTTATCAGGCACATTGCTGAGCTGGTACTACTGGTATGTGTTATCAGAGCATGAAGTTATTAATGACTCAGACTTTGTATTGGTGGAACTGAAGATTTACTTTGAAGAAACGCTTTTAAAATTGAATATCAAATTACTTTACAATGCTGGTTTTATTGTCGTAGTTTTGGCATCATCCCTGTTGGTTATGATAATATTTGATTTATTTATGACATTTACTGTAGAAGAGAAGCACAAACATCAGATGAGCCCTTAAACCATTTTAACACGGTTATCTACAGTGTGTCACTAACTGTGTAGTAAAAATATATTGCATGGAAGAGCTAATTCCACGTTGACCTCCTGTACTAACATACACATGCAGCTTCAGAGTCTGATCCAAGCCCCGAGGTGGAGCGCCGGTGGCGGATCCCAATGTTTGTAGTGGCCAAACGGTGGTACTACAACTTCCATGTCTATCACCATCACATCACACCATCACACACCTATCACATCATTGGGCCCACTTTTTTCCCCATAGACTTACACTGACAAAGAGAACTCTATAACTAATTTTTTTTAGGTAAACCAACTCCGCAGTACGAACACTCTGATAGACCTTATTTAAATCATTAGGTCCTCAAAGATGTAAAACACACAAACAGCCAAATTCAGAGTTATTTCCTTCCTCTGTTTATGTCTATGGAGACCCAGACCGTGACAACAGCGCAAGCTGTGACGTTGGGACCCCTGACTGAGTCATGTGACCGAGCGGACGTATGCATAGGAGGGCCCGATAAGACCTGGAAGACTCCAGAAGAGCAACCACTGAGCAACTTTCATAGGAATGAAAAGGGCCCTGCCTCCAATGCCAGATCCAGTTCTCTTAATACATCCATGGTCTCATCCTCCAGCTACATGGCCTACCTCCTGTCTCTAATTTATTAAGATGCTGATTGATCCAGAACACTCACCATACTCTTACAGATTGAAAACTGGAGACAAAGACTGATGATAGCCATAAAGGTAAAGAAAGTACAGGAGAGATCTGTCCAATATCTACTGTACAGCTAACTGAGATTTCATGTAGTCTCAGTCTGGTTGATGCATGACCTCGCCTTACCTAAAGTGGAAATTGTGGGATGTTTATGTCAGGCTAATGTGGGATGGCCACAATTGTCTGAAATTGGAATCTTAAAACTGGAATCTTAAAAAATGAACTGAATGTACTATACAACTCATGTCAAAGTGACCCACATACCACTACAAACAAAACCACTTTAACAGCATGGTTTATCATTCCGCCGAACTGAACCACGAGGCTTCATTATGCACATTCCTGGTTATAATCAGTGTAAAACTGGTCCCTATGAGGTCTGCTTGTTCACAATCTTTACTGTAAAACGACATGTGAGATCAGGTTGTGTTCGTTGTCTTGCTTGTAATCCCTCCTTGCACGATAATCCGAGCAACATGTGCACATCACTTATTGTTGCATCCCACTCTGTAAAAGTGGGAGAAGAGTCTGTGAAGACTTCCATTAATAGTCACTTTAGGGTGCTTTTACTAGTCCGGATGTGCATTCACAAGTGAAACAAAAGGCAGGCTGCCTGTGTGGTCATTTGTTGAGATGGACACAGGTAAACAACAGGTTAACATGTGTGGGAGAGGACTGACCGATGTTTGCCTGACATCTGAAGAGAACAGAGTACCGTATACTAAATAAGCTTTATACAGTGTAGGTTACAGTGCATAGTGACGTTAATGAAATAATTCAAGATGAAATGGAGGAAAACCATTTCGCTATCCTTTAAGTTTTCAAAAGCATGATAGCCAATTAAATAACTAGGGCCTCTTTCACAAGCCCTAGTCCGTTTGGCCAGTCTGAATCAAACACACAAACGTTTTTTACGCATTGACTCAGCACTGATCTAGTGAACCCACCAATTCCTTCTCCCCCATTTTATCTCAAATTATTTCATAAACCTCACTATGTTTGTGGGCCTTATTTAGTACATGGTACTCTGTTCTCTTCAGATGTCTGGCAAACATCGGTCAGTCCTCTCCCACTTCTAGCCAGCGGTCTCGGTCCGGATGTTTTGGTTCGTACCAGACTGTGATCACTGCACTCACAACCGCCCAAACGAAACACACTAGAGCTGGATTAAAATGGGTTAAATGTTGGCTTGTGAAAGTGCCCTAAAGTGACTATTTATGGAAATTTTCACAGCCTCTTCTCTCACTTTTAGAGCATCAGATTTAAAAAAGTGACATCAGGACATCAGATCGTCACCTGGTATTCACTGTGATCTCTCTGATTCCAGAAAATGAAAATGAATATGAATTTTCCTCTTGTCAGCGTGGAAAAGTCTGTGAAGCAACACTTAGTCCTCCACAGTACAACTCTGAAAGAATGATGAAATACTTTAAGGTGGTTGGCGGCTCCTTGCAGGAGGGTGAGGCAGGTTTCATCACAGGTTTTACAGACTGACTCCCCTGAAGCTGAGTTAAGTTCAGTCTTCCCACAGCAGAGTCATTTCTCTGTTTCACCAAGAGATCAGAGAGAAACATCTGTTGTATCAGCAGCAAACAATACCACTGTTTCTAATGGTTTATCAAGCTATCCATTCATTATCAGCCTAAAAACAAGGAATTGTGAAATCAGCAGTTTTACAATGGATTATGATTGACATAAATAATGATGTGGTATTTTCCAAATGAAAACGGTGGAATATGATTATTGTAGATAAGCAAAAGAAACATCTAATGAGGTAATATATCACCATGCTACCTGACATTTATTTTTGGTCTCTGAGGATGTGTTGAAACAGATTTTTATGGAGCTGTTTTTCTTCCAAATGTGACAGGAAGTGAATTATGGAAACCAGAAATGATGAAATAATCACTGAGTTGTTGATGTTTCTGGTGGCAGCTGCCGGTGGAACTGAATCGCCAACACAAAGCTCTTCCTACTAATTATTGTAAGCATAGTCTAATGTGTTATACAGGTGTCTTATCCCTCTCCTGGAGACGGCTGGTTGCTAGATCAGATCTACATCTTCGTTGAGTCTTTATCTCGCTGTATTATTCTGCAGTTTTGCTGTACTACACTACTACGTCCAATTGTGACATTGTCTTGCTACCTTGTCCTTAACCAGCTTTCACCTGTGTTTCCTGGAACGGGATGCCCTTTTGTGATGTTTCCCCAGATTTATTTTATCCCATCAAAATGTATTTTGGGACTTTTTCTCTGCAACTTGAGGAACAAACAAACTCTGAACAAAGTGCTGGTCAAAATATCAAACAGTGTCTGAAACCCCTTCCCTCCACATCTTTATTTCTTTGTCAAGCAGTGATTGGTCAGGTCTGCAGAGGTAGAGGTAGAGTACTACGAGGCAGAATACCTTGTAACATGGAGTAAACAAAGGAGTATAACCTGTTGTGTCTGTGTAGCATCTGATAAGCTTTTGAACTGAACCTCCTGCTTTGCATTTTATCTTCTCATCAATAGCAACACGTCCACAGTAACACAGCCCCTTCACGTGACTTTTCTAGAAGGCTGTTATCATCAATGTCACCTAATGTGTCATTGCATTTGAGACTGTTGCTGTGATGAAAGGTTGCAGAAATGAAAAGGTGACTCTGCACAGTGACCCTATCAACAATACAGATGGTGAGTTTGCATATTTAAGGACTGATATCAGCCTCATTTTTAGCACTATTCGGGTTAAAGCTGACTCTCGCGTCACAGCAAGAGGGTCGCAGGTTCGAGTCTGGCTTGGGGCCCCCTTTGCCGCCTTATTACAGTGCTATTAATGACATTTAGACCTGTGTGGTTTAACCCTTGACAAGACCACAGTGTCGCCTCAAATGTTAAGCAAAGTTGTTTTTTGACTCCATATCCTGTGATTACATTATCAGGAGTTTTAGAGCACCTTCATCTGGCATGTAGACCTTGGCCTCTGATAAGATATCTCCTCTCACTGCAAGGTGAATTACATCAAGCACCCTTGAGCAAGGCATTCAACATAAGACAGCTCCCCCCTTTGCTGTGTGCAGGCTGTAAAAGGTAAAACAAATGTTGGAGTGGCATATTAATTACACAGTAGTGAATCCGTCCATGCTGAATTAGTGTGTGTTTACTTTCATTTTGTTATCAAGATCTTGAGCTGAATTAGCTGAAGGGGCGGATCCACACTACATTTGTTGGCTGGATTTGATTTTGAATGGGTGTTTCAGTGCAGGTCTGTTGGTGTTAGCAGGACTTAAAATCATACAGTTAATGCTGTGATTAGTGCTAAGACTCATCAGAAATGACTGTGGTCATATTTTGAGTGGAAATAAGAAACTTTTCCAACATCACAACATTAATTAGGAGGGCAGATTGTTTTAACTGGTGGATGTGCTCTTCTGGTTTGGTACAATCACAATATAATTGTGAATTTTATATATCCCAACTTGCACTATTGTATGTCTTAGATTCTCATTTTGCTTTTTTTTTTTACTTGTGTGATTTTCTTTTATGTATATTTACCATAATTAGTATTGTTGGAGGGAGCTTGAGACAACAGCTGTCCGACAACTACTGCTTCTGTAATTGTGTATTTGACAATAAATAACTTGAAACTTGATTTTCACATTGCTTTGCTCAAGCAAAATTGACTTTTTGTTGATACAACCTATGTATGTTTATTCACCACAAACAAGTAATGCAGTTTAAGTTGAAACTAAGGATGCATTTTTTTTACAGCTGATACCAATAACTAATAAGGACCTGCTTCTCATGCCTGATACCAATAAAATAACCAATAATTTTACATTTGTATTGTATTTTAAAAATAAGTTCATAACCTGTAGTTTATTATGTACACCTGAGGGTAAAGGTGAAGATGCAGTGAGCAAAGATGGATGATTTAATATTCCATAGCTCTGACCGAACCAAATATACCAGACATCACTATTAACACAACAAAAACAAAAAACAGTTCTGACTCTTCAAATATTCATCGATTTTTTTCAAGCAAGGCACATCAGACACCTTGTGTTGCTAATTGTTATCCAGACTTTATCACTGTTTAGTTTATGATTATGGAGTATTACTTTGCATAGCTATAGCAACAAACAGTGTATGAGAACATCCTGAAAACACACACAGAAAACCTGGCTGTTGATGAAAGCGCATATAAAGCTATAAAACATGTTATTTATTTATGCCTGTCATCATTAGACTGCTGCAAACCAATGGTCCTTCACACTACTAATAGTAAATTACAACAGCTAACACACAGACAGAGAGAGTCATGTGTTGTATTGATTTGTGAATCTACATGGAGCTAATTAAGTGCTATAAAAACACTGTAAGTAAAACTGAAAGTACATAGGGTTCAGAGCCCATAAATCAACATGAGGCAACACACACACACACACACACACACACACACACACACACACACACACACACGTTAGTTTGGATCTGCCAATTCACTCAGATTAGATTGTATCCAGTCCAGGTTAACTAAACCTGATTGGTCAGCTTTATTCCAATAGATTTTATATTAATCTATTCTACATGGACGAGAGAGGAAGGTGAAACTAGTCAATAAAGAGCAGGATCAGAAGAGGAACGAGGAGAGAAGGAGGTGAAGTGTGTTGAGCAAATTACCATAGGATCACAGAGGAGGAGGAGAGAGATGAGGAGATGGCAAAGGAAGGCAAAGGGAATGAAGAAGGATGAAGAGGAGGAGGGGAGAGAATGGAGATTTAAGAGGAGGAGGAAGTTCAAGGAAAAGGGGTAAAGAAAGGGTGAAAGGAGGTAAAGACGAGATAAATAGTGGTGGAGGAAGGACAAGCTGGAGGTCTCTCCCCCTCTCTCTCGTCCATCCCTCCATGAAGCTTTAATCTCTCTGGGTTGAGGAGATCAGAGGTCAACCAGAGGACTCTTAGTGAATGGTGGGAAAAGGATCTGTCAGCACACACATGGATGTACACTCACCAGGTACACACACACACACACAGACACATTCATACAACCTCCAACTCACATTAACACACATGCTGCAACTAGCAGGGAAACACACAGGCCCTTAAAGGAACAGTGTGTAAAATGTCGGTGATCTAGTTGCAGAATGGAATATCCATCCACCCATCTGCAACTGCTTATCCTGTCAGGGGTCGTGGGGGGTTGGAGCCGATCCCAGCTGGCATTGGGTGATGGCAGGGTTCACCCTGGCCAGGTCGCCAGTCCATCGTCTAATCACCTGAAACCATTTATACCTACATAGGGAGCGGGTCCTCTTCACGGAGTCTGCCATGTTGCTCTGATCATGTTTCTGCAGTGGCCCAAAACAGACAAACCAAACACTGGCTCTAGAGGGAGACTTTCAGGTTCCCTGAAGACCACCATAGTTCTCCAACATGCTGGTGAAACTGTGGTAATGTGAGCTGCAGAGCGCAAAACCGCGGTACCGCCAGCTGTTTAAGTGATGTTATTGTGGTAAGAATGGCATCTGAGCGAGGTGAATGGCATTAAGTCTTGGAAAGGGAGGAGTGAGCGGAGGGGTACTCAGCTGGTTGCAATCTACAGTCTGCTATCAGAAGTAAACACAACATACAGTATATGAACACACATGCAGCACAAGCGTATTGGCTGTGTCACTGTAGATGCACATACATACAGTATATCCCAACCTGTTCTCATTCCCTGGGTGTCAAGTACAGATGCTTTGTCATGCCCCTCGGTCAAGTAATTACAATGTAAACCTTTCCATGTCAATATTAAACGTTCAGAGAAGACTGACACATTTCGGGTGGGTGACAAACAAACACAGGGCTTTCATCCAAGAGGCTGCTGTTCATATCCTAGTAAACATTGTGTTGTCTTTGTGTTTCACTTTATAAACATAGTAATATTAAGCCAAACTATGATATTTTTCCTGAACCTACAAGTGGGTTTGTTGCAACCGTAGTGGAGCATCATAGTTTGACATGTTGGGCTACAACGGTAGTCGAAAGTGACAAGTTGGGATGAGAGCAGGTTGTATATTTGCAGCATGGCAATGCATTCATATATGCACTCCACTCTCTGTCATTCTCTCTCTCTCTCTCTCTCTCTCACACACACACACACACACACACACACACACACACACACACACACACACACACACACACACACACACACGCACACACACACACACACACACACACACACACACACACACACACACACACACACACACACACACTCTGCAGCGTTTACCCCCTCTCATGTGACTCAAGGACAAGTATCAGTGGACGAAGGTCAGCTGGTTCCTCATGAGTAGCCAGCGTTCCAGTGGAGTCACACCCAGCTCTCTCTCTCTCTCTCTGTGTGTGTGTGTGTGTGTGTGTGTGTGTGTGTGTGTGTGTGTTGGTTCAAGTCCTGTGGCTTGTCGCAAGTTCCCATTAGTGCTGTTATTGATCAGTGGTTGGTATTACACGTGACCGTGTGTGTCTGTCTTGTGTGTACGTGTGTGTGTGCTGACTGAGAGCCTGCTTAGGTTTCATTGTCCATTGGTATGCATGTTGGACGGGCCAGTGTGTGTGTGTGTGTGTGTGTGTGTGTGTGTGTGTGTGTGTGTGTGTGTGTGTGTGTGTGTGTGTGTGTGTGTGTGTGTGTGTGTGAGGTGATGATAATAAGCCTCCATCTAATTCTACCAAGGCCATCTCAAGGCCACTCCAGGTTTCTCTGGAGGGTTTTCTTCTGGATCGATGCTCTCACACAGAGGAAGAGCAGAGGAGCTGTGGTCACAGCGACGGAGGAGAAGCTCTGATTCGCGCCGTTCACTTTCAGATAGATAGATAGATAGATAGATAGATACTTTATTGATCCCAAGTTGGGAAATTGTGGTGTTACAGTAGCAGGTTATCAGCACAATATACAAGAGAGAATATACACAACTATGTACACATAAAAAAAAAAGAGAATATGCACATCTGTACGAAGTGTGAAGTATATACAGACAATCTTGTTATAAAACTAATCTAATTCTAAGAAATGTAAACATTATACACTATAATGATAATAAGATAATGAAATAATAAAATAAAATGATATGATATGATGATATAGTATATAATGGAATGTACTACACTCATGTTTTGCTTCATAAAATCTATTCAATCTACATATTACCATATTTTAAGATCTAGATTTTTAAATACGTTATAATGGAACCTTTGAGTCACATGAAAAAAATACCTTGACATGACTCATATTTTTCTTGCTTTTGCTGCACCAACACAGGAAGGATTTGCTCATGTTTTACTTGCACTCTGATATGAAACATAACCAGCCGTTAAGCTAACTGGTCTGGATATCCTTTATCTCTACTTATCTCTTTTTGTAGAAGATGAGCCAAATTTAACTAATTTGGTGGAGCCAGGAAATTATTTGAGAGGGCATATTTTATCAAGATTGCTTATCTCTTTGGTGGGGAAAAATCCAGGTGCACATGAAAACTTATTTAGGGTGTATTAAAACCTAGTTGTTGGAGTGTTATACCTCCAGGTTCGGTTCATTTGGGCATAGCAATCACACTGGGATGCAGGGCAAAATAAGTGAGCTGAGATCGCCGAGTGAGGCAGTAACTTCACTAACTTTGACTCTTGTGACTTACCGCTCACGTCAGTAATGGCTCAGATGACTAGCGATCATGTGACTCACAGGATTATGTGACAAAATAAGACACTGGTTACTTTTAGTTTTACACTGCACATGAACACTGGTTTCCTGGTTGACAGTCTTGTGTCTCTTGTGGTGAGAATCGTCGTAGGTGGGTTTACATTGGTAGGTGAAAGCCTGGTTTGGCGCTTTCAGTGGCTAAAGCGCACCTCTGTGGGTTGGTTTCTGATGCCGAGGGGCACTTACCAAACGTCAGTGTTTGACAAGTTGGGAGTGAGAAATGGGTTGGCTCTGAGCATAGCACATTCACACAGATGCATTTACATTGCAGTCAGTACAGACTACATGGTATAAAATGACACGCCAAAAGCCAGAACAGCAGTCTTATTGCATGCAAAATGACTTGAGAATTATCATTCATACACCATATAGCCAAATCAGTCTACGAAAACTGAAGGTCTGAAAACGCCCTAAGTTCTTAGTTAATCTTACTCTAGCTAGTAAAAGCGCATGGCTCTGAGGATGGATATGTAAGTCAGTCATTCAGTTCACATTAGTCTGGTTGAGTGTGAGGAGCATTACTGCCTTCAGGTGCTGCTGGCAGGGTGCGTATATGAGCAGTTTTGACCTTTTGACCTCAAGTTTAGTTTAGTTGGTTCATTTCTTCTTTGTGAGGTTATTTGAAGCCTTTATGGTGCAACTTGTCAGATCAAAATGAAAAGTCATATTTTATGTGCAGCCATAATACGTAATGAATACGAATGATTCTGATTTCATGGTGCTTAAGCATAGTGTTGTACAAACTGTCCTTGTGTTGTGAGCCCTCCAACATAGTGGCCTGACTCATGAAACCACCACTGACCTCCCTCCCAACAGTCAAAAACACCTCCGTTTACTTCTTGTTGACCTTTTGCTGCTTGCAGTGCAGCTGCATCACATGTTATTTCATCTGAACTGATGCAGGGCTTCTTGTTTGTACCACATCGTGCCTAATGAGGGTCAGTGGGAGGCCACCGCCACCCTCCGAGGCTTCCTCTGACGAGTTAATATGCATAATCACGGGCAGGAGGGCATTTACTGATGGGAACAAAAATGATGGGAATATTCCATGTGGAGGGCAACACAGGAGCACAGGTCCCATCCCCGTCATAATAATTTCTGCTGCATTAAGAGGTCTATACCATCTAATAAAATGACTCTTATCTCTGACTGCAAATTAGCAATCAGATCTACTTCTTGTCATGTAGGACAGGAAACAGTATGAAAACATATTAGGAAGTGTAAAAACATTAATAATGTGTTAGCTTCTAACCCACAGATTAATGTGCGATACTGTGGATGTACATTTTTCTTAGATTTCTGCCTGAAGAAGGGTTTTATTCATCAAGATGAAACTAATAAACAGATTTCAGGTGGAGGTGAAAGGGTTAGCTCACCCAAATTACAAAACAAACCTATTTTCTTTCTCACCTCCAGTGGTACCTAGATTTTAAATACATACAGGGGGGCTACATCTCCAGGATTTATGCCTCCACCCTAAAACAATCATGTAGATGTAGAGAGATTTCACTGGATAACTGAAAACTTTAACTTACTAGATAAAAAGTTAGGGTAAACAGATCTTCTGGGGACCATAAAGGTCACAATTTCACGAGGAAGAGAGACCTCGTCCAGGTCCCCATCTGTAGCCTGTCCCAGACGGAGGGCCCTTCTGGAGCCAGGCCCAGACGGAAGTCCATCAGCGACCGGCTTCTGGGCACAGCCCAAATAAGCAATGACCCCCTTCCTCTCCATCCTGTGGTCTCACCACCTGCAGGAGGAGCCGCTGGGGTCGAGTGCGGTGCCACATGGGGGGCAGTGAGGGCCAGGGACCTCGACGGACCAGACCTGGGTGGCAGAGCCTGGGAATGCCTCAGCATCCCCCAGTCAGAACTTACAAAAAGGGAAGTTCGGGCTTCCCTGCTGGAGCTGTTGCTCCTGCAACCCAACCCTAAATAAGTGGTTGAGGATGGGTGAGTGAGTGGTGATATTAGGGCTGAGACGAGACACCTATCTCCTGATTTAATGTACTGACGGGGGGGGAGGGGGGGGGGACATGCAGCCAAGGGCCACAGGCTGGCCGCTGGAGTAAGGACGGCCGGCTTGACCGTACATTACTGCAATACGATAACGTTTCCTGTCCATGGCAGAGTTAGCATGCAGCTTTAGCCGTGACATCTAGCTCTGATTTTCCTGCAATGTGTGAAACCCAAAGTGTTTCCATCCTTTACTGGATGTGTAGCGTTTACAACGCTGGATTTAACACGGGAGGGTGCAGGTCGGATCCACGCTGACCCTCCCATGTTTCCTGATTTGCCAGTTTCTGCTTGCTGTGGCCGGCTGGCTATTGTTTGTTTTGAGTGATGTTTAAAATGTCACATTACTCAGACTACAACAATAAAAGCTGTAACTTCCTTGTACAACCACATGACTCAAATGAAGCAAATATATTGATTCTGGCATTAAAAAAAATCAATTTCAAAATTGAAAAAAATACCACTTGCGAAAAGTTACAAGATATGTTTTCTATGTTTTTCTTGAGTGAACTGATCCTTTAATAACTTGTTTATTTGACAGTATCATGGAATATTATTGTGTTATAGCTAAAAGTGATGTATTTCATAAATTATGTCGTTACAATGATATTCTGGTGATATGATTTGTGTCAGCATAAACATAATTCATCTCTTAATCCACTGACAGGAGGAAGTTGTCATGTTGGCCCGGTAGTTTTCCTCTCCTCCTCGTCCTCCTCCCCTCTCAGACTCAGTGTATTGCTCCCATACGGCTCTATTATGACAGTTGGCTTGGAGGAATTCAAAACAAGCAGGCCTCCAGTCTTCCCCATGGGCAGCCAATCTCCATAACACACACTCAGACCTATGCCTGCATAGGGTCCAAACACACACAGTCAGACAGACATGTAACGGTCACACAGACATGCAAAATAACTCTCTCTCTCTCTCACACACACACACACACACACACACACACACACACACACACACACACACACACACACACACACACACACACACACACACACACACACACACACACACACACACACACACACTCGCTGCAGCCCCCACCTCTTGTGTTTTCATAACGTGGTGTAAAGGTTAAGGCTGGCTCTGCTTGTTTAAGGTGCACACACACTCACACCGCCGCTGCAGTGGAGAAAAACAAAAAGTCCTAACGCTTCCTTTAACCTCTGGCAGGTGTAGGGGAGGGGCTGAGGGTGGATGTATGGATGGAGGGGCTGATAGGCTGCACAGCAGGCTCCAGCCCTCGGGGCGAGGGGCAGACAGAAAGACAGGAGGGGGGAAATCAGGGTATGAAAGTTAAAGAGGGTCAGTTCACTGAAAAATAATATTTTTTCCATATAGCTGGTGGTAAACTGCCATGCAGATAGTTTTGGTTTTAATGCCAAAGTTGGAAGAAGCCTCTGCCGCGTTTCAGACTTGAGAAAGAAAATGATATATTTTTACTGGGTAAATTATTGCAGTACATATCCAGTTTAGGCTGCATTCACACAGGATCGGGCAGTGCAATGAAAACACAAGTGTCCTCATTCATTTTGAATGGGTGTAGTGCAGTTGGGCTGCGGTGGCCGCAAGTGGTGCAAAAAACCCTGAAACTGCCTGCGAAGGAAAAGTATATAAAACACAATGTCTGGAGAAAGGCAACCATACGTCACGCTGCAGTGGCCAATCACGTAACCGGAAATCCAGAGCTGTACAACCCAACCATGAGAAGAAAAGACATTAATCGTTGCAGTTAATGGGCCATTAAAATGACTTGTCTGCACTCCGCACAATCTTGTGGAGAACGCCTGATCTTGTGCGAATGCTCTGTAAATCTGCATTTTCCTTTCACATCCCGCATGCTTGGAATGAGCTCCATGGCATACTTTAATTATTGACATATTTAAAATATTTTAAAATCAATTTTTACCAGAAAGTGAAGCCAAAGTGCCTTAAACTTGCATAGAAGTCTATGAGAAAATGAGCCTACTTCTCACTTGATTTATAACCTCAGTAAACACTGTAAACGTGAGTTTATGGTCTCAATCGCTATTTTCATCTCCAATACAGCATGATGTTCATTTAATAAATTATGGTCCCATTTAGAGTGAAACAGATCAGAAAGCAGGGGATGATTTAGAGCAGGCTACTTTGTGATTGATAGGTCACTACCTGGGAGTTGTCTGTGTTTTCATCTTACAACTTTAACTCATTCACAATGTGTTTTATTTTCATGAAAGTTAATTATAATGTTTTTGGTCACATAAAAATGTCTTTTTCAGTGTTCAGTTGTACTTAGCTCCACCCTCTTGTGTCACTTGTGGTTGCAAAAGCCAAGATAGCGACGGCCAAAAACCAACATGGTGACGACCAAAATACCAAACTCGAGGCTTCAGAGTGTCCACAAACTAACGGGTGATGTCAGTGTCTAGTCTACGGTTTCTACAGAACAATGTTGCTGCTTTTAACAAGTTTAACAAGTATTTGACTTGATTCTTTTAGCCGCTGTGTGTTTTATGCATGTTGTGTTTTGGTATATTTTTGTGTGCAGTGCTATCTGTCCTCATTTTTACTTGTATGAAATTTTTTTTTACTTTGCTGCACATCTTGACCAGGACTGCTTGGCAGAGGATATATGCTTCAATCACATCAAATGCTGGATGTTGCTTTTTTGTTTTTTATAAATTTAATGCTAAAACTGAACTCATAGTCACACCAAGCTCGGTTCCCTCAGTAAAAACATGAAACAGACTGCTAGAAATCTGGGTGTAATATTTGATGCAGATCTCTGTTTTGATGCTCAAGTAAAGGCAGTTGTTCAGTCATGCTTGTTCCAGCCCCAAAAGTCTCTAAAGTCAGATCTTTTTTTTTTTTTTTTTTCTCTTTCTGATTTACATAAGCTTATACATGCTTTTAATTTTTTTCTCGCCTAGACTACTGCAATGCACCTTATGTTGGTATCAGCCACAGCTCCATTCACCGATAAACACTGGTGCAAAATGCTGCCGCCCAAATTTTAACAGGCACCAACAAACATGAACACATCGCTCCGGTGCTCGCCAATATTTACACTGGCTGCCCGTTATGTTCAGAATTGATTTTAAAATTTTAATGATCACTTGCACTAAATGGCTTTGCCCCAAATTACATTAAGGATTTATTGACCCCATATATGCCTGGGCGTCCCCTTAGATCGAAGGATGCAGCTCTGCTGGTTGTTCCCAGATCTTGTGACCAAAGGTGACCTACCTTTGAAATCAGACATGCTACTTCATTACCATCTTTTAAATCCCCTCCTAAAACTTTCTTCTGTAGGAAAGCATTGCTGAATATTTAATATGATGCCAGCTTTTATCATCCCTCTCATATAAAATGGTTATCCGTGTAGTATTGATGGAAATGATCCCTCATCAGATTAAGCAGAGAAGACAGAACTGGAAAGAAGAAATCACTGAAAAACAGTTCTCAAGTGAAATCTCTATTCAGACAAACATCTCTTAACTAAACCATCTTGGTTTAGTCAGCTACAGTAAGCTTTTCATTCATGCAATAATGTAAACTTGTAACATCTTGTTAGCAATCAATTTATATTAGTAATAATAATAATAATAATAATAATAATAATAATAATAATAAGCCTTATTTGTATAGCACCTTTCATACAACATTGCAACTCAAAGTGCTTCCCAATAAAGAAAGAGCATTAAAAAGACAAGAGGAAAAAATAAAACAGTAGAATTTAAGTAAAATATATATAAAATCAATAGTGCTGCCAAGAAGTGTTAAAACTAAATAAGAGTAAAAGTATAAGTAGTATAAGTTAAATAAAACATTTAAAATGAATAGAGAAACACAATTAAGCAGTGTTAAAACTAATGAAGAGCTAATTAAAAGCTAAGGTGAACACATACGTTTTTAGCTTACTTTTAAAGATATCCATTGAGGTGTCTTCCCTGATATCTAAGGGTAATGTCTTCCAGAGTTTAGCGACGCAAGTAACAAATGCTGCATCCCCAGTTTTCTGGGGAGCTGTTTTAAATACATCTGAGAAGATACCAGTTTGGAGTGATGTGTTTATAATTGTTAGTACATGACTTGATACACTGTCGAACACCTGATTAAAGAAATGCTGTGGGCTCAGGGTCAACGTATGAGGTAGACGAGTTACTCTCAGTGACAGTCTTACAGAGCTCAGGTAATGTAACGCTGGTGAATTTCCCCGTGGTTGCATCATGCTTACAGGGTTTGCTAAAATTACCTGTGTTTACACTGGTAGCAATAGTGGTTCTAATTGATGATGTTTTGTTACTGAAGAACAAGGCAAGTCTTCACATTTAGATGAAGAGAACGGTGGAGGGGTGGTGGCAGCGTTAAGCAGCTGATCGATAGTGGAGAACAGTATTCTAGTATTCCCTGAATTGTCTGCAATAATTTTGGAGAAATAATTATTTCTCGCCATACGTATTGCCTTGTTATATGCTGTCATGGCTTCTCTGTATATATCATAATGAATTATGAGTCTAGTCTTCCTCCACTTTCTTTCAGCCACTCGACATGCTCTCTTGCTGTCTTTAACATGACTATTATTTAACCATGGGGAGATTCTGTCTGTAAATCTCATTTTTACCTTCAGTGGAGCAACAGTATTTAAGGCAGTTGACAGGGTGTTACTGAATTGTTCAACCATGTCATTTAGAGTGAGGTCATCACTGTGTGGCTCAAATGATGCCATATTAGCAAAGTTGGCCTCAGCTTCAACATCAAGATGTCTTTTTTGACTTAAAAACTCCCTCTTAACCTTTGCTGAGGTTAAGGTGGCCTTAAAGAACACACAGTGATGATCATGGGTAGTTCATGTACTGAAATATTGTCAATGTTTAACCCTGTTGTTATTACTAAGTCTAGGGTGTTGCCAAACTGGTGGGTGGCTTCATGTAATGTGTTGGATGAGGTCAGAGCTGTTAAGTAATTTTATAAGCTCCATGGCATTGGGGTCATTCTTATTGTTAATATGAATGTTCATGTCTCCAGTAATAATTCATTTATCACATCTAGTGACAGCAATAGATACCAGTTCTGAAAAACTGACAGGTACCTTATTGGCCTTAAGAGCGTAATCACAGTTATTTAAGTTTCAGGGCAAGATATTCAAATGATGTGAAGTCTCCCAGGTCAGTGTCATTACATATAATTATTAGGGCTGTCAATCGATTAAAATATTCAATTGCAATTAATCACATGTTTTTTTATCTGTTCAAAATACCTTAAAGGGAGATTTGTCTCCCTTTATGGGAGTGGACAAATATGCTGCTTTATGCAAATGAATGTAAATATTTATGATAGGAAATCAATTAACAACACAAAACAATGACAGATGTTGTCCAGAAACCCTCACAGGTTCTGCACCGAGCTTTAAAAAAACAAGCTAAAATCATAACCTGGCAAGCTGCAGCCCGACACGCAACAGCTGCTGTCAGTGTGCTGAGTTAAAGGGACCCCTTATAAAATGGTCATGACAGTTTTTCCTCACCAAAATTTAGCATAAATTTGGAGCCTTATTTAGCCTCCTTCGTGACATGCTAGTATGACACTGGCTGGTACCAGTGGATTCATCAGATTTTCTAGTTTCATATGATACCAGTATCTTCACTCTAGCTTTACAGCTGAGCTCGCTATAACTTAAAAATCCTGTTATATATAGAAATTAGAGGCATTAAAATAAATTTTCCTTCACGCATTATTATTAAATTAACTTTGACAGCCCTAATAATAATGTAAACGTCTCTTATCTTGTTAGCATCTGTCTTATATTTCAATAGTCTAACCTCAGTGTACAGAATTTAACACGTTAGAAAGTTATTTTCCACTTTGTGTTTGATGAAAGTTTGCAAAACTGTCTCCCACTATAAGAAAAATATAACAGAATAGGATGAGTGGGTCCCACAGGGGAAGAGGCTGTAATGCATGCTGGTGGCATTTATGTATGCTTTAAGCAGCATCCTGTGTGTGTGTGTTTGTATGTGTGTGTGTGTGTGTGTGTGTGTGTGTGTGTGTGTGTGTGTGTGTGTGTGTGTGCGTCCGTGTGTTGAATACCTCTTTAGTCGTGTTGTGTATTTGTGTGTACCGGTGTGCATGGACTGTTTGTCTGCTTAAATGTGAGCAAATTTCAGTATTTCAGTGTGTTACCGAATGAGACTTGTGTGTTACCAAATGAGACTTGTGTGTGTATATGTGTGAAGGTCACCGTGTGTGTGTGTGTGTGTGTGTGTGTGTGTGTGTGTGTGTGTGCGTGTGTGTCATTGTACTCATATGATACACTCTGCAAATAGCAGCGGGCCACAAAAGAGAGCGGCTGCTCCCTGCGGTATGATAGAAATACAACACACACACACTCAGCTATCCTCTGGCCGAGGATGATAATGCAACTGCCAGACGGCGGGAGGAGACGAGTGAGTGAAGGTAGCGGTGATGGACCGAAAACAGTGAGAGAATAAAAACAAATAAAAGGAACAAACAGAAAGGCAATAAAGAGAAGAAGAAAATAGTTTAAAGAGGAGAAACACAAAGAAAGTGAGGCCATTGCTAATGCTAACCGCTAACTCTGCCCAGCACAGGAAACCTGCATCTCAATGGACATTTTCAGGAGCAACATGAAACATCAAGCATGATTATTTACTGATTCATGTTCCTAATTGTGGAATAGGCCAAAATCAATAACTAGATATCCGTATACACATGCACAGGTATACACGCCCTTACAAAAAAGAAGTTTATTCAACTGTGCTATAATATACTTCTTTTAAACTTAAAGTAAGAGTATACTTTCAGTTTACTTTTTATGTACTTATCAGAGATAAAATTAACAAAATTATACTGAAGTATCTTTAGCTTATACTGACAAGTATACAAAAAAGTCCAAGTGTACTTGGCTTATACTGAAAGGTGTACAGAAAAGCATATTTGGTCAAGTACTATAAGTTCACTTAAAAAAAATCTACAAGCATACTTGCCGTAAAAACTACTAAACTGGTAGTTTGGCTTCTGAGAGTATACTTTAAAGTGTTCTTTCATAAACTAAAAAAATGGGCTACAAGTAACAGTATACCTGTAAGTTCACTTGTTGTATAAGTCACATTATAGTTGCAGTACAAAATACAACTTGGATGTAAACTAGCTGTGTACTCAGAGTTTACTACTCTTACATTTAAAGTATACTTAAAAGTTTACTTTTCTAAACTAAACAGTGGGCCAATTTAGTCCCAAGAGGTACTGAAGTTCTACACTTACAAGTACTCTACTAGTACATTGATATTAGTCTACTTATTACATAAAGTATACTTGGGAATATAATTAAAGTATACTTAAGTTTACCTCATAAAATAAACCTGAAGTGAAACCTGAAGTATACTTCTTTTTTGTAAGGGTGGACAGTCCAATTTTAGTGGTTATTAGATTTGGATGAGACAGATTAGCTCAGAATAAAGTAATTTTACTTATACTAATTCATATTAATTTACATTTATTAATTGTCTGCACCAAACTGACAGAAAGGCAGGACTCCAGAACTTGAGAAAATGTCACAATTACAAATCTGTCGGCTACTTCAGCACCACGGATAGCGCCATGCCTTTATCAATACACAGCACAGTCACAGTACGTGTCCACAGGATCCGCGCTTTCCACGCTTCACACTCACTGTCTATGTAAGCAGCTGTGCAAAGCATTCTGGTAGCGTAGGGTTGCATTTCGAGAGATAGACCGTCACATTGCCCGCTCCTCATTTACATAAGGGTGCTTTCACATCAGGGATCCGGGCCCTGATCCAAGTACACTTATCCCCAAATCCAGTACATCTGATTAGCGTGAACACTCCGTACTGTACTCCGCTTGAGTCCACTTGAAAAGGTGGTCTGGAGTACAGTTCATGGAAGTTGGTGTTTGTTGGAAAAGACTAACAACGATGTGTTAGTGAGTTTTATTTTGTTTGCTCTAGTTTGAATGATGTATTTTTTTTTCTCTGCTCAAAGGTTTGAACTATTTTTACAATATAGGAGGAAAAAGTGTCCAAAGGAGTCGCCATGTTGTTTCTGGTTTGAAGGGTGGGAACAGCAGCATTCAACCAATCAGGTGCGTCGTGCCTACTGCTTACTGGCAGTCCATCAAGCGCCCAGTGGTGGGAAGCGAGGCGATCCCTTGTGTCCAAAAATGCCGCTGTGGACACGTACCAGTAGGCTACTTATATTTCTAGACTAGACTAAAATATTCAACTAAACAACCTCTCTGCACTCTCTCTGCTACTAGGGGATGGAGAGGGGGTTTGTTTTCTTAAAAAGAGGGATGGCATCCCCTCTCACCCCCCTGTGGTTTATCTAATATAGCATTAGTCAGTGTTACCGGTGTTACACGGTGGTCGGGCACACAACGATTTCATTACATACCCACCGCTCCCACCATCATTTTGCTTTTTTTTTTTTTTTTATTGAAAGAAAACCAATTTAGTTCATTTTTGCCTATCAGCTGTGTGTTATCAATAGATAGTTGGAAACAACCTATTTGGTAATATTTCAGATTTAAACTCAATGCTATAAAGGAACTACAACGTTAATGAGGCAATCATTATGAGGGATGGAGCGGTCACAGTTAGTGTGCATGGTGGAGCAGCACATCGACGGTAAAGATCTGAGTAAGCACTCTACATACAGCATAGTGTATATTGACCATCATCTGTTTTTGTAAAATGTCCGTTAACACTTGCAAGTTTATTGACCAGTGGAAAAAAATTCCTCACTGTCGCATCCCTACAATATTTATCAATATATTTCAGTCCGGACCAGTGTGGCCATCCCTTGAAAATAACATGAATGTTATACTTTATTATTAAGAGAAAAATATGTAAAGAATTCAAGACAGTTAGATGAGATGATGAGATGGTGCAATAACTGGATTTCATCGCTGCTAACAGACACAAGAGTTGGCTGACTTCTGTTCAGGCTTTATTTATTGTTATTACTTATATTATTATGTTATAAGGACAATTTAAGCTTAAGCTTTAAGCTTAACAGTGAGGGTGGAAAAATGTTAAATATCTAACTGGAGAAAGATGGACTGTGTTTTGGTACTATTGATGCTGTTCCTGTATTGTTGTTAATTTTGGAAATGTGTTGTTCCCATTCAGAAAAGGGACACACAAACGTGTTGTGTGGTGACAGAAGTCCATAGAAAGAGAAAATCAGAAGGGACAGAATGCTAATAATAATTATTGAATAATATCTTTTACAGTCACGCCAGGAAATCCGTTGTGAATCTGTGCTGAATTTCAGGAACTGATAGAGTTGATCAAGTTTACTGTTATATAACAAATCAACATTATTTCACATTTAAGCACATAACCTAGCTTTGTTTAATTTTTAATTGATTTCGTGCTGACCATCATGAAACAAATGTGAAATTTGTGTCTATGTACACAGTTCGGTAATCATATTTCATGACTATTTTCATGCTGACTTTCTGCCTCCAGGACATTTGCAGTACAACGTGGAAAGTGGAAAAAGTAACATTGCTAATTCTTCCTGCCCGTCGTCTGCCATGTTTGTTTAAGAGATTTTGCATTTCCATTTTTTTAGTTGGATCTCTTGCTGTTGAATGAATGAATCTGCTGTTTCTCTCCACACACTAACAAAACTGTTAACTTTAACATAACATGTCGTTATGTGTGGAGGCTCTTACATTTTATGCATCTGGTGTAAGATTTGAAAAACCTTTTAGTGTGGGCCAGCCGAAACCCAACATGGCACATACATGCAAAATAGGAAGTCACATTCACATTCATCTCCCTGACCTGGTTTCTTGGAGCCTTTAGAGTCAATGTTAAAGTTTTACTGCTTGTTTTTAGGACGGGGCCAAGGCTTGGCTCCTTCCTCCATCGCTGACCTTCTCCTTCCAAACATTCCTGTTCACACTCTGAGGTCTGCTGGGCAGTTGGTGCTGACTGTCCACAGTGGACACAGATAGGAGCAGGAGGCCTCCAGAGATCTGGAATAGACTCTCGAGGCCCCTTTTGAAACTCTATTAAAGATATTTTAAATTGGCTTTTGTGTGTGTGTGTGTGTGTGTGTGTGTGTGTGTGTGTGTGTGTGTGTGTGCTAGCAGGTGGATCAGTCTAAAAGGTCAGACACTCCAAACATCTGAAACTGAAACACGCAGCATGCTTCAGTAGTTGCGACAGCACTCTCAGCACCTTGTCTGTCACACACACACACACACACACACACACACACACACACACCTTTCCCCACTTAGTGAACAAACAAACAAACTGACCTTTAGTTATTTTACTGTTGCAAACACCTGTCAGTCTAATGAAGATGCACTTGATCAGCCAATCAGGATGAGCCGTGCATCACAGACCACCTGAATTACATGATAGTGCTCATATGGAGATGTTATTTTTCATATCTAATATCTAAATAATTTGCTGTCCTACCTGCTTTATGTACAAATAATCCAACCTGATCTCATGTAGCAAAACATTACGACATGCAGCGTGTCAAGAGGATGCGTTTTAGGCTTTTGGCGTGCTATTTGTACGCCACGCAACAAAACTATGGTAACATCCGCAGTCGAGTTTAGGCAACAAAATCACTACTTTAGGTTTAGGAAAACATCTTGGTTGGGCCACACATAAGTATGTAAATCAAGTAAAATATTGGCGTAAACAACGTAGCATTAATTTGGAAAACATGTCACAAATAAAAATATGACAAACATCATTAACATAACTTATAAAACAAAACATTGGTCTCCAGGTTGAGAGTCATAAACAGTCTCTGTCCATTTTATCCTATTTATTCTACATCTCTAGCTCTGAGAGTAGCATATTGTTGATTTTTATTTTTTTTAAATATTAATTTTGGGGACTTTTATTTAATTTTTTTGACAGTGACAGCATATTGAAAGGGAGAGAGAGAGAGGGGACGACATGCAGCAGAGGGCCCGGGCCGGTTTCGCACCGCAGCAAAGACTCAGCCTCGGCGCCGGCTCTACCACATGAGATACAACAGCGCCTGGAGAATAGCATATTTATGCAGCCACATTTCCACTGCAGTCAATACATGCCTTTAGCATTTTTGTGGATTGTTGTTGCATTCATAATATTTTAGGTAAAGCTGAATAATCAAAGACAAATTCAAAAGACAGAAGAAAAACAGAAAGTGAAATGAGGGAATTAACTTTTAACTTCATGATGAAATGAAAAAAAAGTTTAGTAAAAAAACTAGGTTAACTAACTTAACACAATAATATAATTTCTTCAACGCGTTAACACAACTTAAGATTTTTAGGTTGTAGTCGGCTCATTTCTAAAGTTAGATGAAGATATGTATGATGTGAACCTGAGACACGCCCACTTTATGATAATCACACAGTTTGAGGCAAGTCAGTGTCAAGTCAGCACACTGACACACTGACAGCTGTTGGCTGCAGTTAGCCATGTTGATTTACAATAATTAATATATACATACATTACAGCATATGCATAAAGCAGCACATTTGTCCACTCCCATGTTGATAAGAGTATTAAATACCTGATGGCACATTTTAAACAAATAAAAAAATGTGTGATTATTTTGCAATTAATCAAGATCGACTACTTGAATTGATTGACATCCCTAAAAAAACAGTTTATCTTGGTATAATCACTTCTTGTGCTTCTGCAAAAATAAACTGTTTAATATTTAATGATGAGCCCAAAATAACATCCTGTGTGTGCGTTTATGATAATCCTGAATTGCTAATGAGTGATAGTGAGACTCATGTTATAGTATGACTCAGTTTGTTGCAGTATTACTACACACACACCACGCACACACACACACACACACACACACACACACACACACACACACAGCGCTGCACTGCATCCTCTCAGTGTCTGTTACCTCAAAACAGCATGAGTTCATATTTCAGGCATGAAAGGCATGAAGATGCCTGACCTGTGGTTTCAACAGCGAGGCTCACTCACCAGTCACCAGCTTATCTTTATTGTTTTTCTATCAGTCATTTGTTTTTCTAACTTTCTCCTGTGTCGCTCTCTGATGCTACGTACGGTCATCACTTGAACCCTGAAAACCTCCTGAAATTTATCACTTCAGGAGCTTCAAATGTAGATAAAACCTATTTTGACAAAGTACATGTGGTTTATCAGCTGGTTCCAGTGCTCCATGTGATAAATGTTCACATTTCTTATCTAGCTCTTGTACAACAGAGTATTAGGGCCACATTGAGGAATCTGGAGTAACGCGTCCATCCCTTCAAAATAACATGAATGTTATACTTTATTATTTGGTGAAGAATATGTAAAGAATTCAATAGTTTGATTTCATCACCGCTAACAGAAACAAGAGTTAGCTGACTTGTATTCAGAGTTTATTTATTGTTATTACTTATATCACTTATACTTATTTCTTATATCATTTAGGCTCCTTTTATTGTCATTCCGACAGTAAGGGTGGAAAATGTTAAATATCTAATTGGAGAGAGATGGACTGTGTTTTGGTACTATTGATGCTGCTCCTGTATTGTTGTTAATTGAGGAAAAAAATTGAGAATAAAGTCATAATTTTACAATAAAAAAAAGTAATTTTCTCCTCCACTAAAGAGGCAGTTTCCTTCAGGTCTGTGTGATTCTTTTCAAGGTCCAGATACTGATGATGATGTGGTGATGAGTATGTAAGTGTTTTGTTATTTGTGAAAACCTAAAGTATAACTTCACAAGATGGTCCACGTTCCTCATTTTCACACAGGGGACACGCTGCTCTATTGCCACTCTAAAATAACACGTAAATCTTATGACTGTATTCTCGTAATATTATGACTTTATTCTCAAAATCTCAGATTTTATTTTGCTCAATGTAGCCCTAAAACTCCGTCGTACTCTTGAGTGTCTTCATGTTAATATGTGATTGTGAAATGTGAAATGTAATAATTTAAGTCACTTTTCTTGAAAATTGCTTTTCGGCTGTCAGACTAAATACATTCAGACTTCTTTGGATTTTCATGATTTCAGGTCATTATTTGTGACATTTTATAGACTTTTTGGAGGTGTCTTGTGCTTGATTTTGAGCAACTTTGTCATTTCTGGGAATTTATTGGAAATAAAGTAGAGTTTATAATAGATTGCTTTGGGTTTGAAAATGCTTGTACACTCACATTTGTTCTGGCCTGATGACAGGCCCTTCATGTGTTGTGATCTACCTGTGTGTGACGGCCAGCCAGCGTTTCCTGCCTCTGAGCCTCCATCTCTGTGTTTCTGTATCCTCCTCTCTGTGAGCTCCTTTCCGTTATAGCTGAACTTTATTACACTAAATATTTCATCCCCGTCTTCATCTGTCTCTCGCTGACTCTGAAGTTTCAGCTGTAGAGACTCTCAGCACCGTTTAGATGCTGGTTCTGCTCATCAGCGGTGACTCACACAGTAAAGCACAACTTCACTGTAAACCTCAGATGACTAATACATTCATAGCAGCCCTGCTTTTCCTCTTCACCTCCTCCACTTCTCCTTCGTCTTTTTCCTCACCTCAGCTCCCCGTCACCTGCTTTTACCTTCCCGCTCTTCCTACGCCCAATTCGCACTGACAGCGACAAACAGAGATAAACAGTGGCACGAAATTCAATTCATTTCCTCTGTTGAGAAAGACTGAGAAAGCTTCAAACAGTTGACATTCAGCAAGTCTCAATCCCGATGGATGAAAAGAAGCAAGAAGCTGCTTTTTTTTATCCATTTCAAATTGTCGGTAAAGATGAAAATCAAAAATCAAATCAAAAATCAAAAAATTGTACTTTCCAGTCACACATCCCATCCCTTTTCTGCTACAACTCCTTTCCCTAGCTACTACATCCACCTCCTCCAACAGTGTCAAAAAGCATGTTCAAAGTATATTTTATCCCTTCAGCATTTCTGCACCTCACTCTTTGTCCAGTCAGGGAACGTCAGGAGCGCGTGGCGGCTGCCTCGCTGAACGGTTGCCTGATTCACGCGTCGACTGTTTACGTTGGTTTGTTTGACCCATCCACCTCCCCTCCCTCCCGCCCTCAGAGGACTCTAACACTACATCAGTTGCTCTGAGCATCTAATCGTGCGGCAGATGGGTTTACATTGGAGTTAGTTGAAAGCTTGGTGTGTCTCATACAGACGCTAATGGCGTAGTTACCAGATGCTGAGGGTCACTATGACAACAGTTTGTTTACATCTGTGATACTGTGAGTCGCTCAGTGATGTGCAGCAACCAGGTTGTGAGCTGGTGCTGGTCCATGCAGTGTTGGCTACTAGTCACTAACTACTGACATAATGAAATGGCATCTCCTTACCTGCCGCAACGTCCTACCAATGCAACCAACACAAGCAAGTGACCACACCTCTGGTTCGCCACAACAACACAGTCAAGGATAGAAGACACGCCCTCTGTTAAAAATGATGTGATGTGTAGAATGACATATATGTTGAAAGACACTGGCTCAAATATCTCACTACGTGGTGAGCTATCATTTTTTTGTATAATATTTGTTATGAGGCAGTGATGGCCTCCCCCCCCCCCTGTGGAAGCTATCCATGGTTCTGACAGAACTCCACATGCAGCTCCTCGCCTCTTCAGTCCCTTCACACCTCCTGCTGAGAGACAAATATGCAGCATGTGTACCACAGCCATGAACTCCCCCTGCACCTCCTCACTCACATTGTGGATGCAGACAGGTAGATGCACCACAAACACACACACAAAGTCATTTTTACAAACACACACTCTCAAATGTGCTTATATAGAGCTATATATCTGTCATTGTCTTTCACTCTCTCTCTACACACATGGGCAAACACACCCACACACCCACACACCCACCCACACACACACACACACACACACACTTTTCCCCATAAGAGCATCCAATCCATTATTGAGAAGACCGCCGTCATTTCAGGGCCTGAAGGTCGCCGGCATCAATAACTCTGCTGGTCGCCACTCTACGACCCCGCTACACACACACACACACACACACACACACACACACATAGCTGGTCACATGATGAAAACTGTCAGCGGCAGTAAATCCCGATTCAACAAAAATCCATTGTAGCAGCAGGAAGCGAGGCTTCAACATGTGCAACAGAGCTTCTTAATTCAAGATGATTTTATTTTGGACAAAAGAGAGAGTGCAGATTATTTTTGTGCTTTGGTGTTGATTTTTCTCCCGATTTTGGGAAGACATTTCCTGTTTCAATGTGACAGTGCCCTTGAGCACAAAGCCAAATCCATATAGAAAAGGCTATTCTCATTTGGTGTGGAAGTAATGTTGTGGTCATAAACATAATGCAAAGACATAATGACAGAGGAGAAAGATGAAGTCATTGAGAATATCAACATTTTCCTCAGACATATAAAATTACCAAGAAAAACAATATATCACTAAAAGCATAATATACTGTACAATTTTAACTTATTATGCACCAATAAATGAACTTCCACGGGCTCCACCATTTCTCACAATGTCAACAAACACGTCATAAGTTGTGAACTCTGAGCTTTGAGAAACTTTCCAGCTACGAGGTCATGAATACGACATGAAGGGGGGCGTTCATGGGGGCCTAACTAGTAAACACCGTAAACAGGACCCCATTTGAAGACTCAGTCCATGGCCCCTTTCAAAACTGAACCATTTGTCGTAGACTCTTGGGGAGCTATCAAAGCACTCAGCAGAGTTCCTGTTTCATTGGTATGAAGAAGAAGAAGAAGATATTCCTTTATTAGTCCCACTAGGGGAAATTCAATTTTTTCACTCTGTTAACTTATACACACACATGCACAAACAGGTCCATATACATGCAACAATTGGAGAGATGTCAGAGTGAGGGGGCTGCTCCTGACAAGCGCCCCGAGCGGTTGGGGGTTTGGTGCCTTGCTCAGGGGCACCTCGGCAGTGCCCAAGAGGTAAACTGGCACCTCTCCAGCTACCAGTTCACACTCAGTTTTTGGCCCATGTCGGGACTTGAACCAGTGACCCTCCGGTTCCCAAGCCAACTCCCTACAGACTGAGCTGCTGCCGCCCCCAATGGATGTATGGATGAACATTATGCCCCCGTCACCTGGCACCAGCACCAGGCACACTAGCTTTGTTTATTACCATATTGATACAGAGAATCCTGGAATTTCACAGGTACTGTATCGACTACAACATTTCTGGTATTGTGACATCCCTAGTTGTATATACAGTATATGTAGTATATATACAGTGTATGTATATGAATGAAAATGGACAGAGCACATTCTCATGGCGAGACGTTGAGCCTCCTTTCTGATATTCCTGTGCAACTTTGCTCCTTGTTTAAAGGCGACTCAGGTCGAGTCGCAGTCCCTTATCAACACTTCACTTGATTTTTTGACAAAGTCATTCATGTGTTGGAGCGTGTGCGTGCACGTGTGTGTGTGTTAACGAGGCGTAGCTCGGTTATCAGGCAAACACGGTGTCATGCTGCTGCTGTGTTGCTGTTAATGGTTTGCCTTTGAGGAAGCAGAGTGCTGCAGTAAGCATATCAGCTGCACCATGGCTGAGCGACACGCGGCAGCAAAGGCATGAAGGGCGAGCAGGAGAGCCGGCGTCACCGAGGTCAAAGGGGGGGGGGGGGTTACCCATTAACACACACACACACACACACACACACACACACACACACACACACACACACAGTTAGATAGATTATGCTGTTTCCTTTCGTAATTGTAAAATTGTAAATGTTTAAAGAAAGAAAAATAATTGAGATACTAAAGAATAAGTATAATTGAAAAGCACACTTTAAAAACAATACAGAATAAAACAAAACTTTTCAGTAAGATTCAATAAAACTAAGCAATGCTGCAAACAAATGAAATACCACACTACTATGTGAAGCATTATTAAAAATGAGTCTTCAGATGCTTCTCTAAAGAAAGCAAATAATGAATTATTATGAAAGATACTAATTATGTCCTATTGTCCTGTATTTGTTGCATTTGTTTTCAGACTACTGTGTTTTTTTTATGGAGATTATGTTTATTGTAATGTGTACTGTGCATTTAATCCATTTCATTTATCACCTGAACTTTGATATACAGAAACATACAATGTATTTGTTTAAAGTTTGTTAGAGTCTGTGTGGCTGTAATTCTGCTACAGAGAAGTTACCGAAGCTTTAAACCTGGATATAATGACGACATGTTTACGGATATCTGGATCTGATGAAATGAATTATGGCTACTGTGTGTGTGTGTGTGTGTGTGTGTGTGTGTGTGTGTGTGTGTGTGTGTGTGTGTGTGTGTGTGTGTGTGTGTAGATGTGGGATTACAGCATCATCATCTGACTAAAGAGGGCAGAAGGGTTAACTCTGCAGATTAACAGACTGACAGACTGACCGCTTTACTACTACTACTACTACTACTACTACTACTACTACTACTACTACTACTGTTACTACTACTGACAGACTGACTGCTTTCCTACTACTACTACTACTACTACTACTACTGACACACTGACCGCTTTACTACTGTAACTACTACTACTACTGGCAGACTGACTGGTTTACTACTACTACTGCTACTGTTACTGAAAGACTGTCTGCTTTACTACTACTACTACTAGTACTAGTACTATTTTTTTTCTGTAGCGTTCAAACTGATGAAGCCACTTGGATAAGGGGCAAAACGTCTTCAGAGACAAATCTAAGTCCAGTTGCCTTCGATTCAATTGTTGCCAGAATGAATATGACCTGGATGAATGAGAACATTCACAGACTAATACTACTACTACTGACACACTGACCACTTTAACTTATCATCATCATTACCATCATCATCATCATCCTCCTCATCATCCTCATCACCATCATCATCATCAACCATCATCATCATCATCGTCATCACCATCATCATCATCATCCTCCTCATCATCCTCATCACCGCATCATCATCATCCTCATCATCATCATCCTCATCATCATCACCACCATCATCATCATCATCATCACCATCATCATCCTCATCATCATCACCATCATCATCATCACCATTATCCTCATCATCATCCTCATCACTATCATCATCATCAACATCACCACCATCATCATCATCACCATTATCCTCATCACCATCACTATCGTCATCATCACCATCATCCTCATCATCATCACCATTATCCTCCTCATCATCCTCATCACCATCATCATCATCATGACCATCATCATCATCATCATCATCACCATCACCATCATCATGACATCATCCTCATCATCATTACCACAATCATCATCATCATCATCACCATCATCATCCTCATCATCATCACCATCATCATCATCATTATCCTCATCACTATCATCATCATCAACATCATCACCATCATCATCATCACCATTATCCTCATCACCATCACTATCGTCATCATCACCATCATCCTCATCATCACCACCATCATCATCATCATCCTCATCATCATCACCATTATCCTCATCATCATCCTCATCACTATCATCATCATCACCATCCTCATCACTATCACTATCGTCATCATCACCATCATCCTCATCATCACCACCATCATCATCATCATCGTCATCATCATCATCCTCATCATCATCATCATCATCATTTCCCCAGCAGAACTGGCTCCTCACTGCAGACCAGCCTCCCAGTTTCAGTCTTAGATCGTGACTCCAGCCCCTCGCCGACCGCTCGTCTCCTGTCTGTCTGTCACGGCTGTCAGGCCGGAGGCTGAGCACACGCTCGGCCTGAGCTGTCAGTCACTGTGACCTTTGACCCTGAATATGTCACCCATCATCAGCACCGCAGTCTTCTTGTCAACAAGAAACACAACAAGACACGAGCTTTCACACCCTCCTCTGCTTTTATTTCCTGTCCTCTGTCATTCCAGGACTTTTGACTCTTGTGATGTCAGTGTGATGAAACTGTGACTTCCTTCAGCTCGAGCCTTCAAGTGAGGACTCATCTGCCAATTATCTTTATTAATATAATTATTATTATTAGTCATTACCCTGTGATTTAGCTTTTTTGGTATTTAATGTTATTGTTTACATATTATACCCATAACTTTTTTCTCTCCTTTGTAAATGCACAGTCTGTCACTAAGTTGGTAGGAAGTTTATTTTTGTATATTTTGTCCGGCTTTCTCCCTGTTTGAATTAGCCATACCTTATATATTGCAGTCATTATCACTGCTAACTATACGACTTTTCTGAATCAAACAACAAACATAAAACACAAACATTTAGGTTTTATCAGACAGAAAGTGGATAGTATTTTTGAAATGGTGCAACACTGTGGAAAGGGCCACAGGCTGGACTCAAACCTGGGCCGCTGAGGTCAGGACTCAGCCTTGTAATATGGTCGCCCACTGTACCAACTGAGCTATCGGGGTGCCTGAACTTAGTAATTCTAAGCCAAATCATTATGTTTTTCTTAAACCTAACTAAGTGGATTTGTTGCCTAATCCTAAGCAAGTGTTTTTGTCTGAATTCATAATGTTAACTACATGTTTACTGCAACTGTAGTGGACTATCATAGTTTGACGCGCCAGGCTATCCAGTGTGTTAGAAAACGACCAATGGTTCCTGACAAAGCAATAGTATGTGATGAGTTTGGGTGAGAATGGGTTGTTGGGGTGGACGTTGTTTTTTTTTGTGCGGTGGGTAGACAGGGATGGAGAGGTTAACCCCTGCTATGAGGTGGTATGATCTCTGACTGGTATGCTAGAGCGTGTTCAGCGGCTGTATACTGTCTGTGTTTATACTGTGACGACCCCTCCCCAATAAAGTTGATGTTATTTTGCATTGGCCTTGTCTCCACTCCCATTTTTGTTGCAGCGTAACAAAACAAAACAAAAAAAATCAGTCTGAGCTGATTTGGCGACAACTCTGAGTGCTGGTTGTGACAAAAAGTGTACTTTAATTATACACCAAACACTCCTTGAGCAGCTGCTTTGTCAGAAATACAGAGGAGCAGCCAAACAATGACAAATTAATTAATGATGGTTAGTTCCAGCGCTTTGGTTAATTTTCAACTTGCAGCACTGATAGGCTCACAGCAGCAGTTTCTCAGTTAGAGTTTAACCAGGTAAGACAACATCCATGAACATTCATACACAAAAAAATGCACACGCACACCTTCACTTAACCATAAACACACATGCATGCACATAAATCACCAGTACACACATTTAAACACCAAAACACACCAACACTAGAATACAGACACAGTTATCTATTAAACTGTACATAGAGACACATACTTAGCAAAACACACGCCCAAACACACATGCACAGTGTGCACACATCACAGTATGTATATATAGATACATGCATATTGAACCGAGGTCACCCTCCTGTTTCAGCCCTCAAGTCTAATTTATATCAGTATTGATCTTGTTGGAAGTAGGGCAGCGCACGCAGCACGCACGCACGCACGCACGCACGCACGCACGCTTATCTATTCTCTTACACACTCACATTTGTGATGTCACCAGGAAACGTGCATGTTTATGGTGTGTGTGTGTGTTTGTATGATTCCCTCCCGTAGTACATGTAGTATAGAGGCCACACCCCCTCACCCTCTGTCCATCCAATCAGCATCAGCCTGACTGAATCAACCAACCGAACAACAAACCGAGCATGAACTTACATTCTTTGAGATGAAAGCATATTTACAGAATATTAGTGAAAGAAGTGGTGCAAAGTAACTAAGTACATTTATGTGATTTTTGTACTTGAGTACAATTTTGAAAATACTTGTACTTTACTTGAGTATTTCCATTCATTTTCTACTACTTTATACTTCTACTCAACCACATTTTAGAGGGAAATACTGTATGTTTTACTCCACTACATTTATTCAACAGCTCTAATTACTTTTCATTGAAGGAGAAACATATCAGATGCTCACAACATAAATTAAAGATTGCAGTAGTGGCTCCCAAACGTTTTGACTTGTGACTCCTTATTAAAAAAAGGTCTTAGTAAAGTCCGTACTTCACTAACGGCAGCTGTGTAACACAACCCTCACTGCAAGAGGGCCACAGGTTTGAATCCGGCTTGGGGCTCTTCTGTGTGAACTTTACATGTTCTCCCTGTGTTAGCGTGGGTTTTCTCCGGGTTCTCCGGCTTCCGCCCACAGTCCAAATACATGCAGGTTAATTGATGAGTCTAAATGCCCGTAGGTGTGAATGTGAGCATCAAATGTTGTCTGTCACTAAGTGCCCTGCCATGGACTGGCGACCTGTCCAGGGTGTAGCCCTCCTTCACCCAATGCCAGCTGGGATTGACTCCAGCCACCCTGCGACCCCTAAGGAAATATACTCATTTGAACTCAAACCACATTCTTTTGTTAAACCTAACCAAGTAGTTTTGTTGTGTAAGTAAACTTAGAAACTAAGCAAACCTACCGTATGCTGTAAGTTTATTTTGAAAAGACATGCATGCATCAAGCGAAAACTGCATGTTTCCTGTGACGTTTATCTTTAAAAGACACTATGCATGTAACGTGTGGAAGCTGACACGCTGTCCCTGAAACATCCAAAACTGACACCAGAGCGGTATCTAGAGCATCTTAGTTTAAAGTGTGGGGCCACTGACCAAGCTGAGGTATCCGACCGCTTGTGTTTCTTGGGCCATCTGACTTTGTAATGTCTCCAAATCACAGCAATTAGCTTAGCGAATACATTGGTATCATTCCAAGACTGCAAAAGTATGACTCAGACTGTAATAAATCTAATTTATTCTTTAAGGTTAGTAGAACTATCTACTGAAGAGACTCTCTCAGCTCGCAATGATGCAACATCGATCTAGTCTGTATACCCGTGGCTTCATTTGTTTCAGCTTTGCTCCGATAAAATACTGCAAAAAGTTTGACTCCTCTGAACTCTGAATCACCTCATCACCAAGCTCAGCGTGGCTGCAGCTGGCAGCAGCTGGCAGTAGCTTGCCACCCAGATACTGACGCTCATGTTTAATAGACGAGCAGAGAGGAGCAGCGTGATTTCAGCCTGAGTGACGAGAGCGATGTTAGTACGCACAGGAAGAAAATGCAGTGTATTGACTTTAGTATAAATCCTGGTAAATCACAGGTTGTCTGCATGTGCAGGCTTGATGTATGGATGCACACACACATTATCACACACACATACAGGTCAGACTCATAAATACACATGATAGATGGGATGCATGGTGTTTATCAGGGGCAAACTTCCACTGCGCAGAAGAAACACACAAAAGAGCAAGAATGAGTGTGAAGAGAGGAAAAGGGGACAGGAGACTAAAGGACAGGAACTGAAGAGAAAAAGAGATTAGAGGCCAAAATAATAGAAAAAAGGTGAAGAATAATGTGGATGAAATGAATGCAAGGAATTATTAGGATAACCATGGCAGGTAACCAGTATATCCAGTCCAGACCAGTCCACACTGGACATCATCCAATCTGGACTGAGCTTCTTAATGAAAGGTTTATCTTCTGGACTGCCTGTACCCATCTCCACCAAAGCCTTGTGCGCCTGAGAAAGTAATCTGGCCAAATGTCCTTGAGGGACAAAAACAGTTAGAGTCTCTTGTCTCTCCCTTTCAACCATCCAACACTCACATACACACACAGAGTATTGGATTTGGCTGTTATTGTTCAGCAATGCTTAGTGTAAACACTGGAAGCAGAAGGGAACTGATAGCCTAGCTCAGTCAAAGTAAAGACAAAGTCCACTCTAACTTATAGGAATAGTTTCACATTTTGGGAAATATGCTCATTTGCTTTCTGGCAGAATGTTAAATGAGAGGATTGATACCACTCTGTCAGTTAGATGTGAGGCTACAATGTGCAGCCTGTTAGTGTAGCGAAGACTCTACAGCATCACCTCCCAAAGTGTGGGCTGAGGTACTGCAGGTGGGGAAAAAAAAATCAAAATCAAAATGTATTAAATAACGCAAAAGCAGATACGTCTGGCTGCACAGTGTTGTAGTGGTTAGCACTGCTGCCTCACTGTCAGGAAGACGGTCATAGGTTTCTCCTTGTGTTAGCACTGGTTTTCTCCCACTTCCTCCCACAGTCCAAAGACATGCCTCTGACTCTAAATGAAAACATACTGTCACAAATCGACCTGGCTTTTGACAGTTTGGAGACGGAAACCAAGGGAGGCAATGGCCCTCTTATGATTGGTCACTTTTAACGCAATCACACCCACATAGGCTGCTGTATGTCACGTCCGCCATGTTGGAAAGGTAAGATCGACTCTTAGTTTCATTTTCATGAGTTCTGGTTTATGAATGGTTATAAATAATAATATTCTGGTTATAAATGTGAGAAATTATAATACTATACTACATATACTATAATGAATACTTATTATGGTTGGTTGCTTGTTATTGTATTAATAATTAAACGAGTTACTTACTAAAATAAACAAGACTCAATGTGCCATACAAGGAGTGTGAGGCGATGGGAAGCAGCCACCGCCAGCTCTCACTACACACCAACGTCTGATGGCTCTCACGTGGCAGAAGGCCCACTTGATTCTTTCAGTCATATGACGGAGTCAAAACACTTTTCCTCAAATCTGAACTTGCAGACAACCTATTTCAGACACTTGAGTGGCCTCAACCTATCGCTACAGGCCATCACAATCTTCCACGTACACAACAAAATAGAGGCAATTGTGAAGAAAATTGATCCGTAGGGCAAAAGAATGGCAAATCGAGCAATCTGAATCTTTGGAAAAGGTGTCAGCGTGTTTTGATCAAAGGGATGAAGTCACTTCCTGTCATGGCAGCAGCTGCTGTGACAGCACACGTGCAGGCACAGAATCACATGAGGAATCCCTTTACCAGCCACCCTCAGGATGTAAGTGCAGGAGCAGGACAAACTTATTGATCTCTCCTGCGATAGCTCTTTGAAACTGATTTTTACAGAGCTCTTGAACAAGTCAGTTATGATTTCTGATGCCATTTGCCACAACAACATAGCTGCTTTAAAGACCACAAGAACATGGTGGGTGTTGAAGCCGATCTCCACCTGAAGCTGCCGTCTACTCAGCCAAACATTAATCCTTGCATCACACAGCTCATTGGACCCTGATGGTAAGTCTGTTACGGCACAATATCGTACAGTTTTCACAAAAGACTAAGATCACACTGTCATTCCAATGTCTCATCTGATCCCCACTCATCATATTTTACCGCTTTGGCAGAAGTCTCCACCATCACTACAGTGAGGCCAGGGGCAGCCTTTTGTGTATCTTTATCCACATTTGGTTAACATTGTGAAATAGTCACAGATTAAAATAAGTACACTTGTTACATAACATAAACTATGGATGGAACGTCATGTGACTCAGTGGCGTCACATGAGTTAAAGTCCTGTGTTTGGCCCATCCACTCCTCCCTCCCGCCCTTAAGGGACTTTCTCGTTCTTAACATTTCATCTGTTGCACTGACTGTCTAATAATGGCACAAATGTATTTACATTGGAGTTAGCTGAAAGGCCATCGCTTCTCGTACAGATGCTAAAGTGGACCTTATTTGATCATGCTGGTCATTCAGTTTCAGTCTAGCTGTTGTCATATATTGTCACATATTTTTAAAAAATAGCCTATTTAATCTTCGGGTACAATTTATGTGTAAACAGACAGTATCTTATGCAGCCTACTGTATAGTAAACTGTATGTGTGACAGTGCAATCAATAAAACTATACTGGCCTCACGAGTGGAACCATGATACAGATTCTGAATGATGATCAACCATCTGCTTGTGTTTGTTTCTCTCTTCAAACCCACACATCGGCTTCATCAACACATTCATCACAAAAAAACTGATTTTTTCACTTTCCTGAGATGAAATAGTCAAACAGGACTTTCCACCTTCACTTCCCTTTACTGGCACACCTTCCTTATTTTCCAGCTATACGTTGTGTGTCTGTGTGGTGCAATCGCCCATCACAGAGGGCTAATAGGAAGTCTGTGGAGGAGACTTCAGCATTAAATGATGCCTCAGTGTCTCGTATCAGTGGAAAGACAGACAGACAGACAGACAGAAAGCAAACTGTTTACTGGCACTCATCAATCTGTTGAGGGGAGGAATTTAAACCTCACAGCCCCCTAGTGGTGACAGCTGGAACAGCAAGTGGACACAGGAGTAGCCAGAGGGAGGACAGTATCAGGCATGGACAGAGAGACAGACAGCATGTCAGGTTTTTTCAATTTACCAACTCTCCCAGTTGGTCTGATACTGAACAACTCATCTGCCGGTGGTGAAACACTGTAAACACATAAACACGCTCCCAAAGAAAGAGAGCAGTGGGAATAAACTCCAGTGTACCAGTCTGCCTGTGCTGAAGCCCTACCAAGCAAGGAAATGTTTGTCTTACCTGGTGTCTGCTGATATTATGTGGAAAAACATGGGATTGGAAGCACAGGGTCCAAAATATTCCCGGTATGATGTTTCCACAGCAACAGTTTCCCTGCTGGACAACAAGACTGCATATTAGACATTGTGATTACCTGACATTAAGTTTGCACTAATACTTCCTGTGTATCTGTGATGACTTCAGGGTTCCTAGGAAAAAAGACACATGGCAATACACTCAGTGCACTCTCTGCCATTATGTGCCAAGTTCATTCAGTATGGTTGTCCCATTAATGATCCATCTATTTACTTCATACAAACATATAAAGCAGTGCACTCCTTTGGACAGATACTTTGGCTTCACACCAGTGTGTTCTTTATGATAATGAGTAGCTGGGCTGCCAAACAATCCACCCCTAGAAACAATAATAATAATAATAATAAACAACGCTGCTGACACATCATCAGACCTCACGCCAATTAGTGGCTAGTAGTTGGATATATTGGGGTTGGAGGTGTCATCACATGTACGTCATGTATCCTACACAAACTGTTCATAATTCAGACGAAAAAAAAAAAATCTTAAAAGGTACAGCGTGTAGGATTTGGTGACATCTAGTGGTGAGGATGCAGACTGCAACCAGCTGAAACTTCTCCCATGAGCCAAGAGTGTAGGAGAGCTTCGGTGGCTGACACAAAAACACGAAAATGCAAATGTCTCTGTAAAACCAGTGTTTGCTTTGTCCTTTCTGGGCTACTGTAGAAACATAATTAAATATTGCATTTATATTTGTGTTTTGTGTGCTGGCAACAATCAGTAAACTAAAACCACAAAGACCAATAGAGACCATGTTGCGATGGGATCACACCAGCTGCGACGCCAAATCAGGCCAGAGGCATAAAGCTGAGGTCAATGTCCTTGTCCCCATGTCCACAGAAAGGGAATATAACATTAATAACTACTGTATGTTTTCATTAGTATATAATGACCTGATAATTAGAATAGTTGTGTTTTTGTTAGCTTAGAATGAGCCGTTTATTTCTTCATAGGGAGCAGGGCCTCTTTACGAAGCCGGCTGCCATGTTTCTACAGTAGCCCAGGATGGACAAACCAAACACTGGCTCTAGAGAGGGACAGTCACGTTTTCACATTTTTGCATCAGCCACCATAGCCGCCATCTCCAACACACATGAGAAAAGTTTCAGTTGGCTGCAGTCTGTTATCTCACTGCTAGATGTTGCTAAATCCTACATATTGCACCTTTAAGGTTGTGGCAATGACAATAAGTTAGCTAAGTTACTAAGTTAGCTTTCAAATATTGGCAAGCAGGGTTTGTTATGCTTTGTGTACTTAAAGGAAAATACACTTGCACCAGTGTACCACATATGCCTAATGTTGTTGCGTGTTTTTGTCTGTCCTGTAACAAAATCAACAGCAGGCCCACTGTACACAGTGCCCTCTTCAAAATCCCTAACAGAGCAGCAGACACAACACTGCGCACTGTAAGTACTTAACGAAAATGGTGTTAGCATCCACTGTTTTTTAAGCACCTTTTTTTGTCATTAAATGCCAATGAGTCACATGCAAAAGTAATACAATATAATATAGCCGATATATACAAAACATGCCCCACACATACCATCCACCATTACGTCACCATTACAACATGGTATGTTCCCATCAGCCTGCTGCAGCCTGTCGGTGCTGTTTGTTTGCCAGATACGCAATAAGCAGGTGGAGATCACATTAGAATCACAAGAACAGGCCTCAGCTGTGTTGAAGTGCACAGGTATGCTGCATCAACATTTCACTTCAATTCTCACGATCAGTGCTGCAAAACAACGTCACATAGAAGTCTTGCAGCCATTAAATCACATTCAAACAGACTCTTTTCCATTATAGAAACTAATCTTTGCTCCCCACAGACCACATTTGGCACCGCATCATACAGCAACACGTGGCCAGTTTCCAAAGGTCATGTTTACATTTTTGTGGTTTTGCTGACACTAATATACTGTACAGCGTGACTTAAAGTGTGTGCGACTGTAAAATAAGCTTCTCAACCTTGATGGGGAACCAGTGGTGTAGAGTTCATACTGTAGCTCTGACGCTGCAGCACACTGGAAGACTGTAAAAACATTTCTAGTTTTGATTTTTACAATAAAGGTACAAAGGAAGACTGAAATAAGAAAAAAAAAAAGACAATAGCAGCCATGAATCAGGTCATTTTTCCACTTTAAAAGCAACCACACAGTTGCAGGTGCCACCATGTGATATCTCCTAGTTTTTCCATGGATTCAGCTGAGTATAAAAAACTCTACAGTAAATTGTTGAGTCAATACTGCAGTGCTGCTTCCCATGGACTCTGATTAGATCATCTCCCCTATCAGCCTCAGCACTGTTTGGGCTTTGGTTGAAATCCTTTATGTTGGCTGCTTACACTGTAAACAGTTTTGTTGTTTAGTGACAGAGTGTAAGTCTGCGTCGCTGTTGACATGTACGCCTTATTATAACAGACTGTGGAACAGCAGCAGTGTATGTGTGTCTTTACATCTACAGGAAACAGGTTCAGAGGAAATACCTTCTTAAGAGCAGTAGAGTTTGAACACGTGGGTCAGATATTCTTGTTTATATGGGTTTAAGTGCAAGCATGTGATGTTTTAAAGGCCCTGAAATGTATTTTCCAAATCAGCATCTTACTAGGAGTGATGGGATCTTACATGTGAGACATTAGGAGTGTCCATCCACCAATTTGTAAGCACATTTTTAATTTGTGTCCCTGAATAGAAACTATCCTTGAGGTGGAAAAGTTGGTCTATCAATGAAACCAAAATGCGACAATGTGTGATAGAAACAGATTTAGTGGATTAATGATGATGTACAAGAGGCACATGACTTCAACGGCCACTGAAGCTTCTGCTCCGCTGAAGAGACGAAAATAGTGGCAGATTCGATCCTACACTTTAGATAAGAAGAGGACGTCCTCACCGTGACGTCACCCTTTGGTTTATGACAGGGGTGGGAAATTACTTTTCCTGAGGGGGCCACATGAGAAACTCAGATTGTTGCCGGGAGCCAAACAAATACTGTCAGATGTAACCTCCATTTTATCACTATAGGAAACATACTGGGCACCTATTTTTCATCAGTTCTAACGCTACAGTCAGACTAGTCACCACTAGTCTGACTAGTCAGACTAGTGGTGACTAGTCTGACTGTAGCCACTGATGAAGCCACTTGGATAAGGGGCGAAACGTCTTCAGAGACAAATCTAAGTCCAGTTGCCTTCGATTCAATTTTTGCCAGAATGAACATGACCTGGATGAATGAGACCCTCCACAGACTCAAAACAAGAGCTATTTTCTTTACTGTTTTTTAGCTTTGTAAGTAAAAATAACCTTGAGTTGTAACTTTCATGAACTGAAAAACACACTGTGAAAGGGTTAAATTTGTAAGAAAGGTATCAGCATGTGTTTATGTTTAGAAAACTCTGTATCAGCTACTGTGTGTGCTCAGGTGCTTATACTGTATCTGTTTCCATCTGTGTGGGGTCACATACCTGCATGTGTTGATGTGCAGTGTGTGTGTGTGTGTGTGTGTGTGTGTGTGTGTGTGTGTGTGTGTGTGTGTGTGTGTGTGTTCAGTGTGGCCGACAGCCAAGGTAAACATATGGTGCAGACTCATTCCAAATAGCCCACTGTAAGGGCCGAGCTCAGGGATTACAGTCACGCTCTAACAGGAGTTTACAGCTCCGTCACCATCATAGCCAATAAACCAATTCCTTACTGTAAACTAAGAGACTTGAGAGTGAAAGGAGGCAGAGAGCGTCTGAAACTGACTGCTCACTATACAGGAGAAGAAAAAAAAGTGAGCTCAAATCAAGAAAGCGAAACACAACAATATTTTTAGCCAGTGTTGTTTTGCTGAGTAGCACTTTGTCTGGGAAAGTGTGGCATATGCTGCTGAATCCAGGTGTAAGCAGGCAGAATATGCTGACTCGCTGTCTGCGCTCACTGGCGTCAATCTGATAACACTCTCTAAAAGAGTGCAATGAGTTTACAGAGTCTTTTTGGTTAGAAGTGCACTAAAAACCCACCTGTCTCATCAGCCATTACTGAAATCTGTGGATTCAAATTATTTAAATAAATGAAATTCAAAGCTGGTGTTCTTGGTAACTGTCAGAGAATCTAATATTTATATATATAAAACAACATCCCATCTCTTCCTGTTGTTGTTGATTCTTCCTGCACTCTGCGACGCATACATTGTAGTATACAATCTAACATCCAGTCAGCTAAAACGTTAAGTGATCTTATTTATGATACTGTTGCATAACTCATACCATAAAAATAATATTTCCTCTTTACTTGAAATCAGTACTGGGGGCATTTATTGATATGATTTCTTTAAGTGATGTAGAGGCCGAAATGGCATCAGCTGCTTTCCATTAACAGGAGGAGGAGACGGTAAAGAAGAGGATGTGTGAAAGAGGGACAGTCAGTGTGGTACTTCATGTAATCCACAGCATTGACTGAACCTGTTCACCACACACACAAATGCCACTGTGAAAATAAACACATTACACCAAGGTGGAGGAGCCTGAAAAAATAAAATCAAACTCCTCAGCTAGCTACACCTAACAGGCTAACTACCTAGAAGAAACTGACAGACAGGTAAACACATTTATCGGTTTACCGCTGCTCAGATGTAAACTGCAGCTTGGATGATGACGTATGAGCTGCAGCTTCTACTATAGACATACGTCATATTCCCATTTCACCAGCAACAGTATGGCTGATCAATTTAATCTGGAAATGACTCAAATAAACATGAAATATCATAGAAATGACAAAATACATTTCAGGGGGGCTTTCATGGTTAAGTTTGAACTTTTAACATTATGCACATACATCAGTAAACAGATAAATGTGTAATGTTTGTTTTCACACTCATAATTTAATATTACTGACAGAAAAACAGTTTCTATGTGCACTTAGTTTAACTTCTGTACAGTCACACTTAAGAGGGATATATCATGAAAAACTCACTTTTTCAGTGAACATTTAGCCATCAGGAGACTCTACTAAGCCACAAACTGTGAAATGAGACAACCCAGGGAGAAAAATGTGTTTTTTTGGAGCATTACAGCATTAAAGCAGGTAAACATGCTGTAGTAGAAAGCTGAAAATGAGCATGATACAGTAGGTCCCTTTAGAAAAGTTTATTATTGGAATTTGTAGTTTAGAGAGTTACCAGTGCTGAGGGTGCTGCTGCTGGGAGGACATCTTGTCAGCTGACATCTTGCACCTTCTTCTTCTTCTGCTTCTTCTTCTTCTTCTTCTTCTAGTTTATTGACGGTTGGCAAACAACTTTCGGGTGCTTTACCGCCACCCACTGATCTGGAGTGTGGACTAAAGCTCTATTATCCTTCTAAAGGTCTAATCAATGAAAAGAAGAAAATGTAAATAAATAAACCCAATAACAACTAAAATAAACAAACAATAGTCACATCTCAGATTCTATTCATTAACCTTGTTGATTTTAAATACTTTAGCAGGAATCTCCAGCTCTTATCCCCTGAAGGTTTTGACAGGATGTTACCAATATCAACCTCAGTTTTTCTGAGCTCAGTGTTTAAAACTTCCCAAAGAGCCCTTTGCTGCATGGCATCCCCTCTCTCCTTTGCCTTTCCTGTCTCTCTCACTATCAAGTGAAGCAAAATGCAAAATAAAGAAAATGTCAAAAAGTAAAGCCCTCC
This sequence comes from Pterois miles, assembly GCA_947000775.1. Lineage (NCBI taxonomy): Eukaryota > Metazoa > Chordata > Actinopteri > Perciformes > Scorpaenidae > Pterois > Pterois miles. The sequence continues at coordinate 5,465,669 of CAMQGK010000193.1, forward strand.
CTTTGAAAACCCACCTGTGTCTCCTCATGTCTGCCAGCTCGGTCCCTCACAAGGTGCTGCTATATAATGTGTCTCACTCTTATCAGGTTCCTCAGTAAAAAAAAGTGTGTTCACCATAATGACCACACAATAACCACCTCCCCCATTAATATTACTGTAAAATGTCATTTTTTTCATCCTTTTCATTTCAGTTAAGAGCTACAGGTGTGACATTCATTATATTGGGCCTTTGATATAAAGCATTACTGCTTGGAGAACATGCTTTTATCTGTATTTCTGTGTATTTCATTGATTTCTGAGTGCAGTTTGTGCGCGCTTGTGCTGCTTTGTTAAGTCCCATGTTTTTGTGATTTAATGTGTTTACATATAAAACATAATGACAAGTGGGATCTTAACACAGGGAAGGACTATAAGTGAGGATTTGAATTAGACTTAATTGATGAAGGGTCGACTGGATCACTACAAATATACAGCATATTCACAATATGAAAACAATCTTTCACTTATTAGGAGTGTTTGTGGACTACAGTTGTGAAACCTTGAGTTCAGCATTTTGGCCGTCGCCATCCTGTTTTTTGCAAACAGAAGTGACACGTGAGGGTTTAGTTTAATACAACAGCCAAAATGTTTCAATTAACTGTCATGGACTGAAAACATACTGTGAAAGAGTTAAAGAGTCTCTCTAAGATGAAAACTCCCAGACAACACCATGGTAGTGAACTGTCAATCACAAGGTAGCCCCGCCCTAAATCATCCCCTGCTTTATGGTCTACTTGACTCTAAATGGGACCATAATTTACTAAATGAACATCATGCTGTATTGAGGAAGACTTGAAACTAGCGATTGAGACCATAAACTCATGTTTACAGTGTTTTTTGAGGTAATAAATCAAGTTACTCATTTTCTCATAGACTTTGAAACAATCAGACTTCATTTTGCAACCAGAGCAGTCGCCCCCTGCTGGCTGTTAGCAAGAATGCAGGTTTAAGATAAGATAAGATATACCTAAGGCACTTCTGCATTCACTTTTCAGAACAGGCGGGTAAATCCACAGTCTGCAAATGCTTGATTTGATTTTAAATAGCTATATCATGACACAACACCACCAGGAATAATAGCCCCTTGTAGAGCATTGCTCAATGAGAAATAGATATTTTATTGTTTGTTCAATTTTTATAGTCTGGGTCACATTATGGTGCATCTCAGGGAGCTTTATGAGGACGGACACTTTGTCTGCTCTGACTGCCTCATACTGAAGGTGGATCGAACAAGTAAGCTGCTGTAAAGCTGTAAAGCAGTTTCTCTTGACTTATTTTGTTTCTTTTGACAATCAATAGTAATAGTAATATTTTTTATCTTTTGGCTGTGTTCTCTCTGCCTCATCCTCTTTCCTCTACAGAAGCAGTGCCGCCTGTAAAGAACCTTCAGCTGCTTTCTCTGTGTGAAATGTACGATAAAAATAAAGTTTTATTACCACCTAGTTCACTAAGACAGTACAATGGGCACTTAGCAGCTATGCCGAGGCAGTCTAGGATTCTGTGTCCTGTTCAAGGGCGAATCAACAATAGCTGAGGGAGGAAATGTTTCTGACCTTGGTTTTCCCTCCAGTAATCTTACAGTCATAAAACAATTTTTCAAGACTCAAGCATGCTGTTGTTTACTGATAAAACATAGATTTTTTATGATGCATACAAGACAGTTCGAGCCACTGCAGCAACAAAGTGTCTTAGCAATCACGAGCGAACAGCAGAGGTCCAGTACGTGAATATAATATCAGGGCGTTGGTGACCATCTTGGGCAGGGAGCCAAAATAAACAGCACCTAACACAGGAGGTGAACGGTAGCCATAAACAGCAGCAAGGTGATCCTAACATGGCAAGAATGCAGCTACTGTGACTGTTTGCTCCCCTCTTGACCCTCAGCTTCCTCGACAACTCATATCTGCACCTCCACATGCACACACAAGCATTCCTGCGCTCATACCAGCAGAGAGATAACTGCACCAGCACACATGTACACAAAGTGCTCTGTGATCCCCTGTGATCTTTACACATGACATCTTTTTCATGACAGCAGCATTCCCCACACGTCAGGCCTCTTATGGACCTGACCTTCGACTGTTTATCGACCTTGAATGACCAGCTTGCCAGTTGGCTGCCTAACTGGTATGTTGGCTTCTTAACCGTCAGACTGGGTGACACTCCGCGGCGTCCATGTAGCTGCAAGGGTTGATAGAAATGTTGGAAGCTGCACATGTCCTTGAGTGTCCACCTGCACATCCTGTGCATCCAGAAAGTGACCATGCACGACTGTGTATGTCTACAAACACACCAACACCTAATGCAGTATTTAAGCAACTGAAAAAAAACTATCTATGCACTGCTTTGTGTTCATTTAGGCTAACCTAGTTATTAGTTGGTCGCTGGTTTGGTTGGTTGGCTATCTGGTACTCTGAGTGGCTTGTTGAGAACTGGTTTTACTGACCGATTGGCTGTATGGGTTGATTGTTATAAGTAACCTGGATTGTTAAAGAAACATTGTGTAGTGTTTAGGGGGATCTATGGGCAGAAATGGAAAATAATATTTAGACCTATGTTTTCATCATTGTATAATCACCTGACATTGTTTTGTTTTCGTTAGCTTAGAATGAGCCATTCATATCTATATAGGGAGCGGATCCTATATGTGTTAGGGATCTGATCGACGGAGAGAGGACTCCAGAGAAAAAAAAGAGACGAGAGGTGGTAAAAAATAATCGGTTTTTTTATTACAGTGGTGGTTGGTAAAAAGGAATAGGTAAGATAAAAAAAACAAAAAAAACGGGAGGAAAAGGGGAAGGGATAAAAAAAAAGAGAAAAAAAAAAAAAAAAAAGAAAAAAAAAAAAGAAAAACGCAGGAAAAAAAAAGAAAAAAAAAGAAGAGAGAGAAGGAGAGGAAGGGGAAAAAATAAATAATTAAAAAGAAAAAAAAAAGGGGAAGAAAAAAGGGGGGGGGAAGAGAGGGAAGGAGGGGGAAGGAGAAGGGGAAAAGGGGAAAGAGGGGGGAGGGGGAGGGAGGGGGGAGGGAGAGAGGAGGAAAAAAAAAAAAAAGAAAGAAAAAAAAAAAAAAAAAAAGACATCATGGAGTCCTCCATGTCGCTCCGCCTTGTTTCTAGCTCTGAACTGACAAACCAAACTCTGGCGCTTCATATTTTTATCTTACCTGAAGTTCTCCGACAAGCTTGTGAAACTGCAGCAATGTGAGCCACAGATTGCAAAACCTGTGTGACTTCCGTTGCTCATAAAGTAGTGCTATTATGGTAGCGTTACCACGGTTTATCACTCGGCCGGCTGACATTACTGCAGTCTTGGAAAGGGAGGAGTGAGTTTAGGGTTACTCAGTTGATTGCAATCTGAAACCGCACCACTAGAATCCTGCATACCGTGCCTTTAAAGTAACAACCTCAATCATTTTTACGCTTATGTTCACTATGTTTATGTGATGACAACATTGGTTGGGATGGCGTTGTCAGCTGTAACCGGCGTATGAGAGCCGTGAGCAAGCCAGTAGGGCACGCTCACATCCACCAACATGCACTAGAGGAGAAGCTCTGAATACAGCACATTCAGAGGGAGAGAGACTTCATTCACTCCCTATTAATATTCTGAATATTCAATTTAGCATCTTTAACTCTGTATTTAATAATCTGACTGGAAGTGGGGCTAGTTATTTTGCTGACTGGTTGCCTTTGCCGGCTAATGTCATGGTGCATTGGCATGCTGGGTAGTTATGTGGGTGGCTGTCAGGTTGGTTGGCAGCCTGTGTGAGTGCACGGGTGGGTGAGTGTTGGTCTGTCAGCCTGATGTTTGCTGGGTGACTGACTGGTTGACTAGATGGCTGGATGGTTCAACAGCTGGCTGTGGTGGTAGAAGCAGCCAGGGAGAGAGAGAGAGATGCCTGAGATGTTCCTGATTGCCGTGATGCAGACTGACATGTGGAACGCTAAGTGTATTAATCCAGCGTGGTGCAGCCTTGTCACCATGCATCTGTCTCCTCTGCTGATACCGGCTGTGTGTGTGAGTGCATGTGTGAAAAGTGCTTTTGTACAAGTGTGTGCATATTTGTGTCTCTCTGTGTGGGTGTGTGCACAGCATTCATTTGCACATGCATGTGTGTGAGTGCATGTGTGTGTGTATGGACTCTAAATCTGTTCCACTACAGCTACTGAGTTTGTAATGTACACCGTGTACCCTGATCAATCTCAGATATAACACAGAGACATTGTCTCCCACTGTCTCGCAGACATGCACGTACATGTGCACATACATACACGTGCATGCAAGCACACGCACGCATGCACAAACTGTATGCTTTTCACTGTCATTGTTCCTCTCTGTATTTCATGCATGCACTACATGACTCGTGTACTCTGTAGATCTGATTATTGTTTTCCATTTTCCTAATTCCTTGTGACATCCGAGGTACGCTATGTCCTGCTGGTATTTGCATTCCCATACTCAAGAACTTAAATACATACTGTAACAGAATGATGAAACCAATCCAAAGACATGTGGGAGCATGTGGCTGCTGTAGTAAACAAATAGTTATCATAGGAGGTAGACAGACGCCAGGACAAAGCTATGAGTATAAGAAAGTGATGTTTTCCTTTAAAGGTGCAGTGCGTAGGATCTGACGCAATCTAGCGGTGAAGCTGCAGATTGAAATTTCTCCTGTGTGCCCAGCATGTCGGAGAACTATGGTGGCCGAAAGCTTGTGTTAGTGTTTGGATTATCCAATTCCACATGTTCACTGTCTCGAAAATAACAATAATATATTGTAAATAAACATATCAAATAATGGCATACAGGCATACGAGTGTGAGTATACACAATGAGACTGTAAAGGAGGACGAGTCTGTGTGATGAACTTTAATAGTCTCATTTAACCACCTTTTTTAACCCATTAAGACCAGATGCTGCATTTTTGTGTTTATACCTTTAAGACCGGGTACATCAAGCATGTGTTTTACACATTTTCAGTTCAGAAAGATAATAGCATATAGTGACTGCATATATTACAGTCCCAGTTTTTTATAATCTACCATTTAATTTCTTGTATTGTAACTTGTTATTCATTGCCTCTTTCTGTTTTGCACTGTGACATGTAAATTACTTACATTACATATAAATGACATTACTGTAAAATGGGTCAGAATTTATTTTTTAAATTTTTGTTGTTAGTATTTTTTTTTAAATGTTAATGTTTTTTTTAGGATAAAGATAATAACTTCTCATCAAAGCCAGAAGTCTAAACTGTCAAATGTGTTATTTCATCTTTCTATCTGGAAATAAAGAGTTTTGAAAATGTTGATAATTTTGTCAAGTTTTTCAGAAACCTTCAGATTTAAAGGGGCTGTTTTCAAAAAACAGCTCAGGTTTTAGTGTTTTTTTTAGGCGGCCCCTCAGGTGTTAATGGGTTTCAAAATTCACTGTTCACTGTTTACTTATGTATTTTATGTCATAGAGCAAAACGTTAAAATCTCTTCAGCTTGTGTTTGCCCCAGACCTTATTTCAGATATCTAACTAAAAACCCACTGACTTCCTGGAAGTGCTAAAATACTATTATTACTATTATTGTGTTAAAGGAACTCTATTATACTTCATTTCTGCCAGTGCATTGCACTAAATGTCACAGACTGTTCCTTTAAGATCTTGTGCAAAAAACAGCTGTGTCGTAGGTGCCATCTTTGTTTTTGAAGTAGCTGACCGTTTTCAGTGACATTTTTCAGAGCAGACTGTGTCCACTGCAGAGCCACGGGCATAACAGAGGCTTTATACTGTATGTATGTTATAAGCAGTAAAATGGTCTCACCAGTGAAACGTGTCATCTATCTGCTGCTGGTTCAGGGATAAAAAACGATCTCCGACGGCGATGGAGAGGTGGCTGTGAGTCAAGGCCAGCAGGAGAACATCTTATTGACAAAATCACTTAAGCTCTCTCCCTCTCCCTCGCTCGCTCATATTGATATACTGGAATCCTTTACTGAGCTCCTCTGTTCTTTCCTCTCGCCGTCCAACCCGCTCCCTCTCTTCTTCCTCTCTTTTTTTCTCTCCTGCCCTCCGTCCACCTCTGTCTTTACATTGACAGGGTCTTTATGGGTTTAGTGATAACGTGACCTCCTCTTTCTCCTTTATCTTCTGCCTCCCTGTCTCCTCTTTCTGCCTCATTTTGCACTTTTTCCCTCTTGTGACCACAAAGTCCTTCAACTCTCTGAACCCCACTTCTCTTTCCCTTTCTCCTACCCCTATTAATCCCCTTATTATTACTCTCCCTCCATTAGCCTCCATGCCATCTCCTACTAATGTTCCCCTCTTTCACTTCCTCTTGCCCACATTTCCAAAACATGTTTTCTTCTCCCTCTACTCCACCTCCATCTCCCTCACTGTATCTTTAGTTTCTTCCTGTAAGACAGATAGCCACTTATCCGTTTTTATTTGTGTTTTTTCTTTTACAGCTCGGCGAGGTGGAGCTCAGAGGTGAATCGAGCAGAGCAAGGTCACAACAGGATTCAGCTCTTTCTAGGAAATAAGGGGAAATAGACCAAGGAAACCAGAGAGGGAGGTCTCAGCTTCTACAGCAGTTATTACCTTGTTGTGTGTTTGTAGGTAACAAATCATGTGAGACTTCTCTCACAACAAAAACATTGTTCATTTAATCAGTTGTGTTTTCCTGAAAAGCAACATTTTGTCGTCGTGTAATACTGAAGGCTGGAGGTGTTATTGCTGCAAGTGAGTCCTAAAACCTGGATATAAGTTCACATTTCAGCACTTCCGGTTCCCTCAACTGGAAGCAATTGTGACGTCTGAGATGACTAACAGGGTGGACTCAAATGCAGAATTCAGAGAGCAGGTTAGGGTAGATACAACGCTGGCCTTTATTACAAAAATAGGTCGGTACACAGGAGATCAAAACTCAGGAGTTAACAAGTCCAAGGTGGCAGGCAGAGGCAATCAGGCAGAAGCAAAAAACAGGCAGAATGGTCAAAACACGAGGAATCCAAAACACTAAGAATGCGCGAACGTTGCTACACGAGGAAAGACAAGACGATCTGGCACAGGAGGAAAGGGAGACGCTGCTTAAGTACTGGTGAGGGAAGTGACTAACTATGGACAGGTGGACATGATTAGGGGCGGGGGCGACGATCAGACACAGGTGACTGGTGCAGGTAACTAGGTCAGGAGGAGGTGCTCAAATGTGAAGGAGGGAGGCATGCAGGGCAGGGAGTGAAGTGAACTGCAACGAGAGGAGAGGTTAAACATGTCAAAGTAAAACAGGATGTGCATCAAAGTAAAAGCATGCAACACATAAAGAAACTAAGACCTGTGGAACGTTACAGCAATGGGCGTTTCACTTAGATGTCTGGAATAAAGTCTGTGGTGAGCACAAGCTGAGGAGATTTTAACGTTTTGTTCTACAACATAAAAAAAGAGGTTGATAACAGGTGGCTAAATGAGACGACTAAACGTCATCATGATGAACACTAGTTCGCCGTCAGCTTCGTGGTGCTGACATGAAGTCATGTGACTGTGACTGTAGTTCGTTTATAGCCTAACGTTAGCTTTTTACTTCTGCTGATTTCATTTACACTTACAAAATCAGTGTGACCAAGTGTTTTTTTTAAATAGTACACTTAAGTATCATAAACGTTTGTTTGCCACAGAGCTTATTTTCTGCAATAATCCAGAACCTAGTGGAACAATCCCACTGACTGTTTGTCGAGGGAACCAGGGTGATGCTAACTTCCTGGTTGGCCACACAAAGACGTCATCCTGTTGGATGTACAACGGATGTTGGTTTTGAATTCATATTTTATCAGTAATGGAAAAAAAGAAGTTTCTTAGAACCATAATTGTTCTTTAAAATGATGCTGAGATTTTACAAATGTCTGCTAATGTTACTGAGACAAAACGGTCTTTTAGTTACCTTTCTATATCTCATCTATTTATAGCAGAGCTGTAGAGAGGAAGACGGGATGATATCTAATAAACAGAGACTTTAGTGACATGAAATAGATGCAGTTTGAATTAGATGACACTCACTGCACTGATACACTATGAAAATGTCAGGACGTGTCAGTTGTTCCACACGTCAGATTTTCCCTCCAAGTTAATCAGGTCTTTGTTGCCTCGTGACCAGCCTTTCTGCTGGAGGACACTCAGACAGGAACAGGTCAAAAACATGATCTCTATCAACATGTTTACCTTCAGTTGATGCTCTTATCCAGAGAAAGCTTAGAAAGAAGTAAAAAAAAAACAAGTCAGCTTGGCTATCTAACCAAAGAATGGAGAGAGGTCTCCAGGAAGTTGTTTCAGTTGTGTTGGCCATGTTTCATATAGTCTGCAGATGAAGACAGTATAAATATATATCTGGGAAGACGCTGACCAAACCACCAAAGCCACCTCAAGTTGATGTAATTCTGCTGTTTCCATACAGCTTTTCTAATGTGATACTTCAAAATGTGCATCAAAATATGTGGATGGAAACTTGGCTGCTCTAGCTCCCTAAAACATTGCTGTGATTGTAGAAAATTAATGCAAGGTGAAAACAAAGAGGTAACTTACAAAGTAAAAAATAGTCTGTTATGTTTTTACTTATCAGGTCTTAACAGATAATAATCTAAAGTAGCAACCGTGTTTTAAAGTTTTTCTGAGCTGAGCTGAATGTAAACAATGTATGACTAACAGCAAGTAAACAAAGAAAGTGACCCACAGTTATTGTTGAATATTCATTTACTAATATCAAATAACATAACATCACTAAGCTCAGACTGTATTTAGCTTCCTCCCTGTTTTAACTGAGATTCAGTTGAGCTCACTCTGTATAATGTAACACACAGTAAGGCAGCTAATGAAGAGTGACAGGTCAGGCTGGAAGATCAGATGATAACAGTGTGTGTGTGTGTGTGTGTGTGTGTGTGTGTGTGTGTGTGTGTGTGTGTGTGTGTGTGTGTGTGTAGCGTGCATGCTTTTGTGAATCCCAGTGTGTGTATATGTCATCAGGACAGTCCAAATTTAAAAGACACAACAATCATCCGATATGTGTGAGAGCACGAGAGTCTCAGACTAAATATAAACTGCTCCACATCATCATCCTTCTGTTAAGGTTGTTAGAAGTAGCTGTGGATCAGTTTACTGAGTGTGTTATTATTTTCTAACCTTTATGTATCCTGCAGCAGCGCTGTGCTTTAAATTTACTACAGTCATTAAAAAATGACACACTGTCCTGTTGATGTCCTCTGGTCTCCCAACACCTCCAGCATGAGATACACTGCTGAGGCTGTTAGAGTTACAAGAAGGTCAGTGGTTTCTGGAGTGTTTTTCCCAATTGTGAATTAACATTTGTAAATTTTTTTTTTTCAAAGCGCCCACTCATGAGCAAAAAGCAGTGATGTACGTTACCAAAGGGAAACCGTAGGAAAGTAACAGTAATAAATGGCCCTTTGGGGCACATACAGATTTGTTTCAGTACATTTTGTTGAGATAATGAAGTTATTATGTTGAATACAAACTTAGAGTAAAGCCCAGATCACAATTTGCAGCAATATCTTGCATGTTGTAACGTAGTCTTGTTGGGCTGACGGCCTCTAGTAACACATTACACACACACAAGGTTTATTGCCATAAGACTGCATTGATTGTTTTAAGAAATCTTGTTGATAGTGGGTTTACTGCGTCCCAAACACATTTTCTGTCATCCCCATTAGTCTCGAGCCCTGACAGTAGAAAAATGAGTATTGTCACATTGACTCGGTACTGAAGTACTGGTTCTTGTAACATCCGTAGAGTGTACATCGAGTGTAGTTTTTTTATTACGTGACTATTTTGGTGGGCTGCACGGTGGTGCATTGGTGTCGCCTCACAGCAAGAGGGTCGTATGTTCAAGTCTGGCCTGGGGCCCTTCTGTGTGGGGTTTGCATGTTCTCCCCATGTTAGCGTGGGTTTACCTCCAGGTTCTCTGGTTTCCTCCCACAGTCCAGAGACATGCAGGTTGACTCCAAATTGTCCGTAGGAGGGAATTTGAGCTTGACTGGTTGTCTGTCTCTATGTGTTAGCTCTGGCGACCTGTTCAATTGGATCAGCTCTAGCCCCCCGTGACCCCTAAAGGGATGAGCCGTTGCAGATGGATATACAATTTTAGTAGAAACATTTACCCGCCAATGTGGCAGCTAGCTGTCTGTGATTTGCTCGCTAAACAGAAAATCTACCCCTTGGTGGATGTTAATTTCGTACCCTGGTTACGAATAATTTGAACGCTAGCGCTAGCTAAGTCAAAGTTAGCTGTGCTAAGTTTGGAAATAACTGAAAGGCTTTTGGATTTTTTGAAGTGGGGTTGTGTGTATACTCCTGTGTTCTGTGAGGTAAAATTACTGTTTTTGTGAATGTAGTCTGGTGGTTTTGATGAGAACCATGCAACGGTATCAGCTCCCCACTGGAAAGGGCTGTGTGGTGGTGAGGTAAAGCGGCTCTGGACGGGAGCAGCAGAAAAATGTATTTTAGCCAAATAAAAAAAAAAAAAAAAAATCAGTTTCAGTATAAGTGTATGCTATATTCTGAATATTTTCACAGCTTTACCTCACCATCAGACAGCCCTTTCCGACAGGGGACTGAAGTCGTTATATCGCTCTCTTCAAAACCAGACAGACTTCACTCACAACAACAGTACTTTTACCTCTGAGAACACTGGAGTTTCTGGTCCACTGCTGCATCGATCGGTTAGTTTGATCCTGTCATTGTGTGACTTTTGGATCAGAACTAATGTGGCGTTCACAGCAGTACGTTGCTTAGCTTCCTGTCTGCTGGGAGCACACCAACCGCCATCAAAGATACTGATATAATGTTAATACACTGACTATATGGATGTATATACAGTACACTGTATAACTAAAATAATGGACCTGCCCATTAATGTCACAGGTTGTCATTTTGATTAGTTGCCAACCTAATATGAGCCGGTCTGAGGGTAGATGCCAGGGGGCATCCCAGACTACGTAACAGCATTTTCGGTTATATTTTGAGGGAAAGTGTTTTCTTCACTTTTAATGTTTTTATCCATCAGTTTTTCAGTTCATCCAAACCTTGGAAGTGATCCAAGGAAGTGATGTGCAGATCAACTCTAAACGTATCAATACAGAGACACCTGGCTTTTTCTAAAGAGCGTTATTTTTCATCGGGGAAGGATTGATGATAGATATAAACATGCTCTTTCCTGCCTTCATATGTTGTGCAAATCAATTCTTACTCTTCCACCTGCTGATAAATTGATACAACACCTTGCTGCAGTGTTGCACACAAACAGAAATCACATCAAATATCCTCAGACAACAGCAGCAAAACGGAAACATACAATTACTACAAGTTGGCAAGACTGCTATTGTATAATAATAGTAATAATACGTGTAGTGAGAAAAATGCATCTACTGTGCTTGAGCTTTCAATGATGACTTCTCATTTTCACCCAGCAAACAGCAGACAAAGAATGTCACATTTGTCTATTAGGGACTGAAAACACCCACACACACATCACAAGTCATGTTTAAAATGAGTTGGCGTCTTGGTGCTGAATGTCGGAGATGGCGAGAGAGAAGAAGATGAAGGTAGAGAGACATTTACTTATAGCACAGACGAGACAGACAACAGCATAGTAAATATATACTATACATGTGTGTTTACATCAGTTTCCGTTTTTGGTCGTCTGCACTCGTGGTTGTGTGGTACACCACACACACACACACACAGAATACACACTGTACAGGTTACATTTATAGATTAGAGCCGTTGACCTAATTTAACTCATGTTAAAGTGAGAATGTGTTGATGATGTGACCTTAACATGACACCATCCACATGACTACGACAAATGGCAACGCAAACACACAACAGCTGCTATGAATGTGTGGAGCTGTGAGCGTACTGTATATATGTAGTGCTTATAGACGAATCTGGCGACATGCTGCCGCCATTACTGCGGTGCCCAGTCATAGTAGTCTGACAACTGTGTTAAATGGTGATTTTCAGCAAAATGTTTTGGCGTAGAGGGCTGCACGGTGGTGTAGTGGTTAGCGCTGTCGCCTCACAGCAAGAGGGTCGCAGGTTCGATTCCAGCTTGCGGCTCTTCTGTGTGGAGTTTGCATGCTTCCGCCCCGTGTAAGCGTGGGTTTTCTCCGGGTACTCCGGCTTCCTCCCACCATCCAAAGACATGCTGTTTAGGTTAATTGATGACTCTAAATTGCCCGTAGGTGTGGATGTGAGCGTGAATGGTTGTCTGTCTCTATGTTGTCTGTTTCTATGTGCCCTGCGATGGACTGGCGACCTGTCCAGGGTGAACCCTGCCTTCGCCCAATGCCAGCTGGGATCGGCTCCCCCCCCCGCGACCCCTAACGGGATAAGCGGTTGACGATGGATGGATGGATGGATGTTTTGGCGTAGATAAATACAAACGAGTAATGTTATGTATTCAGTGCCCGTTCACACAAAAAAGCGTATGAATGCCACAGTAAAATGCAAGGTGTTTTAATTTCCGTCTTTTGTACGCCATGTATCCTGTGCTGACTGTAATGTAAACACATCCGTGTATAAATGTTACAGTAAGTAAGTAAGTTACTGACATGGAATAAAAAGTGAAAAAGACCACTTATGGTGGGCACGAGGTGAAGTGGATCGGCCGTACAAACACTGGACTTGTAACCAGGAGACTAGTGTTTGAGACAGTATTTGTAAGTTTTGTTTTGTAGGTAACGTTACTGACGTTTGTCATGTGACGACTGTCGTGTTTTTGGAGACATATGTGACGTGTTTTCCGTAGATGTGTTAGGTTGTTTCTGTATATATTTCACATAGTTTACCTACTTTAAGCTCCACCATGACATTTGGGGGCGGCAGTAGCTCAGTCCGTAAGGACTTGGGTTAGGACGCGGAGGTCACCGGTTCAAGTCCCCCATGGACCAAGACCAACTGGTTGCTGGAGAGGTGCCAGTTTACCTCTTGGGCACTGCCGAGGTGCCCCTGAGCAAGGCACCAAACCCCCAACTGCTCTGGGCGCTTGTCAGGACATGTCATCTCTCCATTGACATGTATATGTACTGTGTGAACAACAGAGTGTAAAAACTGAATTTCCCCACTGTAGGACTAATAAAGGAATTTATTTCTTTCTTTCCTAATTTTTACCTAACTGTGTGGTTTTCTTGCCTGACCCGGTGGATGTTTGTGTGGCGTACACACCAGTTAGTTGATTGAGTTAATTTATTCTGTGGGACCACCACAGCCCTTAGACAGTGTCTTAGCCCACTAATGTGAGCCCACCCTCATGTCATATTAATGACCTTGTCAGTGGAAAGTTTCTGAAAGCTCAGAGTTCACGACTTGTGACATGTTTGTTGATGTTGTGAGAAATGGTAGCACCCATGGAAGTTCATTTATCGGTGCATAATAAGTTAATATAGTACAGTATACAGTATTGTAATTGTAATCATATTTTGTTTTTCTTGATAATTTTATATGTCTGAGGAAAATGTTTGTATTCCCAACGACCTCATCTTTCTCCTCTGTCATTATGTTTTTACATTTCCTGCGTTATGTTACCCACTAGCTAGCTTGCTAAATTGTTAGCCTCTGTGGCTTCTAGACTCGGACAGTAATGTTAATATTGTTGTTGCTTAGCAGCGGTCTTCTTCATGACTTGAACGGCACGCATATTGTGAACACGACTTTCCACCTAGTAAACACAGTAAACACGACCTTATTTGAAGACACCAGTAGTTAATGGTATGAGGTAACCCTGGGTGTTGACAACAGTTTTCCTGCCATGACAAGTCAAAGTTTTAGTGAAAAGGGCCTATTTAAACCAATATTTGTCGGTCTGATCAAAATCAGAGGGACTTACAAGGATATCCTGTAGACAGGTTTGCTAAATTATTTGGCTTTTACTACACATTTGATGCAGAAAAAAGATGTTTTTCACGGCAGAAATGTTTATTTGACAAGCACAGGCATAACTGATAGCATTAACGAATAATGGCTGCATTCAGTCTGTGTGATTAAGTGTCAGGTGTTGTGTATGCTGGCTCACTGATAGAGGGGAGCCATCGTTAATGTTATTAGTTATACCTGCACATTTCCAGCTATGGCAAGTTAAAACATCTGCTGTGTTAAAGCTCTATAAAGAAAAAGCAAAGTGGAGGGGTCCAGAAAGGAGCTGTGGAAATTAAAGTGGCAGGTGACTCAGAGAGCTGTCAACCATCACAGACAAATGAAAAATTTAAGTCAGCCAATCTGTGTCAGAGTCGCTGCTGAGTTCGAAGGACGTGCACACAAATGTTGAGGTGCAGTGGCTCAGTTTAAAAGGAGGGGTGCATGGCAGTGAAAGGGGACAGAATCTAAGAATCTAACACAAGCAGTTATTAATGCTAAAATACTGCATGAGGCAGCTTTAATTCCTGATGACACAGATGTGGGAGAAAGATATTAATGTGTGGATGTGTGTCAGCTCAGCCCAGCACCTCTCCATCTCCTCAGGGTGGGTGGGTGGGTGTGAGTGTGTGTGGGGGGGGTGACTTTGGCTGCTCCTAATTTCAGACATCAGCTGTCACTCCCACACACACACACACACACACACACACACACACACACACACACACACACACACGGCTGAAGCCAACTCTGTCACAACATCACAACACATTTCGTATGAGAGTGAGGTGTAAAGTGTGTGTGTGTGTTACTATACGTTGTGGGGACATGAATCTGTTTACACAGTCACATTCTGGGGACTCGCCTTCCTTTTGGGGACAAAATGCACATCCCCATGATGTAAAACAGTATATTTTATGGTCACGACTTGATTTAGGGTTAAGGTAAGGTTAAGGTTAGGGTAAGTGTTAGGATTAGGCAAGTAGTTAGGGTAAGTCTCCTGTGTGTATGTGTATGTGGGTGTGTGTGTGGTCTCTCTCGTCCCTCTTTGACTATAAATCGTGACATTCAGGATCAGCTGTAAATAAGGCAGCGACTGTGCAACACACACATGCACACTTCTTGCACACAGAGGCGCAGATGGCCTGCTCTCACCCTGAGGCTGCCATTAGCAACATGAACAGTCTGGTTGACCGTTGTCGCTCTCAACATACTCAGCCACAGTCAGCATCCAAACCAGGATGGAGACGCCACATGCCGGTGGAGTGAAGTTCACAAACTATAGTCCTTAATCATGTGGAAAGGACCCTACAGAGAAATAAAACCTTTTTCTTACCTTTCTCTTGATCCAGGCCGGTTGTTATTGTGTCCAAGTCCTGCACAAGGAGAAGTCTTGTTGTGATGTCTGAATATCCGTATGCTCTGGCTCTAATATATACTTGGGTCTTTGTAGGCAATTTAGCAAATCAGAGCGCAGGACTGTTCTGACCAGGATTTTAGCATCAATGTGATGAAGTATCATTAATCTTTTCATATATTTATGCACTGGATTAATAAAAAAATAAAAACAGCATATTAACTATTTTTTATTACAATATGTATCACTATCATGATATAAAATGACCTGTTCTGTGATACAATATTGTACCTATATTGCTCACTGCCGACTAATAACATAGATGAGACATCCTGTAAATCTAAAAGGAGCAGTGAGACATTTCTGATGATAAGAGATTGACGGATGACAGATGAAAAGACCAGTGATATACAGTATAATGACTACTACTACTACTACTACTATGACTACTACTGAAGCAGTTTACGCTACCCTCCAAAAATGGTCTCAGAGTGCTCTGCAGTTCCTATTCCCTATAGCCAGTTAGTGATCACCGAGTCTGTACTTGGTTCTGTCTCTGCTTTCTGTCATTGAGAGTAGAGAGATATTCATAATCTCTTTTTAGAGCCCGATAATAATCTGATCTTTGGCTTTTAGTTTTTCTGTCCAGTGTTCCAAATAGCATTCTTCTTAACACTGCAGTTTGGTTTATTGTAAGGTCTAATTTATTATTGTAAACAGAAATAAATGATGACAGGTCTGGGTGCAGTTCTTCTGTTGTCCTCTAGGCAGCACTGAGAGCGGTGGGTCTATTTTTAGCCCAGTGTCAGTTAGCAGACAAGATATTTATAGCCTCAGATCTGTTCACTGTTACACTGCTGAGGCTCGCACACACACACACACACCACACACACACACACACACACACACACACACACACACACACAGAGGCATGTGTATCCTCCCACGCACACTGGAAGGCAATTTATAAACACACACTGACACTCATGCATGTAGTCAATCAGAGGGTAACAGACGCCTGAAGGTTTCCTGCATTAAACTGCTGCTGACAGAAAAAAAAAAAGTTAGCTGACATAAGCATTAATGGGCATCACACACACACACACACACACACACACACACACACACACACACACAGAATACACACTGTACAGGTTACATATACAGATTAGAGCCATTGACCTAATTTAACTCATGTTAATGTTCAAACCACTGTTAAAACTCAACACATGCTTGAATGGACACGTCATGAATAGGAAGTCAATGTTTGCAATTCAAAAATATATATAGACAACCATAAGATATTCATGCATACATATGTCTGTTTTTATACACAGAACTTAGCATCCAAGCATCCACCCTCATGCACGCATGCTGGCAGCACGCCTTGACGTGCTTCCACACAAATACAGAGGCAGCGTTTGTTCACTAAGTGCTGCTCTGAAAGCCCCTAAACCAGCTCTCCTGTTCACACTCCAGTGCCCGCTGAAGCCGGCTAATGCTCCCTGTGGAGACGCCCGGCACAAACACTCATCTGCTCCGATTCCACAGGCGGCTCCAGCCTTAAACACAGCAGACAGTATACACTCTGCAGACGTGATGCTGCAGCTGGGGTTAGCATGCTGCAGTGTGAGCATGCATGGAGGTTAAAGAAACAAACAATTATAACAAATACATTTGTCAGATCAATAGAAGAATAGCTTAAATGTGAATATTTATTTATTGGATGTATTTCATTGAGGTATAATCATAATTTGTCAAGATTGAAAAATGTTTTATAGTAGAAAGCTCAGCTGCCTATGTTTCAGATAGGACACAACTAATGGTGCCTTCAAATGGGGTCGTGTTTACTGTGTTTACGGGATGGGAAGTCATGTACATGCGTAATGGGACCACACCAGCTGTGACGCCAAATTGGGCCAGGGGCATTAAGTGAGGGCTCAGTGGCCACTTCCCCACTTCCTACCCACCTACTGCCAGTGAACTTGCTCGGACCACTCCCATCTTCAAACTGCCTTGATCTCAACAACACCACCTGTAAAGTTTCATGACTGAATCTTGCATGGTTGTGATGCTACCAAAAAAATCTGTGGCCATACAGACATCCAGTATATGGTGCCTTCAAATGGGGTTTTGCTTACCGTGTTTACCAGATGGGAAGTTGTGTTCACAATATGCGTGCTGTTCAAGCTGCTAAGCAACGGAAATGTTAACAATACTGTCCGAGTCTAGAAGCCACAGAGGCTAACAATGTAGCAAGATAGCAAGTGGGTAACATGATACAGGAAATTCAAAGGCATAATGACAGAGGAGAAAGATGAGGTTGTTGAGAATATCAACATTTTCCTCAAATTACCAAGAAAAACAATTATGACTACAATTACAATACTGTATACTGAACAATATTAACTTATTATGCACCGATAAATGAACTTCTATGGGCTCCACCATTTCTCACAACGTCAACAAACACGTCACAAGTCGTGAACTCTGAGGTTTCAGAAACTTTTCATTTACAGGATCATGAATACGACATGAGGGGGCGTTCAAATGGACACAAAGTAGTCCAAACAGTAGGCGTCTCCAGAACCACAGTTAGCCATGATGACACACACAGAGACTCACAAGGTGAAAACAATACCAGCCACACACTGTCGCAGCTGGTACAGATACAAAAGACAGAACCCTTACTAGTGTAAAGCTCTCAAAACAGACAATAAATCAGTGTGTTTGTCAGTCAAAACTTCTTCCTGCACTTATCCGAACTTCTGTTGTTTCCAAAAACTGTAAAGCAGCCCACGATGGAAAAGTGCTGAATTTGTTTCATCCCCTCCTGTTTGTTTTCATGTCATTAATATTTGTCATCTTGTGTTTTTCTCTCTGTCAGTATGAATCAATACTGGGAGTTCTTTGTCTCACTTTCCCCATTTAGCATTTCTTTCTTCATTTCTTTATCAATAACTCAAATAAAGTCAACCTGAAGTAAACAAAACTGATGCTAATGACACAAAAAACAAGCGATGAAAACACCTGTTGCTGTTTGAGCGGAGGAAAAGCAGCTTACACGCAGAGAAAAACACAAACTAGGTGGTAAAGTTTGGCTCACCCAACAAAACACAATATAAAAAATACTGTCACAGCATTTCTCTCCCATTTTTATTTCTCTGGGAAACATTTGCTGCTGAGCTGCTTTACATTCACACGGCAGGTGAACGGTGCGCCGAAGGCGACGCTGAACTCACCTGAAACAGAGACGAAGCTAAACACAGCACAGCATATAAATGTGTGTGTGTGTGTGTGTGTATTCACTCATCGCAGCTTTACTGTGCATTTATTTTGCACTTGGCTGCACTGGAGGTGTATGAAGATGAAAGAGGAACCTGCTGTGACCGCTTCAAACTCACATCTGCTGCTCCACAGAAAACAAAATGACTAAGGTGGCTCGGAGAAAATGGGAATTAAAGAATTGGTTTATTATACACTGAAAAATATGAGAGTGACTGCAATGCTGAAGTGCTAAATCGGTCAGGAACGAGATGAAGAGTTGAGAACAGTGAACAAAGCCAACAGACAGGAAGAGAAGAGACACTCCAGCAAACACAATATTTTAGATTAGCTGGTGACAGCTGCTGAGTAAATAATCCAACCAGTTTGGGTGGCGGGTCTGTTCCCACTGTGGCGCCAGTGAGGAAGATGATGTGTTGACTCTGCAAACATGTTCAGTCTGTAAGAATCTACCAGAAGCAGTAAACTGCTCAGCTGTGGGTTCCTGTGCTTTGCCTAAGGGCACCACAGTGATGGTTGTTCAGGCAGCAAGATGCTCTTGTTGTCAACTTCATTGTCATGACTTTTCCAGCTAGTCTTTGGATTGTGGGAGGAAGCTGGAGAACCTGGAGAAAACCCACACTAACATGGGGAGAGCATGTAAACTCCACACAGAAGAGTCCCGTGACCCTCTTGCTGTGAGGCAACAGTGTTAACCTGATAACCACATGATTGTAACTTTGGGAGATATCTATTTGATTGTGAAGCATATCGACTTTAGACTGTATTTTTTCACAGAACAAGGACTGGCACTTACAGGAAGAGATCGTTTAATGGGAGGAGATATTATAGCATATCAACATCTGACTGTCCTTTAACAGAGTAGGCAACCCACTGGGCACCAGTACTGTGATTTTGGCCAAATTTGGTCAAAAAGTTATAGTTTTTAGATATCTCGATTACATACACTATAACCATTGTTTTAAAAACCGGCAATGTCATATACAACAGCAAAGAAATGTAATGTGACTTACTGAAATTGGGGCCACTTTGTCACCAATGTAGCTTTCCAAGGTGGGGTCTGATTGTATCCCTTTCAGAAGATTTGTAATTCCTCCATATTTTAGAGACTTCATTAAACAAATAAATCCAACAGTGAATGTCTTTTCTGAGTATTTATCTATTTATCTGTGCTATAAGGAGATGTTGTCATTAGCCATTAGCTGAAGTCTACACATGGCAAGATTTTTCCCATGATGCATTGGGTCGGGTCTGTTGATGAAGCTGAGCCTGTGCCATTGTGCTGCGTTCAATTTACCTCAGAAATTGGAGATTGAACTGCCAAAGATCCATTTTTACTGTTCCAGTAGAATCAGAATAAGTCAGAATAAAGTTTTCCCGTTTTCGCATATTCCACCTGATCTGATCTAAAAACAATAATCCTGGCGCCTCTTTTACACAGGTGTTCACCGGCGCAGGCTGTCGGTAAATATGTTTTTGGATTTGGTGTGTGACATGTGATGAATGTGATGTGACATGAGAACACTGAACGGGTTTCTGTTTAGTTTTATTGAAGCCACACAGTCAGTTCACAGCTGCCCAGACACATACTGCTGCTGCACTGCAGTCACTCCCATCTGCTGTGTGAATACAGGTGTGTGTGTGTAGGTGTGTGTGTGTGTGTTCATAACTTTGGCAACACTTCAAAGACCGCATTATTCATCTCAGGTCAGGTAGACCTGCGGCATCAAATAAGTTAAAACAACACAAAACAATACATTATAAACAGAAATGCTGTACAGCCTGTAAAACCAGATTATCAGCAGGGTAAACAGGTTACAGGTTAATATAAAATAAAAAAAACACAGGTGAGCTAAACAATATGAACAGAATGTACAGGATTATGTTCAGGCTCTGCTCTCAGGCAAGCTCTAATACTGATGAAGGTAAAGAGGTCTAACACACTCTCCAGTTACACATTGAAATACACAGACAGGGACTCATACATACAACCAACCAAGGTCTCCTCCTCCCTCTAGTGGTGGAGAGTTGAAAATACAGCATCCTTCGACACACGCACACACATTTCTGTAGAAATATGGAGAAGTAAACATAGCCTACATTATATCCAGTTTCTGAACAAAAAGGAAGATTTTAATGGAGGAATCCACAAAACCCACAAACCCACAAATTGCAAAAACCTGCCAAAACATACAAATGCCTAACCATAACCGTCTCTGAGGGTTTACAAAATTGTGAGTTACCTTCTAGACGGCTTGTAGCTAACGGTGCCAACAGAGCTAACCGCTGGGGGGTGCTACGCTTCTGCAGTGGCGATGTTGGTCAGGACGGTGTTACCAGCTGAGAGCAGTGCATAGTGGCGGCCGTGAGCATGCCAGTGGGGTACGCTCACATGCACTACCCACGCATGGCCAGCCACCCTAAACTGCCCTTTGAAGAGGTGCAAACAAGTAAAATGTGGGTTAAGTCTTTTTTTTTAACGCTTCCTTCCTTGTACTAACCTTGAGGACATTTGGTATTTAGGTATATCAGCGACATCTCCCCGTCCCTCCCGCTGCTCTGCTCCGTCCTGACATTCAGACGAATGGGAACAGCTAAGCTCCAGCTGAGCAGCTCCCTCCCTCTGCTTCACATTCTCAGCAGCTGATGCAGCACTATCCAGTGGAAAAAGGCTCCATTTATTCCAAACGTGCCACTCTCAGGAATGTCAGTCAATGTCAAGTAGACACCACCACTTTGGACAAATGTTAAATAAAGAAAATACTGACTTAAATGTTGCTTCTTCCTTGAAAATGTCAAATTTCTTTGTTGTGAAAGATTCAAATTGTACTCTAAACGCAGGGAAGCTATTATTTTCTTAATATTAATTCAATGACTAAACAGGGAAAGATTTTAAATGCCTGTTTTAACTCTGCGAAGTTTTTTATGTTGAATTGTCTTGTCTTGTTTTTCTGCACAGGGTCATTACATATCATTTAATCCAGTTTTGCTGGAATTAAATACTTCTCAAAGTGACATGATTTACCCAGGCCAGACATGTGACATGAGACAAATCTTTAAAATACCAGTATGCTCAGCATCTCGTTAATCTGGTGATGCATTGTGCCGTGTTCATAGATGGAGGAAGGAAACATCCTACTTTGGCTGTTTGTGAGACAGATTGGATATAGCAGAGAGTTTCCCTGTCATATCATGACTTTAATGTTGAACGTCATTCACAAGCATTAATTGAAAGGGGAAGAGACTAAACTGCAAAAAAACAGGTGGCGGAGAATGCATTTTTTTTTTCTTTCTGTCTCTTTTCCAACATGTGTCCACATCGGAGGTTAGTATTTTTGTTTTTTTCCATTAATGAATTGTTTTTTTCTTTTTGCTTATTAATTAGATCAGATCAGATATGGGATAGCTCAATATATTTGGTCAACAAATGTAGTACCAGTGTGAGTATCAATTGTTTATACTTGATAATCTTTTCACCATTTAGCTGTAAATACATACAGTATATAACAAACTAATGGAGATGAAGAGTCAAAATCCAAAGGGTACGTCTGCAGGATCAAGAAATCGTTCAACTTAAAGACGCTAAATATGAGATTGGGAGTATTTCTATTGCCTCTTCAAGGTGGGTCGCAGCTAACAGCACTAACAGTGCTAAAAACAAGGGCAAAAACACAGACGGACCTAAATGAAGGGTCGGTGCTCCGCTAGCGGTTATCAGCTGTAAACGCCGTATGACAGCAGTGTAGAGCTGCGCCTGTGAGCTGTGGGGCACGTTCACATGCACTGAAAGCATGCACGGCCGGCCCGGCTACGTCAGCAAAGCACAGAGAAGCTCGGATTACAACACACACAGAGGGGGAGTGACTTCATGCTCTGCTCAGGTAGACATTACTCTATATCTTTACATAGACAGTAGCTGTTTGATGTTGTATTATATACAGTACCTATAAAGAGATTTGAACAATGTCTTGGGATGCTGCTGCACGTCCAAAAATGCATGTTTAAAAATGCACTGACTAATAAAGTTAAATGCATAGAAATACCACCATGTCAAACAGACAGAGAAGGAAGTACTGAAAACATGAAACTTTTTTCAGGTCTGTACACTGTGGGACAAACATTTGCTAAACCGACAAAAACAACTGAAATTCAGCTGTAGCAAAATGTTTTCACAGTCCATCCAACTTGAAGAAATGCCACAGGGAGACGCGACCTGCATTCATTGAACAGTATCCATAGCAACAAGCATCATCGGGTGCATATGAATACAAAACTAAGTCCCTTTAGTCCTGGTCTATACTATTTAATATCTATGATTAAAACCTTTTCAAGCCAAGGAGCAAATTAGTCTCTTACTGTAATAGGAGGTGAGTGAACGAAAGCGCACATCGCCTTTATGGATAGAGGAGTGACTGTAGGAAGAGAAGAGTACATTTAGAGTGGGAAAAGGGAAGAGGCTGAGACATAACAGATATCCAGACTGCCTGCTATTCCTCCTCACATCCTTTTTCCATTTTTCCTCCAACTCCTTCACTTCTTCTCCCCGTATGAATTCCTTCCTGTCTTTACATCTCCACCTCTCCTCTCCTCTCTCTCTCCTACTGGGCCCTGGAGACATTTCACATTTACATCACATTACACAGTCTGAGATGATGAGAGCACTGTGTACCTGTCAGTCTCGATACAGTACTGCTCCGACCTCCAGGTGAGGAGGAGGAGACCCAACACACACAGTCTCTCACACACACACACACACACACACACACACACACACACACACACACACACACACACACACACACACCTGTCAGCCCAATTTCATATCACGCAGTTACACACACACTGTTTGCTCTCTGTGTGTTAGCTAACACACTCTAATGAGAACATGCAGTCTATCATTTTCAATTCAAGTGTCCTGCTGAAGATCATGGGATACCTCCCTTCACCTTCACTGTTCTCCCCATCGTCTCTGGTGTTTTTGTAATAATAAGCATAAAAGATTTGCAGTGCAACGTGAAGATCGTCCTTCAGCCTTAAGATGCAGAGATAGATTCCATCTCAGCAAGCATCTATTCTGCCAAAGTGCTCATGAGCAAGACATCATAATAACTTCCAGAACCGGGGCAGGAGCTTCCTTTCTTCCATTTTTTCCAGTGCATCACATGTATTAACACGAGTAAGGTCAAGCCATGTGTGGCCATTTCCACAGTAGAGGAATCTTAAAATACTGTTATCAAAGGTTATCATTGCCCACAAGCATTTTCAGATTGTTTTACAGGTTTATCTTCCACATTCAAATGTGTAAATGCCTTCTGTCGCACATGTTCTAGCCAAGTGAGCCAGCAGCTTTACGCTCCTTCTGCCAAGTGGCTTCCTGGCGTTTTCACACTGTTGCACCGTCAAGTCATTTCGATGAGTCTGGATGACTTTACAATCAGATGTCAGTGTTTTTAAAGCTCTAATTTGTTCGTTCACACCATCATGTGAGACTTGCGTTAGCTCCACTTTGGAGAGCAAAAGAGATATTTCTGGTCTGAAGGGAAAAATGTATCCGAGTTAGTGCAGAAATGGCCTGAAGAAGGCAGATAAGCCCTTACTAGTAAAAGGTTACGACATTACTTATCCAGTCAAGAGTCTAAGGGTAGAGGCTGTAAATCTCTTTGAAGCTAATTTGTGATTTTGGGCAGTATAAATAAAAAAGACATTTCCTTTCCTTATAATTTTGAAAATTTGCACAGGAAGTGTGTGTAGTATAAGGAGCCGTACACATGCCACGATTTTGTGCCCTCAAATCAGCTGTTGTCAGTGTAGACAAGCAGAAAACTCGTCATGTGATGAGGAACAACCAGTCACAGCCAGCAGATATCTTTTCTTTCTTCTGTAAATATCACAGTTAATATATGGAGGTCAATCATTGAAGTGCAGGACAACCCAGAGCTTTACCATCTGTCCTACTGACTGTCCTGACTGTTTTACTGGCTTCAAAAACGTCACAACATCCGGTTGAAAGGTCAAACAAACTGCAGAGAGATCAGGCAGTAAAGCTACTGTGAGTGATTGACGGTGCTGGAAATCCCTTTACAACTTCATCATCGCCATCTTAGTACACAGGTTTTAGTTGCTTAGTAACAGCAGGAACGACAGGAGCGCAAGCTTCCAAGCACCATGGATAAAAGGATGAAAGTGGCTGGTGGGTTTCATGCTCTTTTAGACATAACGTGAATCACACAGAGATATGTCAATAGAAACACGATGCCAGCAAAACCCTTGTTTTCATAAGGTACCGCACACCTGGCTTGCACTCCTTGTCATGTTCTTCATGTTTTTTAGACCTGCATAAAAATTTAAATATTCTCAACTTTTCAGCGTCAGGCGTAGAGTCGCACCACTCATCAATGTCACACCCTGGCAGCCAATCAAATCAAGCAAGAGGCGGGCTTTACTACTTTACCACTTCCTTCCTGTTTTGATGGCAAATGCAGATGAAAGGCTGATATTAAGCAGTATTTTATAACAATGAACTATATAACTCAATAGCACAGCAATGATGGTCTGGCTGTGCATGCAGCCCCGCTCCACAAGCGCTACACTCTGTTTTACCCAAAATGCTTTGAAGTAGTCAACAGAATCTGGAATTTTTTAGTTTCAAGACTGTGGCCATCAAACGATTGTATTTAATGGCTCTAATGTCTGTTTGAAAACACTGATTTAGACAGTAAAAATAAAAATAACTGATGGCCACTATGTAGAATCAGGCCATAGCTATAGCAGAAACACTGCTATAAGCCTTCTAAAGACAGTATTGGTGAATCCCCCATCATACTGTACATGATGCTGATCCCTCTCCTTCCTTTCTTCCCTCCTAGCAGTAGGGCTGGTATGTTGCAGGTGGCCCCGTCCACACAGGCATGATTGTAAGGTAGTTGGAAGGCACGTAGCCTCTCGTCCCACCTCTCGCCTCCACTAGGCTCCACTCAGGGTTCCCACGTTTGTCGTGGGGCTCCAGGACACGAACTGGCTCGCCGGCCCGAACGGAGACTTCATGGTTTCCTCTTGCTGTGAAGTCATAAGCCGCCAGCACCTGGAAGAGAGGATGCCAAGTCAAAAACAAGAGTAAAAGTCAACCATGACGGGTTCCCTGTGAGGCTGTAGCGCTCATCCCATAGCAGAGAACAAAATGATGGGATGACAAGAACATGTAGAGACAACGTTGTTATTCTGTGACCTTACTAGTAATCGAGGGGTGATGAAACATTTGGTAGGGTGGCATCAGCAGAAAGGTCATGGACTCAAAAAGGTTTATCTTCGTAAAGTGGCCATTTTATGACATCTCAGACTCAATTTGCCAGGCTTTGTCACACTTTGCACAACTTTCA
This sequence comes from Pterois miles, assembly GCA_947000775.1. Lineage (NCBI taxonomy): Eukaryota > Metazoa > Chordata > Actinopteri > Perciformes > Scorpaenidae > Pterois > Pterois miles. The sequence continues at coordinate 5,491,632 of CAMQGK010000193.1, forward strand.
TCAGCCTAAGTTGACCTTATCAGCCTCAGCTTTGATTTGGACTGAAAGCAAATGCTAGCATGGCGAGAGTAATCATTTTCTGATGAATGTTGACTATGGGATTTTGATATGCTAATGTCTTGCATATAACTTTCTGCCCCACTCAGTTCTGGTCTCCTGTGCCTCCCTCCTTTCTAGTGGGCCCAGCAATACAGCCTGGGCCTCCAGCAGCATGGCCGGCTCTGCTCCTGGCCGGGGGATGAGTCGCTGCTGACAGGCACAAAGCTCTCCACCTTCTGCCGGAGCTCCGACTGTAAATCGAAGGCTATAGCACAGCTAAGTTTGTCCGTGGTGGGCTGGTTGCTGCTGGAGACCCCGCTGGAGTCTGAGCTGAAGGAGTTTCTGGTGAACCTGAACGATTTTCACACACACGCATGCATGCACGCATGCACGCACGCACGCACACACGCACACACACACACACACACTAAGACAACCAAAAATCATTGTAATATTCTCTGAAAAGGTTAAGCCCACTAGTTGTCTTGACAAATCCCATCTCAACACACACACACACACACACACACACACACACACACACACACACACACACAGAATGAAGGCTCCCTAATGAGCCCGGTGTTGGTATGACAGAGTGGCGCAGCAGTGCTAATAGTTGAGTTTAGCCAGCTGCTCAGTGTCGTTAACAAACCCTCCACCTCTGCTCACCTCTACTATGGCAGCTCTGCCCCAACGCTCTACATCAATTAGCATTTAATTAGCATTTTCCTGGGCAGAGACAAGGAGGAGAAAAAAAAAAATAAAACGTAAAGTGACCATGGCTATCGGCTGCAGAGAGATTCATGTTGCAGGAGCTGCAGCTGTGCTTCTGATGGAAATTAATCAGGAGTGTGTTGAATCTAAACGGCGCCTCTTTGTGTTGATATATGATCATGACAACATGGTGGGGCCACAGATATGAGAGAAAGAGAGTTAACCGAGACGTGTCTACAAAAGCCAGACAGGAATTTATTAATAATATTGTGCTTTCTGTCAAAGATCACAGAGAAACACAGACAAACTTGGCACCTTTAATGCTGCTGCTGCTCTTTAAAGGTTGACAGTGATGCATCATCTCTATTCTCAGCCACTAAAAAAGAAAAGTTTAGTTTTTGAGAAGCTAAGTTTTGGTGTGGATGAAAGAACAGAAAGGAGAGAAAAAGATGCATTTTTATCTGTAACTGAGGACAGGGCCTGTGGGTGTGTGTGTGTGTGTTGTGTATGTTTTGTATATGAGTAGACTCAGGGTCATAGGGGATGGATGTGGGGAGGGGGGGGTTTGAAAAACCACCTCTATAAAGTCATGGGACCAATTACTCACTTTAACAGGCAGTGTGGAGCCATATCACACACACACACACACACACACACACACACACACACACACACACACACACACACACACACAGACAGACATAATGCAATCCCTTGCTCCTTAACCTTAACTATCACAATTAAATGCCTAACCCAAACCTGAACCTTAAAACCAAGTCTAAACCCTCAAACAGGCCTTGAAGAAGCAAGAAGCGGCCAAAATGTCCTCACCCCAAAGGTCTCAAACGCAAAATGGTCCTCACAAAGATAGATGTACAAGTAAACACAGACACACACACAATGTCTGACGCATTTCTGCCTCCTCGCCCGCTCACATAAAATCTCCCTCTCTCCCCTGAACACACCCACATAACCCGTCACAAATTTACAAGCCATGACACTCCCCTCTCACACTCACATGTGTTGCAAATGTAAATCAATCTCACAACACACACACGCTCTACCTCAGCCTGCAGCACTACATAAATTAACCCTTCACACAGTAACCCACTTACAAGGTTAAACAGCCAGTTATGGACCTTTCTCTTAATAACATGCACACACAAAGTGCAGCGAGCCCTCTTATAGATACAGATACACACACACACACACACACATGAGATTCCCTCTCACATACACACTTGTGTGCACGCACACGCCACACACACACACACACACACACACACACACACACACAGTCCTACACACATGTGACAGATTGATGTTTCCAAAGCAGAACGATGTCACATCGATCAGTTTAAGACTTCAGACACACACCGAGTCTGTAACGTGCAATTAAGGAAATGAACACACACAGAGACACACACAGAGTCGTGTTTGCATGACTTTTGAGGACATTACATTGACTTACATTAATTTCCTGGAGACCCTAAACCTAAGTGTAACTGTTACTTGCCTACCTGCAACCCTTACTCGACCTAACCCTAAACCAAGTCCTCACCCTAAAATATGTTTTACGTTATAGAGACATGCACTTAGTCCCCAAAAGGAAGGCAAGTTCCCACAACGTGACTTCAAACAGATTTATGTCCCCACAACACATAGTAATCACACACACACACACACACACACACACACACACACACACACACACACACACACACACACACACACACAGTGGATTCTGATGTCAGATAATTTAGCACCAAGCTGAGGACTGTGTTAGAGCCAGGCTAACTCTCATTAGTGTCCATTTAAGTTTACGAGTCTCTTTCACTAACGAGGCCATAACCTATGCTGATTGTTGCAAGTTAAGAAAATATTCATGTCAAAATATTCATTTCACATTTAACTAACTTAACTATGCAGCTGGAATCACTGGGGCGCTATGCGTTAAAGGTGCAGTGTTGGCGGCATCTAGATGTAAGGCTGCAGATTGCAACCAACTGAAAGTTCTCCAGTGTGAATGAGAACTATGGATGCTGATGCAAAAATGCGACTGTTCCGCTCTAGAGCCAGTGTCTGGTTTGTCCGTTCTGGGCTACTGTAGAAACATGGTGGCCAGCTCAGTGAAGAGGACCTGCTTCATATGTAGGTATAAACAACTCATTCTAAGGTAACAAACACACAATGATTCTTATTTCCAGGTGATTTACACTTAAGAAAACATACTTCTCCCTCATTAATATGCAGATTTATGTAGCACAGGCAGGATTCTGGGAAGTTTCTATCATTTAGGTACAATCAGTCAACCAGTCAATCACCTGGAAGCAAGGCTGACTCATGACTGTCAGTGGACGGCTCTCTGGAGTGTAGGAGTGTCTTCTGACTCCTGTCACGCCATCAGGCAGCGTTACGTGTGGCGAAGGGGGCGGGTCTTCTGCTGGCTGGTGATAGCGAATCAGCTTCGAGGAAGGAGCGTACCCTCGTCTGCCTGCATGCAACACACACAGATAAAGGAGGTGTTGGCCATATAAAAGCTGTAAAGTGTCACCATGTTATTATATATTAGGGCTTTCTGGCAACAAGTGAATCAAAGGCAACTGGACTTAGATTTGTCTCTGAAGACCTTTCGCCCCTTATCCAAGTGGCTTCATCAGTTCGAACGCTACAGTCTGACTAGTCCCCACTAGTCAATGAATATGACCTGGATGAATGAGAACATTCACAGACATATATTAGGGCTGCAACTAACAATTATTTTCATCGATTGATCGGCAGATTTACTCAGCAAATGAATAAATTGTTTGGTCTACACAAAATGTCAGAATAGTGATAAATGGCCATGACAGTTTTCAAATTGCTTGTTTTCCAAAACCCAAAGGTGTTCACTTTATTGCTGTTAATGCTGCTTTAATGCTGTTTTCATGTCTTTATTGTTGTAACATGTAGTCAGTAACACACATAGGGATCTTAATATAAAGTATATATCCTAAATTGTATGTGACCATTATGAAGTGTCTAATCCAACATCAAACAAAAACAAAAACTGAAATCTTACTTACAGCAATATCTGATGTTTTTTAAAATCATGCTTTAACTGTTTTTAAAGCCATTTCCATTTTCAGAATATGTCCTCTTATATGTGCCACCAAAGTGCCTGTCTTACTAACCTTACTACCACTGTGCCTGTGCTTGAGTGCTGATTCATTGCATTAACACCAAACACCCAAAAGATGGAGCCAAAGAGCTGCATTTAAGAAAAGCTGCACTGGGAACAGATTAGTTTCTGTACCAGGATCTGTCATTCCTGAGTTTTAAGCTACTAAATATCTTATTTAAAGTAAATTAGACACCATTTGTAATGATTCTTCCTCTCCATGTTAAATTTCACAGTACAGCCAACACTGTCTCAGCGTCAAGTGAGAGCTTGACCTTTTAAGATAAGATAAGATAAGATAAGATGAACCTTTATTGATCCCCGGAGGGAAATTCGCGAATTTTAACGAGTTCCCCAGTAGCAGGATGTTGGTTCTTACCTCCTGCGTCGACCAGCCATCTTCGTTTGTCTCCGCGGCTGTCTGCCTCGCTGATGATGGCCACCAGCTCCCCTTTGGTCAGGTTCAGGTCCAGGTCCCGGCTGCCCACCACCGTCCCCGTCACCTGGTAGATCTTTCCAGAACCGTGCTTATCTGTTAGCTGCTTCAGACGGCGCTGAGAGGATGGACTCAGAGGCTGACAAACAAAAAAACATGACGCAAATGAATGTAGAAAAAAAATGTAAGGAAACTGAATACTGACAGCGCTAAAAAGGACAAGAAAGGTCTGACTAAAAAGGCTGTTTTAAGTTATTTTCAATAGAAAATAGACAACCCTTAGTTTCAGCTTCTAACTGAATGTAGGAAGAGCTAATTCTGCAGACTTTTCATTTAAACCAGAGAAGATCCTGCTGAAGGGCCGAGCCTTCAATCTGTACCTTAAATACTCTTAATGTTGATACATGTGACTGTGCCCCACTGGCTAGCTACTGCCGTCCCAACCTACAGTGCCATCATGGAAGCGTTGCACCCATCCTCTGGTTCCCCCTCAGGTTAACACTGTTAGCTCAGTCAGCACTGATGCCTTTGTTTTCACTGTTAGTGTCGTAAGCTACGAGCCACTGGATTAGCTGTCACCATGTTGACAGCCATGCGGAAACAATAGCAAAGCTCCCAATCTTGCATTTAGCACCTTTAAATGAGCTTTTCTTAAAATGATGAATAAAATAGTTGTTATCCTGAGTCATACCGCACATTGAAAAACAAAATCATGAAAATTAATCATGTGGGATGATTCATGGCATGCTGAGTAAAGTCGTACTTAGAAAGACAGCTTAGCAAAGACACCTGACGTGTGCTGGCACTGAATGTGTGAACATACCAGTAAGTGATAAAGAAAGCTGCAGAACAAGAAGAATATTCAGGATCTTCTCATGTGAGACTGATTTTGCAGTTACACATGAATGACGTAAAGCTACAAATATGATTTGCTGTAATGACTTGGCACATTCTTCAGCTTGTAAAACATGTTAGACAGTGATGAGTACAGCAGTTAAGAGCTGTTTAAAGTCTATTATAAGGTTATTATTATTATTATTATAACAAAACATGACATGTGCAACCTGCTCTTTCAGTAGGTTACCTCTGCAGGTTGCCTGGCAGGTTTAAGGAATGTGACCCAGTGCAACACATTTAACAGGTAGTCGAGCAGGAAACACAGGAAGCAGCGACGTGCTGTTACATACATTCATATGCTAAAGAAAAATGAATTGTTTAGCTAAATGAATATAAGAAATCAAAGGTGTAATCATGACATAATCACATGCAAAAGCCTGTTGTCAATCATTGTCCTCTCAACACAACCACCAAAACACTGGTGCTATTCAAGCTAACGTTAGCATCCTTTGTTAAGAGTACAGGCAGGAATTTATTTTTTGACATATTTGGTCGTTTAATAATGCCTGTCATTTGTAAAAGGTTGATTCTGTAGTTGCGCTAGAAGACAAAACTGTCTTAAAACTGAGAAGTAATCAAAGAGCTTCCAAAGGAGAGAAGATATTTTAGAGAAGATATTTTAAACAACCTCTCTGTCTTCTCAATGAACTGACACCTGTAGCTGGTTTTACTGGGGTGATGGCAGCTGCTACACTGGTCTGAAATAAACATCACTATACTTAGACATAACGTACAACCGTCAGGTGACTCCTGCTAATCACACATACATATTCTGGTCATTTTGCTCCATGATTCAATGTGTATTATTAAGTATATGGTCACTTTTAGTAGCTGCCAGCATCAGGCAGTTATTATAAGAGATCAATAAAGTAATGTGAGTTGGGATGAACAGCAACTAACTGCAGTGTCTTATGTGTAGTATATTTCATACAAGATGTTTGTGTTTCTTGTGACATTTTGTCCTTCACCTTCTGTGACATCTCTCTATTTCTGAACACGCAGTGTTGTGTAAATGTTTTGTACTGAACGTGCCAAATAAGTAGCTCAAATTTCTTGTGCACATGTTGCAGTCTGGATGTCAGGTGTTCAATGACAGCTTGCTGTGCTGACTGTTGTGTTGATGATATTGTTCTTTTAGGGTCTGATGATCTCCATGTCTGTCTATCTTTGACTTATAAAGCTAAGCCTGGGTTTCAGAGGGTTAATGAAGTAAAGTTATGAACAAACACACCAGTGATCTCCCAGTATTCTTGTCAACAACCCAACAAAACGCACTGCGATACAACAGCTATTTCAGCTCCGTCTGTACATACCTGGACAAAGGGAGCATTGAGCGTGTCCTGTACACTTTGACACAAAGTCTCTAGCCTCCTTGCCCCTTCCAGCACTGCAGATTCTGCCCACTCCCAGAATGCGCTCGGGTTGTGAGAGCTGTGAGGGAGCTGGAAGAAGAAATTAAACCAAAGCTTTCAATTAAACATGAATGAATTATATCATCATTGATTAGTGTACTGGAGAAATGGTGCCAATCATCTGTGTGGAAAACAAATTACAGATTACCTGTTGTGCAAAGCTCTGGAACAGCTGCTCCATGTCTGAGGACAGGTCCTTATGCAGACAGCTGAACGTCCCCAACATGCTCCAGATCATCTGCAGAGCCAAACCGTTAAACTGAGGAAGCTCATTGAGGAGCAGCGTGTTGATGGTCCTGTGAGGAGAGGACAGGTTACATGAAAGATGAAGTCAGCAATAACCAACATTTTGTATTTAATTAACATTTAATCCTTTCATCTGAAACATCCTTCCACAGGGTGACATCATGTACACTTTGATCATTCAAAGGAGGAGGCTGTAAAGTTGAGGACAGTCTGTTTGACACTGACTCAGACAGACTGGACTTTGTCAGTGGAAAAGTTCAGAGCCAAATAGCTGTAAATATTCAACAGCAGTGAACAGTTCATTACAACTAAAGTGGATCTCACTCTACTTCAACTGTTCAAATAAAAAACACTGCTTACAAATCAGACAAAACTTCAAATCACGCTGGGAGTCCAGCCTGTAATTTATAACAATCCCTCTTTCTCTCTACCTGTACGTGTTGGCCACAGCCTGCTCCTCGTAGCTCAGATTGGATTTGGCTTCTATCACTTCATAGTCAAGCAGCTTGTCCAGCCTTTTCCTGATCAGGTTCCTAGGGCCCACCAGGAGGTCCCGGAGCGCACACAGTGGCTTGTGGATTAAGGTCCTCATCCTCTTCTCCTACATGGAAGTATAGATGATGCTCATAGTCAGACAAAAGCTGCAAAGAGTGTGTTTACTTCTGATACTTGTGTAGTAGGACCACTGTGTAGACTTTAGTGGCATCTAGTGGTGTGGTTGCAGATTGCAGCCAACTGAATACTCCTCCGTACACCCTTCCCTTTCCAAGCATGTAAGGAGAACTACAGTGGCCTTCAGGTAACGTAAAAACGCCCTCTCTAGTGCCAGCGTTTGATTTGTCTGTTCTGGGCTACAGTAGAAACATGGCGGAGCAACATGGAGAACTCCCGATGAAGAGATGAAGGGCTCATTCTAAACTAATGAAAACACAACAATTCTTAGTTTTAGGTGATTATACACTAATGAAAACATAGTTATGATTATTATATTCCCTTTCTGCTAATAGATCCCCAGAAATTTTACACACTTAATCTTTAATTCCAATTAATAATGCAGCAAATTTACTTAGTATCTCTTTGTGTGGTATTTCTGGTTTAAGTTAAGTACAGAATTTGACTACTACGCACAAATGTAGGAAGAATCCACTGTCTGAGAGCCGTAGTGATCTCCCTGTAGCAAATAGGTGCCTTCTCTCCATCCATATCCAAGTCAAACTCCTCTGTTTTGCAGGCCAGGAACACCTGTAAACCAACAAAGAAGAAGGAGCCGTCACACCCTGCTCAGGTCTCTCATGCCTGTTGGGCTGATTTTGATTAATGAAAAGATTGTGGGATAACAGAATTCACCAGTGTGCTTTGTTTTGTAGTCTTTAAGGTTCAAACTGGTGGCCAGCAAGAAGGCAACTTGCATGGCCTGGTGAAAATAACTGACCTTATATGAGTAGGAACATGTGAAAAAGAGGGAGGATACAGTGCTGATCCTGTTTAGCAAAAAAGTAGTTTCAATGAGGGATAATTTTAGAGTGGAAAGGTAAACAGAAACTTGTGTTTTGACCTCAGGGGCCTTTGAGTTTACACAGTGTGACTCAGAAACACATGGCGACATGTTCAAGAATAAATATCCAGTTATGTCCCAATTATTCCACTTGTCCACTTGTCATAAGTCAGACAGTCTATAGTTCACATCTTTGGATGGGCTGGTTGGATCTGGATGGGGGAAATTAATAAGATATGCACTCTCTTCACCCTTCATTCAATACCCACAGATACTCTTAAGTAAGACACTTAATCTCAAAACTGTTGGTTGTTGTAGTCACAGTGAATATGAGGAATTGAATTAGTAAGAAGTAAATGTTGAATGTATTCAAAATTAATTCATCTACAGCTCAAAACATCCAAGGTATGATTTTCCCCTCAAGTATGACACAGATTTGATGTTTACTTTAAACATCCTAAGACTTTGGAAAAAACTGGACCCTCCCTAAGTAACAAGTGTCTGGAAACAATAGAAGACATGCAGTTATAATATGGAAAAGGTCATTTACAAAATCAGTAAGAACGAAAAGTGGTTGGAAAAAAGATGAGCCATTGACTAACAACGTATATGAAATATTAAATGGATCATGTTTTCTGAAGATGTTCTAATATACATAAAACAAATAGAAAGTCATTATCAGTGGAAGGCCTACTTTTATAATTAACCAAATGAACAGAAAGGAAATATATCAGTGATATGAATCCCAAGAAATGCAAAGTTCAGATCTGAATTTTCTAAAACTGAGACAGAAAATTAAACATGGAAAATGAGACAAAACAATCAAAAAGAAGTAGATGATATGTTTGGTATCAGATGCGATGCCTCAGACTACAGCAACATCTTAAATAACACATAAGATCATCCATTAGTTAGCATCATGTAGACCTACGTCAGCCTACCTGTAGGTGGTGCAGGTACGTCTCCACGTTCTCCAGGAGCTGCAGGATGCCGTGCTCCAGAACATAGAAGAAACCCTCCAGGGCATCAAACTCCTCGTCCACCAGCTGGAGCACAACAGAGACACGCATTTATCAGCCAATAGGATTAAAAAAGATGATTTATTCCACTGTATGTCAAGACTTTAAAAGCATTTGGAAAATACAAGATCACAATACAGATCCACACTTCTTAAGCTCTGTAACTGCTCATTAGCAGAGAATACATTTATGGCTCTGGCTCTGCATATTATTGGATGCTTGTGATTTTAATGTTCAAAGAAGCATATTCTGTGATGCATTAAATCACTCATCAACCTGTCAGCTACTGTAAATGCTTGAAATATACAGTACATACTACATGATTTGTATTTGCTTTGTTGTCAGATTTGACATATTGTTATATTTTTTCATATTCTATTGTAAATGGTTTATTTTGGGTCTATATTATGACTTTATACTTTTGCACTGTTTATTGTTATGCACCAAATCACCAAGAAAACTTCTTTGTATGTGCAATCCTACTTGGCAATAAGCCATTTCTGATTCTGATTTATTTCTTCAGCTGCAGGATCGGAACCTGTGGAATGATGCTATACATGGTTTGGGAGACTAAAACTTGAATTAATCACTAAATAAACACTGCTATACTTTGTCAACATGGTTTCTAGACATAGCTTGTTTTCATTCTCCATCTGAGCTGCTTGTCTACAACGTCATACAAAGTTCATCATTAACTTTTACTGATACACACATGAGAAAAGTGCTACGTGTCCATTCTGTCCTCTACGGATGGAGTTGCACTTATTTTACATCACCAAGTTCTTGCAAATAGCTTTAAAAGGCAGGTGAGTTTACAAAAAAATTTGATTTTTGCAGAGCTTCAAAGTGCAATTCCTTTATATTCCACATATAAGCAATGCAGCTGCAACCTACATACTGCATGAGAAATGTAAAACAGACCAAAAGGCAAAGTAAGAAAACGTAATCTTGTGAGGGACTGTTCATAACGAAACCACAGGAGACATGTGAGGATGCTCATAGGTGTGAACTCTTTGATCAGACCTGTGTAACTGTGGTAAAGCACAGTGTAGCAGGCCAGAGCAAATAGCACGTTCAATAAAAGGTTATATCATATTTTCTCTCTGCAGTTTAATCGCTGATTAATAATTAACCACAGCATTGCAGATGGAGGAAGGGTTTCTGCTGGAAGATTATCTCTAACTCAGAGGCCTGAAGAGTTACCTTCAGGTATAAGAATCCTGAAACAGAAGTGTTGTTTCTCTGTTTCTCATGGGTTACATTCAAATTTCTTTTTTTTTAATCATCTTTTTATTGCTTCCTTAAGAAATATGACTACAACAATCTAAACCATAACAAATAAAGTAATATATACATATAACAGTAAAGAATAATAAGTACTGTAAATTGAAAAACAAAATTCTAATAAATAAATAAGAAATGTACTGTATATAAAAACAAAACAATAATACTATTAATAAATAAATATAGAAAAATGAACAAATTAATAAAATAAATTCACACAGATCCCCAACTCCTACTTAAGGTTCTTGTCTCTAATGCCTAACTACAAACAAGTGAGTGTTCAGGATCAGATACAGAGCAGCATCCTGTAATATGCAGGTAATCCTGTGCTGCTCAAGGACCCCTGAGCAAGGACGTATTATTTAAACTTCTCTCCTACCTTCGGTGCCATCCCGGTCTCGTGTTTGATATGCTGGCTGAGCCTCGCTGTCTTCTTTGCGATGCTGTGGGTGTTGAAGCGGTTGATCTTGTCTTTTATGGTCAGGGTTTCTGTCTTCTTGTATTTGTCAGCTACAACCATAGAAAAAGAGACAGTTAATCTGGAGAACAGTATCAGTCTTCAAATTAAACTGGGACTCTGAACGACAGCCTGTATATAAAGATGGACGACATGCCTCTGCTTGCGCCCACTGTGCAGAAGTGAAGCTAGAATATCCCTGATACGGGAGCTGCCATCTTGAGATTTTCACGTCAATTGGAGTCAAAATCTGCTCTGTAGTGATCAGTCGGTGGAGCCACAGTACTGAGATCACCTGCATGAACCAATCGGGAGCCGAGTTGACCGCAGCTTGTCAGCAAGAAAGACACAGCTGTCAGTCATGACGTCCCACCCCCTTTTCATAGTTTTCATAGTATCAAATAGTGTAACTAAGTAAAATCAAACTCATCAAAAAAATGGACATTTGAACATACATCAGCATAAGAACTACCTAAAATGAGAGAAAACATCTTTAAGAAAACATTTATTTGACATGTACTTTGAATTTTGGGCTGCACGGTGGTGCAGTTGTTAGCACTGTCACCTCACAGCAAGAGGGTCACAGGTTCGAATCCGGCTTGGGGTCCTTCTGTGTGGAGTTTGTAAGGGTGGGTTTTCTCCAGTTTCCTCCCACAGTCCAAAGACATGCAGGTTAACTGATGACTTTAAATTTCCCGTAGGTATGAATGTGAGTGAATGGTTGTCTCTGTGTGTCAGCCCTGCGATGGACTGGCAACCTGACCAAGGTGAACCCCGCCTTTGCCCAATGTCAGCTGGGATCGGCTCCAGCCCCCCTGAGACCCCGAACGGGATAAACAGTTGCAGATAGATGGGCAGATGGTACTTTGACTTTTTACTCTGGCCCATGTCCCATCCACAAACATAAAGGAGGTGGGCTTTATGACCTATACTGCAACCTGCCACCAGGTGGCGATCAAGATGTTTTGGCTTCATTTCTGGGAAGCTGTCATATATCGTCCATCTTTATATACAATCTATGCTCTGAACAATATATTCACTTTTCAACCCACAAAGTTTTATAGAAGTACTACTGCCTTCCTCTACCTTGACCATAAAAGGGAATAACATTATATTTTTTGTTATTAAGTATATGATAATAATGGACACCCGTCTCACCAACTTCTCTGAAGCGTTTGTACTCATTAATACGACAGTTCAAGGCGATGGAGGTGTGAGCGGTCTGCTCCAGAAGGGAATACGCTGGGTGAGTTCTGTCCGTGTGTTTCTGGATGGTCTGCAGAAGGAGAGGGTAGCGGGCGATCCGCTGCACCGGCATCACCAGGAAGAAACTCAGAGAGGTGGCGTTTACCTCAGGCCTGAAGAGATGAACGGTAACAATGAACAGTCACAACTTCAGGAGCGAAATCAACAACGCTCACATGTAATTTTATGTTTGAGGCAATAGTAAATCCAGTGTGAAGCAACAGTAAATAATAGAAACCCACGCTGAGGTCTTGATGACTCTGACGATGTCGTTCCAGAGCGTCTCTTTCTGTTTGTAGCTGTTCTCCATCACTGTAACATGGCTGTAGTTTGCCAGGTATTCCTTATAGGCTGCCTCAATGTCTGACGACAAGCTGAGGAACGAATCACCTGTCAGAGAAGAAAAACATATATTGACATTGAGATATCAAGCTCGGAGCTCAATACTAGGGTAAAGTACAATTCAGTTTTCATTTTTGTAAGGACACGACTCACTTTAAAATGCTAACAGATGTTTAAAATAAATATAAATAAGAAAGGTGGCTCATTGTGTGAAACTCCATGTTCATCCATGTTTTCAGTGACGCTACTTTAAGAACAATGGACTGTGTGTAACAAACAACACTCTCTTGTTGTCCAGTTAAGTGTCGTCATGGTCATCATGCAGACAGTCATTTAATCAATACCCTCTCTGCTGAGAAACTACAAAATGTTGTTAAGGGGATCTGGAATAAAACACATCCTTTACTTTCACTACCCCCATCAACATCATTATTTTCTACTTTCAGCTGTATAACAAGTTGAAGTTTAGCATTCCTCTAATTTTGTCTAATGTTCTGCAGTTTTGCCTGCAGTATTTCTAGTTTCTTTTTTCGTTTTTTGGGTGCTATTTATATATGTATTTATTTATTTCCTTAAGAAGGGCATAAAAGGTGTCTGGAAGTCTGTTTTGTACAATGTGTCCCAGACAACCTCTAACTTTTCAACAGTCATCTCTTACTCGTGGTTTTTAGCATGTGCAAATAATGTAGAGCAGCAATAAACTGTAGTGTGTTTGCATTACATAGGAAAAGCACACATCACCACATGCAGAGCAGAGACCTTTGCTGAGACAGTGAATTTGTCAGTGTGAACTTAGATTCTCTCAGGAATGTGAAAACCACCTCTAATAACAAGATGTGAAGACTTTATCAGTTTCCTGTCAACTAGTGTGTCACAGCAGAGGATCTACGAAGAGAAAGCAGCAGCTATCTCACCACTTCCTGGTGGAAGGCTGAACAAGCTCAGGTTGTGAACAGGCCCTGCTCAGACCTGCATCTTGGGTGATTGGATCACAAGTGGACAGCTCTAAACACCAGTGTGAATGCACGCAAGGCTCATTGAGGAAGCACTGAGATACTGACAGAAAAACAGAAAAGTGAAAGTGAAAGATTTCTCCCTTACAGAGTGTCTCCAGGAAGAGCGGGTTCCCAGGCTGAACCTGCTTCTGGTCCAGCAGACTGAGGAGTCGACTGGACACGTCAATCACCTCCTCGATGAAGAGAAACATGCTGTCCAGGTTGGCTGGAGGAGGCTGCAGGGGAGAGGCAGACACAAAAAATACACTAATGACTAACTTTTCCCCATTTTCCCAGCATTTTGTGCTCATCCATGGCTTTATCTCTGCAAAGCCTGATTCCAGCATGTTTGAGTCCTCATTTCAATACCAGAGCAACTGAGAGTCCTTTATCAATTTCTGTCATTTGCACAAATATAACCCATATTTATGATATAATGTGATTTATTTTGGGAACTACAAAACACTTAATCCAAAGAACAACATGGCGGAACAAGTGGGAACACTTATTCAAAAGACAAACATAAAATATATATCAAAAAGATAAATCACTTTAAGCACCTAAATGTAATAAAATATACTGATGGCTCTACTAAAATTTATTAGCTAAATAAGCTCAGTTACAGCAGGTATTTCAGTTTTTATAGGCATAGTACTATTAGCATCATCAGCATCATGTCCATCCAAAACTGAGTTTTTTCTGCTCTTCTAACAATTGTTTAAGCTATATTCAAATATACAAATTAATGTCTCTTGGCAAAAGTTGAATCGAAGGCAACTGGACTAGATTTGTCCCTGAAGACGTTTCGCCCCTTATCCAAGTGACTTCATCAGTTCGAACGCTGCAGTCTGACTAGTCCCCACTAGTCTAGACTAGTGCCAGAATGAATATGACCTGGATGAATGAGAACCTTCACAGACTTAATGTCTCTTGTATAATATAATACTATGTTATATAACAGCATGTGTGTCTGGTCTCTTACAGGAAAAGTGCTGATGCACAGCTGATAAAGAGCTGTTTTGTTTAGCTCCGTTCTATTCTAATGAGAGAATAGTGGGCACTGCTGCAGCACTGAACAAACCAGACACTTTCCTGTCTCACAATGGCACCATTCATCCTACTTATTCGATTTCTCTGTCCAGTCGTCCTTCACTGTGCTCTCTTTCTCTGTCTGTCCTTCCTCCATCCATCATATTGTGTTACCCATATCTCCAATGCCCCGTTCAACTCTATCTTTCATTTCATTTCCAGACATTTGCGTTTTGTCTTTCAATTTTCATTGGACAATGCCACATAATGTAGACAAATCTCTGTGTTACAGTCTCATCTCATCAACTGTTCCTCTATTCACCAGTTAATCTCCTTCCTTTAACAGGTCACCAGCCCATAATTTAGCCCTTCCACTCCTCCTTTCTATTTCCATTTCATTCCCATTCTCTTCATCCACCGTTCCCTCGGTGTGTTATCATTTCCATGCTCATCTACAGCTCAGTCCTTCCGGCCCATGAAGCCTGTTCCATTACATTTTATTAGGCCTCATTTCATTACCGCCGCGATAATAAATGGTTATTTAGCTGTAATAAGCAATACCTCAGACGTAATGAAAAGCTAACGATGATAAACCACTGAGCAGCCTCTGCACAACACTTCCTCTGGATGCTACGATGCCAATTCAACATGTAGTGATTACTTTTTAATGAGAAGGGTTGTCCCACAATAAAAAATCTAAACACAGAACTAAACATGCTCTAATGTGATTGACAGATCTTTTAATACTGCACCATGCAGCTTCTTACTCAGCTAAATAAAACATCACATTGTTTCTGTATAATTTTGACATGTACAGAATTTGCACCTAGAGGTTATATGTGGTGGTAGATGAGAGGGAGAGCTGCCTCATGTGTGACAAATATCTAAATAGGATCCGCTCGCTTAGCTCTTCCTAAAGCTCCAGGAACAGCTAAATAATATTTACCTCAAAATCAGATATGTGGTAGATTTCATACTGCAATCTTACTGTAAATATTTAATATGAGTATTTTTCCACCTGGACCCTATTTTTCCATGTCTTTGTGTCTAACTGACTTATAGGGACGACTATTTGTATATATATTTGTGTATATATTTGTTTCTGAAACTGGTCCAGTATTGAAGGAGAAATCAGCAGCTGCTCACAGGCTGCAATATGGTGCTATTGGGGCAAGCTGTCAGCGTCATTTACGTCCACTAAAGTGCTTGTTTTAGCCATGACAGGAAGTCTCATTGTGAAATCATTGTGTGCCAAGCCAGGCAGAGTTTGTTGTGTTGGAGTACAGGAAGTGTAGCTCCTTGTTATCTAAAAGATTTTCAATGTCATGGTTGAATATTTAGATTATTTCCACAATGTGGATGAGGTCTTTGAATTTGATGGCCGCTCCTATTTATTTGAGCCAGAGTATACGAATATTCAGATTTCTCCTTGAGCGGGACTTAGACACAATAACAACCAGACCGGAGAGAAGAGAAAGGTAAGAAATACGTTCAAACTCTCTGCAGGTTTCTTTCCATGATGCTGTCAGACATTTATAATAACAATTTGAACCCGTCAGTGGCTAAAACAAGCATTTTAATTGAGGCAACTTTACATTGATGCTGCTCACTTGCCCTTGCAGCTTGGTTAGCAGCTGCCGTCTACACCTCAATACTGGACCAGTTTCAGAAACTGTTGTCCCCTTTAGTCACAAAAACATAAAAAAATAGGGTTCAACTTGAAAAAAATGAAGTTACCCACAATCTGTCTAGTGAGTTGATACAGTACCTGATACCTCATACTTTTGTATTTGTGCTCCAATTTAATAAATTCAGATAATTTACTATCTTAATACCACAGTAACATTTTTTGTAGTAGATGCCACTTTGAGACATAATGCAATGAAAAAAGTAAATTAAGTTAGTTTACATTTTAAAAAACACAATAAAATAAGTTTCTTTTATGAAAGACTCAAAACATTCTGCACACTGTCCATCAGTTGTCAGTAGCTGACAATACAATTAAAATGAAGACTTTATAGACATGGACAAAACAATCCAGATTTAATGATTAAAGTTTCCATAACAATGCTGCTAAACACGACACACAGTTTGTTCATACCTGTAGTTTCTGCAGGTTGCTCCTGATGGTCACAGTGCTAACCTGCAGCAGTCGAAGGTAATTCCTCTCAGACTGGACCAGCTCCTCTATGGCCAGCATCTGTCTCTGGGCTGCCCTCTCTTTAGCTGCTGCTTCCTCATCCTCACGCTTCTGTCTGGCCTCTTCTTCCATCTCTGCCAACCTCTCCTCTGATATCGAGCTATCCTCAGAGAAACTATCCTGCGAGGTAAGTTTTACATCCGTGTCCACAAGTTCTGAGGTCTCTGCCGGTGCCTCCACAAACACAGACACATTCGACTCCTCCTCTATCTCTTGTCCAAACCGATCTCTGTCTGCGGATCCATCCGTCTTCTCCTGGAGCTTCTCTTTCATTGGCTCTTTCTTGGGGACCTTCTCTACCGCTCCGAGGGGAGACAGAGCCGGCTGAGGGAGAGCTAGTGTGAAGGAGGGCTGAGGCCTCCTGGGCACCTCCATGTTGGAGATCACTGTCAAAGAGAAACACAGCTTACATCATGTTTTTTTCATGTTTTCTACTTACAAATAACATCTTCATAAATAGCAGGTTATTTATCTTATTCATGGTCATCTTTCCAATATTTTGAAAACATTTTTATTGATATTTACACAGAGTATATTTAATTTAATTTTTGTTATTTTATTTGAATTATTTTTTTTTTAATTACTGTGGTTCTAGGGCTGCACGGTGGTGCAGTGGTTAGCGCTGTTGCCTCACAGCAAGAGGGTCGCAGGTTCGATTCCGGCTTGGGACTCTTCTGTGTGGAGTTTGCATGTTCTTCCCGTGTAAGCGTGGGTTTTCTCCGGGTGCTCTGGTTTCCTCCCACAGTCCAAAGACATGCTGTTTAGGTTAATTGATGACTCTAAATTGCCCGTAGGTGTGAATGTGAGTGTGAATGGTTGTCTGTCTCTATGTTGTCTGTCTCTATGTGCCCTGCGATGGACTGGCGACCTGTCCAGGGTGAACCCTGCCTTCGCCCAATGCCAGCTGGGATCGGCTCCAGCCCCCCCGCGACCCCTAACGGGATAAGCGGTTGACGATGGATGGACTGTGGTTCTATATTGTATGTTTGATACACATATTTATAGATATTTGTTATTATTATTATTCATTTATATTACTGGACATATATTAATTTTTAGCATTTTTTTATGCTTATATAAAAGAGCAACTGTAATGTCCCAATTTCCCCCCGGGGATCACTAGTTGAAGTAAAAGTATTTCTGATTCTGATAGAGTTGAGTATGGTTAGAGGAAAAAGATGAACCCCCTGCTTAATAATTTCAACTGCACTTTTACACTGTGCAGCACTCACATCTGAACAAGATATAAGATTTCCCCCTTATTAACAAGATTCTCTGAGTTTTCAGTGTGAAGGTCAACTGCTGCGTGCTGTTAAATGTCCTTATTCCAGTGTGGACCAGATGGATCACACTGATGTACAACACAAGACAAAAATGACAAGGAAGGGCAAGTCAAAATTTTACAATTAAATCATACATTTTCTTGCATTTCCAAGAAGTATATGTTGTGGTGACAAATCAGCTTTAATGAGAAGCTTTAGCATCGGACGTGGAAAGAAAAAAATACTTTAAAGTCCCAGTGAGATGGAAGCTGGAGCATCTTTAGCTTCTGTACTGTGACGTATAATCCAGTGAACTGGAATATTTGAGCGTTGTACAGTTACAAGAAGGACTGAGATCAAATCCTTCGCATTTGATTGGATCATTAAAAAGTGGGCGGGGTTAGAAAGTAGTGTTGGGTGAAAGGAGTTATGACCAGTAGTTGGAAATCAGGACACTTCAAAAGCTAAAAACAGGGACTGTATGAACCAACCTGAAAAGATCATCGGCATCAACAGGATTGCTGGATGCAGAGGTTAACTTACTGTAAGTCCTCCCCTGTGTGTTTCCTGTATTAACACCACTATGTTATCCAAACAGTGAAAGATACATGTCAGAACAGACACATTTACGTGACTGTAGGAGGATGTAACATGTTAAACTAGTTAAAGACAACTGCCATGCTGCTGACACTCAGTATTACGTACAAAAACTTTTCAGTTGTGTCTGCAGTGAATGTACGAATGTATGTATGAAGAAAGTTACTGTCATAAAACCTCATTCTCTATTTTCTACCATCTGTCTGTTGTTCACAAACAATAGTAAGGAAAGAGTTCAAGATAAGCTTTTCCAAACACCTGATGGTAAATATACGCATCTCCCACATTAAATTCCCAGAATTTCAAGGCAGAAAACATAAGATTCCTGATTTGGATTTAAGGTTTATCACTTGGAAGTGAAGTGAACTTATATCAGTCATCTCATATCAAGATGAACTCCACAAACCCCCCGACAGCAGCCGATGTGATGGCTTTGTTGTATTGTTGACTTCACACAAACATGCAGAGAAGGGAGACGTATTGTCATGGAGCCACTGAGCTGGAACACCACATGTTGGCCCACCGGGAGGCCGGCAAGCTGCTTACAGAGCGACTAATGCTGCCACCGCTGTGACAATTAGCCACTACATGATTCAGCTGAACAGCCCTCTGTGGCTTTAAAGGACAGACTCTAATATCTATTTCTGACACAGTGATTAAATTATAGTGTCCATGTGAGGAGTTACTCATGACAACATCAGCAACAATGCTCAGAGTTTCTTCCATGCATCATGGTCCGTAAGGTTGGGCACTTTTCAGTTCTAGTGCTGGTGTGACTCCTGAGTTTTACCACTGATAGCAAAACAGCAGCTTTGTGATACCTTACAGCAGGGGTCCCCAACCACTTGGCCGCGGACCGATACTGGTCTATGCGTCATTTGGATGGATACAAATGACATACAAAAATACATACAATGGATACAAAAATATTTTACTGATTAGCAGAGTTTGAAAGACGTTTTCTTTTGAAAAAAATGTCGAGATACATCAGTCTGTGCGTCTTTGCCTCTTGATACATGTAAAGACGCTCGTCTTGGCCTTAAAAGTATGTTTAAAACAACAACTCTGCTGGTGTTCTGGATTAAAATCAAGGCAGAATACCCTGAGATCACAAAAACAAGCACTGAAAACCCTGCCTCCATTTCCAACCTCGTATCTTTGTGAAGCAGGGATTTCTGCAGTGACAGCGACCAAAACAAACTTACGGAGTAGACTGGACATAAGGAACACACTTCGGGTGTCATTGTCTCCCATTACCTCTAGATTGGACCGGCTTGTTGTGTAGAAACAAGCTCAGGGCTCCCACTAATTCAACATAATGGTGAGTTGTATTTTTTTTTTTGTTTGTTTTTTGGCACAATAAAGGTTGGGGACCGCTGCCTTACAGTCCATTGAGAATTATGAACATGATTTTACACTTAATACTCCGGTGTACGGCTGCAACTAACAATTGTTTTCACTGTCGATTTAATCTGTCAATTACTTTATCAATGATACTATTAGTAGTTTGGACTATAAAACCTCAGAAAATGGTGAAAAATGTTAACTAGTTTTTCCCAAAGCCTGAGATGACGTCTTCAAATGCCTTATTTTGTCCACAACTCAAAGATATTCAGTTTACTGTCATAGAGGAGCAAAGAAACTAGAAAATGTTCACATTTAAGAAGCTGGAATCAGAGAAATTTGAGTCATGATCGATCAAAATAGTTGGCGATTAGTTGACAACTAATCAATTAATTGTTGTTGCTCTACTTTGTGTACTGTTCCACAGACACATTTCAGTCGGTACAAAAATAATTCCACATCCAGCCCTAACAGTCTGAAACTGTACAACTACCTATTAACCTGTTGCACCAATGCGTTATTAATTATCTCAACTTCATCTGCATTAATGTTTGTACACAATAAAAATGCTGTGTTTGAATGTGTGAGCTCCTGCAATAATGTCACACAAACAAATCTTTTTACATTTGATTCAACTTTAATGAAGGCTGTAGTTTGCAGGTCTGTTAAATTGCATTGGGTTACACTGACAGGTGTTTCTAATATCCTCCACACCAAAAAAATATTATTTAGTCTCCTTCTGTGCTATTATTATTATCTGAATGGTCACACTGGATTGTACATTTCAGGTTCACCACTTTATTGTTAATGTGAGTGTTCATTTTGATCTAATTTTCCCACAGATTTATCTTTTCCCTCCAACAAAGGGTTCAGGGGTTTAGCAGCATATGGTGACCCAGAGTTGAGGACAACAACTAGAGCTGGCTCTCAAACCTCAATACTTTTTTAGTACAAAGAGAAATTAATCTGCACCACAAGCTGGCACTGAAGGTACTGTAGTTCCTTATTTAAATCAAAGTTTTCTCTGATCTAAACTTTAAGGCAAAGTTAATGACAGGCTGTTTGTGTTTAGCCATAATTTAACATTTAAGAACTTTGGCTTATTTCATTTAACGAAAAAGGAGCTTGGAGAAAAACATGTTTAGAAGTCTAAAACTAAAGTATTCATGAGAGTATTATTTTTGTATTGGAACCAAAACCCAGGTATTACACTGGCATTACCTATAACCTTTCTAAAGCATTACATTGCTACAATTACACGGCAAAAACAGATGACTAAGTCACAACCTGATGCAAAAACTTTCTTTACGTCCCAATACAAGAGCTCCAGGCTGAGATATCTGCTGCCCGCAAGCAGACCAAAACCACAGCGAACTGTCCACCATCCTGACGACAGCCGTGTGCATTAGAGTGACAGAGTGTCATTAAAACATTCACATGTGATCATGCTAGCATTACCTTGTGCAGAATCCCGGATATAGCTGTGGTGAACCTCGATCTCCCCTCTGTGTTGTTGTGCTCTGTCCCAAGTGAGGTAGAAATCTGCTGCAGAGGAGACGCTGCTGCATTGAAAACACACACACTCAGACACACACACACACACTGTGGTGTAACTTTCTCCTGTGACTCAGACCCAGCAGGCTGCTGCTGGGCCTCATGTGGCAGGAGTGACTGAGTGTATATTCACATGTGTGTGTGTGTGTGTGTGAGAGGAAAACACAGTGTATAAGTGTGTGAGGAAAGGGGGGATGGGAGTGGAAAGGAGGGTGGGCCGGTAGAGGAAAAAGAGGGGAGGGGGAGGAAAAGGGTGGCCACACACACACACACACACACACACACACACACACACACACACACACACACACACACACACACACACACACACACACACACACACACACACACACACACACACACACACACACACACACACACACACACACACACTTGTGCTGCTGAATAAGCTGACTGACTGCAGCAGCTGGTGGGAAGAGGAAGTGGCACTCACCCAGGCAGATGCTGATTGGCTGGCAAGTCACACAGTGGAATGAAGGACCAATCGGTCAACAGCTAAAGAGGTTTCACGAAATGCTGCACGGACCAATGAAGACGGAGCGTTGAAGTGATTGAAGTTTTCCTCTCACAGGAAACAAAAGCACGGTGGGACGTCCCATCCTCCTCCAGTTGCAGAGGGATTGTCTGGATTTTCTGGTGAGACGTAACAAAAAGAGATTTACAGCTCACTCCTTTGGATTTTTTTCAGCCGGAAATAAAAAGATTTATGGTTGTAGTTTATTTCAAACAATTAAACAAACAATTAAAGAAGATGTGTGACTGTGAGTCCACAGCACAACCATTCACCTTCATTTTATATTAAAGAGTGAATATCTGCTGTTAGTTAGAGACTCCTGTCTCCATACAATGGAAGAAAATTTTACCTGTGGTGGAAGAGGCCTTTAAAAAATGCACCTGAACAAGACAAGAGCTTCATCTATAATCTCATACTATGCACTACATACCCAATATACTGTATGTACTATCATTCAATATACTTTCATGTGAATAAACAGTAGTTTTTATCTTTTCGGATGCTCTGAGCAATAATTTACGTCGTCACTTCCTGAGAGCCTCCTTGCTGGTTGTAGATGTGTAACCATGGTAACCCGAGCCAAACTCATGTGACCAAAACGATGGTTTGTGAGAATCAAAGTTTTTGTTAATTCAAAATATATTTTACACCCATAGCAAGTATTAAAATTTTGACTTGATGATGGCGTTAGATAGAAAGTTAAGGGATCATCAAAGACGCTCCAAATTCATCACAAGGGGGGTGTGAAGGTCCGTAACAAACGTCACGGCAGTCTATCACATAGCTGTCACATTTCATGAAAACCAAAGGAGATCACTTAAGTCACTGTGCTCCATCGTCTAGTAGGAACCCGTCGATTAGCCGTTGGCATATTGATCTGGTTTAGTTAACATTTTGTGCACGGTGGTGCAGTGGTTAGCGCTGACGCCTCACAGCAAGAGGGTCACAGGTTTGAATCCGGCTTGGGGCCCTTCTGTGTGGACTTTGCATGTTCTCCCCATGTAAGCTTGGGTTTTCTCCGGGTTCTCCGGCTTCCTTCCACAGTCCAAAGACATGCAGGTAAATTGATGACTCTAAATTGCGAGATTTATCTGAATTTTAAGATAAGATAAGATAAGATATTCCTTTATTAGTCCCACAGTGGGGAAATTCACAAAAAATTGTTCACAAAAATTTAAATTGTTCTCTACAGCCTGGGAAAATGCTGCTTTTGTGATATGCAAGACTATTTAGTAAGAGAGAAATCATCTTTGCATCACCTGATAGCAAACTGGAAAACATATTCAAACAACAAGACAAGACATAGTAGAATCTCAGCGACTGCTTCAGAAGTTTTGGCTCCACACCACATGATATCTGTCATCTCTCACAATAAACCTTCCTTCAACAGACAAACCTACAAGGTGGAGATTTAATGCTGACAGAGCAGAGAAGGATGCAATCATCACTGCTTTTATTTTTACTTCTGTCATCTTTACTTAGATTTTAGATCTTTTGTTAGAGGATGAGTATATCAACACTGGACTTGTGAAGTTTCCTCAAATGGCGTCTCATGTGCCTATGAGCACTGAGATTAATTAGATTAAGATGTTAGCTTGAACCCTGAGACAATGACGGGATTCGGTCTGGAATGACGGAGGCTGGACGGCAGCGGTTTATCTTCATTAGTTCAGTATGTCACGGAGGAATGCTGCAGGATGGGATTCTTTTATCAGCTGACTCATGTTGTTCTGACAACAACTTAAGGTGTGCTGCAGAAAAATAAGGCTTATTCAAAGTGACAACACACTTCAGGCATCAGTCCAACTCTCTTCATTGAACTATGAGAGCAAACATCTTTCTCAGAGCCAACACCTTCCCAAAAACACTCCATTCCTCGAAAGCACTCAGGGTACCTCTGCCAAGGCTGCAACAACTTCTGACATTGTTCTGTTATTGACAATAGAGCCAGTCTGAGAAATTAGGGAAATTAGGGATGCACCAATCGGAGACTCAGTATCTGTTCGATACAGACCAAAACTCACCAAACTGGATCTTGAAAAATAAGTATAAAAAGTATAAAAAAGTTATTTTAGTAAGTATAATCTGACACAATACTTTAGCCTAAACTATCAACACACACTCTACACTGGGTGTTGAGTTATATCCAGTATTTTGCACAGGAATTATAATTCCTTTATTATAACCAGATATAAATTTTAGCACATTAAATTTCATTATGAATGGAGCTGAGCGATCAAAAATGTGGCTAAAAGCAATATTGCATAACTGAGTCATGTTTTGAGCTGTTTATTTCTTTCTTTAGGGGAGTTATTAGAATATTCGATTCACAATTTGAGCTGATGACATTTTTAGATACAAAGTGCATCCATACAAATGTATTATTAACACCTTAGTTGTTTAGAGAGGGAAACAGACAGTATCAGATTGGTAACACAGTGTTTGCAAATACTCAAGTTTGAAACATCTGATATGAAAAAGTGGTTTAGAGCCATCGGTATGATAAATCAGCCAGGTTGAAAATACTATCGGACAGTTTATTGTTAGACTGTTTAAACTCTCAAATATCAGCGTGTACAAATCTTACTTAACACATCATGTGGTGTATAGCCCCTCTTGGACTGGAGATCTTTTTAGTTAACAGATTGACAGATTGACAGACTGATTGATTTCAGGACTGGAGATTGTTTTATAGCAGTTAGAGAGTGACTGATTTCAGGACTGGATATCTTTTTAGTTAACAGTTAGAGAGTGACTGATGTTATGATTGGATATCTTTTTAGTTAACAGTTAGAGTGACTGATTTCAGGACTGGATATCTTTTTAGTTAACAGTTAGAGTGACTGATTTCAGGACTGGAGTGACAAGATGATTCAAGAAGAGTCAGAGCTGGGTGGAGTGATGACTTGGTAAGAAGGCTAAATCTAGGACTGCATTTGCTGTAATTGCAGGGCTGGTCTGGCTGCTGGGTTCTGTACACGTATGTCTTCACATAAAGACATAGGCCCACCACTAAGGCCTTAATCCCTGACTTAACTAACGTCACCTGGTAAATGGTTGAGTGTGAGAAGCTGCAAGGGCTTGAGATGGTATAAATATGAATGGGACAGCACTTAGAAGCAACATATCACGTTACCTCCCATTATGTACTGTTGTGGGGTTTTGTTTTACGTTTTTATAGCCTGATTTGAACCTCTCCAAGGTTCTCGCCTTATAAATCGAGTGTTAACTGTCAATCAAATTCCTGTTTTTTTCATTCTTAAGCAAAATGAAGGGAACTGGTTGATGAATAAACCGGGTGTGTGATATAGTATATATAATGTTGACTTGCCAGGTATATTATACCTTGTATAATATATAATATAATATAATGCCTCTGATGTGTTTATGTTCCATCTTAGATACTACATGTTACCGTTTCTGTGTAAATGTAATATGACTGACTGAACACCCATGTGCTGTCCTGTTTAACTTTCTCTTTTAGTGCCTCCAGGCTTCCCCTGATAACCCCTATTTAACGTCACAAAGCTCTGAACTATGGGAAATTCCCTCAGGCAAAGTGTGCAGAAATACAGACTTATGAAAAGTGTGCATAAAGGGCTCAAAATGTCTGTGAGACAGCCCTCAAAGATTTTACAATCTGACAGTGGGCCCTTTGCAGGAACGCACCTCAAAAGTCTGAGTCCATGAGTGTGGACATTGGGGTTGGGCCGTAGCTTGACTTTGGTTGTGTGCTAAATGGGAAATTATCATATTACAGTCTGATACTAGACGTGTGATACCAGCTATCTGGGGCAATGGTCCACCTTGGGAAATGATGGCTATAAAATGGTCAAGATTACATTACTTTTTAAATTCATAACCAATATGACCTGTCAGAGTTTGACTCAGATTATTGCTGTAATGCTAATGCTCTTGGTCAAAGTGGCAAGGTCTGTTAACAACCTTTATCAAGGTATTACTGCAGTGACAAACAGCTGAGGAAAGGCGAGATGGCTGTAAATGACAACAGTGATGATCACATCCTGCCAGCTCAGTCAACAGTAACCACCCTCCCTGCCAGATTCTCAAGTCGCTGCAGCATCACCCACAATGAGTGAAGGATTATTTTAGGATGCCTGTGAATGACAGCAGATTAAAGGTGCAATCACACCTTTACTTTGTTGTCTCTGGTCTGTAGTGGATTACATTATGTGGCCTGTGCTCACCATCTGTTAGACTATTAGTGACCTGGCATCACACTGGGGAAGACTTACTGGCAAAGAGGAGTGTTTCAGTATATGAAAATATCTAAACATGAGTATTCTGACTTTATTCTGATGTGTGCTGGAGGATAAGCAACATCTGATAGTTACACTTTTGCTAGGGGTGTGTATGGGAAGGCATTTGCCGATACGATATGTATCATGATGCAGGGGAAGCGATTCATGATGCGGCAATATTGGAAGCAAGATTTATATATATTATATATATAAATCTAATTTTAGAAAAACTGTTATAGTATAAAGATACCTTATATAAATGTATAAGTAAAAAAAGGTACTGTTGAAAATGGCTACAATGGGGACTAACATCAATATGCATGAATACAACTGGACTCACTGGATCCACAAAAGCAATTCCAAGACTGGACTCCAGCATGCAGACGTACTCAAATACACCATGTTACAATAGGTGAAAATAACACATTTGTACTGCACTGCATGGTTTTTGCCCCATGTGATTATCATAAAGTGGGCATGTCTGTAAAGGGGAGACTCGTGGGTACCCATGGAACCCATTTTCATTCACATATCTGGAGGTAAGAAGTTGACCACATTAAAAATGGCCATTCCAGTTTTTCATATGATGCCAGTATCTTCACTCTAGCTTTAAAACCCACAATGTTCCCTGCGATGGACTGGTGACCTGTCCAGCGTATACCCAGCCTTCACCCAATGCTAGTTGGGATCGGCTCCTGCCCCCCTACAACCTCTAATGGGATAAGCGGTTGCAGATGGATGGACGGATGGATGAGACAGCTACAACCTACGAAAGACATAATAGCGACCAGGTCCATTTGCGGGCTGTCAGAGTTTTAAGAGGTTAATTAATAATCAATACAGCATTTCAGAGAATCGATATAGTATCGCCAAACACAATATCGCGATAATCATATGTATTGATATTTTCTTGCACTCCTAATGCTTACAGGCATCCTTTCCTAAAATAAAAATATGCCGCAGAAGAAGAAAAATAACAAAAAAATGACACTGACAGCTCACAATGCATAAGTAAGTTATTCAAGATATACTCGAACTGAGTCAAGAAAAAGTCAATAAAAGTCATGTGTCCACAAACTGAGAGGAAAACACTTCCACAGCAGAGTTAAACAAATTGGATGTTTGTTTCTTTTTTCAAATTACAGTCCTAATGGCTGAACTGTTAAATGAGGAAGAAGAAGAAGTTATCTACATCCACCAGGATGGTGCCCACCCAGAATGACAATAATGATAAACTCTATTAATATAATAAATAAATATAATATATAAATATAATAAAGTATTACCTTTGTGGGTTAGGTTTCTCCTCCCAGTGTAGTTCTGCTCCACAAGCACCACAAAGAGGAAACCGTCATGGTAACCTTGGCCTCCTAATAATCCCTGGAGAACCAGAATAAACACATTGAGTCAGACTAAACATCATTGTTCTTATCAGTAGACTCTGTGTCTGGTCTAGACAACCACCAGCTATCTCAGGTCATCTGTCACTTTGCTTTAAATCAGATGAGAAAACCTTAAGTTTAATGGAGAGTTAATGTGAATTAATGAAGCAGCTTCACATGTCTTATATTATACACACAGATTTCCCAGGTAACAAGGCATGAGGATAACATACTTCCTATTAAAATACATTTTGGAGACTGTAAATACATGTTTATGGTTAACTACATCAAATGTGTCATCATTCAGAGTTATATGTACACATCTGACACACACTCGATACTGTGTATAAGAGGTTTATATTAAATATGTGCACACACCCCTCTTTTGACAACCATAGCTACACGTGCAACAGGTGGATATACATATATACAGGAATGTCAGTTCACCCTGAAGCTGCCCCTGGTGTAAAGGAAAGGTTTCACAACAATCTCGTCCACCATAAAACAGCACCTTAGTTTGTAGCACCTGCTTTACAATAATGTGGACTTCTCTCTGTTAACGACACGTTATCTGCTGGAGTAAAAATGACACCAGCAAGACAGCATTTGCTTGTTTTGATTTCACTATAAATGAGAGGAGATGTGGGCGGAAACCATTCAACACGATACTCGGATTTGTTCATAATTTCAAGCATTTTCCTCGCTCGTGTTTTCAGCTCTCTCCCCCGGTAACGGTTAAACTACACAGCCTGTTGGCGGATTTTAAACGAACAAAATCTCGTTAGCAAACTGCCGCAGAGCGGGATAAACAGGGCAAACCCCTCGTTCAGGGGGAGTAACGCGGTCTGTCTGCTGCCTTGTGTTTGGGTAAAGACAAGCGAGAAGAACAAAGAAATGTGAGAAGAGGTTTACCTTTCTGTCACCGTCCCCCCCCTCACGTATTTAATCCCGCTGTGATGTCCGGAGCTCTCAGCGTTTCTGACATTGAACTCTCGTTCACCTGTTGTCATGTCAGCAGCCTGTCAATGTCGCGATAATAACAAACGAACACGACGTCCGGTCATTACTTTATAAAATAAAAGCCTTGTAAAACAACAACATCCGTGTTTATTTCAGAGTAAAAGCCGAGCAACCCGTTCATCAATTTAACAGTGACTGAAAATATAAAAAATAATCGTCCATTTGTATAATTTTGTACCAGAGTCACGAAAACAGTAATAAATGTATTTCTAAATTATGTACTTATTGACTGTTTTTGTAAACCCTTTTTAATTTCAACTATCTATTGATAGATTAATATTTCATTTGTAGATTATTTTAAAAATTCTTAATTTTATCGCCCAAGTCCATTTATTCATAGGTTAATAAAATTTTGTAAACACATTTATAATGTATATTTTTATTGTAAGTTAGTTATTAATCAAATAATTTCACCAATATTTACAAATACAAGCTAATATTTTCGTCTCCATAAAAGAAAGCTTCCAATGGTATAAATCTTGATTTAGTGGCACAAGAACAGGAACATTTTGCTTTACAGCAGCACAAAAATGTATATAAAAATGTATATTTACATATATACATACATGCACAAGCTAGTAAAGCATGATGTGAAAAAATATACTGTATAAAGATGTAAATGTAATATGTACAATACATACAATGCATGATACAAATGTTTAACACCTACTTGACGAAGTAAAGTTTTAGAAGTGTATCTGTCCATTAACAAAATGTTTCTGCCTTCATTGAAAGCAACCATATACACAAGTATAGTAACATATACAAATACATGAGAACAGAAGGGAATAAAGTCACAGTCAAATGAGAGAAAGTGGGTAAAGTTTTGGTTTTCTGTCAATCAATTTTATTGATTTTGTGTATGTGGAATTTTGTGCAAACCATAAACAGCTTGATTAAAAAGATAACATTCAGATTCTGTTGTGTTGTTTATCAAATAAATGAAAAAATAATTTGATGAATTTTCCTATAGAGGAAGTCCATTCACTCACTGGGTGCGTGTTTACTCCCCGCCGCCAGGTGGCGCCACCGCCGCTACCTCCCGTAGTACGTCAGAGGTGAAAGGTCACGAGTCTGACAGCGCCACATGCATAATGTTATGTTGTTGATGCTGGAAAAGCTCTTATTTCTTCAAGCTGTTTCTTCCCGGTGAGTTTATACAGTTTTCTTGTGATTTTATTAGGTTTCAAAGCTTTCATTTCCTGTTTCGAGTCATTGCAGCGAAATAGCGAGGCGATCCTTGTAATGTAAAGCTAAGCTAGCACATCCAGTTCCATCTACGGACACCGTGTAGTACTTCTTCAGCCGCCAACACATTCGTTATTTACACTATTAAAGTACTTTTAAAGCTATATGGCCTGTCTGACTTCATGTGGGTTGATGTACTGACCTTGTAAAGAGCAAAGAGAATGAAGAAATGCTCAAGCAACTGGCTAACAGGCAGAGTAAAGCTGAACTATTGAAGAGCTAATTCAAAATATGATAGAAACCCTGATTTTCATTGGTAAGGACTGTGTCCGTTAATGGATTCATGCCATGTAGTGGCTGAGGACATGCAGTAATGTCCAAGTCCAGAGATGCCTCCTCAGTGTTCAGTCTTACTCTCATGCTATTGAAATTATAATTACACAAAACAGGACAAAAACCTTCTTTCACATTTGTGAATCTGAAGTTAACAAATGTTTTTTTTTACTGTAGAAATTATTGAAACAACTCATGTTAGATTTGTTCAATTTCTCAAAGTTTATGAGCTTTATTTGTCATGTGTCAAAGCAGAGCTGTCATTGGCAATCTTTGGTCTCAGGTTCCTCCAACAATGCACATAAAATAGTTGTATTTAAAAGTAAAATCAAAGTGGTAATTTAAGGCATAAAGCAGTAGGTAGATAGATAGATAGATAGATAGATAGATAGATCTGAAATATGAAAAGTATATAAAGGTAAAGTCTCCACACAAGAGCAGAGACCTTAATCCCAAAATGCTTCAAATCCAAATTAGTTTTATATGAACAGAGCTGTGCCAAAGACTGGTGTCCTGGTATTTATGACTGAATACCTCAGTATTGCTAATTATAATTTAGGACTTTGTGTTGGTGTTTATAGGATATATTCCATAGCAGGAATCACTGGAAAGCAGCTGTTTTATAGATGTGATTGGTCAAGCAGGTAGAGGACATTTACACCAGCCACACTGAACTATAATATTGAACTCTGAAGCTATTTCATCCTTTTATGATAATTAAAATCCCAGAAAGTCTTCTGGTGTTTTTATCACAGATCATAGTGTCGTGACATATCACCCAGATATCAGTAAAAGTTTTCAATACTGAATGTATTTAATTTTTGCTGTTTTGCAGCCTTTGGGTCCAGACTCAGGCTCTGTGTGTTTTCAGTCGGTCCTGAGGTAAAATGCGGAACTTGAAGCTGCTGAAGAGCCTGCAGAGCTCGGAGCTGCAGGGTCCAGGCTCCCCGCAGTGTTTATCTGTACGGGCTGACACCGGCTCGCTGCTGGTCGCTTCTCACTACTCCATCACAGAGTACGACCCTCGAACCGGCCAGGTGAGGATGATGATGTACTATACCTGTCTCTATGTCTCAGGAGGAGATGGGGTTTCCCAACACCGTTTACACTCAACTTTACAGGTTTTTTATTCCATTTTGGCGTCACACTTTGTTTACTCATTAATTTTAGCTTTATCTTGTTGGGGGTAGTAGTGTGTTTAGAGATGAAATTTTAACAAGTAATAAAGGACAGATGCAGCATTTCAACTTGGAATCAACATTCTTCTGTTTTGCTTTGCAGGTGGTCAGTGAGGCCTCGTTGACATCTGAGGGTTTCCTCCCGGAGGACGGCAGCGGGACGGTGGTTGGACTGCAGGACCTGGCTGAACTGGAGTCAGCTTGTTTGGCCACAGCTGGTGGAGATGTCGTCCTCTTCAACTTCAACACCTGCCAGGTTAGCAGGGCAGAAAAGATGGAATGTTAGACAGTAGGGTTAAGGTTAGAGTTACAGATGTGCTTTATTGATCACAATTTAGGAAATGATTGAATTGTTGAATAGAGTTAGTCTTTGTTAAGTAGGTAAAATAAACAGGAAACAACCTTGAACGAACATAAGTTATGACATTAAAAGGATGCCAGTTAGGCCTCAGGGGTTTGGGAATAAAACAGTGCACCCAGCCTCTCCTCATCATTGTGTTACTTGTATGGTCTCAGGCTCAACCCTGCTTAGTTTAAGGGGCAATGCATTATGTCACTGAGGGTCATCACAAAATGTATGTGCTCATGTTCCACAGTTGGAGTGTGTTGGCAGCGTGGACAGTGGTCTGACGTCAATGAGTTGGAGTCCTGATGAAGAGCTCGTCGTTCTCACCACTGGTCAGTGTGCTATACAATTGTCAAAACATGTTATTTATAAAAACGTTAATTTGCTGTTTGAAAAGTCTCCACCTGAAGTTAAATGCTTTGACTTGTCAGTCAGAGAGCCCCCAGTGGAACTGAATGGTCAGTCTGTATCTGCATCACTGCACACAGAGCAAATCATCAAAAATATGCAGATACAAGTCTATTCTTTATGTATTTGTAAAGTTGCTTTTATAAAGGATGAGAAGCTGGTCTTCATAGTGAGGTGGTTTATTACAAAGCAAAGTTGAGAAATCTTAATGTAGCAGAATTTCTATGTTTGAAAACTGTGAAAGGTGAACAAAATTTCCATATTCTTTTTTTTTTATAGGATGGATGATTGAAATACACTGTTGATTAGATATACATATGTAACCTTAGTTACAGGTCACTGCTTCGTTAGTTGATTCTTAGTTAAAGATGTTAAACAGTGTTTCAAATGAATAAATCACTAATGATTTGTGCTCACAGGTCAGGAAACGATCATCATGATGACCAAAGACTTTGAGCCGATCACTGAGGTCGGAATCCACCAGGATGACTTTGGGGAAGGTACGGTGGCTCCAGATGTTTAGATCAGTGGGTCCCTACCTGAGGGTCAGGCCACAGAGGATCACAAGATAATTTATAGGAATATTAATATTATTTATATAGCATGTTTCATCTAGTGTATATTGATAGGGTTCCTGCGGGGGTCTAAAAAAGTCTTTAAAAAGTCTAAAATCCAATAACCTGAATTCAAGTCCTCAAAATGTCTTAAAATATCACGAAATGTCTTAAATCCAACTTTGGCAGGTCTTAAAAATTAATTAACGTTACTTTTATTTCAAAAGAAATACATTATCTTGCTTTTAAATGTTTTGTTTTTTGAGCTCACTGTAACAAAACAATATCCAGAAAGCGTTTGGAGCTACACCTGCACTAAAAGCTGAGGTTCTCTGGACTTAACACTCAGTAATGAAGCATCAGTCATATAGCAGCAGTGACCATATTGATGTCGGTGTCTTTCATATCCTTATTGCTTTCTAGCCAGTATAGATGTGATGTAGGTCTTAAAAAGCATTCATAGTGACCTTAAATTGACATGAAACAAGTCTTAAATTGCATTCATAATGCTCCCAAAAAGGTCTCAAAAAGTCTTAAATTTGACTTGTTGAAACCTGCAGATACCCGATTGTGTGTATTGCAGGGAAGTTCATCACGGTGGGTTGGGGGAAGAAGGAGACTCAGTTCCACGGCTCAGAGGGGAAACAGGCAGCACAGAGGAAGATCCAGGTCGGTGTTCAACCACAGAAACAGCAAAGCTTGGAAAATACAAAATGGGTTAAAAAAATGGTTGAAAATTTTGTTTAACATGAAAATATTGTGAATGATGTAAACATGCACCCACAGGAGGTGCAGCCAGCTGCAGCCTGGGACGACCACACGCCACGGGTAACGTGGCGAGGTGATGGTCAGCTGTTCGCCGTCAGTGCCGTCTGTCATCAGACCGGAGCCAGGAAGGTCCGGGTCTGGAACAGAGAGGGAGTCCTGCAGGCCACCAGCGAGCCCATCAACGGCCTGGAGCAGGCGCTCTGCTGGAAGTAAGAGTCCTGTCAAAGCAATTAATTACATTTTGCTCTTTCCCAAGTGCAGAACTGTAGAAATGTGTGAAAGATCCTGGAGATTTTCCTGGATAAATAATAATTTACATTAAGGAATAAAAGAGAAAATATTAGAGGTGTGAATTTATGTTAAATATTCTCCTGCTGTGTCAGACCGTCAGGCAGTCTGATCGCGAGCTCTCAGCGTCATCCCAACAAACACAGCGTGGTTTTCATGGAGAAGAACGGACTGCTGCACGGCGACTTCACCCTCCCATTCAGCAAAGACCAAGCTAAGGTACGTTCAGCCAAACATGACTTGCATACAGTTTTTAGAAATATCAACTAATAATCTGCAGTTTGTGATTTTTATTTTTCAAAACCGTTATAAAAAACTGATTGTGTGTGTTTCAGGTGAAGGATTTGCTGTGGAACAGTGACTCCACTGTTTTAGCTGTTTGGTTGGATGACCTGACTGCTGGAGAGGACGGACAAGTCAACACTTACAGTGAGTTCAGCCAAAGTTGTAGACTCTCCCTCAGGACAGTCAGTGTCATTTTGAACATGTTGGACCACATCAGTGACATTAAATCCCTGCTGTAAGAGTCCAAATCTAATTGCACAAGACATTTTTATTTTACTTTATTCTGTATCAACAGTGTTTTGATGAAAATGTTTATTGCTTGCCAAGAGAAGTTTGTAATTTATTGTAATGTTACTGTTTAATACAGGGGTGTCAAACATACGGCCCGAGGGCCGGAACCGGCCCGCCAAAGGGTCTAATCCAGCCCACTGAATGACTTTGCAAAGTGTAAAAATTGCAGAAAAATATGGCTCAATTCTGAAATGCTTTATCACATTTATGACATTTAATTTAAGTTAAAATGAGTCTGATTTTTGACATAGAAAGCCAAAATGTCAAATTTATTATCAGTTATCATAGAAAGTCATAATTAAGAGAATTAAGTCAAACTTTTGACTTAAACTCGGGGAGTCAAACTTAAAAGATACGACTCAAAGCTATGTCTGTTTAATGTGAAAACTGAGATTTTAATTTGTCATGGCTCAGTTTTGGGATATTTTGTCAAATGTGTGACTTTTTATGGGACTGAAGTCCAGATTTTAAGCCAAAGTTAGGAGATATTAAGTTGAATTTATGACTTTTAGTGACGTTAATTTTGCAGTTAAATGCCCCTCTTTTTGTATTTTGGGCTGGATTTTTCATTAATTGTGATTGTTTTCAGGATGTACAGAAAGGGGACATTTGGAGACCTGTGTTGTTATTTAGAGGTTACTATGCAGTGGTTTTACTGTCCCACTGGACATCATACTGGACTGTATGTGGCCCCTGAACTAAAATGAGTTTGACACCCCTGGTTTAATAGCTAAAGATGACTTTATTCATGAATAAATTTAATAAATGAATTATTAAATAAATGCAGTCTGTGCTCCCTCCCTGCAGTCCAGCTGTGGGTGGTGGGGAACTACCACTGGTATCTGAAGCAGAACCTGGACTTTGGCAGAGACTCTCAGAAGGCTCCGGTCTGTGTCTGCTGGGACCCTGAGCGCCCCCTTAGGCTCCACCTGGTGACCCGGGGCTGGCCCAGCATCACCTACGACTGGGGCTGGACGACAGAGAGGAGCCCTGGTCTGGATGCCACCGACAACGCTAACGTGGCGGTGATCGATGGAGGTAAAGGCCAACGAGACAAGAGGACGTGGAACTGTGGGGCGATTCCAACATGATGTTAATATTTATCTAAACCCCTCTCAGATAAAATCCTGGTGACAACCTTCAGGCAGTGTGTGGTTCCTCCTCCCATGTGTTCATCTGAGCTCCAGCTGACCTCGCTGGTCAACCAGGTGACCTTCCTCTGCCAACCTCAGAGGACCAATCAGCTGGCAGCGTTGACCTCTGATGGACAGATCTCAGTCTACGGCCAAGGTGGGTTACACCATATTTAACATAATGACTGCAATCATCACAATGAATGTGAGTGATGTTGATGAATGTTCCTTCACCCGATGTTACAGATTAACAAATGACAATACGAGTGGGCAGAGTAAAACATAAGGAATCTTGACACACACTGATCTATTTTGTTCTCTTTATTTCACCCACCAGTCTGTCCAGATTCAGCAGAGCAAGTTCACAAAACAGCAGATGGCTTCCGGACGATGTCTCGCCCCCTGGTTCTCCAGAAAACCTTCAGGTAACAACTGTCAGTGCTGCTGATTTATACTATCTGAACTTCACCTGATCAGTCCCTGTCATGTTGACTTGAATCATTTGCTGCTGGTGTCCAGCTTGGTAGCTAAAGATGCTAGCAGTCTGATTAATGCACATTTATTTTTTAGTTTTGTCAGCGTTTCTGCAATGAGCTCTGATTTTCCTGCAGAGTGGCTGTACTCCAGGGTCATCCTCTGGCCCTGCGGCAGCTGCTGTGGCTGGATGACGAGCTGTTTGTGGGTGTGAGCTCCAGTCTGCTGCCGACCTCCTCCACCCTGCTGATGCTCCACCCTGCTCGCGATGCTGATGACACACTCACTGTCAGGTCGGCAGGGCTGAAGTGAAAACACTGGAGTGGAGTTGTTGTCTTATTACGCCTACAAATGAACTAAATTTCACTGAATCTATTAAAGTGATTTATTCCACGGCCGTGTTGTAAATCAGGACTTAGCACTGTGTTTTTATGTTTCAGGTCGGAGATAGAAGTGGACGGTGTTGTGGTCAGTATGGTTCACTACTCACAGACTGGCACTGTGGCTCTACAGCTGGAGGATGGACAGATCAGGAAGCTGCACTGGGGTGAGTCACCAACACTCTTCTTCTTCTTCTGCTGCTGAATAATGTGTTTTGCTTTGTGGTGGTTTGTTGGAAAATTCTGAAATCTCAAATGATCTATATCCTTAAAAAGTAATGAGTAATTTCCAGTTCCGTTTCTCTGACACATATTGATGCTTGCTTTCATAACCGAGGAGAGTGTTATAGTTGAAGACTGTAAAATGCATTATTTTACAGAAAAATGCATTTTTATTTATTTCTGTGTAGATGGTCCTGAGCTGTCAGTGGAGGATTGGCGAGACTCCAGCAGATGTAGCATCAACTTCCCTGTTCCCTGCGTTCAGACGGCTCTCTGCAGCATCAGTGAGGAGGTACAAACGCACATACTCATAATTACATGATTAAATAGAGGTGAGTTCTTGTGTGCAGGCCTAAATACACATTTCTATTTGCTTTGACTTCATGTCTTCAGGAATATCTTCTCGGCCTGACGGACAGATCCCACCTGTACGCTGGAGACACAGAGGTACGCTGTCCAGCTCTTTCGGGATATTCACCACCAGACATGGCTGCTGTGTTCATAAACGTCTGCTTCTTTCTCAGCTGGCCTCCAATATTTCCTCTTTCGCCGTTTGCAATGATTTCCTCCTCATCACCACAAACTCCCACACCTGCCGCTGCCTCCAGCTGAGCAGACTCACTGTTAAAGGTAGTGTTCAGCTGTTTTTTCCCACATACGTTTATGGTAATATTAGAAAGAAAGAAAGAAAGAAAGATATTCCTTTTTAGTCCCACAGTGGGGAAATTCAGTTTTTACACTCTGTTGTTCACACAGTACATATACATGCGTCAATGGAGAGATGTCAGAGTGAGGGGGCTGCTCCTGACAAGCGCCCAGAGCAGTTGGGGTTTTTTTTCCTTGATCAGGGGGAGAAGCCCTAAGCCGTCCTTATAGGTAATATTGGCACCCCTCCAGAACCATAGGGGCCAGCATCTGTGCTGTGTACATTTTATGGTACAGCTGAGTTGTATGACCTTTGACCCCACAGGGCTGCAGGCGGCCTTGGCCTCCGATGGAGGTCAGAATGATGAGACACTGCGGCGGGTGGAGAGGGGATCCAGGATTGTCACTGTGGTACCACAAGACACCAGAGTGATTCTGCAGGTCCGTTTACCATAGACAGACAGGTTGCTACGTCTATTTTTATGACAAATTTCGGGTGTGAATTCTGTGATTTATTTTGGCGTGTTTGTGCCCAGATGCCTCGGGGGAACCTGGAGACGGTGCATCATCGAGCGCTGGTGTTGGCTCAGCTCAGGAAGTGGTTGGATAGGTGAGTTTGATATTCATTTTCATTCATATCACCTGCTTGTTTTTTTTACTAGTGTTGAGGGTCACATCACTTCTGAATCTCCTCCCAGACCAACACTGACCTAAACTACGTCAAACCAACCTCACATCTTATTTATACTATTTATACTTATCTTACATCGTATTTGATTTTTTTTTTTATCCCCCCCCAAAACATACAAATAAATAGATTACTAGATCATATATAATATGGGCTCTGTAGTACAAAACCACAGTACAAAATCAGTGATGTCCATTGCCATTACAGCTGAACAGTTTCTAAAGAAGATGCAAAAGCTGTCATATTTTTTGTCTGTTATATTATAATTTTTTTAATATTATTATAATTATTATATTATAAACATAGTCTTCTTGATGTAATTGATGTAAATGTGATGATTTGTTGCCTGATTCTAAAGCAGAGAATAAACAACGTGTTAGAATGACACCATACTGTGTCTGTGTCTAAACATGTTTTTGTTGTTTTCAGTTTGAGGTTCAGAGACTCCTTTGAGTGTATGAGGAAGCTGAGGATCAACCTGAACCTCATTTATGACCACAACCCAAAGGTACAGAAAAACTAGAACATCTTTATTTTGTCCACAGCAGGCAGTTTATTAATGTTAATATGTTTCAGTAATTTGACTGTTTCTGTCTCTGACCCATACGGATTAAAGCATAAAACCAAACACGACACCGTGTGAGTTTCATGTTTCAGTGCCCATCTGTTCCCGCAGGTTTTCCTGGAGAACATAGAGACCTTCATCACACAACTCAACTCCATCAGCCACATTAACCTTTTCCTCACTGAGCTCAAGTAAGACTCTTTAGATCTGCAGCAGTTTTTCAGTTTCAGAAGGAAAAACAACCATTGTTTAACACGTATTTTACCATTATTGTGCTATTTTTCTCGTTCTTTGGTACCCAGGGAGGAGGATACAACCAGCAGCATGTACCCCCGCCCTGAGAGCAGCCCGGTCCAGACGCAGTCTGTTTCTGGGCAGAAGAAAGTGGATGTAGTTTGTGATGCTTTACGAAGTGCCATGGAAGCAATGGATCCAAACAAGTCAGTGGATACTGGAATTTATTTAAAAACACAAGCTTACAAATTGCAAAATCCTGAGACTTGGACTTTGAAATGTCCCCTAAAGTCTTAAGACTTGACTTTAGCTTGGTTCAGAAGACTTAAAAACTGGCAACACACATGCTATCAGTTAAAAGTAGATCGAGCCGTAGTGGGATGTAGAACGATGATGCTGTCAACCTTCCAGGTTCTTTCTATCCGTACTGACGACCCATGTAAAGAAGACCGTTCCTGAATTAGAGATCGCTCTGCAGAAAGTCCACGAGCTTCGAGGTGAGCAGCACACTGATGAAACTTAACTACTAAACTAAACTCTGTTTCATGATTTTTTGATTCCTCATTATGTGCTGTGTTTGTCCAGTGAACCCTCCCGATACTCCCGGTGCTGTGAGCGCTGAAGAGGCATTGAAATACCTCCTCTTCCTCGTCAACGTCAACGACCTGTACGAACACTCTCTGGGAACGTACGACTTCGATCTGGTGCTCATGGTGGCCGAAAAATCTCAGAAGGTACAGAACAGGAGATGAGGAGGAGGTCTTCATTATCTGGTTTTACTTGACTTACTTAAGTTATAAAGTGCTTAACCACACAAATAAAAACAGTGTATATCAAACACAATCAGTTGTATTAATGAGGTCATTAAGTAAAGCCCTCATTTCTGTTCGTATACCACTCTAATATTTTTGACCTCTGTGTCTTACAGCATGAAGAAGTTTTCAAGGACATGTTTTGTCCTTGTCAATATGCAGATTTATGCTTAGACTTACACTACAAGGCTCCAAAGTTTAGTTCACATTACCAACAAATTATGTATTGTTTACTTTTTCCATTTCCAGAAATGTTTAATAGATTTCAAACATTCAGCACCCAAACATGCTGCACCAGCATTAATTATTGTTTACACTCATTATATAACTAGGCTGTGATTGGTGGATGAATTCATATATGTGTTAATTTATTATCCCTGCAGGACCCCAAAGAGTACCTCCCCTTCTTAAACATGCTGAAGAGTCTGGAGCCAAACTACCAGCGCTACACCATCGACAAGCACCTGAAACGCTACAAGAAGGCCCTGCATCACCTCAGCAAGTGTGGTCAGTCTCAATATTTCTGCCAGCCATGTTTACTCCTCTTCATCTTTTACCAGGAGGACTCGTAGCCATGGGTAACGCCCATGCAAACGCCCCTTTTGATGACAGCTTTGAAGTTGTTATTCTGTGTGCAAGTTGAGAAAGTTTGTGCTAATGTCTTGTGAAACTTGGCTGTTTGTTTCAGATGAAAACAAGTTTACTGTGATGTAATGAGTTTTGTGCTTTGTATTCAGGAGAGGAACATTTCCGTGAAGCTCTGCAGCTTGTGAAGGAGCAGAAACTTTACAGCGAAGCTCTGCGACTGTACACAGCAGACAGCGCTCACTACAAGGTACAAACACAAACACAGCTCAGCAGATTTTTCACCTAGAAGTTATTCAACCTGGTAGTCAGGCTATCAGTGCTATATATTTACTCTTATCCAAAGCCATCAGTTGTGTGTTCATTAACTTGTGATGAGTCATTTTTT
The DNA here is from genome assembly GCA_947000775.1 of Pterois miles. Lineage (NCBI taxonomy): Eukaryota > Metazoa > Chordata > Actinopteri > Perciformes > Scorpaenidae > Pterois > Pterois miles. The sequence goes on from CAMQGK010000193.1 coordinate 5,532,323, forward strand.
TTTTTTTTTTAACAGTGTAACTATTAGGGCTGTATTGAATAGTTTGAAGCTTCATTCGGAACGTTGACATTTTAATTCAATCATCTGAATGGTCCACAGCTTCTGTTTTGTCTGTTCATTGTGTTTAAACTCAGTTGATCAGGCTACACCACTGTTAATTTTGGCAGCTATTTTAAATTTAGTCTTATTATTTTTAGTAAAGTGTGTCCCCTTTGACCTTTGACCTCTAGGCCCTGAGCTGTGCTTACGCCGAGCACCTGATGGAGCAGCAGCAGGCGGAGCAGGCCGGCCTGTTGCTATGGCGATGCAGAGAGCCAGCCAGCGCCCTGCAGGCGTTCGCCAGCAGCTCCAGTTGGAGAAATGCCATCTGTGTGGCGCAGCAAATCCCACTACCACCCGACCAGTTAGCTCTGCTGGCCAGGGACCTGGCAGGTAACCATGACGACAGGTAGATGGCCTGAAAAGACTGAACGAATGCAGGTTATGGTATGTAAATTCTGTTGGTTTCCTTCCTTTTCTAGAGAAGCTGACCGAGCAGCGACGGTACTCAGAAGCTGCTCTGCTGTTGGACCAGTACGCCAAAGTAAGATCCTCTGCAGCAGGAAGCTGCTGGACAAAATGGCTTCTAATAAAGCAGCTTGCTTATAGTGGAAATCATCTAAAATTACTCACTCTTACTCACTCTTTTCCAATAGGACTGTGAGGAGGCCATCTTGGCTCTGATCACAGGCTCAGTCTGGGAGGAGGCACTCCGATTGGTCAGTAAAAAAATGTTTTGAAAAATTGTTCATTTTGTTTATTCATTGATGTATTTTTAAATTACCATGAGGTATTGTCTTTGTCTGTTTCAGATTTACATGTACAACAGACAGGACATCACTGAAACCAACCTGAAACCTGCTCTGTTGGAAGGTAAGGAGAGTTCGGACTGGCCTGCTCAGACATGTGGCTACCCAGCTGTTTATCTACCATTTATTCCTAAACAGTAAAGGAAAAGGGTTGAACAGAGAGGCCAAAAAATCACTTAAAGTCTTGTGATAATGTCTTGTTGTGTTGTGTCAGCTGTCAGCACCCAGACTGGGTTCCTGGAGGCCCAGGTAGCGACGTTCACGCGTCACAGGACCCGTCTGGCGGTGGTCCGAGAGCAGAAAGAGAAGGCCAGACTGGACATGCTGGGTGAGAGGAAGTCAGGATGAACAGTATCTGAGCGAACATGTTTGTTTTTGGTAATTTTATGTCATCCCTGTTTAGGTCATACCAAAATTTTTACAATATTAAATGTTTACATCCTGTATATATAAAAGGAAGCTGTAAAAAGCTTGAGCTCTATAAGAAAAATTCCTATAGTGCTTTTTTAGGATTTTTTTTTCAATGTAATTTGGGTTTTCAGAGTGAATCATACAGTAGAAAAATATGAATAAGTATTAAAAATACACTGAAAAAATAATACGTATATATAAATAAAAAAATAATAAAACAAATCAGTGTTTTACCAGTGAATCATCATACATCTCTAATTTTTGCAAATTCTGTTCAAATAAAGGCAAAAGAAAAATGTATTAAACATAAATAAATTAATAAATACAGATACATAATAAATTGTAATAATAATAATAATAATAATAATATACAAATAATGGAGTGAGGGAGGGGAAAAATGTCAATATGCTTTTTTGAATTATTATTTTATATATATATATTTATTTTAAGGCAAAAACAGTCAAAGTGTTCCTATTTCTCAGACCAGTCATATACAGTAGTTGCATCTGTATCCTCACTATGTTCCAGTCATATTATCACCACATTATGACTAAATATACTCACTACAAACAAGATCAAGAGAGAAGCCAAAAAGAAAGGGATTAAACAGTGATTTAGTAGAAAAGATATTCTACCACTGCAATTAAAACCTAACTTTGCAGTAACCTTCTGTGCTCTCCGTCAGATGAGGACGGTCCTGATTGTCCTGATGCTGAGCTTTACTCTGAAGCCAGCAGTGTGATGACCGGCTCCAAATACTCCCAGAGTAACTCACGCATCTCCTCGTAAGACCAACACAAATATCTGACAGAGTCTGGTGATTTCCTCACTGTGACATGTAACCCATGTGATTGGTTCCTGGTTTAATATCGATGCTCTGCCTGCAGGAGATCATCAAAGAACCGTCGGAAAGCAGAGAGGAAGAAGTTGAGTCTGAAGGAAGGAAGCCCGATGGAGGACAGAGCGCTGATGTATGCTCTGGGGGAGATCCTCACCACGGTGGACAAGATGAGAGGTACAAACACTTAAAGGCTCTTAATCATTTAGATTAAATTAAATCTAATTAATTAAATTACCACCATTCGGTCATGTACAGTAAAACGGAAGGGAGCAACCAGGGATTGAGTTGACAAGACAAAAAAAAAAAATGTATCCTGAATTATCCTGATTGTCATTCGTATAGAGGAAGTGCACGGCCTGCTGAAGGCCCTGGTGCTGTTCCAGTTTGACAAACAGGCGGAGAAGCTGCAGCTGGCCTACGAGGAGGCTCTGCAGATGGTGGAGGCAGCGGTTCCTGAGGTGTGGCCTGAGGCGCTGCAGAACAGTCAAGCTCCGGTAAATAATATACTACTGCAACAGCATTCTTTAGGGTTCAGCATTCAGAGTCCTCAGTAAACTCCAGCACATACAGAACTCTACTACTACTCCACTCACCCATTCCCCGTCACGTGATCACATCACCCCTGTCCTCCGGAAAACTCCACTGGCTCCCTGTCCCACAACGCATCCAGTTCATAGTCCTTCTATATGCAGGATTAAACTTTTTCTATGAAGGAATGAGGAATGAGATAGCAGTTATGTTCATATAATTTTAGATTTTGAAATATTCTTTGTACTTAACGTAACTGTGGTCTCATTCTTGCGTTTCAGCTCACTGGGCCAAACTCGACTGCAAACAGCATCATGGCTTCCTTCCAGCAGCAGCAGCAGAGACCTGCAGCTTCACAACAAGGTCAGCAGAATGTGTGCTTTTACAGGTGTCATCTCTTTATCTCACAGCTCGCTGCTGATGCATATCCGATCAGTGGCATAATGTGAGTAAACACTCAGGTTGTAAAGACAGTAGGGAATCTATGGAAAATCATTTTTTTCAGGTGCTGCATATGACTGAAATATCATTATTTCTCTCATCATTTTTTCTTTGTAGCTGAAGTCCTGATGCCACCAAAGATGAGAAACGGTGTCAAGTGGAAGCTGGCTGTTCTGATGTAAACTAGTCTTGTTTTAATTTTTTTTAAAGTGTAAATTCAAATGGTAATTATGTAATAAAGATTGAGTTAATGTCTCCTCTGACCAAATGTGCTATTATTTCTCTTGAGTTGACAAACTTAATAACATGATATCACATCCAGGTGTTTCCAACAACAGTTTGATGTCAGAAAATGTTTGATTGATTTTATTGAACAACCTTCATTCTGCACCGACATTCAACCATCATACCGGTTTTAGTTTTTAGGGCTAGACCCTAGTCAGTACTATCTGAGAGGGCAAAACCTTTTATAGGCTCACTCTAAGTAAATTAATATATGATAGCCTTTCTACAGGAGCAGCCTTTACTATTTATTGGACATTTTATTCTCTCCTATTAGCATCTTTGTGTGATTTCCAAAAAGTACACAAATATCATTAACAGTCATGTAATCTTGAACCTAAGGCAACTACAAAAAGGAGCCGATCCCAGCTGGCATTGGGCGAAGGCGGGGTTCACCCTGGACAGGTCACCAGTCCATCGCAGGGCACATAGAGACAGACAACATATAGACAGACAACCATTCACACTCACATCCACACCTACGGGACATTTAGAGTCATCAATTAACCTAAACAGCATGCCTTTGGACTGTGGGAGGAAGCCGGAGTACCCGGAGAAAACCCACGCTAACACGGGGAGAACATGCAAACTCCACACAGAACTCCTCCCGGAATCGAACCTGCGACCCTCTTGCTGTGAGGCGACAGTGCTAACCACTGCACCCATCTGTAAACGCATTGTTTTAAATTTGAAAAAAAAAAGGTGTTAAAGTATATACATATAATATTGGTAAGTGAAAGCTTTTCTATATATGGTAATTTTTATTGTTTGAAGATATTTTTATTACCACTAACATGTTCATTTATGCATTCTAGTTTCAGCTTTTAACAAAAAAGGAAGAAACATTCAATGCAAGTTCAATTGTTATGTCCAGATGTTGCTACCAAATCAAGGGAGATATGCAATATAAGTAAATTTATTAGTTGATAATATTTTAGTTCAGGATAATTAAAGTTGGTCATTTCATGTCAAACATAATCAATCCTCCACCAAGAAGCCTTCCTTGAGCTTGGCCAGAGATCCCATGCTGCCTGTATGAATCCTCTACGTACACTACAGATGTCAAACTGCTTCAGTAAAAACGAGACGTGCAGAAGTCGAGTTTGCAATGTTATGATTTAAGCATAATTTTTATGCTAATTGCAGTACCTGTGAGGGTTTCTCGACAATATCTGTCATTGTTTTGTGTTGTTAACTGATTTCCAATAATAAATATATACATACATTTGCACAAAGCAGCATATTTGACAATGAAATACTAAACAAATCTCCCTTTAAGGTACAGGTAATGTGATTAATTGCAATTAAATATTTTAATTGACTGACAGTTCTACTTATGTTTGTTATTGTTGTTTCATACAAGTTGTTAAAATTCTCATTTTTCAATGTGATAAGATGAAATGCATATTTTTCTGTACAACGTATTGTAATACGATCAATTAAAAAGGCATGGTGTCTCAGGCAGGGTTGTGGTGCTACTGGAATCCACCAAGCTGCTATCAATTGTTAATTAGGAGCCCATCCCCAGTATTTGCACAACAGGTGATCTGATTGACCGTCCAATCAGCTCAGGAGAACTGAGACAGGGACAGCACCAAAGAATGATGGTCAATCACAAGCCCCGCCCTAAAGCGTCCACTGCTTTAAATAAATGAACACCGTGCTGTATTAAAGAAGACTTGAAACTAGAGATTGAGACCATGAAACTCATGTTTACAATGTTTACTGAGGTAATAAATCAAGTGAGAAGTAGGATCATTTTCTCATAGACATCCATACAATCAGATGCCTTTTTTGGCCCCTGCTGGCTGTTAGAATGCAAATTTAAGGCACTTCAGCATATAGCGTCACCTGAGACCCTGAGGTTGTCGCCAGGTTAAAATAAATCTGCTTTTGACAACCGGGGAATAACAATGGGCTTCCCCAGCTCTGTATAGCACATAATGGGAACCTGAAAAAGATGTTCCACAGCTTGTTTGCTAAATGTGACATGAGCTATTCTGAGATTTCATCAAAAGGGAGCATAGCAGGGAGCTGAACCTTTGGAAAAGTTGGGAACATACTGTAGATTTGCTCCAGCACTACAGGTCTGCTGTGATACAGGTAACCTAGTGGAAAGGTCTACTTAAATATTTACTCCAGCTTGGTTTCAGAAAACTCAAAATCAGCCTCAATCAGAAAGGTTAAAACAGCAAAGAAGCCTCAAAAGAGGCTAAAACTACAGTTTCCAGCTGCTGAAAGGAGGTCTGCATTAAGTGGAGGTAGAATCAGAATGTGCTGGGTATGAAACGCCCCACCTCTCTTATAACCTGAAGGAAGGGCGTCGCCACACCCTGATTGGCCCAGAGGGGAAATGCACCAAGCTGCTTTCAGTTGTTAATCTGGAGCCCACACCCTGCACAACATGTGATCTGAAGAACCCTCCAATCAGCTCAGGAGGACTGTGACATTCAGTTTCTGGTGAATCTGTACGATTTCTTCTGATTTCACCAGAATCAGACCCGGTGGCACCGATGACAAGCATTAACAATAACTGTATTGAAATAGCCAGTCTTCTCGCTGATGGTCTTGTTTACTTATGTCGGTCATATAGAGGCATAAGTGTTAAATTGAGGCTATTTCACAACCAGTTAAAAGTTCCTCACAGTAACTTTCATTAGGAAATACATTACACTGACTTGAAAGACATCTTAAATATGGTAATTTCCAGGGAAGGCACTTTGCCAGTTTTAAACAACAGCAGTACTTTAAGAGGTGATAACTGCTAATAAGTTGCCAGTCAACAAGGTCTGTAATATCAAAACATAATTTAGAAATGCATACAGATCAAAAACTCACAATTATAATTCGCCCACCCAGATGGTACTTTTACATCAATTTTTTATTGAGACAATAACACATTTATTGTTGTTTTAGCTCTGTATTCCTGCAAAATGGATATGAATTGAAATGGTGACAATGAGTGTGGGTATTTACATCCTACACTGGATGTGAACACCTTGACAGCAGAAAGTCCACACGTTACCCTCACAGACCATTCAGATCCAGCCTCCACAACACTGCTGGGTAAATGTGGCCTTAAAGGTGCAATATGTAGGATCTGGCAACATCTAATCTCCTCCCGTTTAGTGCCCGACTTGAAAAAATGAATGTCCCTCTCTAGAGCCAGTGTTTGGTTTGTCCATTCTGGGCTACTGTAGACACATGGCGTCCAGAGACGCCGCTCCCAATAAAAACGGTTCATTCTAAGGTAACAAAAACACAATTCATATTTTCAAATGATTATACACTAAAAGAAAACATCCTTATTATATTTATAAACCTAAGTGTTACACACTGGTCCTTTAAGCCGAAGGAAGGAACCGTTCCCTCAGTTGCTCTGCTGCTCAACAGCAGAAGATGAAATGCTGATGATTTCACAGCTGATAAGGAGCAGGGCCTCCAGCTGTGATAACAGTGACATGAAACCAGAGAAGATGGGTGTTTCTGAGCCCAGACTGAACTGAACCAAGTCCAGCTTTGTTCTCATGCTATCTTCAACCATCATCACATCCTCTTTGCCCGTTTGGCGGCAGCAGCAGCAGTACGCCGCTGGTTGATGGCCTTGGTGCTGACACGGAGCTTACGCAGCCGGAGCCTTCGCAGTCGGAGCTGCAGGTCCTTGGCGAGTTTACCCCCCTTCGCCAGAATGTCTTTTAGTTTCTGTTGGGGCATCTTAGTGAGACGGAAGTCACAGATTGTGGGGTAGTGGTCGTACATCACCTGGCAGGTACGGGAGGAGGGGAAGTAGCCTTCTGCGCTGGCTGTCACCCGGTACTCACCGGGATTCAGCAGCCGCCAGTAGTCGCCATCAGTAACTGGAAAAGGGACAGCAGAAGGTGACACTGAGCAGAGATCATAGGCAGTGACCTGAGGTAACACTCAGGATATGATGAAAACTACTGAAATAAAATACTGTTAAATAAATTATATGGCAAAGTAGAAATATATACCCAAAGCCACTGGCCTTTATATTGGTAACAGTATACAATACTATGACTTTTCATGACATTTTTATATCATACTAAGCTCACTAACTTGACTTATTACTACAATACATTTCTTCTGATGAGAAGAAATATCAATTCCAGAGCAACTAACTTAAAATCAAGAGTGGCTACTCAACAAGACAGGATGTGCATTACTCAGATGTACTTGTAAGACATTTTTCTGTAATAGTTTCATTTACAAAGTGTTTATTTTGGATCGTGACAACTGAGTAAAGTATAAAATAATAATTTATGATACTAGTGACACAGAAAGTTTTCTTTATGTTTTCCAACCGCACACCTTGATTTAATTAATATCTGATGTATGATATAAGACTGTACCTGATCTAATATGATGATCAATGTCATCAACTTTAATGATGGCATCTGCTATACCAGCCTCTGTGTCTTTGTCACGAACCACCCCTTTAATTCCACGGTGGACCTAAAACAACACAAGAAAGAGATGGTTATGCTTTTATTGGCACTGTAGATTAAAAATAACAGTACACTGCAAAAAGAAACAAGAGAAATTACATTTTTTGCTACAAGACGTGGTACCTGCTTTCCTCGGGAAGGGATGTCCGCCTGACTGTTTTACTTTAAAATCATAGGAAGGATAATAATAAGAAGAGGGATATTAAGATATAGTGGAAAACAGAGAGATAAAGGGAGAAGGACTGAAGATGAAAAGAAAAAAGCAGAAGTAAACCAAAGGAGACCGACCTGCTCCATGTAAACCAGCAGAGACTCTCTGTTGTTCTCCCACTCGATGGGAAGCTCACTGGCGTGAGGAAATTTATCACAGGACAGCTCCACCGTCACCTCGAAACAGTTGGTGTGCAGGTAACTGAAATCATTCATACCTGCAAAAAGGGAAAGAAACAGAATGGACATTTTCAGTTTATGGTGTTTATCTCATTTTAGACTTAAAGGGTAATGTCTGTATAATTCAACCTGGAACCTATTTCCCATGTTTTTGTGTCTAAGTGTCTAATGGGGACAATAATGGCTGAAACTGGTCCAGTGTTAAGGGAGAACACTTTTTCTTACCTTCTCTCCAATCTGTTTGTTATTGACCAGTTTCAGAAATTGTTGTGCCTATTAGTCCGCTAGACAATAGGAGCTGAAAAATACTGTTGTTAATAATAATAATAATGACAATTTTTGTGACGTTGCTTCATTTCATTGCTGTTGGTCAGTGGTGAAATAACAGCTGAATAGATGATATGAAGAAATAAAATTGGGTGCTGAGATTGTCACCTGCAGACCCAGATCTCACCTGATTATGGACCAAGAAACCAAACTCTACCAATATTTGTATATTAATGATAAAAGCTTGTGGATTTCAGCTTTAAATCACAGAAGTTTAATTTGAAAAACACACACATTCTTACTTCCGGGTACGTTGTGCCAGTCGGCTCCATTGATGATGTTGTTGTATCTGAGGAAGTCCTTTGTTGTGGCAAGGCCGCCGGTCTGGGTTGGACATCACCTGGTTATATGTATGATACAGAAACATGTTAGTGGTGTTACCTGAAGATGTTTCAGAAATGAGAGCGACAGGAGGAGGAGGGTTAACCTGATTGGTGCTGGCGTACACAGTGGCCAACCAGCGGAAGAAGCTCTCGTCAGCAGTGGGCGTGTGCTCGCGTGGCGCCCAGTCCCGGGTCATGTCAAACGGGTAGGTGACCACCAACTCTCCACCGTGAAGGTTAGCGCTAAGAACAAATGGGATGTTCTGCATCCAGTTGATGACAGCTCGGGTCTCTGACGCTACCTGATGGTGGAGTCGGAGGATAAACTCCACTCAGTTTATACACATTTTTTACATTTACAGTTTCCTAAGACATTAATCTGATGTTTATATCACAGCAGATCAGTAAACAGCGGAGGATCACCCTTTTAACAACAGCTTCAACTAGCTTCAAGCAATGGATTTACTCAGAGTTTCTTTTATTGGTCACATGTTCCTGTGGATAATTGATCCATGTTCTAACATAAATGAGGGGTGATTCATCCTGGGGGTAAAGTCAGTGTCTTTTGTGATAGGCCAACTGGGGGGCGAATTTTACACATTTTGGCTTTAATGCAACATGAAACATGATTTATACATTTAATTGTGAAGCCATAAACAAATGACACCATCAGCTTTATGAGTATTGTCTTTTAGCATTAGTGCTAAGGGTTTTGGTGTTTCTCAAATTTAAGACAGCTTCTCTGACAAATCCTGTTGCTTCCCGCTGCAAAAAGTTGCCATGATAAATGGAAAAAGTGACAAGTTGAAGGGCCAAAGCCATCAAAATGTTCCTGTCAGCCAAAAGATAAGGAGACCTTCTAGAGAGATAGTACAAGAAGCTGAGGATGAAGGTGTGTGTGATGTGTGTGTATATAAAACATACAAAGGCCTCCACGGAGGTGTACTGCTCCGGGATGGGGAAGTAGTGGTTGATGAGTTTGGACCGGTCCGTCTCCAGCTCGATGGCGTTCCACATCTCTGAGTTGAGGTCAGCAAAGTTGTGGTTCATGTCGATACCTTCGTAGCTGTAACGGCCCCAGCCCCAACCTGCCAACTCTGAGCCCTGCAGATCAGAGATAAAGGGATAGAGACTCTACTGTTAAGCTATGGCCTTGTATTTGTCATACTGGGCTAAATAAATTAAAAAGTCACCTTTTTAAAGGCCATCTCATATCCGTCAGGGTTCATGGAGGGCAGCAGGTGGATGCGAGTCTCTTTGACCAGGCGGATGACACGCGGGTCGCCCCGCTTGTACTCTTGGCACATGTACTGCATTAGATTGAGCAGCAGCTCCCGGCCCAGCACCTCGTTCCCATGCATCCCTGCAACGTACCGGAACTCTGGTTCTCCTGCAGGGGGCGCCAAAACACAGACACATGAGAATGGGTTCTGATACGCTTTACCATTAGACATGCTTACAGCTTTTACTTGTGTTTTCCAAAGTCTAAATGAGTTCATGCAGACAGAAAAAGTCTAAGTCAAGTGAGGAAGCAGCATGCTACAACATAATCAAAAACTTTAATACTCCTGTGCTTTCAATATACCTCCTGTACAGATCAACCTCTTCCACAGACCCTCCTGAAAGACCTGGATGTGTTTCCTGTTTGGTCTGCATGCAATGACAGGCAGCTCTGAAATCTCACACATCCTCCATCCAGGAGGAGTTTCAGCTCACACACATTCTTCTTGACTTGACAACTCGGTATGGAGATGGCTTTACTTCAATAACTGGAGCTGGAGACGCTACTGAAGATCTTGAATCAACAGCTTATACAGCAAAACTTTACAAAATAAAAGCTTCATTAAGGTTATAAGTGTGTTTTAGTCTGTCGGCCTACTGTATGTGTCACAAATCAGTTTTCAGACTGCTATGCTTTGTGATTTTTGTGGTTTTGTTCAGTGTATTTATCTAATCTCCAATTAGACATGCTGAGATACAAAACAAGTATCTGTGACACCACATAAAAGTTTAAGTCGAACAAAACACGACAGAGAAAACAACAATCATAGAAGTTAATTAACTGTGAAAAAGAGAAGGGGCAGATGAGGATATTTGACTACTCTGATGCCTGTTTGCATGTTCCAACTGTAACCACAGAGATGTCAGAAAATACTGAAAACGTTCCAACACATGGAACATAAGACCGCACCGAACCAACACCGGTCCCTGGAAAAAAAGACTGAGGTGGACAAAAAATCAGGTCACAGACTGGGCAGAGTGGGAAAAGGAGGAGGGAAGAGGGAAAAACTGACATTTTCCTTTGTAAAGACCACCAATTATCCACAGCCCTGACATTAAAGATTCAAGGCATGAAGTCCACAGCAGTTTTGATGATTTCTGTATTTTTAGTTGGGTTGAATTATCATGTCTCACTCGTAGACTGTATATAAAGATGGACAACATGACAGCTCCCCAAAAGTGAAGCCAAAACATCTCCATCGCCCCCTGGTGGCTGGCTGCAGTATAGGTCTTAAGTCCCACCCCCTCCATGTTAGTGGATGGGACATGGGCCAAACTAAAAAGTCAAAGTAGAAGTCAAATATATTTTTCCCCAAAGATTCTGACCTTTAAGGAGTTCTCATCACGCTAAAGTACTGTATGTTCAACTTAATTTTTCAGATAAGTTTGGTTTTAATGAGTTATTTGATGTTATAAAAAGGGGAGACGTCATGATTGACAGCTGTGAGTCTTACTGACAAGGGAGGAAGTGGAGACTCATCGTCCATCTTTATATAGTCTGTGGATTCACTTAATGAAAAGAAATGCATTGAAACAAGATAAAATATCTTTTGTCAGATGTTTTGCACCTATGGGAAGATTACACCTGATAACTGAAGACAAATCTGAAGCACTGAATAGACGGCCATGATGATCTTCCACTCTCATTCTGCTCCTCTGTGCTCCCTTCTCTGCCATGTGTGTTGGCGGGAAATCGTCTTCACTCTGCTGCCATGTGGGCAGAGCTGAGGAGGCCAGAGAAAACATTTGTACACCTCAGAGCAAACAAAGGGGAACTCTGGTCTGTAGGTTGATGTTTCACACAGTGCTGGACTGTGTGGATTCGCAGGGTTGGGATACAGTGGCAGCCTCTGCAGAACTTCCCTCTGACCCCACACACCTACTATGTGATTGCAAAGCACCTATCCATCATTATAATAAATGATTCCTGCTCTTAAACCAGAAATAAGTTGACTGAGCTTCTCCCACTCAAAGCCTTTGACCCTTAACGTATAAAACAACATGTATTATTTTGAAACAGGACAATTATCAGCTTTTTGCTGATGAAAACTGGATCTTCTACATTTTGAATGAGATTTTTCCTTTTCAGCAGGTGAGCTATACTTTAAAAGTTTTACATATGCCTCCAGTGTGTCTCACCCAGCTCGTGTTTTCCAGGGTTGTCAGAGATCTCCATGACGTAGAGCTTCAGACCCGTGTAGCTCTTCCCGATGCTGTAGATGCGGGTGATGTCAGGACAGGCCTCGCTCACCGACTTCATCAGCTGGGAAACAACAACAAAGTTACACATTTTGTGTTTTGCCATGTGAACATGTTTCAGATTCAAAACATGGTTTGAATTCGTGGTACGCAGTGGGACATATAGAAGAGTTTCTTCTCTACGATGGACGATGATCTGCAGATTTCTGCTTCATTCTAACATGCCTTCCCTCATTTGTTATGCATGGTCCTTAGTGATGAAAGGACTGTCTCTGCAAAAGTACTGTAAAAGAGGATGGAGGCATTGGATCGAGTGAAAGAGGGGGTCTAAAATAAGATAAGATAAGATAAGATATTCCTTTTCCTTTTATTCCTTCCTTCCTATTAGTCCCACAGTGGGGAAATTCACACATTACAGCAGCAAGTGGATAGTGCAATAAAAGACAAGAAGCATAGATTTAAAAACAGTATTAATACAAATAAAATAAATTAGTATATACATAATAGAAAAGTAAAGCCAGAAATATGTCCATTATATCAATAAATAATTGTCCAGTTACTATGATTTGAGCAGATGATATAATTGCACATATGAGTCCTTATTGCACTTATGTTCGGTGAGTTTGTTGTGAATGTGACTGTGATATGTGGTTTACTGGGAGCAGTGCTGGTTGTGGAGTCTAACAGCTGCAGGCAGGAAGGACCTTCTGTAACGCTCCTTCGTACACTTAGGGTGTAGCAGCCTGTCACTGAAGGAGCTCTCCAGAGCTCTGATGGTGTCTCTCATGGGGTGGGAGTCCTTCTCCATCATGGATGACAGCTTAGCCATCGTCCTCCTCTCTCCCACCACCTGCACTGAGTCCAGAGAGCATCCCAGGACAGAGCTGGCCCTTTTGATGATCTTATCCAGCCTCTTCCTGTCTGCAGCTGTGATGCTGCTGCCTCAGCAAACCACTCCATAAAATATGGCTGATGCCACCACAGTGTCATAAAATGTTTTCAGAAGTGTCCCCTGCACTCCAAAAGACCTCAGTCTCCTGAGCAGATATAGTCTGCTCTGGCCTTTTTTATGGTGTGCAGAGGAATTTGTGGTCCACTCCAGTTTATTGTTCAGGTGAACACCCAGGTATTTATAAGATGTCACCATCTCAATGTCTGATCCCTGGATGTTCACCGGTGTTGGAGGGGGATGAGTTTGCCTGCGGAAATCCACCACCAGCTCTTTAGTTTTCCCCGCGTTGATCTGGAGGTGGTTCCGCAGGCACCAGTCCACGAAGTCCTGGGAAAGTTCTCTGTACTCCCCATCGTCCCCATCAGTGATGAGGCCGACGATAGCAGAGTCATCAGAGAACTTCTGCAGGTGACAGGTTGGTGAGTTGTAAGTGAAGTCTGTAGTGTAGAGCGTGAAGAGGAACGGAGCCAGAACCGTTCCCTGCGGGGCCCCCACACTGCAGACCACCGTGTCTGAAATGAAGTCCTGTGTCCTCACATACTGTGGGCGGTTTGTGAGGTAGTCCAGTATCCAGGATGTTAGATGGTTATCTACCCCTGCAGTCTCCAGTTTGTCCCTCAGAAGTGTCGGCTGGATGGTGTTGAAAGCACTGGAGAAATCAAAGAACATGATCCTCACAGTGCTGCCAGGTTTCTCCAGGTGAGACAGAGCTCGGTCCAACAGGAAGATGACGGCATCATCCACCCCAATGCCAGGTTCATAGGCAAACTGTAGTGGGTCCATGGATGGATTCACCACAGGGTGGAGATGTTGGAGGACCAGGCGCTCCAGGGCCTTCATCAGGTGGGATGTTAATGCCACCGGCCTGAAGCTGCTGGGGTCCTTGGGGTGTGGGGTCTTGGGCACAGGTACCACGCAGGATGTCTTCCACAGTTGTGGTACCTTCCTCAGCTTCAAGCTCAGGTTAAATAGATGTCCAGAAGTCCCACACAGCTGGTCTGTGCAGGACTTCAGGAGCCTGGAGCTGATGCCATCTGGACCCGTAGCCTTCCTTACATTCATCCTCTTGAATTGGTTTTTCACCTGGAGGGTTGTGAAGGACAAACTGGAGCGGGGGGCTGTGTGTCAGAGGCAGTGGAGGGGGGTGGTGGGGGGGGCAGGGCTGAGTAGTGAAGCAGAGGGGGGTTGACTGTGGGACGGGTCTGCTGAGGGTTGAGCTGGAGCCGTAGGTGGATCTGTAGGTGTCGATGTCAGTGGGGGTGCTGTTGTTGAGCTGAAGGTGGCGAAGGAGGAGGAGGAGGGGCACTGTCTTGAAGTGGCAGATGAAGGGGGTTGCAGCAGGGTGGACTGGGCCGGGGGAGGGGTAGGTGACTCATTGAACCTGTTAAAGTAGTGGTTCAAATCATTCACCCACTTTAGGTCTCCCACAGCCTTGGAGTCTGGTTTCTTGTGGCCTGAGATGGTTTTTAGGCCTTTCCAGACTCCACTGATGTTGTTCTGCTGCAACTGTTCCTCCATGTTCCTCCTGTAGCTGTTCTTCCCCTACCTGATTTTTCTCCTTAGCTCCCTCTGAACAGCCTTCAGCTCCTCCTTGTTTCCTGATTTAAAGGCCCTCTTCTTCTCCTTAAGGAGGGCTTTATATCAGGATTAATCCAGGGTTTGTTGTTGGAAAAACACCTTACCGTCCTGGTTGGTACGGTGTTTTCCACACAGAAGTTTATGTAGTCCGTGATGCAGCCCGTCAGTCCATCTATGTCCTCCCCATGAGAGTCCCACAGTTCCTCCCACGTGGGGAAAAGGACTGTTGTGTTGAAACAGTCCTGCAGAGCTTCCTCAGGGGGCTTCTTTGGACCATGTCCTCACTGTGCGGGAGACGGCTGGTTCTCTGTGTACCAGGGGTCTGTACACATGCTGTGGTCTGATCTTCCCGGGGGGGAGTCAGATTACAGATACAGATGTCCCCATCTGTAATTGATTCTTGTAGTGTTGTTGAACAAGTGGAAATATCATGAATTCACCTTGAAAACAAGTTATTAAGTTTGTAAATTTTCATTTTACAGTATTTTTAGGATCTCCACTGATTGCCATAGACACTTAAAGGTGCAGTGAAAAGGATTTAGCTGCGGTCAGGTTGCAGATTTCAACCAGGTGAAACTTCTCCAGTGTGTCAAACGTGTAGAAGAACTTTGGTGGTGTTTGGTTTGTTTGGGTCTTGGGAGCTGCTCCCTATGTAGATATACAGTAATTTTAATTCTAAGGTAATGAAAACACACTTAATTTCAGCTGATTATACACTAAAGAAAACATACTTAATTAATTAATTATTATAATTAATATTATATTCCATTTCTACTAGTAGATCCCCCTAAATGTTACACGGTGGTCCTTTATGAGAGGCAAATTGTGGTCAACAAGGGATATTTTGTATAATTATAAAGCAGACTTATGATTATATGTGAAATTGTTATTTTAATTTTGTGGTATTATTTTGATGTATTGTTTGTTGTAGTTGGAGAATCTGGTGTGAGGGATCTATATCCTCTACTAGAAAATTTTCAATAAATGTCAATACATTTCAATCAGGTAACTGAAGGGGACAAATGAGTTATATGAAAGTTATTGGGGGTGGCGTCCCATAAGCTTACGCTCATGTCTGAGCTGTAAGTTGTGTTAAAATGCTGAATGAGGATCTGTGATTGTCTCTGTCGGCTGTTTTCTGCCCATCAGATGCAGGACGGTGTCTCCAAACAGACCGCTGGCCTGCAGCTCAGTGAGGACGCTGCCACGAAGGAGCGAAGCCTCCCATAATATTTGTTTTTGGTCAGCAGACCACACACACTGTGGCAGCTTCCTAGACTCACTGCAAAAACCCAAAACTGTGTGCTAACACGAGACTGATGCTTGTTTATAAAAATATTTCTTGTGAAGGCCAAGAAATGCACCTACTCGATAAACGTCAGTGAGCAGATTGAAGAACATGGCAGGACTATCTTCTTCTTCATTGTCTTACCTTTCTCATCTCTTTGTAGTTGTGGTGTCTGAAGTCCAATTTGTCTTTAGACTGTGCTGGTTCTGTCTGCCACGCGTAGATATTATTTGGGTCTGTGATAATTGGAAAGGTGTATGTTACAGCATGCAAACAAAAGTAATCAAATTAAATAGTTTCCAACAGTTGGCCTCTTGTACCTGGTAGTGAGCAGCCCAACACCTCAGCTCTCAGACAGATGTCACCCTGCGTCCCATTCTGGTACCAGGTCTGTGGGTTGATCCGGATGTAACGGGCCACTGTGGAAGTGTTGAAAAGGGCGAGGACCGGTGTCTCCGTGTCCTGGTTTCCTTCAAACACCTGCGGCACCAGGAGATGTGGTGAAACAGAAGGAATCTTGAGTCTTGTGAAGTGGTTTAAGATGCAAAACATGAAATCACAATGCCAGGAACCTTTATCATGGGCTTATCAATAAACACATGCATGGATATTCAGCGACGCCACGCACCATCACACAATACTTTATATGTTTGAAAACGAAATAGATGTGTGTAAATTATGTTAGACCACGGTGCAGAAGAAAGTAGGAATATGTACATTGATTTATGTAGGCTATTACTATTACTATTCTACTTATCTAGGTACTTTTGAAACCTCACGCTCAGTGGCAGAAAGAGGAACGTCATGATGCTATTCATGTGTTTCATTGGTTTACAGTACGTTTCATTTGAGCTTTCTACTTGTAAAATACTTCCATTTGAACATGTTTGGTCTTACATGTTGTAAATGCTTCATGCTGCAATGTTTTTCATGAAAAAATGAGAAATGGAAAGTTATTAATTCATCCATAAGCTGTTACCACCATTATAGCAAAAACCTTGAATCACATAAAGGAGGAGAAATGTACGTGAAGAGAGAGATAGGAAAACATGTTGACTCACAGCCTCTTGGCTCCCGTTCATACTCGGCTTCCAGACCAGCGAGTTGTTACTGAACTGCACCTTGTAGGTGTGCACCAAGTTCCAGCTGTGTGTGAGCAAGACGCATGTCATTCTGCAGCACATATATCATCATATCACATGTGATACACAGAATAACCTCACAAGAGAGTCCAAAATAAGACCCCTATGCACCATTAGAGAAAAAGATTATGCATTTTTCAATTTTTCTATTAATAGCATTAATAAAAGCCACAGGAAACCTGGTATTCCTTAAAATATAACAAAAAAAAAAAAGTACACTGCTGATTTTTAGCTTTATCTTGAAGGTCAGAGATTAAAAATGAAAAGGCTGAGCTTATTACATAAGATCACTTTAAAGAAGTGCTTTGAAGGTAAACTTCTTTGTGAAACTATATTTCCCACTCTGACATTATATAAACTTACCATAAAGGGACAGTGTGTGGGATTTGATGATATCAAGTGGTGTGGTTGCAGATTGCAACCAACTGAGTACCCCTCCACTCACTCCTACTACGGTAACATGAGCCGCCAAAGGCAAAACTATGGTAACAGCGTTCGCTTCGCTCAGAGGCCATTGTTACCATAGTAACACTACTTCAGGATCAACGGAAGTCAGACGGCAGCTGGTTCCATGGTTTGGACTCTGTGGCTCACATTACTGCAGTATCACAAGCAGAGAATTATGGTGGCTTTCAGGTAACATAGAAATGTGAAAATCTCTCTCTAGAGTCAGATAAAGTTTTTATCTGTTCTGGGCGACTGTAGAAACATGGAGGAGCGACATGGTTGACTCTGTGAAGAGGACCCGCTCCCAAGTTTCAGGTGATTGTACAATAAAGAAAACATAACTATGAATATTATACTCTTCTAAATGCTACAGACTGTTCCTTTAACCATCAGCACTGACCTCCAGATGGAGCTGCGACCCTGCAGGATGATACCGGTGAAGCGAGTCAGCTGGAGAGCATCGACCTCCAGCCACTGCTTCTTGTCTCTGTACTGAGCACACCAGCCTCCATCGTAGATGTCGCCGTCCTCTATCCCAGACTGCAACACACACACACAGGAATCACATTGTGATACTGTTACTCTGTAGGTAGCATGTAATAGATTACATTTTTTAATTTGCTGCTAGACTGTGTGGTTACCTGGATGTTGAGTCGGCCTCTGTGAGGACCCAGGCCTCTGCGTTTGTAGGATGATGCTCTCAGCTGGGTGTCTTTGACCTTCAGTGACTCCAGACCTAGCGGAGGACATTCTGACACAACAGGGACTTACTCACCACGTGGATATTACGATATACTACAACATTGTGTGCACTGCAGCAAAGTAGGAAGAAGCCAATGTTCCAGAGGTAAAACTCCATAGTTTCATTTTTGCATAAACAGTGTTAATTCAAACTATGTGATGAGTCAAAGTTGCAAGATTATGTTGATAAGAAATGTTTAGGGCTGCAATTAACTATTATTTCATTTTTATTTCATTCTTGATTAATTTGCAGTTTAATAGTTTAGAAAATGTCAGAAAATAGTGAGAAAAATGTCCATCCCATTTCTAAGTGGATGAAAACTGACATTTCTGCATGAAAAATTACTTTACAATTAATCAGTTATCAAAATAGTTGGCAATTAACTTTCTGTTGATCAACTAATATAATCGTTGCAGCTCTAAAACATTTTACTTTCTGACTTTTCTCTCAAGCAGACGTCCAGTTCCTGTGTTTCTTTAATGGCTGAGTGAAATTTGTTAAATAACTTCATTTTGACTCATTTCATGTTTTACTTTGCTTCATTCTGAACTCCGGTGCTCTGTTTGACTCCTAATAACAGTAACAGTGTGTTCTGAATATGTCAGAAGATCAGTGTCTGTGTTAAATAATACTGATTAATTACTTTCAACTTCCACTGGGAAAACCTCCTGGAACCAGCATCTCAACCCACTTTGCTCCTCGCTCACAGCGTTTACAGGCTTACACACTAAATGTACTGCAACTATACAAACACACACACTCACATGTACATATATAATATTGGACATACGGTATGTACATGTACACAGACTTGACCTCTTGAGATCTAAGAGGTCACAAGATTAATTCATGTGAGTACAAATCAAATTACTCAAAACAGACAAAAGAAGAAACAAATTTGTCTGTCTATGCCTTTAGATATTGTAATGTTATATAATGCACATGCATTATATAAAGGAGACACATTTTATCAATGTGACAAGTGACAGTTGGCAGATTAAAGAAGTAAAATGAAGAAATGAGCTTAGAAACAAAACAAATGCATATGCTTCCTTACAGGACTGGAAGGCTCAGTGAATGAGCAGAGCTGATGGACAGTGCTCTCTACCATCTTCAAAAACATCAAATAATGATCAAATAATTGAGGATTTTTCATATTGAGGTATTACAACTGATGGATTTACAAATCAAGCCAAACAAGCAAACTGAAAGAGACGTAAAAAGGCAAGCGGGAACCAGAGAAGAGAGGGTGAAATGTGTTTAAAGCTGTCCAGCGTCCTCTGCTGCCGCGTGAAAGCCTCAAACAGACTCTCATTGTCTGGAGGGCTCGGCTCGATTCAAACTGCCTTTCCTGCCAGGAAGCTTTACTGGCTGCTAAAAAGTCTCAGGCAAAGGTATAGACGCAGTGTAAATGAATGCTGAACGTAGGTGGCATCCCCTAGTTAGACCCTTTCCCCCCTCTGCCTTGTAGTCGAGCTGGATCTCTGTTGAGCTGCATGTGACTCAAGATGTCGCTGAGCTCTTAAAAAGTTATGTCTCTTTGTTGCTGCTGACCAAACAATCTGAAACTACTGAAGCTGAGCCAGAGAGACAAACTGACAATGACTTTCTGGGTTTATATATTCCACAAGGAGAGAAAATAAACCAAGATTTGTTTGGGGGCAAAACCTATAAGCACCCATAAGTCCTTTAAAACCTTTATGTCCTGAAATATAAACAAAGGAAAACATGGTTTTGTGGGGAGAAGAGCTTCATTCACTGAAACTGAGGACATTGTCTTAACCCTTGCCCTGTCTATCTCAGTTTGCAAATCTCCTTCTCCAAATCTCATTTCCCTTCTGCCTCCTTTCCTGTCTTTGAAGGAGCTACAAGGGGAAGACGGAGCCCCGAGGCGCCCCATCAAAGAAACGCTTCCCACCCAAAGTCTCGTCTCTCAGGGTTCCTCCACACGATCTTCTGCCTTCATGATCATGACTGAAGAATAGGCTACATTCTGCTAATATTTAGGCTTTAAAGAAGTATTAACTGAGTACAACGCAAGTGAGTAAAACCCATAATAACTAAGCAATCCTGTTTAAACTTCTCATATTAACACGTTACACCACCTGTAGGCAAGACATCATAATCAAAAGAAAATGGCTGGATATTGGTGTTGATCTAAAAATAAAAAGGTATACGGTTCAGGAAGAGGAGAATATAAGGTGGTTGAGATGACCACATGCTGCTACTAACTGAACCAAAAACTATTCATTTGTTCCAGCCAAACTTTGTAAAACTGAAATCTGACTAGATTTATCTGCTAACAATCAAACGGGACTCTCGTTTGATTAGGGAGTAAATGTCTTAAAAATCTTAAAGAGAACAGTAGCATCTCCACTAAACTCACTACTCTTCTAAAGGATCAAGTTGTTTCAGCTCTGAAGCTTCCTGAACAGCTGGTAATAAGTCTAAGAGCATCACGTCTACTTTCAACAGGTTCTCTCCACGTTGTGTTGTATGTGTGTTACTGGATTTGGAAACCTTTATGAAGCGTTTTTAGATTTTCATTTTCAAAACCAAGAAGTAATGTCTGTGTATCTGGTAATTTAATATTATCGAAAAGACAAAACCACTGAACAAAAATGAAGACTTTCTCCACTACGACAGTTAAGAAGCAGTCATGTTGTCAGTTTCTATTTCCACATTTTCACAACAACTTTTCTGGTGTATCGCTCCCAGTTAATCTGACACCAGCTCTGTCTGACAGGCCTGAAGGGATTTTAATGAGCTTCAGCCCTGATTTGACTTGACATGACAAGTTGCTTAATCAGCATATTTTTCTAGCTGACCTCCACAAGCTAATCTCTGCTCCGACCTTTCCCTCAGTACAGACACATGACTGCATATGTACAGGCGCTCTGTATAAACACTCTTCCTCAGTCGGCTCAAGTCTCCGTCCACCACACACACAAATATGCATGCATATACTTTATACATACACACACATTTACAAAGGCACAAAACAGCTGGCAGAACAACTGCAGCTCTCTGGAGGCTGAAACAGACCAATCAGACTGAAGGAAAACTCAAACTACACTAAACCTCCACTGTATTCGGTCAGAGCTTATAACTTACAATAAATGTCCTGATAAGCATATTACATTCAGTTTGTGTGCATGTGAGAGAAAGTTACAGAAAGAGAGACTGATTGGCAGGACAGAAGCAACACAGAGAAAAGACAAAGGAAAAGGAAAGACAGGAAGAGGACAGGAGACATGTACAAAGTGTGCAGAGGCCAGCGAATAAAGATGTGAGACATCTTTGAGGCCAACAAGCTCTCTGATCACCTTTCTACTGTGCATCAAGAAGACTGGCAGTGGTTTTATGTGTGGGATTATTGGTTTTCAGCAGCAAAAATGTAAAACACAAATTTTGGATTGTAAAATACAACACATTTTGTAAGGCGACAAAACATAAAACCTCTAAAATAATCAATCAAATCTATATGTTATCGATATATATATATATATATATATATATATATATATATATATATATATATATATATATATATATATATATATATATATATATATATATTCAGTGTTTAATGTCAATCAAAAGGAGTGCATTTTCACAAAATACAACTGTAATAACATTAAAATCCTTTTGAATTGAAACTTATTTCTCTATCTATTTCACACATTAACTGACTACAGATATCACCTCTGGTATTGTTTTGACACCAACATTTTCACAGTGTCGAGCAGAGAGAGGTGAAGCTGCTCCCAGTCTTCTCATTCATCAGAGATTTGTTTGTGGTGAGTCTGTGCTTTCAGTAGAGAAGCAGCTTAGATTACAGTTTCAAGGTTAGATGTGCAGTATGCGGCGTCTCAGTATGGGACCAACATGAATCAGATCAGGGTCTGAACTTAGTGTGGAAACAGCAAATAGTTCTATGGTTTGTTTGATGCTTTCCTGCGTGGCTTTGCCTCAACTGACAATTCAGCGTGTCCCAGTGATCCTCAGAGTTCCCATTAAACTTATAAAAGTTATTATAGAAAGTAATAATGGATAATAAAATCGCTTGAATTGTCCTGACACAGTAAACCCCACATGTGAAAGCAACCATTTGCCACTAATCTGTGACCCTTGACTGATTGACATACTGTACATCAGGGTTAACCCCTCATACATACGTGGGACCGTCTCCGTGGCCACTGATTGGCCGAGTTTGACCTGAGGTTTGGCTTTCTTAACAACCTTCGGCTTCTTGGTGATGAGTTTGGGTTTCTTCGGGATTGTTTTGGGCTTCTTTGTTTCCTTAACGCTCCTGGTGGACCTCCTCTCTACCGAAATGCAAACCATTTAGGCATAGCAGGAAAACATACGCCCTAGAACTGACCTAGTTTTTGAATTATACACGTACACCAGGAAGAAAAATAATATGGGGAAATATGCTCATTCACTTTTTTGCCGAGAGTTAAATGAGAAGATTGATACCATTGTCATATTTTGAAGCAACAGCCAGCGGCTTAGCTTAGCATAAAGACTAAATAAATAATAATAATAAAGACTGGAAGCAAAGGAAATAGCCAGCCAGGCTCTTTCCAAAGGTTAAAAATATATGCCTACCTCCTGTTAATTAGTCTCGCTGTTTCCCCCTTTTCCCAGTCTTTATGCTAAGCTAAGCTAAGCTAATGGGCTGCTGGCTGTAGCCATCCATTCATCTGCAACCATTTATCCTGTTAGGAGCCGAGTGACAGAAGGCGGGGTTCACCCTGGACAGGTCGCCAGTCCATCGCAGGGCCGACACACCGACAGACAACCATTCACGCTCACGTTCACACCAACGGGCAATTTAGAGTCATCAATTAATCCATCCATCTTTGGGAGGAAGCCGGAGAACCTGGAGAAAACCCACACTGACACATGGAGAACATGCAAACTCCACACAGAAGGACCCCGAGGATTCAAACCTGTGGGCCTCTTGCTGTGAGGTGACAGTGCTAACCACTGCACCACTGTGCACAGGCATCAATCTTCTTACCTATCGCCAGCGAAGTGAATAAGGGTATTTTCCAAAAATGCTGAGCTACTACTACCTTAAAGGTACAGTTTGTAGTACTCTCCTCCACTCACTCCTCCCTTTCCACGACTGTAGTAACATGAGCTGCAGTTTCCATCAAAAACTCCTATGTAAATATAAACGGCTCAATCTAAGCTGAGAAGAACCGGACTCTTAGTTTCAGGTGATTGTACACTAATAAAAGCATAATATTGTTAATAATGCCACACACTGTCCCTTTAACATTGATTGGAGTGTTACAGCTACATTTACTACCAGGAGGGTCGGTGCAAACCAGCCTTCAACCCTGAGACTGGAGTCTTTGCCTGTCTGTCCATTTACATTCCATTTGCTTCAGCGCCTGCATGGACGGCATCACATGGGTTGGTGTTGAGACGTAAGGGGCCTTGTTCTGTTTTTTTTTTTTTTTCTTTTTTGTTTGGTCTGAGGCATCACACAGCCCATCTGGTTTTCATCATCAGAAAACAGCTAAAATGCTTCACTGGTAGAATGTGGTACATCCTCCCCCAACCCTCGGACACTGACTCCCCAACCGCAGAGCCAGCAGAGATCTTTACTCTGAAAATCTACGAGGCTTTTGGAAACCCCGGAAGATAATTCAACTTATTTAAATCCAGAGTCATCATAATGAACTCATACTGAGGTTTAGTCTGGACCAGAGGAACATTTGTTATTCCAAGAACCAACCCTGAGTTTGTACATTTACTGTAAATGTTTTTTAAGATGCAAACTAAGAACTCATTTTCTCCCTTAAAGTCGTGGTTACTTTGTGCTCAGAGGAGGTTGTTTCAAACATATTACTGTACACTTGAAATGTTAACTTTAATAGCATGACATAAATAATGTGGTGCATGTAAAACCAGTGAACAATTAGTAAGACAGTCAAAGTGAAAATAATATCAAAGAATCATTTAACCATTATTGAATACCACAGGCACAAATATGATGTTTTCATAGGGGATAAAACAAACACAGCTGAAAAAAACATTCACTCACCCAATTCCAGAGGACCTTCTTCTTCTTCTACTGTCTCTTTTCTGGTTACTGCTCTCTCTGCTGTTGGACCAGCAGTCACATGTTTAGTAGTTGTGGTGCTTCTGGGAGGTTCAGTTGTTGACTTGCTGTAACTGGTAGTGAACCCGGTGGTGGGAACCTCAGTGTAGTTGGTTTTCTCTGCAGGAAAAAGGCGCTCAGTTGTAGGAAAAGCTGCATCTGAATCCAAAGTGGGTCTCAGTGTTGTTGTGGCTGAAGTGAAGATAAATGATCCACAAAACAGCAGGATTACATGCAGAAGCTCTGCCATAGTTAGTCTCCCCTGCAGGAACCCCTCTAACACTAAACACTCATTCAACCTCTCTGACCTGCCGCTCTGCAGCGCCGTCAAGTCAGCCACAACGAAGAACTACTTCCTGTCACAGATTGAAAAAATAAAATATAGTACAGTATGTTTTTCAGGGTAATAAATAGTAAGACAGAAAAAAAACATATTTAGGTAAAAAGTGCACTTGAAACAAAATGACAATTAATTTGCAACTATTTTGATGATCATTCTATCCTTCAAGTCATTTTTCAAGCATCATGACCCAAATCTTTTGATTCAAGCTTCGCAAATATGAAGATTTGCTGCTTTTCTTTGTCAGATATGAAACCAGATGGTTTGGATACATCGAGGAATTTGAAGATACCACCATCGGTTCTGGGAAATTATAACAGGTATTTCTTATAATTTTCATTTTTCAGACAGAGGGTGAATACGGGTGTATTGAGACAGACAGGATGAGAAAAACAATGTTATTTAAAAATGAAGACTGTAAACATGTTCTAGTAGAAACCCAAAAAACAAGTTTGAACCTGGAAACTAGCTTGATATGTCCCCTTTAAGTTAACTTTTAATTCCCTTATGCTCCTAGAACACTTATTAATATAAGAAATTGTTTCGAAAACAGATTAGAAAACGTGACCATCCATCCAGCCATCAGATTGACCTAATAATAGATTAACTGTCATTTTCTATGCTTCTGATTATCAGATGTTATGACTACTTTTTAAGGGCACATTTGAAAAAGGCGACAACTGATGCAGCAGAGATGCAAAGCCATAGCTAAACGTTTCAAACCTTTTAACATACTGGGTGAAACTGAGAAATCTATACTTTTATTTTGAAGGCATAGTCAAAATCCTGCTATTGGTCTTGCTGACTGACTTGACTCTCGTGTCCACAGAGCTGCTGTACCAACAACCATCCGACTAGAGTTTATTCAGGGATCAAACTCAGTCCTCTACTTCCTCTTTCTATCACACAGAGGCAGCATGCACAGCTGGACATTTAGTCATTCAGGCTTCTTTTTAAAGTCTAAAAATCTCCATACAACCATGTTTACTAATGACTGTATGGTGACATCTGGTGTCCTTGTTTCATGAAACCTTCTGGAAAAATGTTTTCATATTCTCCTGTCAGATAAACTCCACCAAACAGGCAAACACAGATTCAAGGCGCTCTCTTGTCTTCACTGTTCTGGTTAAACAGCTTTAATGGCACAGATGAGATAGATTAACAGGAAATTTGTCCATCCAGTAACCTTGAAATGTTCTCATTCCTGATATATGTACCGGTACTCAATGTTGGGAAAATGCCTTACAATGACTTACAGTGTATTATTTGGTTTTCCATGTTGAAAGAATTGAACAATTTCTGAATACAAAATTATATCTAAAACAATTTTGGAGCGAAGCCATTAAATTCTAGCTTGAACTTAAAAAGAAAAATAAGACACAAACAAAACACTATTTAACCAGGTCTTCTTGAAAAAAAAAAAAAATAAAAACGAAAATAAGAAAATATATTTACAAAAAGTTTAATTTTCAAAACAAAGCCGAGTATCTACACTCCTCACCCCAAACTGACCCCCCCCCCGAAGCCTCTCAAAAAGAAGCTACTGAACGTCTGTAAAGTTAAGATGTTGAACAGCAGAACCTTATTTATTTTACCTGCAAATTTAACATCATTGATGAACTAAATTGATTTCAGAAATGTGGAAGTATCTTTCTTAATATGTGTAATTAACGGTTACAGAATATTTTTAATTATCATGTCTGGTTCAATGGCTGCACAGTGGTGCAGTGGTTAGCACTGTCACCTCAAAGCATGAGGGTCACAGATTCAAATCCGGCTTGAGGCTCTGTTGTTTAGCGTTTGCATGTTCTCCCCATGTTAATGTGGGTTTTCTCTGGGTTCTCCGGCTTCCTCCCACAGTCCAAAGATATGCAGATGCTCTACGATGGACTGGCGACCTGTCCAGGGTGAACCAAACCTTCGCCTAATGTGGCTCCCGCTGCCCTGGGACCCTAACGGGATAAGCGGTTGCAGATAGATGAATATATGGTTCACATTTTCTTTCCAAAATCATATCTACCACTTAACCAACATGACAGCTACCCTAAGAAATTCATAAATAGCATAAAAATATAGCAAATAGTGTTGCTTTGTAAAATCCCATTAAATTATTTCAATGTTGGACAAACTGAAAACAGTTAAATAAAGCAGGTAAACAGGTAAATAAGGTTCTACTGTACAAACAAAACACCAAAATCCTATTAATTGCTAATATTCAGCTGCATGGCTTCAATGGTAAAAACAACAACATGCAGCTGAATATGTAAAACCAATAGTGTTATTGAGATCATCAACACCAAAACCTTGAGATCACAGTGATGTGAGAGTGATTCCCACAGTGCTGGAAAAAGTAAACCAGAATGGGCCGTTTGGGGCGGAGCAGTGTCCAGAGTGAGACTGTCCAGTCTCAGCTGGGAGTCAAACAGCTCAAGGCTTCCAGAGCTTCAGCAGGCCGTCCTCGCTGTAGGTGCTGATGAGGTTCTGGTGGGGGTGGTGGGCGATGCCGATCACATCCTTCTCGTGGACCTGGAGGGAGGAAGAACATAGCGTTTAAAATGAAAGAAAGCTGTATACCAGTACTTCTAACGACACGTTCCAGATACTGATAAATCTGTATTTACATTTTTACTAAACAGTGCAATAAAAATACAATTATGAAGAAATAATCGTCAGGTTTCAAAACAAAAAGAATATTGCATTTTCCTTGTGGTTATTATTTTTACTGAAAACAAAGTAGAGCAACATTAGCGCAACTAGAGATGCACACAATAGGAAGCAGGACTTGTTCAGACTGCCAGTCTAAACCTCCATGTTTCAGGAGGTGGCTCAACAAAATGCTCTGTGTTGCTAAGATGGAACAGATTCACTTAGCAAACGTAATTCACAAAAAATATATATATATATATATTTTTTTTTTTTAAAGGTGTGGAAGCTGTTTTTGACATTTCTTGATAAGACCTAAATATAACTCAGTTGTTTTGCTGCTATTTTGTCTTTATTCGTGCAAACTGCTTTATTCTGTGTGCTGGTTGATATTCGAGCAGTCCCACGCCGTTATGTGCGTTTTGCTTTTTTCTTGTTGTTTTAGCGGCTTCTTTGTTTTTCACTCTTTACCCTGAAGGGATTTTGCCAATACTGCTGTTGTCTGGCAGCTTTGCACTTGTTCTTCACATGTATCCCCGTCTTTTTTCTGTTATTTTGTATAAGGGTAATGGACGTTCCATGTCTTGTGTGTGTTGTTGAAAATAATGCAGTTACTGACGCCTGGTCGCAGCCGTAGGCCCCACTGGAGTCTAAGCTGAAGGAATTTCTGATGAACCTGCATGATTTCATCTGATTTTACCAGAACTGGACCCAGATAAACCGATGAGATGATGATATATAGAAATAGCCAATCCCTTCTCTGAGGGTCTCATTTACTTATGTAGGTCATACAAAGGCATCGGTATTACAATGAGACCGATTCAAAACCATTTAAAAGTTCCTCGTGGTAACTTTAATAAGCAAGACAAAAGAGCTTTAAGACTTAAGTCAAAACTTTACAGTCAGAAGTTTTTTGTAGCAGAAGCAGAGGAGGGACTGCGCTGTGATATTTTTGGATTCACTTTGATCTGAGCTCCTGGGAGCAGTAACATACCGTCAGTGTTCTCTCCAGCTTGCCAGTAACAGTGCTGAAGCAGTACAGCACAAAGTCTTCACCCACGCAGTAGATCCACTCGCCTCGGGGCGACAGAGTGCAGCACACAAAGTCACCACCTTCCCTCTTACCGGAGCTGAAACTCCTCACAATCTGCACGCCGAGAGACACAAAGGCATTCACACACACAGTAGATCTGTTTAAGTGCAGGCAGGTAGGCTGCTTCAGTTTCATAAGCAAACGCACACACTCAAAGTACCCACACTATTCCCCGTTTATCACTCAGTATATAAGAAATAAAATATTATGAGCTCAAAACAACTAATCAATCATGTGGCAAGTAATGCATTTTTAATCAAACTACTTAAAACCACAGTTTATGTAACAACTCATGAGCCAATTTCAGCACCTTGGTGTCAGACTGTGCTCTTATTTCCTGCAGCACTGATGTGAACTGACCTGTCCCTGCATGTTCATGATGACCACCGTGTTGGAGCGGTTACACACTACAAAGTGCTCCGGGTTTTTAGGCAGCTGGATGACGTTGTTGACTGTGATGTCAGTGCCGGCTGACGTGCCCAGAGGCTTGAAGGTGTTGGTGCACTCGGTGGTCTTCATGTTCCACATCTGGACACGGCGAGATGAGACACTAGTCAAACATTAACACATAGTGATGAAGACACATCTTATTTTTTCAGCTGCTTCTCTCACCTTGACTGTACCGTCAGAGGAAGCGCTGATGATGTGGTGGCCATCTGGAGTGAAGGTGGCCTCGTTCACAAATGAGGAGTGGCCGCGGAACTCCTTAAGAGTTTTACCTGACTTCAGTCCATGGATTCTAAAGCAAAAAGACAACACTTTAATGCATGTTCACAAAATAAGGAGTTTGGAAGAGGAATAAAGGGTGAAGATGTTTGGAGTTTACCTGATTGTCTGGTCAAAGGAGGCACTGAGGAGTTGACTGCTGTCTTTACAGAAACTGATGCATGTAACTCCTTTACTGTGGGCGCGCTCAAACCTCCTCAGACACTGACCGCTCTGGATCTTCCACACCTACACACACAAACATACTTTCATTTGGTTTTGCAACAGGACACTGTGTCTGCAGGCAACATATGAAAACTATGAAACCGTGTACTTGAACTATACAAATACAGAAAATGAGCTTTAATGAAAATAATATGATTCAATTTACCTCTTTTCATTGGTATCTGATTGAGGTTGATTTCATCTTTTTCTGTGCCAATATTCTTTTACTACTATTACATGCACATTATGTTGATTGTTTTCATCTGTTCTTATTGTTGTCGGCTTTCTATTCATTTGGTTTTTGTGCCTGTTCAGCACTTTGGTCAACTGCTGTTGCTTTTATACAAATAGTGTGACTGGTCTTAATGTAACTTGAACTCCAAGCACTGCCTTTGAATTAAACAAATGTTTCTTGGAAGACTACTGCTGTCTTTAATTACATTTCATTATAGCATTAACATTGGAGATTTTCAAGGTTTCGAAGTAAAGGTTTCCCTGAGAAACTTTAATTTATTTCTAACTTCACGCCTCGTCAATGAGAGAAACAGAGCCAGCGTTTCTCAACTACCTTGATCTTTCCATCCTGGGCTCCAGTGGCCAACATCTCTGTATCTCGACTGAAGCCCATACACAGTACTGCATCATCCATCATCATGAAGTTATCCTGAGCCTGGTACTTCAAATCCTGCAGGACACAATACACACAATTATTTCAAGTCAGCAGAGGTCATTTGAAATGATAAGCGTAAATGTAGTATTATATTACACCCGACTATACATCTAGTTTTTGTGTCTTCATTTTGAATTAATTACCTTCCTGATTTTCCCAGTGGTGAAGTTCCAGACCTCAATAAAGCCATCCACAGAGCCAGTGACCAGGTACTGACCATCAGGGGAGAATCGGGAACACTCCACATGAGATTTCTGTCCAAACTGTGCAGGGAAAAAACACAAGTCACGTCAAAATACTGAAAGCATTTAAGTCCTGAAATTTACCATAACTGAATTCCAGTTTGGAATAGTGAAGCAGCCCATGGATTTTGGATTTTAAGATCCATATGTGGGAACAGTGTGGGTACCTTGATGTGTCTGCTGAGCTGGGTTGGGAAACGCTCCTCCTCCACATCTTTAACGGCAGCTTTACCTCTGAACAAATCGATGGTCATACCAGGAGGCAGGAGGCCCTGATGCTGCTGCCACTTCAAAGACTGAAGGAGGAGAATGTAGACAAAGTCATCATCAGCATGTTATTTGGATGGTAGTATGACTTATGTATGGGACACATTAATCAAGAGGCACAATTATGTAAATGAAACAGGGCTAAGATACACATGAATTATTTAAAAGTGAGTCTCTTACTGAGGAATGATACTCATCACAGCTGCAGGTTTCTAGATCACTCACCTGTCCCAGCAGAGCCATGAGACGAGAGGGTGGCACCACACTGACCTCCCCTGCCAGCGCCTGGGCGATGGCCGCCCGGCGCTTCTCCTTACTGCTTCCGTCTGGGTACGCCTGGACAACAAGACACACACGTAACATGAAATTTAACACAATCTTATCACTAATCTTACAGATGTTTTCGTCATGCAACACTTAGAATTTAACCAATGAGTTTTGAAGGCAGATACATACATAATGTGTTGTATTATATTTATCTCTGCTGTTCTTAAGGATAGACAGTCCTGTTTAATAGATGTCTGTGCTAAAAGGTTAAGGCTTATTTTTGCCTTTTACTCCATCTTCACTGAAAATCGTGAATCCTTTTTTTCCCTTAAGAAGTTGTTGGGTTTGAACTAATTTAATGTCCCCATGCATCCAAAATCTGGTGTTTCCTGTTGCAATAAAGTGTTCAACCCAGTTTATATAAAATGAGGCCCGCTTGCAACGTAAATAGTTCAGAATTTAATAAATCTGTAATAAGGTAAAAGGTGCTCATTACATACTAGTGCCTCTCAAATAATGCTCTGTGGATCTACAAAAAACATAGATACAAAATGTGTCCCTGATGAACAACCAGCTGAAGGGTCTTTTGTATTTTAATGCAAACAGCAAAATGAGCAGTCAGACCAACTGATCCTAAAATGACTGGATGACCAAAGATTGCATCCTGTTTCACGTTTGGCTTGGACTCACCTCTCTGGGATCGAAGTAAGAGCGAGCCAGCAGGTTCTCCAGGTGGATGTATCTCTCTGGCTGGGTCTGTTTCAGCATGATCATGGGATCGGTCTGCCTGAGGAGGGAACGGGCAGCACCCAACTCTCTCAACTCGATGAGCTCCAATACCACCTGGTCGGGAAACAACAGACATTCAGATTTAGAGGACACGCGACTTCAGGTATGATCCACCAAGTCTTTTTCACAGAAAGATTTGCTGACATGAGCAGCGACAACAGCAGAAAAAAAAGCTTTTTTATAATCTCAAAAATGAAAACTAAGAAAGGGTTAACAAGAACAACAGATTAAACAAACTGCCTCCTTGAGTAGAAACTACCAGGACAAAACTGATTACTTCTATAACATCAAAAACAATATTAAGGAAGCAAACACTTGGTGAATTAAGTTCATGAAGTGGGAGAAAAGGTGGGCTAGAGAGAAAATAAAAGAAGGCAATGATATGTCACCTCAAACTTACTATGGATGCACTCAAAATGCAGGAGGATCTCAAAATGTAAAGTTGGCAATTATATTAGCCGTAAACAACTATTTACCCAAAGCTCACCTGTTCATAAAGGTCAATCAGGGTCTTATCTGGCAGCTTGAGGGACTGGATGGCTTGCAAGACAGTATCCCAGTGGCCACTGTTAATGTCTGCCACAAAGCTCTCTATACTGTCCACGGTGTTCAGAGACACGGTGGTCTCCTCCTGCAGGGTGACTAGAGTCCTCTGCAGATTATTTTCTTTTAAGTACTGCATAATCAGACGGATCACGCTGTGGAAAACACAAATGATGCAAACATTTGGATTAGCAAATACTGCAAGCTAGCTCAGCTGAAGCACTTCAAATTACAACGTCTTGACGTACTGAGTAACGAGTCATGGTTATTGTGGTTATTAATATAATAATATTAATTAATATAATAATATTAATAACATATTAACAACAATCAATTGAGTTTTGCTGCTTATATCTGAATAATTTACTTCCCCGGTCAGAGCAGCATCTGTAGCAACTGGCAGGATAACTTAGCTTTAGCTAATGCTAACTTATTCTAGCTGTGTCTTTTAATTCTGTTTAGTGACTCCGTGGAGTTGTAATGGAACACAAAATGATTCACTCCTTTAAATTACAGAGCAACACTTCAGGCAGAAATTACAATCACTTCGCTAAAAAAGACAAACAATTTCCATGAGGGTGACTGTAAGTTAGCTTGTTAGCTTAAGTTAGCTCGGGGTGCTAACGCTAGTGGACTGCAACAGAGGATGAGGCAGGCCTCACTGACAGAAAATATGATAAAACGTGGACAAACTATTATATAAACGATCACGTTTTAAGAGAAATTATCTGGACTACTTACTCTGCGGATTCCACCTCCAGAGACATGATTATTTATCTGAAAATAGCCACAAGACACTGTTGAATCTGCAGGAGAAGCAGGACACGCAGGAAAGACGGAAACACGGAAGTACTGGGAGGAGTCAGGGACCTTCAAAATAAAACACTCACTTTGTGTCGAACTGACAGTAACAATACTCAAAACCTAAAAATTGCACTAAATGTGTATTTAATTAATAATAATAACAGCAATAATAATATTTGGGTTAATAATTTGTTTAGTGCCAATACTCTGTATATTGTTCCTATTTGTAATATTTCACCTTGTTTATATAGTTCCTATTTTTTATGTTCCTTTGTATTTAAATTGTCATATTTTATGTCTGTCCACTTTTGTTTAGCTTCAGTTTATCTATCTGTACACTGCAAATTTTCCCGCTGTTGGACTAATAAAGGGATATCTTAATAATAATATTAACATCATTTATTATTATTATTATTATTAATGATAATAATAATAACAATAACAATGATAATAATAACTTAAAGAGGATCTATCATGATTATTTTCAGATGTAAACTTGTATTTTGGGTCTCTACCCATGTTTATATGCTTTTATGTCCAACAAACATCTGGCTGTGCTGCAGCACCTCTTTTGGAGATAGATCTCATGGAGATTATCATATAATAGATTTAATATACAACTGAAAAAAAAATCTTAAAAGGGAGTCCAGGGACGAACGAAGGGTCCTTGAAGTACATGCAATTGACATCATCAGAATTACTGCTAAAAAATAACTGAACAAGAGAATACATCAGAATGACTATTTTGTCAATAGTAATTTCAATGGCCTGTTTTTTTAAGTCAAGACATAGATAGGGTTGTGACCCCTGGGACTCTGTCATTTAGAGAACCTGTATTGTGATTATTATGAGCTGTTCATGCTCACAAGCAGTGGCGTGCACAGCCATCCCCATGCTTTCTCCTTCTTTGTTTCAGGACAACCAACAGGGGGCGCTGTCTGCACAGCTATGACTCCCTCTTGACTCTCTTCTCCGCCAGTGAAGGTCTTTCAAGGTTATGATGATGATGATGATGCTCAGTGCAGCACCACTTCAGTCTGCAGCCCCACGGCCTGGGTTTGATTGTTTTGGGCAATAATGACATAATCCCACTGTGAACCTCATCCACATTGGAAATGAATTTGGCACCCAGAACACACCAGACCTCATCTTGGTTTAATTTGCCTTTGCAGATGGACAAATATATTGAGAAGCGATGAGGACGATGGGGCGGGGAGGAGTGGTGTTTTCACACGATACCATAACACCGCAGTCATCCTGAATACGTTAACATAAGAGCAGAAGACAGACGTCAATATAATTTTGGCATCTCCTGGCATGACAAGCAGTGGCTGTTTGGGGGAACGCTTACCATTGAGGGAGACGGTGCTACGCTGGAAGAATGACAGCAGCACAAAAGGCTGTAATGTAATCACTTCATCCTTTCTGAGAAAAACAAAGGCAATTCTAAATTTATGTGAGGTGCCGCTCTCGCTGTGCAATAAAGTTACCATTTTCCATCATAATTAGAGCACATTACCACCACAAAGAAATGCAGCCTTTCTTTGGTCTGTCAGGAAGGAAACTAACATTTTGTGAGAATAAACACATATAGAGTCCACCTGCTCAGTGGTGGTGGACGGTGTCTGGCATCAAAACACTTCCCAGCTATGATGCCCACATTGTTTTCAAGCAAAAAAGCAAAATAAAAAGTACTTACTTTCATACACTCTGGACAAAATGAACAAATCCTGACATTCACGAACTAAACCTTGTTGACTACTCTGTGAAAATATAACCATTTAGCCACAATTCACTGCCTCTAAATCACATTTTTGCAAAACACTACAGACAGTTCTGCATTTCTGGCATGACCCTCACAATCCCAGTCTCTTGTGTTCTCATGGAAACCATTTAAAATGCTAAACTGAAATGACCATGCTGAATACTCACAACTCTGACAATAATAACAAAGCATGGCACAGACCCAAGGGCAACTTGTTTGAGAGATGAATAGACGAATGAATCAATTGGTGACAACAATGCAGAGTGAGGCAGAAAGGAGAGGATGATGAGGATGAGGAAGAAGTGGAGGGTTACCTAACTGTCAGCAGAATTGCACACAACTGTTGCATCACTATATTTGTGTTGTTTGGCTGATACAGACACAGGACAGACATAATAAAATGCACAACAGGACATACAAAATAAAATAAGAGACAACCTGGATGCAGCTAGTTTAATGAAAACGCAAATGGAGCCTTTTGCATATTGTGTCTGCTAGAAACATCCAGGTTTCATTTAAATACAAAATTCAGTAGTGACTCGGCATAACAAGGATTTGAATGGAATGATTATGTCCCTGTAGTTTTGCTTTATTTACACATTTTCATTTGTGTTCTGTGTTTTGAGAGAAGGGAGTACTTTCTCTCTGAGCATGCCAATTATTACAAATCAAATGCAAACCAACTCACATGGGAAATGGGAATGCCTGCTGTAATTCATAGCTGAGATTCCCTCACATCACTTTTTAATGGGGATAAAACCAGATAAGAATATGTTACACATAATAGTAAATCTTTGTGATGTTTTGTCAGCTAAAGAAGGGATTACAGGTGTGCTGCTGGAGTAGGATGTGCCAGCTTTTCTGAGATTTGTACAGCGAAGATGCTGCTTTTCAGCTAAGTACTGCACATTACCAAACGTTGATGCAGACGTGAAAAAAAATTGAATTTCATATCGATGCTTTGACTCAGGATTAGATGTGAGATTCGTGATCCACATCAGAGTAGAACATGAGAATTGATGCAACATTTTCCAGTTCACACTGACTGCTGGATTATGGGGACTTGAAGGTATCAGATCTACTGTATACATGAAGAAAGAAATCATGTGAGGCAAACTTCATCTGTTAACAAAAACATGTGACTGCAATAGAAAATTTATTGCCATTTTTTTAACTGGACATTCTTTTTGGTCCAAAATGTCTGAAGCCCAAATCCATAATGTAAGCAGTTGAACAGCCTGTCAGAGGCACTTTTTTAAAATGAAAAAACATTGCTACCCACTTTCTAATAGTCCTCATCTATAAATGGATAGAAAATGTGCGCATTAATGAATGTTCTTGACCATTTTACTGCCATTTCTGTGTCACCATATATTATCTGGAACAGGCACCAACCATTTTGAAGGGATATATGTTTTATAAATCACAACTTTGTTTTATGTGCATGTTATTCAAAAAATTTCCTCTCATCAGTAAAACAAACAGAATGTGCCTATTAGACTCATTGTAATAATCAGCTACAATTATCAGAATAATATGAACATTCAGACCCCCTCATGTGGCTCAAAGGTGTACTGCAGATATAAATGTTAAATAAAAGACCATGGAAAAAATTATACAAATTAATCTAGCGACTTCAATAAAATCTCCTGCGACCCACCTGTGGGTCGTGACCCATTCTTTGGGACCTTGCAACAAGTCTTCATTGCAAAACAGGACATTTTTTGGTGTCTTACAGAGCAATTCAATACCCACAAACAGCTCAGACCACCTCTGCTTTGCAACCTCTGTGGTTAAGGTTTGGTTAAAGGTCCCACATTATAAAAAGGGAGACTTTCATGTTTTTTCCTTATAAAGCTGGTTTAAATCCTTCATAAATAATGTGAACGTATTGACATGCTCAGTGAGAAATACACACAGCCTGTATTCAGAAACTGTACCTTTGAAACAGGCTGTCAGGATTTCTGTAATTTTGTGATCCATCTGCAACTGCTTATCCTGTTTGGGGTCGCAGGGGGCTGTAGCCGACACTGAGCGAAGGTGGGATACACCCTGGACAGGTCACAAGTCTATCGCAGGGATGACACATAGAGACGGACAACCACTCACGCTCACATCCGCAATTTAAAGTCATCAGTTAACCTGCACGTCTTCAGACTGCGGGAGGAAGCCAGAGAACCCAGAGAAAACCTACGCTAACACGGGGAGAACATGCAAACTCCACACAGAAGAGCCCCAAGCCGATTTCCAACCTGTGACCCTCTTGCTGTGAGGCGACAGTGCTGACCACTGCACCACCATGCAGCCCAAAAATACAATATTTATAGTTTTAAACATAATAATTCTAATTGTGTCCCAGTTTATTTCCGGTTGCAGTGTAAGTGAATGATGTCGGCTGACAGGAAGTAAACATGGACCAAAGCTGTTCCACTGAAATGCACTAAAACAGAGTGTTTCAGACAGAGGGCAAGTACAGGTATATTGAGGCAGACAGTATGAGAAAATACAGTTGTTTTTGTATTTTTATGTATGTAAACTTGCTCTAGTTGAGACACAAAATACAAGTATGATTCTGAAAATTAGCACAATATGGGACCTTACAACTTAAATTAGTGGCTTAAGGTTAAAGGAAAGATCACCGTCTGGACTACCTTTCTCCCTATTCTCTTCCTCCCAACTCTTTGTGGTAGTCATTACTTGCAAAACTGCAAGAGGCTGCTGGGAAGAAAAGGGTACACATGGGTGATTTTAAGCATTGGAACACACATCCAATGCTGTGCCGTGTTTGTAGTGATCACAGTGTAAGGGATGAAAAGACAATAAGCAAGTTGCTGGAGGAGGACACTTAAACAGCAGTCTAATCTTAGCATGAGCTGGGAATTGAAATTTGATTGATTGGGAGTGAAGGCAAAAACATTATTTTTATTCCAATTTAAAGCAAGTCTCTTTTCTGTGAACTTGCACCACCCATGAAAGTTTAACAGTAGTTTGCATTTTCATACACAGCTCAGTTCCAGTGCTCTTACTGATTTGTTTGGTTATGTTTGTGTCTCTTTAAGAGCTTTGCCCCTGAGTGTACCTGTTGGCCGAACACAATGAACAAAGGTCCATTAATTTGCTGCAGAGGAGCTACTCACAACTCCTTACTAATTGCTGATTTATCCACCAGTCAGTCAGCCCTCAAGTCACAAGTAGTAGTGGGTGGGAGGTGTGTGTGTTTCTGAGAGGTATTGGTGATGGAGGTGGTGGTGGCGGTAAATCTTGATGGATCTGCCCCTGTAGGTTGTTTGCAGCTCGAGTCTGAGCGTCAGTCCTATTGGCATGTCCATTATTCTCAAAGGACGCATTAGAAAGCCAAAGGGGACTCATTGAGAAACCACTACTGGGATTCTCAATCTTCTTGACACACAATCAGGAATAAGGAGCTCAACACTGTAGCTGCAGAGGTGGATTCAGTTTGCAGGAGAGGAGGTGCACAAACCCATACAGAGGCAAAGAATTGGCTTCGTTCGTGCCGCAGCAGCTTGCATTGGAGCGCGATGAATTACGGGTCATCAAGGTGATAAGGCACTGAGCTGGAAATGGGATTGTGGCTGTAAGGCAGTGTAGCAGACAGCACACACGTGAACTGATATATGTCATGAGCAGTCTGGATAGGAGAGATACACAGCAGGGTGCGTTTCTACCCGTGACAATGTAAATAGAGGCTATCCACTTACCGGGTGAATGCGGCTGCTTCTGCTCAGCTGAAAGGCTCCCGGGGCCTTGTTGTGTTTACAGAAAAAGTGCTGACACAAGTGGATGGTTGTGCGTAGACTATAGCTCTTTCTTTTCAATTACTGGTCTATCTTGGCCTGTTCCAGCGCCTCGGTTCATGTAAGTCTGACATAATTTTTGTCAGGTTGTTTGGGAATTCACCGGATGGACATTTATGCAACATACCAGACTCTTTTCAGCTGGAGTGGGAATGAAAGGCGTGTTTTTGGAGACTTTTGAAGGCTTTTTGGAGAGTTGCAATGGCTATGATGAGTTTTGAGGTGTGAAATGTCAGCCATTGTTTACTTGTTGAAGGCGCAAGTCTGTAGTTGCATGCATTATCAGTTAGGAAGAAAGAGTAATGTCTGGACGTCAAGCTAAAGACAGCAACAGCTTTGAAAGGTTTTTGACTCCTTCTGAGACTGTTTTAGTGGAAGCTGTAAAAAAAAATATTACTGTGATCTCAGTGTGCTTCAAACAGTCCTCCAATCGTACAGGGAAAACATCTTAATCATAGTAGGAAAAAAAATCAGAAAAGATGGGGATACCAGGTCAGATCACAGTCCACTATGTGACCTTTTCTGAAGCAGCCCTTAGCTTCTAGTTACCTCTGCGAAGGAGGTTATGTTTTTGGTTTGGTTTGTTTGTTTGTCAGCAGGATTACTGAGAGACTACTGGCCCGATTTCCATGAAACTTGGTAGAAGAGTGTAGCATGGGCCAAGGAAGAAGCCATTAAATTTTGGCAGAGGTCTGTGCTCTCTGAGTGCCCTTCTTGCGCAGACCTCCGCCAAGGCTGTTTCCGTAACTGAGAAATAATGTGACTGCCCCATGATTTGGATCATTGTCACATACTGACACTTTCTCAGGACTCCTTGGCGTCACTTTCTAATGCAATGGGTAGCCCAGCGAGTCAAGCTATGGCCCTCCACTACAGTTGCAGTAAACACATGGCAAATAATGTGAAACAAAAACAGTTGCTTAGGATTATGCAACAAATCCACTTAGTTAGGTTTAGGAAAAACATCACGGTTTGGCTTGAAATGACTAAGTTTGTAAAGTAAAACTGAAACTTAACATTGTGAACACAAAGACAAAAAAGCCCATATTTTTGATATGAACAGCAGTCTCCTGGATGAAAGATCTGTGTTTATTGGACCCATCCACCACTCCTCACTCCCTCCCTCCTTGTTTGTTTTAGTGTGCATGCAGCCTGTTACAGTTGCTCTTGCTTGATTTATTATTTCTTTCCAACTTTCAGCTTTCTTCTTTATCTTATTTGTTCAATTAGTTTAGTAGTAACTAGCAGTAGGGCCCTCTCTAAACATCCTTGTAGAGAGACTATTGTTCTGTTTCTTCACCATATATTTACTCTTTTCATTCAGTCAAACCACCATTGGGCAGCCACCCCGTGGTTGTATTGTTTACGCCAGCGATCAGCTGATCACGCTGAAGCTGGCCAGCTTGGTGATCAGGACCCAGAGAAGTCTGGAGAAGGACGTCACCACACTCCCCGAATCATTTTCTCTGAGTATTAAATATTAACGTGTAAGAGTTTACATTGCAGTTACTTTAAAGCCCGATGCATCTCATAAAGGTGCTAAAGGCTGCCTTGTGTGTCTGTATCACACAAAGCGTCAGTGTTTGACGTCCTGGAGATGAGAACGAGCTGTTTTTTCTTGGCCCATTCTTTACCCTTCCACCACGTTTCATGATAGTCCGGTAGTTTTTCCGTAATCCTGCTGAAAAACAAACCAACAGAACCAAACCAAAACTTTTTTGAGAGATAATAAAGAAATAATGCTCTTAACTTTATGCTCTACCACACGTTAACGATGTGCATTTGCATGTTTGGTATGAAGACAGTTAAGGATTCCTCACAGCTCATGAAACAATATTAGGCACTCACTAAGCAGCTTCACTGTTGAAGGAAAGAGTGACCCGTGTTGCTCTAATCATCCGAACCAGTCTGAGGAATTAACCTGACAACCTTCTCTACCCTTTAGAGAAGTCCATCTCTTTAACGTACTGTAAAATCCTTGGAGATGAAGACACACAAAAGGCTCCAATTGTTCTATTGAGGCTAACAATTAAAAGCTAATTGTGTTCAGAAAGCCATTCAACAGAGCTGACTGTAGGGAGATTCAGCAGGTTAAAATGAGGTTATTATGCAAAACATAGAAGACAAAGGGAGGCTATTTACAGTTAATTAACGTGGTAATTTTCTTAGTAACTCTCTAATAATTTATACAGCAGAAGGAACGCAGATACTAAAGGCCTCTCTGCTTACTTTTACTGGAGCGATTGCCTCGTTTGTAACCTGGCTTGACCGTGCATTTGTATGGCCTCCACTCTGTTGCCAGGGAGTTATTGATTCCCCATGTCTCGCTCATTGGCATGCACAGGCACGATAATAAGTAAATCCATCTTCTGTCAGCCCCTGCTGAAGGGAATACAGTCCTAAGGGAATGAGGGCAACATATTCAGGTCCAATTTTCCTGTCTTTTGCTAAGGATTACCATCATATTGTTTTCTGCTGTACAGTCCCAACATGCTGCACTGAGCTACACCAACGCATGAGGGGACTCGGGAACATTTGGGATACTCAAAGGGTAGAGAGAATCAATAATAGGATAAATTCATCCGTGGTGGTTTAATTAATGTGTGCTGTTGGAGTGGAACAAAGCCAGTTGGTGGGATATAAACACTCAAACAAAGACGTTCACGAGGAAGATACACACAAGCTAATATACGGGGGGGGGGGGGGGGATCATTTTGTATTTTGTCTTAAAATGAATGAATAAGACCAAAACATCAGGCTGCTCTCCTACACTGTTCATAGATATACCTATGAAAAGTGATGCACTGTAATTTGTGTATATCCCATAAAAATCAATTTGTGTGTAATTAACGTAAACGTGAACCAGGAAATATAAAGAGCGGCAAATGCTGCATTGGAACCAGGTCAGGGTATTTGTCACGTCACATTCTGTCCATCTGCTCCTTTTAATACCTGTACTTATCCACAACTCCCCCTCACTTCACTCCCACCTCAGCCACTCACCTGACTCCACAGCTGAAAATCATCAGTCATCTAGCCAGTATTGAAGCTTCCCCGGTTCACTCACTCATTGTCAGATTGTTCTTCGCCCCCACGCAAGACTCTCCAGCACTCTCTCTTGGACTGATCTCCTGTTGCCGACCTCATTTGTTCCTGACTCTCCTGCATCATTGTAATCCTGGTAATTACCTCAGCAATCTGTCCCCGACCACGAATCCTGTCTCAGGTTTCTTCCTGGTCTCTGTCAGCTCCTCTGGGCTATTGGGAATTATTCCAACAACAGTTTCGCAGCGCAAGTTTTCCTGCTTTGTATCCTGTGGATCACTGTGAACTTTGGACATTGTTTGTACCTTACTTCCGGCGCCTGTTGAAATGTTTGGTGGCGACACGTGGCGCTCTGAAACCTTCTGCTTTTATCTGAATTGGGATAGTGAGTATACTAACTTGTTTGTACTGATTCTTGAGTACTTTCCTTGGCAGTGTTTGTGCTGCATTTGGGTCCTAAACACTCCTGGAGTTATTTTAAGCCAAACCACTATCTTTTCCGAAGCATAAGTAATTTTCTTCCCTAATCCCAAGGAAGTTGTTTCCTGTGAAGACGGATGTTTATTTTGAAAAGATTGTACACATGTACAAGAAATGTGAAATGTCACTGCCTCTCTTCATCTGTCCAATAGCACCACTCTGTGTTATATTACTTTTTCAATGCCATTTTTGTCTCTATAGGA
This sequence comes from Pterois miles, assembly GCA_947000775.1. NCBI lineage: Eukaryota > Metazoa > Chordata > Actinopteri > Perciformes > Scorpaenidae > Pterois > Pterois miles. Next base: position 5,574,827 of record CAMQGK010000193.1, read on the forward strand.
ACGGGCCTGGCTGCCACAATTGTATGAACGTGGGACAATAACCCATTTGCAAAGGTCACAGACAGATATAGATATAATTACTGTCCGTCAAGGTGAAATGATTTGAAGTCACAGCGCTGGAGAACTTTACTAAAATGCATATCTTTTTGTATTTATCTGGCGCTGCACTGCATTATTGGGGAAAAGGACCTTTTTAATAGATGACAATAAATAGTATAAAAAGTCCTGGTATGATGAAAGTGGGACCACACCCTTTTCAAAAACATGGACATTCTCCCAAACACATACCTATAAATGTAACATTTGTCATCAAGCACACTGTGTTAGCTCATTTACATTCCAGCATGCAAAGAAAAGGTCAGGAAAACCTGAGCCTGTCTCAAACACAGACATTCAATTTACAGTACATCTTTTTCTTTGACAAGAAAAATCTTTGACCCACATCTCATGGTCTTCCTCAGTGGATGGTGAATAACAATAAGTTATATTTCAAGTGCTGGATAAATCTGGTTAAAAGGATCTTAAATTTATGAGATGTAGTTTTTGGTCGCCATCATCTGACCTCTGTTGCTCCTAAAGTTGTGTTATTATGGTAAGGACTGCCTCTGAGCGAGGGCAACAGTGTTACTGTGGTTTTGCACTCAGTGGCTCACTTTTCCACAGTCTTGGAAAGGGAGGAGTGAGCTAAGGGGTACTCACTAGATGACACCAAATCCTACACACCGTACCTTTAATATAAATAATAAAGTAAAGTCCCTTTGAGAACTGAACTGTGTCAGTGTGCTTCATGCAGTCAATCAGTGGTTTTAGTCTGGACCCCTTGTCACAGGTTACATGTACGTCTCGGAGCAGTTTTGCCAATGAGTCATTTTCCTCCAAATTTTCATGATTGATAGCAACAAAGCCAGAACATTCTCTATCAAAATATGACTTCAGTTTAGACTAAAACACAAAACTCTGCTGCTGACTGAAGGAGACACTTTCCTTTGCTGTACCGTTGAGGTTGAATGCTCACTGATGCAGAGAAAATACCTGCGAACAAAAACATGGACACATTCACAAAGATGTAAATTTTTCTCCAGCGAACGCACTCACATGCACACACACACACACACACACACACACACACACACACACACACACACACACACACACACACACACACACACACACACACACACACACACACACACACACACACACACACACACACACACACACTCAGATACTCAGGTGGACTGGAGTGTGAAGCAGAAGAGGCGCAGTGTATGCATCCGTCAATCTCTCCCTACACCATCCCTGAGCTTCAAAGGGGCCCCGATGAGCAGGACGTGGGGAGAGAGACAACATGCCAGATCACGTGGTTTTATCTCCCATGGCTGCCTGATGCAGGTTCATTGTGCTCTCACACAATACCATCACATTATACTTCATCTAATAGCTGTCAAGCTGACTTAAAACAATCATTTTTAACTCTGGGTATCAGAAGATGTTGTAGTAGACTTTATAGACCAAATGTTTATGGTTGTTTTCTTTCTGTTTATTTGTATTAATTCAAGTAATTCATATTTAATCAGCCCTAAGAGTAAACTTGCTGATCAAATGAAGCTCACTGGTAGATGGTGTGTTCGTCTTGTAGGCTACTGTGTGTTCTGTGAGGGGTGAAATAGGGGCCAAGTCTTGAGAAGCCTGAGCATTACTTCAAATAGCTCCTGATGCAGGAACATCTGTCTCTCGGGCTAATTGAACCCCTGGAACAGACTACGCTCTGTTGTTTCCAGCTTGTGCAGCATGAATGTTAATGACTGATCGAGAGACAGAAATGACCCAAGGTCTCAGAAAATATCTAGAAATTTTGAATTATGTTTTGTTGCACAAAGTCAGTAAGTGGATGTTTTTTATCTGATGTACAGTTTGATTCATACTCCTCCATAAACAGATTAACCTTTATTTAAAGTTCAAGGTCATGTGGAGGATTTGAATATCCAGAGTCCAACTTTAATCATAATAAATTCATTTTTCAGTGCTTGTGCTCATGCATATGGGTATCTGGAGTGTTTACCAACCCACAGACTGTGAAATAAAACAATTCAGTCAGTTTTTGTGGGCTGTTTAGATCACAACACATGTGATTCAACCAGCTATTAATATTAGCTCCCCGTCCTATTGGTGCCCTCAGATGGGCTCATGTTTACCATGTTTACGAGATGGGAAGTTGTGTACATGATATGCTTGGTGTCCAAGGGTTAAGTTGTGAAGAACACTGCTGATAAGCAACGGCAATATTAACGTTATTGTCTGAGTCTAGAAGTTTTTAGTAAGCTAGCTAGTGGGTAACATGATGCAGGAAATACAGATATAATGACAGAGGAGAAAGATGAGGTTGTTGAGAATATCAACATTTTCCTCAGAAATTATAAAATTACCTAAAAAAATATACAGCTAAAATTATAATATATGAACTTATTATGCACTGAAAAATGAACTTCCATGGGCTCCACCTTTTCACACATTATCAAACACATCACAAGTCGTGAACTCGGAGCTTTCAGAAACTTTCCACTTACAAGGTCGTGAATATGACATGAGGGGGGCGTTACTATGGACTCAACTTGTAAACACGACCCCATTTGAAGGCACCATATGTCACAGACAGGCTCATTAGAATATATTACCCACAGCTTGAGAACTGCCTTTACAAAGGTGCACCATATTTTGCTCTCAAGCCAATCAGAGCAGACTGAGGTTTTTAGGAGGGGGTCTTAAAGAGACAGGCGCTAAAACAGAGTGTTTCAGACAGAAAGTGACCACAGACACGCAGTACCAGCATGAATATTTATATATATATATATATATATATATATATATATATATATATATATATATATATATATATATAATATGAATATTTTACTTCTTAGTGTATCATGACTTTTTCTTCTGTACAGGCACTTCTCTCAAGCTGCCGGTACTCTTTTCTGTCCTCACAGATTCTCTGAGATTCATAATGGCAATTCATAATGGCGCAGCACCAGCACATTTGTGCCACGCCTCATAAGAGCTGAATGAACATTAAAACTCTGTGGGGAGCATCTGGATGAGCCGACGCATGGCACAGTGGGAAGATGGTGGGAACGAGGGTGCTGTAATTTACAGTGTGTTGTCTATACAATGCACGTCCTTTTTGCAAAATAATTAGTGAACTGTTCGTCATAACTTGTTTATTTGTGAACAAATATAATTAATGAAGCAACATTTAAATGACTTCTGAATCTGTTCTTCTGATTCATAGAATATGATTTTACAGGGCAACTACAATGTTCTACAACTACAACAATTAAATGTTCAGGTGTGGCTGTGATAAATGATAAAAAATAATCATCCAAAAAGATGAATTGCATAATTTTAAATAAAAAAAAAACGTCAAATTTTCTTGGGGGAGGACCCCCAAATTCAAGATCTCCTTGTATCTAGTGTCTTTATATAATATGTAGGAGCATCCTGACTGAGACACTTTTGAATGTAAGTTGAAAGTCTGAATGTAATAGAACTGTATTATAGAAATAACACAAGTATTAAGACACACAAGTTGTAGCTGATTTAGTCTTTTGGCACAGTTAGTCACACCACCATTTATTACAGTGGAATTTAAGACCAAAATCAGTTTTCAGAGTGGACTTGACACTATCAGATTTGTTCACATCAGCAAAGTAAATCTTTGTAGAGGTTTTGTGCAAAGTTCAGCCTTGGAGATATTTGACAAGTTCATCGACCAACAGCAAACTGTGTTACTACTGTTGACCTCTGAGAGGCAGTCAGGCTGTCCACAGGGGCAGTAGCTAAATATTTAGCCTATCTCTAAAAACTATCCTAGATATGTCATTTACTCTAGCTAGTAATGTAGCTGCTGAGCTAGCTAGCTTCCATATGTAATTAAAATTGCAGTGATCCATGAAGGAGTTTCATTCTGCTATTTCTGGTGTGCCCAGGCTCTTTCAGACTGAACAGAAGGGTTAGGGTTATCCTTTTTCATTATTTATTTATTTATTTATTTAATATTCATTTTCATCCCAATTTATTTGTGTGAATTCAACTCCTGGAATGTTTTTGCAGACAGCTCTGAGTCAGACAGGTTTCAAAACTCACAAGGGACTCGAGTTGTTTCCTGTATTTTACTCCAGACTCATTTTGCTCCTGCGGTCGCTGTACATTCATGGAGTCATGCAGCTCTGCGATAAATAGAAATCTTTCTTCCGAACTGAAACAAACCTGACTGACCTTCAGTTCTTGCTTTCTGCACCAAACTCACATCTGGTTGTTCCTCCTGTAAATGCAATCATGGAGCTTTCAAATTGTTCTTTATGATGTTAACACATCTTTATATCTTAGCCATTAATGTGGTAATCTTTTTTTCTGTTTGTTGCTATGTTTGGGTGCGAGGTACACATTTCTGTTCTCCTCTACAGTCAGCAGTGTGGTTGGTATTTAATTTCATTTTGCTGCTGTTGTTGAAGTCTGAATTTCTGTAGATAGCAGAAACATGTTGTCAGCTCAATATTTGTGCTCATCCTACCCAGTTCTTTTATTTATTTCAAAATAAATCAAACTCCTACAAATTACGTTCCAACAACAAAACTGCATTGTGAATTTTTGAGGTTACGCACTTTGCCGTAGATTTTGTTGTTGATCAATGACAAATACGTTTGTAATGACAGGCGCACAGGGAGGTGGCCTTGGATTAAACACAGGACTTTCCTCCAGGAGGCTGCTGTTCATATCCCATGCAGTGGGAAACTTGTTCTTAAAAGTGAAGCTAATGTTGAAGTGCCTTAAACCTCTCTCAGCAGGGAGCGACTCCTCTGGCTGCTAAAAGCAGCCTAATTGTATAGAAGTCTATGAGAAAATGAGCTTGATTGATCTTGATTTATTACCTCAGTAAACATTGTAAACATGAGTTTATGGTCCCAGTCACTAGTTTTAAGTGTTCTTCAAGTCAGCATGATGTTCATTTGTAAATTATGGTCCTGTCTAGCATCAAATAAACCATAAAGCTGGGGATGTTTTAGGATGCTTCAATTTTGTGATTGACAGGTGTTACAGCCCGGCTCTTAGGTTGCAACAACAATGTGAGCGGAGACGAGGTTGATGCAAAATAACAGTAACTTTATTTACAAAAATGCAGAAATTAGCAACTACATGCTAAGATCAGTATCATTAATCAGTGGTGTAGGTGTGCATGGAGGCATGTGTGTGAGTGCATGCAAAGAAACAAAAGGAACAGCATCGCATGGTGTCCACACGAATGGTGTGTGTGAGAGGATGGAGAGAGAGCTCGAACTGACCGGAGAAGAGGGTTTTATGATGAGAGCTACACCAGGCAAAGGTGTAGTTCATCATCTGATGATGACCCCGCCTCAACCAGAGCCTGCAAGAAACAGGAAAAAGACCAGCGAGCCAACACACACCTAGTGGTGGGGAGGGGCCGTCACACTGGTCACTACCACAGTGTTGTCCAGTCTGGGAGTTGTCTTGTTTTTTTTTCTTACAACTTTGACCCCTTCACAGTGTGCTTTCAATTCATCAAAGCTAATTATAGTATTTTGGTCTTATTCAGTATGCGGCTGTATTTACCGTCATCCTCAGTGTCACTTCTGGTTGCAAAAAACCAAGATGGCGACAGACATTTTGCAGAACTCAAGGTTTCAAAACTGTAGTCCACAAACCAGCGGCTGACATCAGGGTGACTACGTCCACTTCTTATGTACAGTCTATGGTCCCTTGTTAAACTAAAAGTCACCATGATGTTTTTTATTTATTTACAGCGCTAACCAGATGTTTAAAACTGTTTCAAATTCCAACTGTAATCCAGGAGAAAATACGTTTCCATCAAAACATAAGTGAGAATGTGGTTTAGTTGTATGGGAATGTAATTTTGTAGGAGACAGGGTTGTGTACATCATACAACATAAAAAGAGCTTTAAGACAGCAAATAAACTGGTACATAGAAATGTAAGATGTTCAAGAACTGGATGTACTTTCAAAGAGATGTATGTAACAGACATCTGAGGACATTAAATGGAGATACTACTTTTAGACACAGCATGAATCCATCCCTGATCCTCGGCAGTATTTGCCCTTTGCACCGAGCTATACAGCATCCCTTTAACCTGGCACTGAAAATAAAGAGCCTGCATGCACAAGCTTCTGCTCCAGGCAACTCCTTACACTCCTTTTAGTCAATATTTATTTGAAAAATCATTATCAATCCCATTTTTCTGATTTACTTCTGAAAAGCGGTGCAAGAAAAAAATATCCCCAGGCGTCTTCTGCTGAAGAGAGAGATTATGTAACACTAAATGTCTTTTGTGGCTGAGGAGAATGGAAGGAATGAATGATGTCAGAGAGCAGAGGTGTTTCCAAACCTCCATTCAGTGGAGTAAAAAGCTTATACAACACTGTAGCCCACGCAGCCCAACACTGGAGAGCTGATAAGACTCAGAGCTGGTCTCTCCCTGCAGAGAGAAACACCTAGGCTGTCCACAATAAGACATGAGAGGCAAGTTTGGGACTAACTGAAATCACATTTATGCTGCATGGAATGGCACGGCTCTCCTCAACTCAGCTCGCACTTGTTTTGGTTTTCCATTTACAAAAGTTGCCGCTAGTTCCTGGTAGGGATGAGTGGATCAATACTGTCGTCTTGATATTCTGATACTAAGCTAATCATTTGATTTCGATTCCTCTAAACAAAAATATAGATAATAGCCTAAAATGATGGGTGGGTGGCTGCATCACTTCCAAATGGTTTCACTACATTTGTATAACATTTTTGCAAAACAGACATATTTAGCTGGCCCGTGTCACATGACTTTGGAAACCATGTGACATCAGAAGTTAACGGTGCACTTCACCATCAAACGTGAGAGAACGGCAGAAAGGCAACAAAGCATGGTGTGATACAAATACAGCAAGATGCACTATTTGTGACAATGTATTGGGCCACACAGAAACATGAGTAACCTCTGCAAACATTTAAAAACAACAGACCCTGAAAAGTTATACGGAGCCTTATTATGTAATCATATTATTTCTGTGAAACACTTACACTTAGTAGCACAATCATTTTTTATTTGAATGTTGTCATATTTGCTTTTGTAATGAATTTGTTATTAATGGCAGGTATGTGTCGTGATTTGCCTTTGAGTGCAATCGTTTTAAAACTTTTTAAATGACCATTATTTTGAAAAATCCCATACCCATTTAAGACATTATCAGTATTGAGAACATTAAAATTGGTTTCATATGGAACTGTACTGTATAAATGTAGTACTTGGCACTTTTTTGGTTCCAAGTGAGCTGAGCTGATACTAGAAAGCGGAGTTAAAAGACTGCAAACTGACTGGTCAGAAAGAATCATCACTGGTGCAACATGGGACATTCTGCCCAAACCCGCCTTGATCATGCCATGCTAGCTTGTCGGGAAGGAGGCTTAATAATCTCCAAAGTTACACTACATTTTAGCGAGGAAGAACTGGCATGGCCATTTTCAAAGGGTTCCCTTGAACTCTGATCTCCAGATATGTGAATGAAAAGAGGTTCTGTGGGTACCCACGAGTCCCCCAGTCTCCTACAGATATACTGTATATGTCTCATGTGCAGTGACTCAAAATGGAGCATTTTTTTTTAAAGAAAAAGTGATGTTGGAGACATCCCAGCACCAGTGGTGAGGAAATATGACCCTGAACACTTTGGATTCCTAATGGCATTAAACCTGACAGTAACACATATTTATAACCCAGTTTGTTATGTACTTGGGAAGGTGGTCCTCTGAGTGTTAGACGGGCCTCAAGTTACAAAAGGTTGACAACCCCTGCTGTAGCAGACAAAAAATGTAGTCTACTGCCAGTTGGTCTTTAAGATTGTTGGTTGAAATCTCAGGATGTCAGTGAAAATGTTTTATACCAGCGTGGTAGCTTTCAAACATCATGTAAGAAAAGAAATACTTGTAGGTTTTTGAGGGGCCGACTGCAGAGACTGAAATAAGAAATCAGAAATGTCACTGCTTCTTTCCTCTGTCCTGTGGCTCTGCTGCTACAGCTCTTCGTCTAAGTGAAAATGACATTTTGTCTGCTGAGAAATGACCCTGTTTATAAAGGCTACAGCCTGTTAATGACAGCTGGACGCCATTTTTCATCCTCAGTTCAGATTCAATTTTCACGATGCATGTTGTAATTACTGTGTTCTTATAGTCGGAGGATGAATCATATCTTTTATCTCGTGATGAAAATAACAACTCAAGGTCCATCTTTTCATATCAGACAGTCTTCATCTGTGAATGAAGTTTGTTCAGTTGTCATGGAGACAGATCTGTTGCCAAGCAAGCTCAGTAGCTGATTTCATCCAGAGCACTTTTACAACTTCTTGTCTTTATTTTAGTATTGATCAGGACAGTTCATTCCTACCATGAGAGTAGTAGTTTGACAGCAATTTTACTGTTTTATTTCTGAGCTTTCATCCACATCAGTGGAATTATAATCGTACTTAGATCCTTTATATGACACTGGGTTTTACATACTTGTGATTTTTTATTTATTTAACATCTTGGCGCACGCTGCTTGGCTATGTGTCATAGTCATGTCACCGTATGGGGGGAAAGTTAGGATGGAAACCCCTTGTTTAACCTGAAATGGTTTGGTCCTGAAATGTAGACCTTAACATTATGATATAGGACTAATTTTAGTTGTGGTTAAGATAGCTATTTGTTTTCCATACAAGTTCATTGTGTCTGTATGTTAAAGATCCACTTTGAAATTCATTCATCCATTATCTGAAACCGCTTACCCTATACAGGGTTGCAGGGGGGTTGGAGCCAATCCCAGCTGACACTGGGCGAATTAATTCACTCAAACCAGATTAAAAAAATGGCAACTTGTAAAACTACGCCTTACACTACACCTAAGTCTCCTGTTGGGTTGTCAGGTGCCATCGCTACAGGGATTAGCTGACAATCCCGCCTACACTGAAGGGGTACTATGTGCAGGTAAAACACAGCATACAGAAAAGTACCAGGTGTCAAAGGTGAGTTGAGTCGAGTATGCAGTGGAAACACAACTTTATATTGCCATTCCTTGAGATCCCTTCCCATGTTGCACTGCTCCATTACATCTTAGCTCCAACTGAACATACTTTCAGACTACAGAGGAGAGAAAACTTTTAGAAGATGTGCATACAGTGGTGAAAACATCTTTTATTCTCTTTGAATTGCATTTCATCTACATCCTTTATAAGTTGTAATGAAGCGCTGTGAGTACTGAGCCTTGTAGTGGTCCAGAGAAGAAAAAAAAAAAAAAGTGCAGACATCCTTTTGCCCAGTATGAAATCCTGTTCTTAAGGCAGCGCTGGCAGAGGGAATATGAGCAGAAGCCAGCGCCTCAGGGCTAAATGATGTGTCCTGTTGACTAGTGTCAGGAAATCCTGACTCAGTATCCTGCAGGTAAAAGAAAAGTGTGGTTAAAGTCTCTTTCCCTCTCTCTATCTTCTGTCTCCTCATATGAACCCACTCGGTCTCTAGTCGGTGTAACATTACATCATCCCCTTACATTTAGAGATTCACAGTTATTAAACATCAGAGAGATCTTTAATATATTCTCTATTTTATTATGCTCTTTATTTATATCCTTCATTGCTGGTTCATCCTTATTTCTTAGTATCTTTAGATCTTTTCTTCATCTCTATTCTTCCCTGCTGCAGCGAGCCTCTTCCCCCTCAGGGATCAATAAAGTTTATTTTATCTTTTGGTGCTTCTCCAGGGAAAGTTGACTGAGCATGAATCCTTTATCGCTAATGTGATCAGACTCAGTCACAGTTAAATGATTCACGCCAGGATGCAGCCTACAACAACCACAGTCTGTTGAACACTGGAGAGCTTTTGTGTTTGTCTGACTTGCTCACGGGCACTGTGGCGGTACAGTTCCTGAGGGTGGTACGAGTGTCTCATCCAGGTTTTTGTTTAGTCATTTCTAATTTTTGATTCAAATCCAGTACCAGAGGGTAGCTGGTTGCTCTCTATGTGATTTGAGCCTATTTTAAAGAGATAGTTCAGTGTTTTGAAGTGTATGAGGTCAACGTATCCTCATGAAACGATCCATATGATCTCTTATGAAAAATTTACTCCTCCTTTTTTCATAAATGTCCAGCAACATTTGTCAATTTCTGCCTGTTAATATTTTTAGAGATATTTTTTTTCATTTTATTTACAGCAACAGGTTTGAAAGGGGGTGAGGTGGTGTAGTGGTTAGGGCTGTCGCCTCACAGAAAGGGGGTCGCAGGTTCGATTCCAGCTTGCGGCTCTTTGTGTGGAGTTTGCATGTTCTCCCCGTGTAAGGTGGGTTTTTCCGGGGACTTGCTTCCTCCCAACAAACAAAAAAAATTGGTTTAGGTTAATTAATTAATTTAAATTGGTGGGGGTGGTTGTGGGGGAATGGTTGTTGTTATATTTTTTTTTTTTTTATTTGGGTGGTTGGGCTTGGGGGGTTACCCTCTCACAAACTGAGGGGGGTCGGCCCCCACCCCCCCCGACCCGAAAGGGGAGAGAGGGAGGAGGGGGGGGGGGGGGGGGGGGGGGGGGGAAACAGAGGGAACCACATGCAGCAGTCCAGGCTGGATTCGAACCCACGGCTGCTGCGGTAAGGACTCAGCCTTGGTACATGGGAACAAAAAAAAAAACCCCCCAAAAAAAAAAAAAAAAAAACTAAAAAACAAAAGAAAAAAAAAAAAAAAAAAAAAAAAAAAAAAAAAAAAAAAAAAAAAAAAAAAAAAAAAAAAAAAAAAAAAAAAAAAAAAAAAAAAAAAAAAAAAAAAAAAAAAAAAAAAAAAAAAAAAAAAAAAAGAGAGAAAAAAAAAAAAAAAAAAAGAGGAAAAAAAAAAAAAAAAAAAAAAAAAAAAAAAAAAAAAAAAAAAAAAAAAAAAAAAAAAAAATGTTTTTTAAGAGGTGTGCATTGTAGCCTCTGGTATACGGTGCCTACTTGCAGGCAATGTTGCTACGCCATAACTTCCTATTGCAGAATTGTTTTTATGCACAAGTAAATCATTTGCAACAGGTGCTGATCTTGCAAAAGTAATCCCTGCCTGTATTTACTCTCTAGACTACTGTAACTCTCTTTATTTAGGCCTGATCCAGAAGTCTATTGCTCGCCGCCAGCCCATTCAAAATGTTGCCAATACACATCATTTCTATTCTTGCATCTTTGCTCTGGCTCCCTCTGAGCTTTACAATTGATTTTAAGTTTTGGCGTATAACTTTTAAGGCTCTGCAGGGTCAGGCTCCCAGTTATATTGTAAATATGTGTTAATCCCTCATGAACCACAGCACAGCCTAAAATCCTCAGGCGGGGGTCTCCTAGCTGTTCAAACCTCTCGTTGTGTTACCCGAGGTGACCGGGCCTCTTCAGTTTGAGCCTTTTATTACTTTGGAACTCCCTGACTGAGTATTTCAATCTCACCAACTCTTTACCTTAACCTCTTTAAATCACTATAAACCCACTTTTATCCAAAAGTATTTTCTTAAATTGTATATATAAACTGTCTCATTTTACAGCTAAACAGCTACAAGATGTTTCTGGAAACATTTGAGGTGACCTGACAGTAACAGAATCATTCATTCATTCATCGTCAACCGCTTATCCCCTTAGGGGTCGCGGGGGGGCTCCCAGCTGGCATTGGGCGAAGGCGGGGTTCACCCTGGACAGGTCGCCAGTGCATCGCAGGGCACATAGAGACAGACAACATATAGACAGACAACCATTCACACTCATCCACACCTACAGGCAATATAGAGTCATCAATTAACCTAAACAGCATGTCTTTGGATGGTGGGAGGAAGCCGGAGTACCCGGAGAGAACCCACGCTTACACGGGGAGAACATGCAAACTCCACACAGAAGAGCCGCAAGCTGGAATCGAACCTGCGACCCTCTTGCTGTGAGGCGACAGCGCTAACCACTACACCCAGTAGTACCCACTGCAGCCCAGTAACAGAATATGAATTCATCACTTTGATCACTGCAGCTTTAAGTAAGTAGCCATGTAATAAGCAGGATATTGTGCAGCTAGTGGGTCATTGTTGCTTCATGTGGGGGTCCTCATTGTTATACCTCTGGTGAGGACACTCTCCACAAGACCTGTGTAAGTCTGGATAAGAAGCTGACGGCTCAGGCCAGCTTTCTTCGGTGACCTGATGAGATAGAGCCGCTGCTGTGCTGTCTTGACAGTGGCTGAGGTGTTTACTGTCCAGCTTTGGTTGTTGGGAAAGTGCAGACCCACAACCTGAAGCTGTTCCACCTCGGCACCTTTAATTCACAGAGGTTGAGGAGGACAAGACTGTTTTCTTCCCCAAAGGCAATTGTCTCATCCACCAGCTGCTTGTGGTGTGATTTGTTGTGTCCTTCGATAAGTCTTGTGTCATCTGTGAATTTGAAAATGTAGCTGCGTTTATGTATGGACAGAGAGTCGTGAGTGTAAAGGGAAAAGAGTCTAGGGCTGAGGCAGCCGCCTTGGGGGTTCGCAGTCTCACAGCAATCAATTTGATTTGTGTACATAGACGCTAATTTCTTTTTTTCCCCATGATGCTCAGCACAACTTTCAGCAAAGTAATTTTCATGCTTTTGCCTACAAAAGTTCCACTCCAGTCTTTTTAACATAAAACAATTTATATAGGTTTTGGAAAATAACAACTTGGTTAGGCTTAGGCAACAAAACTACTTAGTTAGCTTGAGGCAAAGCTAAGAGAGAGGTGGTTTGGCACAGACTGAAAACTCATCTGTTCAGACTGCACCTTGGCCCATAAAATACATAATTAAATAAACAACCTTTCTCTATCTCCCATTGTCCTTAAATGTAGCACTTCAGCAGCATATTTGGTGAAGCTGATGTCCTTGCTTGATTCATGCACTTCTTGGGGTTGTTACCACATGGCTGAATGCATTTATTGTAAATCACATTGGATAAAAGCATCAGTTGAATAAATTCAGTGTAATGTAGGAGCTGATTAGCCTAGCTTAGCATAAAGACTGCAAACAAGTATTGCCTGTCATCGACTGATTGTTGAATCACGTTCTCACTGAGATTGTTGTCATTAATCCCTCTCTGTTTAAGCTTTATTTATTTATAGAAAAACACTCTGAAAGTGTGGTAACTTAAGTAGTAGTAAGTAAGGTGACGAATAAATTAAGACTGACTTATGGTATCACACAGAACATGTGGTTTTCAAACGGGACAGGGTCATCCACCCTGACCTCCTCCCTAGGCGGCGTACAATGCTCTTCATACTTCCCAGTTCACAATTACATGGATTACATGCAAATGGATTTTGTGCTGACTGTCATTTTACTTGCTGCTCCTTTTCCTTTCCGCCCAAATAGTTATACAGTATTTGAGAGTTCAGACCCTCTCAGTGTTAATAATTTGTGAACGGAGGTGGATTTTAAACTTGGTCGGGGTCCTCAGTACAGTTCAGACCTGCTGGGTTAATCACTGTCTGAGCCCTGAAACTCTGGGAAATGTATTAAAATACACATTCAGAATATCACAGCTGGGTCTCCCTAGTGGTTAAGTGCACTTATGTATAAGAGATTCCAGTCATTCGGTATTGCAGAATTAGTCATTATAAGAGAGACATTTTTTGCCAGCTTTCTCGACAACCAAAACCCTGAATATCCATTTATCAGATAGCAAGAAGGCACATTTGTCTAGGCAATAAATTATTTAAAAATGCATTTATTCAAGACTTTTGTCCCATTTGTTTTCCCAGCTGAAAACGCTGAGTTGGCCTCACTTCCCTACAGATTATAAGGGATTTAATCAAAATTTAGGGGAAACCCTAAATCACAGGAATGAAGCATAGTATAGTTCATCTATGGATGGCAATCCTTTCCAAATTAGTAAAATTTTGCAAGAAAAACACATTGAAATGGCACAAATTATCTACATATACACACAGATGCACTTTGAAAACCTAAACTTTCCGTTTTCATCAGTGCAAATGAGCTCGAGCCCTGATGCTCTCTACTTGGCTTCGTCTGACCTCCACAGTATGACATTTCTCCAGACACTTGAAAGTGAATTTCTCATTAACACCGATGACATTTAGACTTTTTTGGGGGTTGGCTGAATCAATAATTCATAAGTGGAGATGAAATTTGCATCTGGTGATTCAGATTTCAGATTAATGAACACTGTCCTCAACTCCAGCTTGTGAGCCTGAGGTCAGATGACCCTCTTTAATTATGCAGAGTTTACTTTACGTTTTGTGACATCTCTTTTATTTCTATAACCAGAATAGTTTACCTACGATTTCACCCATAAAATAGCTTAACATGTATTTTGTGAAAGTGTCAAATAGTTTACAGCGCCTTTAATTTGTTAATTACAGGGTTACAACAGCTTTTACTTTGCATTTGAATCAAAATTGGTAATTGAGCTCAGAATCTGAATGACTTTCTTCTTAAATCAGCTCCAAATTAAAACTTTATTAGATGTTAGCTGTGGCATGCAACTGCTAACACAAGCCATATTTATTAGCACACATTGCCCAAATACTTAACAGCAGACAAATGGTTTAAAACCCGTTCTGTCTTTCTTTTGTGAAACCACTCTAAACAGACCTAATCCTGGCTGATTTCTATGTTTAAGCTCCAAATGTAGCTGTCAAATAACCAAATAAGCAACACTTACAAACAAAAATGTAGTAACCTAAACCTAAAGAGATTCATAAAAGCATTCAGATGTGATCTGATTCCTGGTGGACTCATTCCTGGTATAGCTTTACTAGACTACACCATGTCACTAAGAACCCGCTGAGGGTGAAATATAGTACTCATGAGAGAAATAAACCCGTCCATTAGATGACACTTTGGAACCAGAGGAGGCATAAACAAAAAGCTGCAGACACGGGTGACAAATCGCCTCCTTTAGATTCAGCAGATCTTATCTGAAACGATGAGATCTCATCTTCTCGCTTCTTTTATCGACTATCAAACTCATTCTCCTGAGTCGGCCTCTCCGCCGCCGGGCTGCAAAAACATGACAAACACAATCAGAGCGGCTCGGGGGAATTTCAGGGCAGATTCGGCATGATATTAAAGGTCATCTCATTTTGCTCTGATTAACTAACTCCTGTGTCTTTTATGCTCTCAGAAGGCAATACATCTTTTCGTCCTGCTTTCCTGCAAGCTCCTTCTCATACACTCACATAGAGCTTTAATCAATCCTCTGACTTGAGAGTATAATGGCTGGGTTTCTTGGAGTTACTAACCCCTACACCAACCTTACAGTGATATAATATCACTCGTCTCATTCCCCAAAGTGAAACAGAATTAGTTTAAGTCCAAATAATGAGCATTTGTGTGGAGGAAATCCCCCTCAAAGCTCCAGTGCAATCAGTCCAGACTGTGAGTTCACTATACCTGCACTCCATTAGGCTTGATGACTCCTATATAAACTACTAATATCAATCTTGCTGTAAGGCTCCTCACAACAAAAGTGTGCAATTTATACGGAGAGGTCAATGAGACTCAAAGTAGTCCCTTGGACAAAAATCAATAGTACCCTGAACGCTCTGCTTTAGTTTGTGGTAAATGATGGTACAAATAATAGTGTTTATCTTCAGAATTGGGCAAGATAATTCCTAGATCCAATTAATAATTTCTGCACCATACTATGCAACACTTTGTAATGTTTGTGTGTGTACAGCCCAGTCTAATCAATATCAATACCATGACATTACACAGACATTCTACATGTCATGAGTACGCATTTTTGAATTTTTGTGTGTCATTTGTATGCGACACAAACATCCGCAGTTAGGTTTATGCAAGAAAACAGCTAACTTAGGTTCAGGAAAGAAAACTGATTAGGTATGGTAAAGGAAAACGTTAATGTGGTTGGCCTTCAAATACGTAAATAAAACCCATACAGAAACAACTACAGAAAACATGTCAACAAAAAACATGACAAATGTCACTAACACCAGTCAGCCACGGTCTCAAACACAGATCTCCTGGTTAGAGGTCTGTTGTTTGTTGGTAGACCCATCCATCTTCCCACCCATATAAAGTGGTCTTTTTTGCTTTTTATATGTCACTAACTCTTACCATGGCATTTATCGGCGGGTGCGTTTACATTGCAGTTACTACATAATATATGTGTACAATTCACGCATGGAAATCAAGAAAGGCGTGCTCATTGCACACAAAAAACCTTGTGCATTATTCGTGGCATTTATAGGCTTTTTTTGTGTAAATGGGCTGGTTTGCAAAAAAACCTATATGCTTTTTCAGGGATGCCTCATCTTAGTTGCTTAGTCGACTGAGATTTCTTTAGTCGATTAGTCATTTTTTCTGCTTTTTTTATGATAACTTATTTCTAAGAAACTTATGAACACTTCTCTAGTAAACACAAGATTTAAAGTGGTGCTTTTCTGTGATTTTTTTTTGTGGAAAAGCTCTACAAAGATGTGTTAAGTAAATCAACTAATAAGTTGACAGTGTTGTTAGTTGAGAGTGTTAGACGACTAAGAATTTCTTTGGTCAAGGACAGCCCGACACAGAAGACAGACCAGGAGGCAAATAAAGTTTATCAGGTTTACTGCAGGAGCTACTGAAGCAGGAGGTGACCAGGGTGAGTGAATGTCAGGAGAATAGCAGGAGGGAGACGGGGAACGGAGAGTGGCTGGTCGGCGTGGCGGCAGAGGAAGCAGAGGCAATGAGGTAATAAATCAGTGAGAAGTAGGCTCATTTTCTCATAGACCTCTATACAATCAGACTTCTTTTTGCAACCAGAGGAGTCGCCCCCTGCTGGCTGTTAGAAAGAATGCAAGTTTAAGGCACTTCAGCATTGGCTTCACTTTTCAAACCTGGTTGCTGCCTGGATTAAGCACATTTGACTACAAATTATTTTATGTGCACAGTTGGTGCTGTCACAGTGTGACTGTAAAGAGATTTGTTTGGGGGGATTGGAAAGCCTGTTGCTGGCAGTAAAATGTAAAGCTTGTCACCACCACTGCATTACACATTTCTTTTTTTTGGTGTAGTGCCAATTGTTTGGCTTTCTTGAGAACTGCTCATTCAAACAACTTCACACATGATGCTGTGCTTCCTTAGGCCCTCAGCAATACTTCTGCCACGTGTGAAGTCAATGTGATGAATGATTGTTGAGAATGGACAGACAGACAGACAGCTAGACAGACAGACTGCTTGTTCTGTAAGAGCAGATATGGATTACATGTTCTTTAATTTTTTTGATATTTTAATAAACTATGGTCTTGTACATCATTTTGGCCCTTAGGGGAAGACCTTCATGACAACCTGGCAGAGAAAACGATTTCAGAGAGCATCAATCTATTCTCAGACAATGGGAGGGTTCGGTGCTCTGGTATATCCATTAAGCTGTTAGAGGCTCCGATACCAGTGTTTGTATGTGACTGTGCATAATGTCATCTGTCTCTTTCTGGTGCAGGTAAACAGCCCTTGTTTTATGGCAGAAGCTGTCAGCTTCTTTCCTGAGGCGGGTCCTTCCCCGAGGATCACCAGTCAGCCTTGGTTTCCCCTGGCTTCCCCGCACCCTGTGTCCTCTCAGCCTGTGTGACAATAAAATAATGGCCGTTGAATAGCTTGCTGATAGCATAATCACATGTTTCCGCGTGATGTTGTACACACGGCCGGTCTCCGGTGGCAACAACAGAGCGGCAGATAAGCGTATGTGTTCCTCTAAAAAATAGTTGGTGGGATGCAGATTGTGCTCGCTGCTGAAATGCCACTTTATCTTGTATCGGGGTGAAGAGTCCTGCCATGAAATTCACTTGGCTTTTACTCAGATTTGATGAATTTAGTTTTCACGGCAATATACAACACTGATCTTCTGCCATAAACATGCAATTTCACAGTGAAAAATGAGTTTTGAAGCAAGTCACAAGTTCACCACTGTTGTGTGGGGAAACTTTTATGTATTGATTCACTGACAGAGGATTAAAAGTGTCATCTCAATATGTGCTTTCAGAGATACAAGGCATAAAGATTTCACAGTGAAATGTAACTCCATTCAGACTCCATTAGCATCAAGGCCAAACAAATGCTGCAACTGCTCGCGCACCTCTTTAAATAAACCAAAACCAAACCAAAACATTCTCACTCATAACTCAACAAATAACAGCATTTGGTCAGTGTCCCTCAGCATCGGAGACCAACTTGCGTTACTTTTGAACGGACCAGGGACAGCATGTCAAATGCATGTCAAAAGACTAAAATTTGTTATCATATCACACACAATGTTGTAAAATGTTGTGCTATTCATATGTCTTCCCATGAGATAGGTTGAGGCGGTTTACCATACACATTACATGCAGCGGTTTCATAGTATTCCACCGACTGGCAGGTGGCGATAAACAAGCCAAGAGATGCAGCTATGCAAAAAGCAGGGAAGAAGAAACAAAATTGCATTCACATACAACTAAACTGTATTCTCAATTATGCCTCAAGGGAAACGTATTTTCTCTTACCTTACGGTTTTAAATGTGGTAAATATCGCAGATTGAAACAAAACAAAAAACACAACGAAACTACTTGGCTAGGTTTAGTAAAAAAACACCATGGTTTGGCTTAAAATGTCTACATCATTAAGCTATGGTTATGTTGTGTTAATTTCACACGGGACACAAACAGCTGTCTACTGGGTGAAAATCCATCCACCACCCTGACCTCCCTACATGTACTGCTGCTGACTATCATTACAAACATATTTCTGATGCATCCAAAACAAATGTAATCCACAACAAAATATGTTTCCCTCAAATATCATTCACATTGCAGTTTTTTGCATAGAAATGTACTTTTTAGGAGACAGTACTGTCTTATTAATACCACCATCAGATTGTTGGAGGTCACTGCTTTTTTCAACTCAGGGAACGTCAATGACTTATGCATGTCCAGTGAGAGGAGTCAAGATGCCTTTGTCCTCTCCAAAGCCTGGGAGTGCACTTTCATGTCAGAACTGCAGAGCTGCTCAAGTGTTGCTGAGGAGGTCTGTGTCTCCAAGCAACTGTCAGGTTCCCAGCTGAGGGGAGATGACCATGTGCGGTAGTAAGAAATCAAGTCATTTGTCCCAAATTAACTAGGCTACAGATGATTTAAACATGAACATTTCAATTTTAGTTACAGTGGCCCACGGAGAGGCACTCTTCCTCCTCTCATAACACACTCATATTACTGCTGTGGTTGTAAGGAGGCAGCTGTGATTGTGATGTTTTGAAAATATCATCTTTTGTCTTTAGTTTAATCAGATAAATCTCATTATGTACAAGACTCTTTTATTGTGATGTTATTTTTTTTAATATATCTGAAAGCCACCAGGAGCCATATCAAGATCCTGCTCTCCTACCGGGTGTGTGGGGATCAGTTGGCTGATGTTTGTGTGCACCTGAAAGGAGGCCAAAGAAACTAAACATTAACTAAACAGTTCTTCATCTGTTTGGTCCAAATAAACTGCAGACAGGCTACGTATGGCTGAGGATTTTCCTGAAAAGAGCCAAGAGACGTTGGGGTTTTCACCTCTCAGTGTTATTGAGAGGACTGCTAGGATTCAAGGCTGTGTTAGTCTGAAACCAGCTAGTGCCTGAGGGATATCTTTGTCACTCTGTTAGACCCACTCACCTATCATTCCTATCTTACTGTAGGTTTACAATCCTGCTGACTTTGCTTGAAGAGAAACAGCCGAGAAGCAGTGTGTGCTTTCAACTTAATCTGATACAACAACGTTCCCATATTGCTTACAAATGAAGCTACAATAGGGAGTGAAGCACGTAAACCTTGAAACAACCCTGACTTTACCAGCCACAGCAACACCTCTGCTTCTGTCAACATGTAAAGTCACAAGGTTTAGTTCCTCATATGATCAGTCCAGCCTCTTTCTTGATTTCCAGCATTTTGAACGGCGTGTGTCCTGTACTGACTGCTATGCACACTGCAAACACCAGACTTTAAACCAGGAGATCTGTGTTCAAGACTGTTGTTTTGCTTTGTAAGTTTCATTAGTGACGTTTGTCACGTGGTAGTTGTTACAAAAATGGTGTTTTTTTATTGACGTTTGTGACGTCTTTTCTGTAGCTGTGTTACATCTGTATGTATATCACTAGTTTAAGCCCAATCATGACATGTCCTTTACCTTGTCAAACTGGTTTTCTCGTCTGAACCTTTGTTAGTTAGCCTAAGCTAACCTAAGCATAAGTGTGGATGTTTGCGTGGTGTATAAATGATACGCGAAAAGGCTAAAATGTGCAGTCATCATATATGTCTGTCCGTGGCATCTCTGCGCCTTCCTCTGAGACTGGCTTCATCAGTCTGAACAGCTCAATGAAGGTCAGAGTGCTTCTGACAGCAAATAAAGGCTTTTATTAACTGGATATGAGTAAGTCATGTATTTCTTTAACCCAACATGCAGTCATCAGGAATCAAAGCCCTGCTGCTTTTCAGTCCGACCATGTAATCATACTGATTAGCTCCTGGCTCGTATGGTCACTCACTGCCAGCCGTCTTTCAGATCACAAAGAGGACTTCCATACAAAAGCCACTTTGAGCTTCTTTGAGCATCGTTTTTTCTTTACAAGTTTATTTGACAGAGACTGTGAATAATAAACCAACCTGATCTTAAGAGGAGGTGTATAAATAGCACAACTTTTCAACACGTTCTCATCTGAACTGGTCACGTACACATACTGACGCTTTGTCAGACCCCTCGGCATCACTTTTCGGTTGCACTAAACACATGCTTATTGTGAATAAAACAGTTATAAAAAATGATTGTACATTGAAAATGTGACTTGATGTTGTGAACACAGGACAAACTAACAAACAGCTGATTGTAAAGTGAAAATAAAACTTAACACGCGGGACACCAGCAGCTGTCTGGATGAAAGCTCGGTGTTCCCATGTAGACTTGTGAATTTCCCCACTGTGGGACTAATAAAGGAATATCTTATCTTATCTTATCTTATCTAGACCCATCCACCTCCCTCCCACCTGCTCGGTGGAGGTGCTTACCTTTTAAACTACATCACCTCACTTCTGGTGCACTGTCTTGCATTGCGGTGGATGGGTTTTCATTATAGTTAATGGAACGCCCATTGCGTCTCATATCGGCACTAAAGGACGCCTTGTATGGCAATATGGAGCACCGACGGTCGTGACAAAGCCTCGCTATTTGACACCCTATGAATGAGAACAGGCTGAACATTTTAAGGACATTCTGTTAGTCATGATAACACGTTTTAGGCTTTCCATGTGTAACTGCGGGGTTAATGTTGTGAAACGTTTTTTTCTCGTGTCATTTCACGCCACGGGGTTCTGGATGAACAGTCCCGGTTAACTTTAAAGCCACTTTAAAGTGGTGAAGTTTCGGAAAAAATATAATTGTCAGGCTTCAGATAAGTACATTAACTAAGTAAAATATGTATGGAAATAATATCAGTAGAGAAAACATATTGCATATGTCAACAGCATAACTTCAACATAACACTTTGGGACATGAACAGCAGTTTGATTGACCCGCCATAAACTTTCTCTCTGTTCTGTGTGGGATATTGACGCTGATGCATTTTTTAGTCATTACAAAATAGACGTTAAATAACACGTTACATGACATGCAAAAAGCAAGCAATGGCACTGTTATCGCCATTTGATGATTGTATCAAATAAACAATCAAATCAAGCTAAGTCAGTCGTCCACATAAAAAGAACAAGGTTTAGGGTTTTACTGCTCTATCTCATAAAAACACTGATATGTTGGAACGTATAAACACATCAGAATGTGAATATCAATAAACCAAATCAGAGGCATCACTATAAAGCACATATATGCTGTTCAGCTAGGGAGACTGTGCAAATTGCTGAGAAATTTTGGAGCTCGTCAGCCGCCGTGCTCGGTGCATGAAAAGGTTAGTTTCTCACCCTGATGACAAAGACCTCGGTTCATCATGTGGAACGACAGCTGCAGCTCCATTGAGACAGATGGATGTGTAACCTTTATATCAAGGTGGTGCAGAATGACGAATGAGAGCGCGAGTAAGATGGAGGGATCAACGTTATCAGTGGTGTCAGTTCAATCTCCCTCCATCAATGAGCTGGAGACACAGTCAGCTGCCATTAGCGTGAACTTTCTCTGGACTGCTGAACAATTATTTAGCCCCGAGGCCTCTTGAGAGGATTGGGATTTGTTCTTTGCCATATGAACAAAAAACTGTTATTGTTTTTATATTGTGTTGAGGATTGATGCTGTTTGTTCTCTCTGTCCAATTTACCTGACGCTGTTTCCACTCCATGTGTCTGAGTCTAACAAAGTAAAACTGCCTGAACAAGTGGAAATGATTTCCCATTTCTCTAATGCACTTTTCACCCGTTTTGAGGATCTTCACTCAAACATATGACAGCTTGATATGAGATGTGTCACTCTGCTTGTTAATTTAAAACCCGAATCCTCATAAAATAACTTCCTTCTTCTATTGTGCGACATATTTTTGTAACCCCCTTTGTCTCACCCACAGTTTGTGTTTGTTATTCTCTGCCTTGTCTTTTCTTTTTCCTTTCATATGCAAATAAAGCTGAAACATTCAATACCATCTTTGCCTGCTTTTCCGAATCGCATAGTAAAATCCTGCATCTACACTGAATAAAATCAGACACAAAAAGAACGAGGACACTCAGAGCGCTGACCTCCACCAAGGCCAATAGTCCAGTCTTTCACGATATGTAAGTGTAGCCATTATATATGTGTAGATATACATATTTCCAAAACTAATAAAATTATGTCAACATATGGTGGTGTCTCATCATCTCAGCTGTGCATTCATTCTGTAAATTGGAAATATTTCACATACTTAATATAGATTTGTGAAAACCAGAAAACATGCATATATTGTATGTACAAATATCACATACGACTGAAATAAGATCCTGAACATGATAGATAGAAGAACAAACTGACACACAGTTCAAGTCCATAAGCTCAGTCTTCATGGTCAATGTATTATATTGCTTGTTCTCGTGAAGAGTAAACAATTTTCTGTAATATCAGGCAGAGTTTATAGCAGATTATTCACATTTGGAAGTGAGTGAAGGCCATTACACGCTGGGGGCGATTAATTCACATCAGTATATTTTTCTGAACAGGTGTTTTTGTCACAAGTACTTTCACACAAACACTAAAATTAAGCAGCAAAAAAACAACATGATTTTTTTTTCAGAATGAGGTCAATTTTCTGAGCTTTATCATCACGAATAAAGGCATCAACTAATCACATTGTACAGAACAGATATATTCAATACGTACACTCCAGTGTGCAACAACAACACAGAGGCTCTGTAGTCTGAACCAAAACAGTTGTTGCCTAATTCTAACCATGTCACTCTATTCCTAAACCTAATTATATAGTTTTATTTTGAAAATACTGGAGTGGAAAGTGACACATACGTTGTGTTGCTGGAAGTCGTCCTGAGCATCACAAAAAAGACGCAAATTTGTGTCTATGTACGTGAATCAAATAAATTCAATTTCGAGACTATTTCACAAACAGCTGTTAGACTGTTGGTGTTTACTAGAGCCAAAACCACTCGGAGCGTTTCGCTAAAAGGAAACTCAATAAAATAGTTAACAGTAGTTTAGATACAACAAACAAACTCTGAGTCAAAAGGATCCTGGTAGTTGGTCGTCTGCCTGCATGAATCTTTTCAAACCTTTTATTCAAAGAAACTGTTGCAGCTGTTGCAAATTTGCATCGCTGCTGGTATAAATAGTTCTGGTGCAAATTATTTGCAGTTGATTATTCCTCATTTTCGTGTCATTTATTTGTCACAACCTGGTGTGTAAATGCCTTAACATTAGATTAATTGTGTGTATTTGTTTCCATAGTGAAAAATTATTCATGTATCCACCCCAAAATTTAATGGGTTTCATGAAAACCAGGCCAGTAGTTTTTCCATAATCCTGCTCACAGTAAACAGCAAACTGAACCGAAAACATAACCTCCTCAGTGGGGTAATAGAAAGGCAGAAGAGGAAGATCAGTCATGGATAGAAATCAATGCCACTGCAGTTGTGTGGTTAGATTATACTGTCAGATATAAGCCTGGTGCCTCTGTCGACCCCCCCCCACCACAGATCCTGTCAGTCTGTCACCACAGCTCTATCTCGTCTTCCTGCTGAGACGGACAGCCAGAACACAAACCCAGTTTCTCTTTGCCAGCCTGAATCCTCTCAGTGTTCAGAGACACTGTGTTACAAAGACACTGACATTGTCTCTCTTACTGTTAGAGAATGTATGTGTTTCTGTTTTCCTCTTGTTTTGCCCGTAGAGAGTTGAGATCAGCCAACGTATGGGCTGTCATGTTCCAGCACCGCCACAACTTGAGCCGCTATGAAAAAAAAAACAAAACTGTCACGCACAACAGCAGCGTGAGCTCTCATTTCGTGTCAAAGAGCGCACACACACTTCTGATGTCCGTCCGCTGTGGCATTTCTCAGTGTCACCACATGCCAACTACCGCGGCGTCAAGTGTGTGGAACAAATGTCAGGTTTTTCTAACCTTTATTTAGTCAGGGTGATTCATCTCCAATAACATGTTTCTTCACATGAACACCCACGAGCAGTCAAGTTTGAATGCAATCTCTGGAGCAAACAGAGGTTTGTGGATTAAAGAGCATGCCAGAAGTAGCTGGGAGTATTTGATATTGTGTTCCACAGAGACGGTTGAATAGATGAAGTCATTTTTGCTCAGAGACAGTGTGGGAGATGCCAGACAAAAGTCTTGTAAAAGTTGCTTGTTCAGTCTCATTCAGTGTAGTTCCCTTCACTGTAGGGTCCAAGGAATTATAATGTGCATGTGTTACAACCGGCTCCAGCTAAAGGATTAACCTTAATAGGATATGAAAGAACTACAGTGTGTCGCTGTGGTTTTATCTATTCATAAATGTATAATTTATGCACACATTAACCAGTATGTATGTTGAGGATAAAAAAGGAAGGGTTGTTAATGGTGACAGTGACTTCATAACCTTTTCTGCACCTTTTTATTTTTATTTCATTTTTTTTTTGCCAATTTGCATTTCACTACCTCGCCTGTCATTTAAGAACCTCCTCCCTACTTTACAGTATTCCTCAGTGTGTTTCCACCTCTCACATCACCTATATCCAAGTCTGATCATAACTTTGTGAGTGTGAAGTCAGATAATAAGACTATTTTTAAATAGTTAGTTTCTCACTAAATGTGCCACGAGCACTGCATTGACTGATAAATGTACTGATATTTGTTTTTAAATATTGCTGCAAAGTGATGTTTCAATTAGTGCAGATAACTCATATATTCAGTCGAAGTCAGTGACTTAACAGTTACTCATTTCTGTTAAAGGACTACTAGGGGTGACAGTGACAATTCCCATCTCATGTGAAGGCAGCGTAAAATGTCACTTGTGTCCTTGTCTAATCCCACCAATGATGACTATGCAGCACAATTAGTTCATGTCATCCATCCATCCATTTGTCCTAAAGTCCTAAATATAACAGGGTTATACAGGGTTTACAACAGGGTATTCCAGATGTTTCTCTCCCCAGCAACATTTTCCAGCTCTTCCTGGGGGACCCCAAGATGTTCCCAGGCCAGCATGAGATGTGTCATTTCTCCAGTGTGTTCTGGGTCTACCCCTCTTACTAGTTGGATGTGTCCAGAAAACCTCCGAAGGGATCTGATCAGATGCCCGAATCACCTCAGCTGGCCCATTTCAACACAAAGCAGCAGCAGCTCTACCCTCATCTTCCTCCAGATGTCTGAGCTCCTCAACCCTATCTCTAAGGCTGACCCCAGCCACCCTAAGAAAGGACACTTCTGGCTGCTTGTATCGGTGATCTCATTCTTTTGATCACTACCTAAAGCTCATGACTGTAGGTGAGGGTTGGAAAGTAGATGGACGGCTAAATGGAAAGCGTTGATGGCCCACTGAAATGACTGTCCATCTCCCGCTCTATTTTCCCCTCACTTGTGAACAAGACCCCGAGATACTTAAAGTCCCTCACTTGGGGCAGTGACCCACTCCCAGCCTGGAAGGTGCATTTCACTGTTTTCTGGCGGAAAACCATGGCCTCAGACTTGGAGGTACTGACTCTCATCCTGAACGATTCACACTAACCGGCTGCAAACCGCCTCAGTGCGTTCATCATTATGAGCAAAAGTTAAAGAGTCAGTGCAGTCAGAACAGTCAAGTGACGGTATCAACACATATGACAAGGAGGGTAGACCAGGTTTAAGTGCATGTAAGTATTTTATTGGAAATTACCAAAATTAATTAATGGGTGTGTAGAGTAAATGCAAAAGTAATGAGTGGAATGTTTGGATGATTGTGAAATGTGTGCATTTATGTGAGTGCAAGTGTTCTAGGCAGCAAAATGTTCAAATAAACCCAAAAACTGGACATTGTGGATCCTGGGAGAGAGAGAGAGGTCTAAACAGGTGCCACTTGATTAGGATAACGACCCTCCTGCCTGCCCAGTGCAGGCGTAACACCCCATAAGAAGAGCTTCTACTAAGAACCTTGACATAGTTATAGTGACTGTTCCAAATAGCACAGAAATCAATACAAAATTAACAATATATTCCTATTTAAAATGTCCAAGTTATTTGCCAATGTGGTAATACATTTCCTATGATCCATGGGCCCCGTAACCCCAACAACCTTGGTACCACAGAAGCAAAGGATGACGGACAGGAAAGATGAGGAGAGCATAGACGTAAGAAAGAGTCAGCATCGTGGAATTACGAGTCTAGCGGTGCATGGGACAGCATGTCTGCAAAAACATTCCTGACCCTCTGCAAACGTCTGCAGGAACATTGCCTACTTCATCAATTGGTTTGCAGAGACTTTGTTGATCAGTGAAAGCCATCAGAGCTGACATAGACATCAACATGCTGCAGAGCCCAGACGAGTGCCAGTGCCTCCTTTTCAATACAGAATAATTAAGCTGATGCTTGTTGAACTTCTGGGAGAAGAAGCTTTCAGGACAGTCTACGCCCTCCTCATCCTCCTGCAGCAAGATGGTACCACCATCCACATTGCTGGCTCCTGTATTTTTACATTACAGACTTTGGCATCCCTCAGATGTTGTCTCAAAAAATACACTGGCAGGCTGGGTTTGACCCAGTGATACAAACATAATTGGACTGAAAGCAACACACTGACTGCACCAATGATTACTGGGATTGTCTCGTTTTATGCGATGAGAATAATTTTAAATAATCACATAACAATTTTACACATGGTGGATTTAAATTGAGGCTCAGCTTCAATTAAAGAAAATTAGCTTTAAAGAAAGCATAAGACCATAGAAACTCCCAACACCCCCACCACACCTCTCTCCACCTGCTTCCTGTCTCAGCCATGTAACCAGCAGCCTGTTACACATTTCATGCCATTTTCTTTGACATCAGACTTCATGGGTTCACTCAAATGAATGTCTCCTTATCTAAATCAAATCAGCTCTCTACTGCAAGGCGATTCCACACATGACATGTGTCTTATCACAACTACCCTTTTCTATCATTTAACTAAGTGCTTCCCTCAATTTACACAGATATTTTCCTGTTCACATAATGTCTCAGTGATTGTCTGCTGTACCAAGACTTAACTAATGATGAGAAATGACATGAAATCAATGACACAGCATGCCACAAATGGCTCATTCCTGTTATTGGTACAACAGCCTGTGATTTCACTAACAGCCTCTAATTTCTCCCTCATAGCAAGCCGGGGTCGAGAGAACAGGCAGGACCTGCGATTGGCCTATTTATAGTGAGAATGTGTATGCGTTTGTATGGGTTTGTAATGAGAGTCAGTCAGTCAGCAGTCTGAGTCATTTCAGCTGGGCGGATCGCTCTCTGCCGCCATTAGTGGAAATGTCAACACTGAGGTAAAGGCCCTGAATTATTTATTACACTACTGTATACACAATGTGTTTGCAGTCACGCCATCACCCTCTCTATAGACAGAATATACTGCATGCACACTATAGCCGACAACAGACCTCCTTTATATTCTCTATTCATGTTATAGGCAGCTCCATTGGCTAAATTAGCTTTCAGGCCTAAGTAGAAACATGACATTCATCTTGGTGAGCGGTCGCACATCTCATCACTAATTAGACATCTTGGAGAGATGAGAGTGATGCAGTCAGCTGTTACTGCTGTGACCCGTTTCATCAAAGCTCGCAGCCAATCCAAGATGGCATAATGTCCAACACAGGCAGCACAAGCAGACACAGTGTTTGGTCCTCAATCAGTTTTTTCTCCAAATTTCTGTTTTCCGTTTGCATATGTGTGTCTTTTAGGGATGCAAAATCGAACTGTTAATAAACAAACTGTTCAATGACGTACAAACCAAAACATGGGCTTATAGAACAGTGGCACTGCTAATACAAGTCTGCTAATTATTTGATGAGGTGCCAGTGACATAGAAGATGTATAAAATCTGTGTTAAAGCCTTAAAACTGAATCTGTGACCCAAAACCACACTACAAACCAAACCGTGGACTTACTGAATCGTTGCACCACTAGTGTCTATCACCTTCACATGAAGCATTTTGGATATAACTGTTGAGAGAGTGCACTCAGCTTTACCAATCAGAAAAAAAAGGAAATGCTTCTTCAACAATCTTGGTTGGGACAAGATGGCAACATGGCAGTGAATAATGGGTTAGTGATTAATTGCAAACTATCACATAAACATTATTCAAACAGAAACTTATTTGCCACCAGAAGGAGAAGACGAAGGAAAATTTGTCCAACTTTAAAGAATAATTGCTCCCCAGATTCCCTGTTTTATACTGTACATTTGCATCTATATTTTAAACATTTTGTTTGAATCATACATACGGGATCTGTAACCTTATTACTGAACAAAACTTCATAAAGATATGTTCAATTTAGCTGAAAACAAAGAGGAAGAGGCTACAGCCAGTGCACAAGTACAAGATTCGACAATGCTGGATCCAAAGTTTTTGGGAGAAACACCAACTTCCCTCTCATATTTTACCCCACAAGTCTGGGGTCTGTCTTAATGATGCATGCATGAAATGAGTTGGCCAGTGAATGACTAAATTTATCATGTGTCAATGAATGAAATATACATACAAATACTATCCTACTACTATACACACACACACTATCCAGACTCTCCATAACATCGGCACATCCACCCTTGCCTGTTCTTTTTATTAGGGAACAATTGTCAGGAAAGGTTCTTCCCCTCTTTTTCTGTGTCATACAGTATATTAAGAATAATCTGCCAGTTATATTTTTATTTAGAGATCATTAGCTCCCTCCAGGTCTATTCTAGTACAGGTTGTTTTTCTTTATCCACACTTCCCAAGATTGGCGCAAGGGTTAGCGAGCAAAACATCCTCACCCACACAGACTTAAATTATTTACGCTAGAAACATTCTCAGTTGTTTTGTGTCATTTATATCTAAGGAATGTGTTTGGGTGGTCACGGTGCAGATTGAGCTTGTTAAAATGTCCCTGCTGGACAGCTGTGTGGTCAGAATAGAGTTGGCGACACATGAATTGCTGACCTGATTCTCCTTGAATTCAAGACATAAAGTAA
Organism: Pterois miles; assembly: GCA_947000775.1. Lineage (NCBI taxonomy): Eukaryota > Metazoa > Chordata > Actinopteri > Perciformes > Scorpaenidae > Pterois > Pterois miles. Next base: position 5,604,511 of record CAMQGK010000193.1, read on the forward strand.
ACCTCCAATGTGAGTCATTCTGGGTCCAGTCCACTTCTTCAGTCTCCAATTAATTGCTCTAAATATTTTCCTGCACACTTTTCACTAACTAATACTGTCATATTGTAACTCTTTTAATATTTTTGTACAAAATTGACACCTTTTTTTTTACCCCTGTATATAAGTGTTTTTAGTATGTGGTTATGTACGTGTTTTTTTCTCCTTACGACTGCTACTACGGTAAAACCAGTTGCCCCTCGGGGACAAATAAAGGTCTTGAACATGAATAATCAACAACATTCCTGCCAAAAATATCTTTTTTAAGTTAATTGCTTCTTTCTGGCATCATGTTTCATCAGGCAATGAAAAAAAAGAAACCATATCTGCCCTCTCAGCACAATATCTCCACCAGGGCAATGAAATCATGCCGGGCTATAATGAAGAAATATAACCTCAGAGGTGGAAGCCAATATCCTCTTTGGGTTGGTCAGTAATTAATTTAGTTTTTGCCTTAAGACCCTGTGTGTATATAGCTAAGCTTAAAGTGGATAAGAAAGAAGATACTCTGTGGTGTTGCCCTTTGTGCAGTAGTAAAATAGAGCTTACATGGGAGTTGAAACCACCATCATGCAAAAGACAGAAACAAAAAATGATCACAATATTGACAAGTAAGCCATCTAATGAGAGCATGGAACGATCCGAAATGTTTTTAAATGTCACCATGTTGGCGACTGGAATAACTTATGTCTCTTGAATGCGACTGCTGAAAGAAAGGTATGTCCTCTATTTATGGAATATAGCAGTGAAAGAACTTTAAAGGCCTGAAATCTCAAGAAACAATCCAGTAATTGTTGAGTCACAGGTATTAATCAACAATCAATGAATCTCACAATCAATCTCACAGATATACTGTGGTAATTTTCTGCAATGGTATGTGGATTTTAGAATAAAAGAGCCAAACAAATCAATTGAGACACAGCTGGACGTTGCAGTTGAATTTCCCTCCAGGGATTAATAACGGTTCATCTTATCTTATCTTAAACACAGAGTTTGTGTCACTTGTGAGGATTTGTATTAACTTTGCTTTAATTTTCAAGAGACTTACTTAACCAGCACCACTACACACCTAAGTGCTCTCAAACTAACTTTAATCTGGGCCTAATTTAAAGATAAATTCTAAGTAAGATAAAATACTAAAATAAATGTTAATGTAATGTGGGGACTCTCATTTTGACCCCATGTAGGAGATGAGTCCCCACAATGTAAGAACCAACTATGGTCCCCACGCTGTCATGAATTAAAGTATACAACACACACCAATTCTAACCCATTGCAGACAACCAATGAATATGTATTACTAAATATACAACTCTGTCACCTACAGAAGACATTCATATAAACCTAATTAGCATTGGTTAACATGTTTTGGGAGGAAATAAAATGCTGCTCAGATTGTGTTCATTGGCAACAATTTGTTCCAGTGCAAAAAGTGTGATGGTGTTATTGAGAAAGTCATAGGAAGTATGTGAGGGGATGGCTGGGCAAACAAAGCACATTATATTGACATTTATCAGTGTTGTCTTTTTCATTATTAGCATTATGTTTCCATAAAAACTATTAAGTTGTGAGTATAATTCAAATACAAACGGTTTCTAGTCTATACGGGCGACTGTGGCTCAGAGGTTAGAGCAGGTCGTACGCCAACCTTCACCCCCAGCTGCCAGGATGGACTTAGACTGTATTAGTTTTAGCAAGGTGTACTGAGTGTCTGTCCATCCTTGTACCAAACCACACACACGTCTATATACATGCTTGTATGCAAGCACAGGAGCACAAAAATCTATACAAGGATGCATGCAATCATTGTGCACACTTTTACGTAACAAACTTCTGTATCTTTTGGTCTGTTTTGGCCCGAACTGGCCGTCAGGAGCACCGGGACGAACTGGCCAGTGTGAAAAACACTAAATGGTTAAATCAACGCAAAAACAGTTGTACTGTAACTTCTTGCCTGCTTTTAACCCTTTTGAACAACAGAAAAGGTCCGCAATACCTACATAGCTTATTGTGATGTAATTTCTTGGAGTATCTTCAAATGCTTCATATCCCTAAAATCTGTACAACCTAAACTAAAAAAGTTATGGCAGTCGATAAACTATAATAACTGACAAAAGTAAAAAAAAAAAAAAAAGAAAAGAAAATTATGACATTTTTTCGGCATATTTTTCTAAATAAACACAAAAACATTGATCCAAAAGATTTCTGAATAAAGAAACATGACTAAAATATTTCTGAACACCCTGTAATTTATTAAAAACTATGAACAGTGTTTAGTTTCTGAGATCTACTGCCACATGTAACGTAACGTAATGACGTCGTCATGAGCTTACAACATGATGACATGAAAAACAGAAGTCTTGTTTAAACAGGGTCATGTAAATAATGACCTTTCTAGGCCAACTGTGGGAGGTCCGTTTTTAGACGGTTAACTTAATGGTCTGACCTTCTCTTAACCTAACTTAAACTTAAACCCAATTCTAAACTCAAGCCTAAAACCAAGTTTTAAACCTAAAATAGTGCTTTGAAAAAGTGAGAATCAGACACAATGTCCTAATTTTCCAAAAACATGTTTACTCTTAAGGTCTAAAATAACTCGTCACATAGACAGTTAACAGCACACACAGTCTTTTCCTCTCATCCTTTGTCTATTTTTGTCTTTTGTTCTGTCTCTGACACACAAACACAATGACATACACATGGGAAGAGAATATGCAATTCACAGCAGAGCCACAATGAGTGTTTGTTTGTGGGTGTGTGTGTGTGTGTGTGTGTTCGTGGGCGACTGCATAAGCTATGACAACAGCAAATGAGGCTTTTAAAAGCACTTTGTCCAAACAGCATCTAACCTAACCGGCTAACACATCTCCCGACGGAAAAAGAGAGAGGCCAGTAACGCGGCGTGGAGGCTAAAGGCTCATTAGTGGGCGACTGCTATACGTGGCTGAGATGATGAGCGCTGACATGAAAGCTTTCTGGATATGTTTTAAAGCTTGTTAGAGCCCTCCGACTTTGAGCCAACTTTCTGTGGAAGGGCTTTGAATTAAACAAGACTGGTTGTTTGCCTTGAGAGCAGATTCCTGTCAGCAGCTGCCAAAAGCTTGGATCTTCCTATCATCACTATCTGCTGCTGACAATGGTACAGTGTCGGTCACACACAGGGAGCAACAGACTACAACAAAATGTGGCATCCACTGAGGCACAGAGGCCTGCAGGCTGTTGTGGCTTTGTGACAACAAGGCTTCCTTCAAAGACAGTTTCTCCAGCAGGACCTCGTACAGTGTGTACACGCTGTGCGGCTGCAGTTTGTTTGAAACCACGGTGTCCACTGGGCTACGGTGCCTCAAGGCTGCTGGGCTACTGTGACAGTAGTACAAAAATAGTTTTTCCAGCAAAGTCTCACAGAGAAAAGGGGTGTATGAAACTGTGGAGCCCTTTGGATGCGGAGCTTACAAACTGGCTAATGTATGGTAGAAAAGTTCACACTAGTTTGAGTTTCATAGCAGTATCAATCAATTTATTTATTAAATTTTGGCCATTTATTGCAGCAGAACATGCTGTGAATACAAAGTTGACATAACACCATATGAGAGAAATATCTGACTCTAATTTTCCATTATGTTCAGTAACTGTCTGTCTGCTGTTTGGTGCTGGACCACACAATATACATTTTTTCCAGAGCATTACAACCCACCCAAAATGACTCTTTTAATTATCAAAATTTGAGCCATTCAGTCCAGTAAGATTTGGAAAGTGTACAAGAACCATATGATTAAATTATTGTATCTCCTTCATGTGTGTACAGGTAGCCTTGTGGTGGTAGGGAGGGGAGGTGGATGAGTCCAACAAACACTGGACTTTTAAACAGGAGACTTGTGCCTTCCTGTGAGACCAGGTTGAAGTCTCTGACATGAATGCTCTCAACCGGCTTGCAGTTGGGTTTAAGCAACTAAACCACTTAATCAGGTTAAGGGAAATGTTATGGTTGGGCTTCAACCATCTAGACTCAGTAAAATATATACCATATGTAAAAAACTTATAAGTACAGAAAACACATCACAAACATCACTAACAGAACTACCAGTCTCCTGGTTGAAAGTCCTGTGTTTGTTGGACCCATCCATCAACCATCAGTAGTCTTCTAACTTTTTCTTCTACCTCACTACAGCTGAGTGGAGCATATTCACATGGACATGTCCGTACAGGCTACATGGCGTGAAATGAAAAGCCAAAACCAAGAAAGCTGTTATATATTATATATTATATGCAAAATTACTTTCAACTTGCTATGTCATTCATATATTATGTGTTATATTTGGTGAGACTGGGCTGAGGAAGCATACAGTGGATTTATGAGAGCTTTTACACTGAAAACAGCCTGCTGCTGCTGGAAATGACACTGATGCAGGTATACTTAACAGTATATGAGTTGTTTTAACTAGATACACTATTAAAAATGCAAACAAAAATAATATGTTTTTTACTCAAACGACATATGTATACATAATGAGCTAACTACTGAGGCATCCATGCTAGTTTAGAAAAAAGAGATTTTTACTTGACTAAGTGATGCAGACTGTTTGAGGTCCAGGATGTGGTGGGACTTCACGGCAGACTGCAGCACAGATGTTTGTTTCTCAGAGGATCAGAGTCGTACGTCAGAGTGCAGGAGGGGGAACAGACTCCCTCGGCAGAGGGATGTTTAATGGGAACTCACTCTCACCGCTGAGACAACAGAGCATTCGCACCTCGCACACTGTGGAGCAGATTTAACCCTTAATAAACCTGGTAAACACACTCAGAACACAATAGAGCAAAAGGAGAAGCTTACGCACAGCAGTGAAATATGCAACTGTTTCATGATAAAATAGCAGCTAATTATTTGATAAATGTTTTTACTGCATGCAGGAATTATATGACCTCAAATCTTAATTTAAATTCTGCCACCATGCCCCTCTTCTCTCTCCGAGGGTGTATTTCACAAAGCCAGAAAATCTAGCACCTCAAAAATGTCAGCTTTCCAAGAGCCTAAATAAAGACAAGCTTCTGACAAAGACATCATGTTGAAATGTGTTTTTTGTTAATAAATGCGTATTTGTCTACATAAATTGTTGTTAATCACTCTGGGAAATTGCTGTTTTCCCCTTTTTCATGTTTACAAAACAGGTTTATTTGGAGCCTGATAAAAATTGATTTATAATTTCATCCTTCAGTTGAAATTAAAGTCACATCATTGGAGTTTTGAGGTTCATTAGAAACAATCCTTCTGCCACATACAGCACAGGCAACCTCGTCCATATGCTACACAACACGATCCAGTGATGGGCTGTCAGAAAACCTGACAGGTGAGTTAAAGAAAACACTGTGATGAACAGAAGGCTTATTGGGAGGCTTAAAGCCCCTTATGTTAGACATGCTCCAATTTTAATTCAGTGTATTTCCTTAATTGGCAATGTTCATTATACTGTTTCTAGTACTTATATATCCCTCAGATTCTCATTATGATTTACCTCAACTGCAAACACAACCAGGCATTTTTTATTTGTTGCCAGTTTCAAGTAGAAATATTTAAGTAGGGTTTTCTGATAAGGTTTTCTGATCTGCTCTTGCAAATGAAAACTCAGCACTTGAAAAATTCAAGCTAATGTACATATCCACTCACTTTGCTGTTTTTGTGTCAATGAAACTCAACACTAAACAACATTAAAAGGCCCTCAAACAGCTCAAAGGGCTCAGTCCTTCTCTTTCAGGGTAGTCTCTTAATGTGAATACATTATAACTGAAACACAGCTGTTCTCCAGAATAGTATTTGAGGTCATTTCTGGGTCCCTAAAAATGAAAACCCAGTAACCTTGCATGCATGTGTGATGTGTTTTGATTGACTGAATTGAATTTTGACGCATTTACATTGGAGCTCATCACCTCTGCCAAACAACGAAACTGCGCTGCACTTACATACAGTATGTTTCCAATGATAGTCCGCGAAAGTCTGTGTGGGGAAGAGAGCGGGATGAATGGGTCAAACAACTGCTGTTCTTGTCTGGTGTGAATCTAAAAGTCAACATGCACTTATTTTAATTTTTGTCTGTACTTTAAATAACATATGTGAACCTAATTTTGTAGAAGAGAGAGAAAAGGGCAGGCACTTTCATAAAGTACATCTGTTAATCAAACTAATGAAAGCAAAACTAACTGTAGACCAAAAACATCACCGTCTGCGCTGTTCTTTGCTCTTTTTTCAGTGATTAGATACTCCACAGTTCTGATAGAACTGGTGCTGTTAAAACATCTACGCTAACCTCTCCAGGAGCCGCCATTGTTGCTTAGAACAATCACCTCTTTGTGTCATCTCACGCTGAGGTTTCCCGTAGCTGCCAGTAGCTCCTCTCTGGATGCTAATTGGTCAGTTGTCTGGCAAGCTGGACACAAACACGTTATTTGAAGCCTGACAAGATGGATTTTCTTGTGATGGTCGATACCACGATTCTTGTGATCTTGTGGAATCCAGCTGCTGTGCAAGGTTAGGTTGAGCTTGTCTGCACCTCACATTGAGTACATACTTAATTTGAAGCTTTTACAGTTAATGTTGAGTTTTACTGAAAGTAACTTAAATAATCATCAAAGTAAAAGTGAAAGAAATTAATTGTATGTAAAAAACAGTTTGTGTTAAATTGATGTGAGTAGTGTTGTGTAAATACCAGTAATAATAAAATTACCGTATTAGCTGTTATGGTAAAGGTAATATTTCACCCTCTCCATTACAAAGCAAGGTAATGAATTGGAGCATTTTTTGTTTAAATTTAAAAACCATATTCAATACACCTCTAAGTAGGCTATGACACATTACATTCTGTCATCTCTATTAAATGTGCCTTTCCCTGAGTGGATGCACTGGTTACTTTCAGATCTGCTCCATGCTGCACCACAAATATAGTATATATACACTGTATATAGTGTGAATTAAATGTCAGAGTCTATAGAGGCCATTATATGTGGAGCTGTGGGCCTGCAGGGTAGATGTGTGTGTGATAGGACACCTGTTGTGACATGCTGGTTTCCAGTTAGTGTTATATACTGGCTGGAGGGCCATGAATCTGTGTGTCCATGCGTGTACTTGCAAATATCTGTGTGTGTGTGTGTGTGTGTGTGTGTGTGTGTGTGTGTCTTTGTCACGATCCTTGTCACGATGTTATGGTGTTTCAGAGATTCAGGTGTGTGGGGAGAGGAAAGGAGGCTAGGTGAAGAGGAGAAGAGAAGAGAGGAGAGAAGGGGTGGGATAGGGGAGAAATGAGTGTAGGAGACGAGAGGAAAAATGAGTGGAGGAGAGGAGACAAGAGGAGGGGAGAGAAGGGGAGAGGAGGGGTGGGGTAGAGGAAAAATGAGTGGAGGAGAGGAGATAAGAGAAGGAGAAGGAGAAGGGGGAGGACAGGAGAGAGAGATGAGTGTAGGAGAGGAGAGATAAGTGAAGGAGAGGAGAGGAGAAATGAATTTATGACAGGAGACGAGAGATGAGTGTAGGATGCGAGGGGAAGAAATGAAAAGGAGAAGATGAAATAGGATGAGGAGACAAAAAAAACATACAAACAAAGGAAAAGAGAAAAAAAGACAAAAACAAGTGAGGCAGGGAGATGTAGAGGAAAAAAGATGGGAGGAGAGGACATAGTGAGGATAGGAGAGGAGAAGATGAGACAAAAAAGAGACGAGAGGACGAAGGAAAAAGGAGGTGAGGAGATAGGATGAGGAGACAAAAACAGGAGAGGGAGAGGAGAGGAAGTAGAGAAAAAGATTTGAGGAGAAGAAAGGAAGATAAGAGAAAAGAAGACAAGTGAAGTGAAGCCAGGGGAGGAAGAAGCCTTGGCAGAAATTAATTTGGCAAAATATTTAAGTCTAATAATAGGATGACTAACAGTGGAAATGATTCATTTTAGGGGCAGACGTCTGTCCTCTGGCTGAGGCGGCACATCCTCACATATACTGGGGTAAATCCTACACTACATAGCCTATCTACGAAAGTAGTCTTTAAAAATGAATTAATGGAAATTAAATACCAGGAAATGAATCCTGGGAACCCCTAATGTAAACACAGCCTGATCCAGCCAACTACTTATGCTAATTTAATGTAGTCATGCTTTGGCCTGAAGTTGACCGTTGACTGTTTACAGTCTAGTGATCATCCTATAGATTTATAATATAGGGTGGGTGTCTGCGTCTTGTTTCAGTGGCGGATGGCTCATTTTAAATACTGGATGTGTAGCGTGGCTGTAAAGAGGTGGGGTTCAGCTGATAAATGTGACTGCAGCCAACCGAGGTCTGGTGATTCACGGGATCATAAAAACGTAATCTGCTGCAATGCCGGTTCACCCAGGAGTCAGGAACCAGGACGGGTGTCATCCTGTTACTGCCACTAGTGCTGGTAATGTGGCTCGTGGATTTTCAATTTATTGTACAAATGTTAAAGCAAAAGAAAGCATAATACTATTTAAAGCTAATAATGTAACACACCCACTACAAGTCATATTTGATGTTCTTATCTGGGAAAACCTTTACAACATAAAGATCCCTGGAGAAATGTTTGCATATACACTGATACAAATGTTTAAACATCCTGGGAATCATCACAACAATCAACACAACCTTGAGAAGATGATGCCACACTCTCATCACCTTGAAGGAGTTGATTTCATAAAAATGACCTGCGAGCTGTACAGTATCCCTTTCATTACACAGCTACTTTCTTAAGAAATCAATAATTTGACACAAAAACAGTCAATGCGCCACTATAAAGAAATAGTGGACCGTAGGACGCTGTGACTGACCAGTCAGAATCAAGTATTCAAAAGCCACAAAATAAATTGTCTGCTACTTCAGCACCACGGACAGCACCAGTTAGGTTACTGATGCCATAGATCCTAACTTACTGATATTTCAGAGCCATGGTTGGGGCCATAGATTCTAACTTATTGGTATTTCAGAGCCATGGTTGGGGCCATAGATTCTAACTTACTGATATTTCAGAGCCATGGTTGGGGCCATAGATTCTAACTTACTGATATTTCAGAGCCATGGTTGGGGCCATAGATTCTAACTTATTGATATTTCAGAGCCATGGTTGGGGCCATAGATCCTAACTTATTGATATTTCAGAGCCATGGTCAGGGCCGTAGATCCTAACTTATTGGTTTATTTCTATGTCTATTTCAGAGCCATGGTCAAGCCCAGAGATTCTAACTTACTAATGTCAGAACCATGGTCGGGCCACAGACTGTAATTTACTGATATGTCAGGACCATGGTTGGGACCATAGATTCTAACTTACTGATATGTCAGAATCATGGTTGGGGCCACAAATTCCTGCTCAAACCTCTGTCATCAGACAAAGGACCGATGAGTCAGGCAGACTCTATTTATTCAACTAAACAACCCCTCTGCCCCTGCACTCCCTCTGCTTCGAGAGGATGGAGAGGAGGGATGGCAGGTTAATAAGGATGGCATCCCCCCTCAAATCGCCTACTGCTTGTATGTTGTATCTCTTAGCTCAAAATCTATAATACAATTTAAAATGAGACCATACAGGAGCTTCTGAATTCTGATATAAAACAAGATTATATGCTATATATCCCATCTTCATAAATCAGGTGTATAAGATCTTTACTACTTCCTCCTCACAGTCAAACAGGTAAAACAAGGAGATCACTTTAGGTAATTACCGTGGGCTAATGTTTTGACAGGAGGCAGCAGGTGGTCCCTGCTCACCATGACATCCCACAATGAGGGATAAAGGCCAACATATGATCTTCACTCCTACTCATTAGATGACCTTTCAAATGATTGCCTTGATTAAGCTGCACATTAGTCATGGACCTCCAGTAGAGCTGCTCAGTAAGCCTGGAAATCAACCAGAAGCTAGCACTGGATAAGTGCTGGGTAGTAGGAAAATGTTTCAGACAACATTATCAAACAATTTTAGCTCTTAAACATAAATTATTGTTATCTTGTCCTATTAAAATAAAAACCTTAACTTCCAAGAAAAATTTAGATCATTGTCATGGCTGGTGTGAGCAGGGAAACATGGATAGGACCCACATGCAGACAGCTAGGCAGACTGGTACAGTTCATGGATTTATTAACCAAATGAATGTACAAAAGCTTACAGAACCATGAGGAAGTTCACACAGGTAAGATAAGATAAGATAAGATATTCCTTTATTAGTCCCACAGTGGATAAATTTACAGGTAGTGATGCTACGTGCTGTACTGAGCACACATTGAGTCTTTTGTGTAGCATTTATTGAGGCTTGTATTGTCCAATGACATCATTGATGATGGCCGAAGCCAAAACACTGTTGAGAATTTATTGTTCCTCAATAAAATGAAAAAGTCTCCACTCAGTCATTTCTCTATTGTTACACAAGCACATTCACCGCCCTGCTGTTATTAATGTGCATAGTTACTGTAAGTTATTTATTAAAGGTGCAAACGTAAAACCCAACTGTGCAATATTTACAAGGCCAAAGCCGTCAGTCACTAGTAACAACGTGTCTTTTGTTATATGGTTATATCATGGTTGGGCTTAAAACATGTAGGGTAACGTAACATCAGCAAACAAAACACATCACTAACGTGGCTAATGTAACTTAAAAACAAAACACTGGTCACCTGGTGGAAAGTCCTGTGGATCCATGTTGCTGTTATTGGACCCATCCATCTTCCCTCCCTTCTGCCTCCCGTCTCTCTTTATTCTGCATCACTCAGCTCTGAGCATAGTATATTTACATGTATTCATTTGCATTTCAGTCAATACAGACTACATGGCATAGAAATGACAAGACTCTTGGCAAGAATGGCGTTGTTATTGTGTGCTAAATGTCTGAGGAATTATCGTCATTCATACCACCTTATCACCTTTTTATGTGACTGCTTTTTTTGTTTTGTTTTTTTAATTGTTGACAGTCATTATTCCCAAGCCTTTACTGGTGCAAAATACAGTATCCTATCTCAGATCACATGGTTGAACATCTGTAATGTATCTCCTTATGTAAACTTTGGCCAACAGGTGGTTTTATGTGCACATGAAGGGTTTTTGTGAACAAATTTGCTGGAAAGCTTCATGAAGCTTTATCTCACCATCAATAACCTGCAGGGCTGATGGGGAAAGTGAGAACAGGTGAGCACAAGGGTGGGGAAAGGGTCAGGTGACACAGGGCATCTGGTGGACAGGTAGAGGATGAACAGCTGTGAGGAAGAGGGCATGTGGCTGAAGGGAGAAATGGCGAGGAAGAATGTGACAGAATATTACCAAACATATACTTTAACTATTATGGGTTTAGCAAGCTATCACCACTCCAATGATATAATAAGTTTAAAAATGTTAAACTATTGTGGTGAATTCTTGCATCAGTACAGCAGAGTTTGCATTCACTGTGAAGAAAACCAAACAGGCTTGTTTCTCTCTCTGTAAATCAAACCCAGAGCTGTCTGTATACATGAAGTCTGTGTAGGTGAACATTTACATTTGCTCTGCTTATACTGGAAAAACAAACTGTAATGCTTCTGCAGGTTCAAGGACACACCGGGGGAGTCCAGTCCAAACACTGTTTTTATTAATCTTTTCTTTCAGGAACAAAGTTATTCACTCTAACTTCCCAGAAGCCTGTTTTCTTTAGACTGCAGAAGAAAGACATACAGGAATATTAAGACTTGATATACACTAGAGAAATAACAGTAGTATCTTAAAATGTGAACGCTACGGTGGTGTCCCAGTGGTGTAACATGCCTACCATCTAATAACAATGTTGTTGGGGCCTTTTATTGCTCTTGTGTTTCCTGTTAATCTCTACTATCAGCTGTCTACTAGAGACTAAGTGCCAGGGAATCCAGAGAACTACAGAGTGGTCTTTAATCCAGTAGTACCAGCCAGCTCTTCAGTCTTTGTACCATTTCATTACTACTACAAGCAGGAGAGCACTTCTGTTTATTGTTATAGTCAAAATGTAAAGTGTGGGACGGCAGAACAGAGCTGCTGTGTTTCTAACTGAAAACAAAGAACTCTTGTTAAATCCATTAACATGCCCCCTGTCACCCATTTTTCCCATCATGCCAGGTCAACTAGCCAAGTAGACAGTCACAACTGTCGTTCTTGGAAATCCTTGGAGCAGTTTGTCACATTAGCTGAGATGCAACAACAACCCTCCACTTAACCTGCAAGAGAAACATTTTCTGTCAGCAGAAAATGATCCAATTTCAGCCACGTAAGCAGAAAACAAAGTTTTCCATTTATAATTTCAGATATAGTTCACTTATTGAGGAAATGGGGGATTTCAAAGACAATGAAAAAAAGCCAAGGAATTCCCAATTTGCTCTTTCTGCCAGACTCCAGCTCTCTGTCTCTGGGTTTCCTCTCTCTCTGCAGGTTCCCCAAAAAGCAGCTGTCAGGACTTGTATCCTGCCTCCCACGGTGCCATGCATTATTCAGACAGCCTCGATTTATTCTTTGATGTAGTTAAATTAAAGTGACGGATTCTGAGGCAGGCCATGCGCCCAGAGGCAATTTGTCCCAGGACCCACAGTGGTGGAGTTACAAAGTCATCTCAAGCTCCTTGGGGCTAAACAAAACCTGCTAATCTACAAAAAAACAAAAAAGTTTCTGATAAAAGGGTCACTGGGGCCAAACTACAATTTACTTCCAGTTTTAGCTGCCAGCTCTCCTGTCTGCTGTAATTACAGCGTCCATCACACATATGTATCTGCTCGCACCTCAGCTCTCCTTGGCTCCAGCAGCCCGTCACACAGACCCCCTCTGCTCCACTACACAACTCTCTCCCCCACCCCTCCTTGCCTCTGCACACAGCCCCTGCTCCAGTTTGTCCTTCAAAACTTAGGTGAAGAACAGTTATGAAGATGAAGTGAGGAGGCTAGGGTCAGATGGCAAGCTAGGCTCTGAAGTGCGAGATAGCGGTGGGACTTTTGGACGTCTACAACCTGAGCCTGAAGCTGAGGAAGGTACCACAACTGTGGAAGACATCCTGCGTGGCCTGTGCCCAAGCCCCACCCCAAGGACCCAGAGCTAGGCCGGTGGATTAACATCCCACCTGATGAAGGCCCTGGAGCGCCTGGTCCTCCAACATCTGCCCTGTGGTGGTCCATCCATGGACCCCTACAGTTTGCCTATAACCTGGCATTGGGGTGGATGATGCGTCATCTTCTTGTGGACCGAGTCTGTCCCTGGAGAAGCTGGGAGCACTGTGAGGATATGTTCTTTGATTTCTCCAGTGCCAACACCATAGCCGACACTTTGGGGGACAAACTGGAGTGGGGGTGTATCGGTTGGTCCCGGGGGGGGGGGTGGGGTGGGGGGCCCCGGGGGGTTTGGGGTCGGCGGGGGGGGTGGTGTGGGGGGCGGGGAGGGGTGGGGTGCGGCCGTGGGGGTGGTGGTGGTGGGGGCGGGAGGGTAGAATGGTGGTGATTTTGGGTGAAATGGTGGCGATGGGGGGTGTGTGGGTGGGTTTGGGTGGGGGATTGTCTGTGGTGGGTTTGGGTGGTTTGTGGGGGGTGGGAAGGAAGAGGGGAAAGATTATAAAGGGCGCTGTCGGGGGGGTGAGGTGGTGGGGAGAGGAGGATGAGGCTAGCTGATGATGGAGAAGGCCCCGGAGTACTAGGCTGGGGCTAGTGAGGTGACCTAGTGTGAAGGAGGTTAAGAGGTGCGGTGGCATACCGCGAGTAACATAAAGTAAAAAGGATGTGTGGTTAAATTTTTGGTGGGGTTTTTCTTTTGTATATATATTTTTTTTTGTATTGCTGCTGTACGTGTAAATTTCCCCACTGTGGGACTAATAAAGGAATATCTTATCTTATCTTATCTTATCTTAAAGAGGAGCTGACACCTTAAAGGCGGACATACGGAGTACCGCAGCTAAATGTGCACTTTAATTACCTACTGCCAGTATATCCAGATACACTGTATGAGCTTTAGGTCTCAGAAACACACACACAAACACAGCCAAGCAGATACAGATACATGACACCCTTGTATTAGACTGATTAGCACACATGAGTTAGGACTTTCAACTCTCACTTTGACCAAACTTTGGAGCAGTGGACTCAGCCTCCTGTTAGCTTTATTCAGCAAGGGGCACAAGGCACTTTCCCCTCATTACATGCATACAGTCTTAGGAAAAGATCACGGTTTGGCTTAAAATAACTCTGAAAGTGGTATTACTTATATGGAATTTGCGTGACAAATAAACCAACACCTTTTTTTTTTTAATCTAGCCTGGCTAGCCTAGCCTAGGTTATGATACCATTAGTGGGTGGTGAGTTGTAACACAGTGTACTTTCTTTTATGTAGTGTACTTACAATGAATATACTCACTAAAACACAAACATCAAACACACGCGTACACCAACGGACCACGATGGACATAAGCTCTTGGGCTTTATTTGTTATGATAGTGGACCCAAAAGCAGAACATGAAGCACTGGATCAGTTCAAGAGGAATTTATTACAAAAAAGTTAGTTTTAATATTGCTGGGAATAGCTGGGTATCGTGGGTTGAAGGGCTTCTGGTCTTGTGGAAAACAGGCGGTGGGTGAACCGGCAGGAGGTGAGGAGCGAGATCCAAAGAAACCCTCCGGAGACTGAACATGACGTGGTGTAGCTGTCAGGAAATGGTGATCGAGTGGGAACAGGCAGGTGAGTGGTGGATGAATGGAGTGGGAGCGGCTGGCAGACTGCAGAGCTGGAGACAGGAAAAACAGGGTCAATTCAAAAACATCAAACTCAAAAAAAGGTGAGGGAAAACACAGGGAAACACTGGCAAAACTGGACCTGATTCTAATAACATTATTGTGTTTTATCTTTTTGACAAAATGTACACAATGATTTGATGCCTCCTGGGGAAGCTGTGCATATATCCTAATATTTTGTCAATATAAATTTCAAGTCATTCTTGATGTAATGACTTTTGTCTCATGACTTTAAGTTGGGTGTCTCAGACATTTACATTGTTGGTATTGCATGTTGTGTTTTATTGCCTGCTTGCAATTATGCAAAAAATTTAGAGAAGACTTATGCTCTTCTTTCAGAATATAATCTCTGTTCTTTGAGTATAAAGAGAGATTAATAACCTGTGCAAAACCTTTTTTTATTATAACCCAAAACAAATGACTAAATTTGAGGGACTTGCGCTTCAGTTTTAAGCATTTTGTGGCTGTTTTCTACATTATCTATGCTGTGGCTTCTCTACCTATCACCATGCACATGCATACATTCACTGACAATATCATAAATTCAGTTATTCAAAGAGAAATACATGGATGCCTGCACCCACATATAAATAGACAAATAGGAAAACACATCTCAAGAACTCTTTGTCTCTTTCCTTCACACCAGATTAGTCTTAAACACAGAAACACCGAGTCCTCTCCGATGTACGTTGCTCTCTATAATCTCCTGTGATGTTCTGGATAAAGCTGAAATATACAAGCTGTTTGTTGTCCTCGCAGCAGCTCTGTCGTGCTCTGAACACTAAGCCTTGTGAGAGCATGTTGAATGGGAACGTATTAAGAATTGCCTGCCACTGTGGAAGGACGTGTTTTTGAACAGGAACACAGTGAAGAGGTGCTTGTACAACACTGTTGGAGCATATTTCAGAGGGTATACGGTGGTGGTATCTGTCTGTGTTGTATCCTGAGGCTTCAGATACAAGGGGAACTTTTCTTAAACATCTTATGCTGTGTCTTCTTCTCAGAGAAAACAAATGAAAAAGGTATCTGGCAAGTCGTTTATCAGCCCTAAATGATGGAGAAGCTTAGGGAGGTGGAGCGTTTCAAAAAGTAAAGAATATACTACAGCCATGAAAGTTTAATCATTTAACATCCTGCTTTAATTCAACATAATTTCCCAACACAAATGCTGTGTGTTGTACAATAAAAGCCCCATTACAGGAGCAGGTCGCCCGCGAGTTAAACTGACCTTTTGATTACACAGTGATATAGGATAGTGCTGCGTCTTGGTCTTTGATTAAGTCTGAGCCAAATACATATTCATATTATCTATATCCATAGAAGAAATGCTGACATCTGCAACTCACAACTTCATTTCATCTCACACTCCACGGTAGCAGAATAAGATAAGATAAGATAAGATAAGATAAGATATTCCTTTATTAGTCCCACAGTGGGGAAATTTACAATCAGAATCAGAAATAAGAAAAGATTTTAACAATCTGAAATACTACAGTACACTTTAAAAAGTGAACAGCAGTAAAATATTGTTCAACAACCCAAATCAATCAGAGCACTATAGGCAGGATAAATAGTGGAGATGCCGTCGCCCTGTACCGGAGCCAGAAAAACAGCATCAGATAAACTGTCACAAAAATGGTGACAAGTGAGTTTGAGATCAGTGTAGCTGCAAGGGTTGTTGTAAGTCCACTTGCAGGATAAACAGCTCTTAAAATCAATATTTCATTGATTGACATAACACACATTAACTGCTCCCTGAGGCGTCTGTGTTGACTGAAAATGACGTAGATGTAGATGTAGTCACTTTCACAGCGAAGATAACATTCACACAAATGTGAGCACAATGTCAGCCTGGATAATGAGGTGAAAATTAAATTTCAGTCTGATTATCAGGCTTATAAAATATATATGATTTGTAGTAAATGGGATAAAACTTGCATCACAACCCAATCCCATGGAAGGTATACAAACACCATGAAACTTTAAGGAATGTCATGATAATGTGTTTTAGGCTTTTCACATGTCATTAATCAGGCTGGTTTCAAACACTGTTCAAAGCTATACCTATGAAAAGTAATGCACTGCAATCCGTGTATAATCACAAAATAAAAGCATGTGTAAGTCACATAATTGTGAACTAGGAAATGACGAGTGCTACGTGGGGAGGAGGTTGGGGGGGATGGGTGGATGGGTTCACCCAGGAGACCGGCATTCATGTTCTGTGTGAAACCAGACGTCAGCGTTTATGTGTATGTAAGTTACAAACTTAAAGTAACGCCACTTCCAGAGTAGTTTTGTTTTTAGTAGTAGTAGTTATGTTAAGTATTTTTATTGTCTAAATCGGGTCTGCCAACAGGGTGTGAATCCGGCATTAGGAAAGTAATCAGAAAGAAAAATTGCCAATTAAATCAGTTGATGAAATTACGGAAGAAGTAAAAATCCATTGTGAGGACTCTCACTTATGGTTGAAGATGAAACAGAGGACCGCCAGTGAAATATCCAGGGAAGAAGACACTAGATAAACCAGTTACAGCAGAGAGAAGCACACAGGTCACATTTTGAAGCAAATTTCCCTAAAACATTGGACACTCATATTTGATATCTGTGTTTTTAAAGCAGTGTGTGGTCCAAATTGATTTGTTCTCCTCACTGCTTGCTAATCTCACTGTAGGCAATTTGGCTTGCTTACATTTACATTTATATTTACCAGGGCTCATTCAAATTTGGTATGAGACAAGCTCAGAGGCAGTCATGCCCTTTCCAGAAGGTCTCTTGCGTATTCTGTCAATACTTAAAAGTTATCTTCATTACCCAGACCGGGCCAAAAATCAATACTTCATCAGGGCTGTTTGGCCCATGTCTGCACGGAGCAGTGAGCATGCAGACTTTCAACCACATCCATTTTTATAAACCTGTATGCCTTAGGACAGGGCCAACCATATGAGTTACCCACAGTTCTGCAGTGGATATTGATCTGTTTACTAAGGAGGACAGTGAGATGCTGTTGAAAGCTTCAGAACTAAAATACTAAAACTAAAAAGACCGTGCTTTTGTCATGACCACGCCCACAGGCATGCCTCTGTTGCTGTTTTCTAAGCTGCCGATTACATGTATACTGCATACTGCGTTCCTCAGTAGTATGTAGTATGTGGCAGTTAAAGCGATGTATTTTGCAGCATGCTAGACCAGGCTGTAGCCTTTAAACTAGCTCTTAAAGCACTGGACAAAAATCCAAACTCATACCACTATTGTAATATTATCAACAAATACAACTTTCAACTCTGTTGTTTATGTTAGTTTACTTTATAAGGTTTAAACTATTTATTCTACAAGCTCGTAGTGAAATAAGATAAACAGAATCATTAACGAGGGGAGACGGGGAATATACAACATTGTGTGACAAAATGCACTCAAACTGATTTTTCAGTTGCAGAAAAAAAAAAAAAACAATGGACTGATCTCCCTCCAGATATTACAGATATCCTCATCAACGCCCGGCTGGCGTGCAAGCTACGCCTGCAGACAATTGCAGAGCTTTTCAGTTCAAAAGGCAGATAAACACAGGTTCCAGTTAAATTATAATGTACATTTATGTTATGATAGTTAAACAAACTATCTGTCAATAAGGAAATAAAAGCCCCTCGTCTACATGAAAATGTTCACTTCACCATCTACTATTGTTGCCGGTGTAACCGTAGCCTGTAGTGGTCCAGCGCGTTGCACTGTGGGATACAGTAGGTGAGGTACTCTCCCAGCTCCCTCCTGATTACTCATTCATCTCACCTGTTCAGCCTACACAGCTCTCTTCCATCTGTTCATCAACTCCACAGTTTACCAACCCTGTTTCTCCATACAGATCATTGACTTTGTTCACTTTGTTCATTTTCCAATAAAGATGTTATTCAGGTTTAGGAGCCAGCTTTGGACATGTATACAGCACAATCACAATATGCATCTCAGTTCAGGTTTTTACAGCAGCGCTGACCTTTTCAAGTATGTGGTTAAAGAAATGAAAGAGGGAGGCGGTGTTTGCATGGTCCAACAAGCTCGTCATGCACCAATAGTAAACTCTGAAAAAAAAAAAGTCAACTGGAGTATGCACACCTGCATGTAAATGTGAATATTAGTGATATTATTAATATTCATTTTTATTAGCCATGTAAACAGCTGAGGAATATTGTGTTTTTCTGAATAAGGGCAAAATAATGAATATTTTGTGCATGGAAATGTAAAAACATTCTCATCTGCCTTCCAGCCTGTCCATGTCCCTAACCTGCCTGCTTGCCAGCCACCCTCCTCACCTCTGCTTCCCTCCAGTCCAGCCACCCTCTGTGGTGTTCCCCCATTACTCATCTTTCCCATCTACAAACCTCTGGACATCATTCGCTTCATCCATCTCCATCTCTACTACTACTACTCTACTCTCTAATAAACTCTGTCAATATCAGCGTTTGGGTCTTTACTCACTGATCACAACAGATTTAACATATTTTTGTCAGACTAAAGACGACTGTGTCAGTAAGTAACCACATACAGTATGACAGATAGTGATAACAACAACAGCATACATTTGAAAACAAATGTGCTTTATCAGATTGTTCAGTTTTACTGCGGCAGAATAGATGTACAGTTGGACCACCAGCAGTTTTTTCTCTAAGCTTTGTCTCCGACCCAGATGTTGAGATGTTATTCTGTGGAGCTCAGTGAGGATCCAGATGTGGCTGCTGGGAGATTTGTCACTGCTGTAAAGCAACAGTTGTTTGGGGGTATTGACCTTTTGCCCTGATCCTGGGTAATTTACAGCAGTGACTGAGGCAGTTGAGAGTTCTGTATCTCATTCAGTGTCAGTTTGACAGTTTCACTGTTGGTTACAGCACATACATGGCCAGGGCAGTGCTTCAGGACATTTCTAAGTAAATAAATACACAATATGCAGATTAATTGTGTTCTAATGTAGATATAGTAACCGAATCATTGTTTTGAATGTAAATTATTTAAGTTTTATTTTTTATTTTTTTCACACATGCATAAAACTTTATAAAATCCAGATAATGAAAAAAGTTATTCCTCATTTTGTGCATTTTCTTACGAATGTCCTGCAACACATGTTCCGCTCATTACATACATAGTCTTTTTTAAATGAACTTCTTCGCAGGAAATTATTGAAGAACAGACATTATGTGACAAATAAATCAGTGTTGACTTCTGGTTCACACAGGACACAACCAGCGGTCTCCTGGGTTAAAGTCTGGTGTTTTTGGACCTGTCAAACCACCCTGACCGCCTCTCTATGTGTTGTTTTTCACCAACACACTCCCTCCCTCCTAGCTCATCCACCACCCACCCATCACCCATCACCCTCAGGCAACTTAAGACTATATCATCCCTGCTTTCTCACCAGAAACCTGCTTCATTGCCCCAATTTCCAAAAATATGAAGATGTGATGCCGGGGAACATGGGAGGCATGAGCACCATGCTCCGCCTTTGTTCCCCACACAACCCAAATTTTATCGGGAGCTTCAGACTCCCACGCACAACGCTTTAAATCCCTGTCTCTTTGTAGTGAACGCAGAAAAAACATGCAGTAAAAACACACACAGTGTGATCAATCTTTACACTCGATGTCACCAGACTAAGACATTCTTTTGATTGACTCCAATTGTGATAGGTGTTTTGATGAAAAGGGCTGTGTTGTATTCAAGACTGTAAATCATAATGTGAGAGAAGGAAACAGCAGGAGAACACACACAAACAATGATGTTATAATATCCACTGGTGTAAACTCAATGCAGTTGTATGAAGGCGAGCAGCAGACGCCATCACTGTTTTGCATCACTTCTGCAGCACTGGGGCTTCAAAAAACCCCAGAATGCTTTTGTTTCCGAGCAGAGCTTTTAACTATTCCCTCTGAGTGGTGTAGCACTCCTCTCCTCTGTGGCTCGGGATAGAGTTTCTCCTTTATTGTGGAGGAGAAGTGAAACCAAATGACGTAATGCGGCCAATCTTTTCCCACATAAAGGTTGCTGGTTTGCTGCCAGGAACCCTGGGACACCCAAAGGCACCTTCAGATGATTTCCAACCAAATGAGGAATAGTCCAAAGATCCACTGATCACTATTTTTATTGTAATAGTTAATCAAATGACTATGTGACACAGAGACTTATGACTCAACTCTTTACAGAACTTTTTAGCTTTTTTGCTCATTGTTTGGGTTTTATACATATACTGTGTACAGTATAAGAAGTGGACATAGTCACTGTAACATCACCCATTTGGACTGCCATTTTGAAGCCTCAGTTCAGCATTTTAGCCATCGCCATCTTGCTTTTTTGTAAGCAGAAGTGACACAAGAGGGTGGAGCTAAGTACAACTGAACACTGATTAAGACATATACAATTAACTATCATGAACTGAAAACACACTGTGAAAGGGTTCAATTCTAAGTCAAACTTATGGAAAACACCCAGACTGGACAACGTCATGGTAGAATAATATGCCCTAAAGCATCCCCTGCTTTATGGTCTACTTGACTCTAAATAGGACCATAATTAACTAAATGATCATCATGCTGTATTGAAGAAGACTTGAAACTAGTGATTGAGACCATAAACTCATGTTTACAATGAGTAGGTAATAAATCAAGTGAGAAGCAGGCTCATTTTCTCATAGACGTCTATATAATCAGACTTATTTTTGTAACAAGAGGAGTCGACCCCTGCTTGCTATTAAGCCAGAGTTATACTTGCAGCATCTGCGAAGGTCGCGGATGTCCACGTGTCCAAAGTGCCGCCACACCATCAGACATGGCCCTTCGCGGGGATCCATGCAGCAGGATTTTGCCTGTCTGTGCACATCCAACTTCAGGGATGGGTGGAGAAAATGGCGAACTTTTAGGAAACCTGCACAGAGTATAAAAGATCCAAACATTTTGTTGTCATGATTCCAAGTCAGGTCATGTCCGTACCGCCGTCCTTGTGGAAAGCATAACTGAAGCTTTAGAAGGATTTTGAAGACCCAGAGGTTGTCGCTGTGTTTTCGTCTTACAACTTTAACCCTTTCACAGTGTGTTTTCATTTCATGAAATTTGTGACATCTTGGTCGCCAAAAATGCCTTAATCAGTGTTTAGTTATAGTTAGCTTCACCTAGTCCTGGGTCTTCCCTGTGGCCTCCTCCCAGCTGGTCGTGCCTGGAACACCTACCTAGGGAGGCGCCCAGGGGGCATCCTTACCAGATGTCAGAACCACCTCAACTGGCTCCTTTCAACACAAAGGAGCAGCAGCTCTACCCTGAGTCTCCAAGCTTTTCACCCAATCTCTAAGGGAGACGCCAGCCACCATCCTGAGAAAACCCAATTTGGATGCTTGTACCTGTCTGTCGGTCTAGTTCTTTGGGTCATGACCCAGCCCTCATGACCATAAGTGTGAGTAGGAACAAAGATGAGAGTAGGAACAAAGATGAGAGTAGGAACAAAGATGAGAGTAGGAACAAAGATGAGAGTAGGAACGAAGATTAAGAGCTTTGCCTTCCAGCTCTCTTTTTGTCACAACAGTGCGGTAACACAAATGCTCCAATTCTCCGGCCAATCTCACGTTCCATTGTCCCCTAACTCACGAACAAGACCTCGAGGCACGGTGACTTCCAGTCAAGTACAATAAATTCATGCGAATCCTGGCTGAAAGAGGATGTTCAAAGTGAGCTTTGCCAAGACAAAGGCTTGAGCTCGTTTCAATCTTTACAACACATTAGGGAATATGATGAATGATGATTAGCCTAAGCATCGACTCTTGTCTGTCGACCTAATGGTGGGGGGATGGCAGCCCTGAACAGCAGGGGATTTGCGGGTCTATAACTGTGAAGAAATGTGACAACGATGGTGCAGGGAAACAAGCAGCGTCATTCAATACAGATTATGTAGAGTTGTCCCTAATCACATATTGTAGCTTGTGTCAAATGCTGCACTGACCTTATTGTTATTCTGTCAATAGTTTTTCCATTAATTCTCCAAACCTGAATGGAAAGATTTATTTGCCATTGTTAAGAAATCCCAACAGAACGTACAGGAAGCAGGTCATTAGTCACTGAAGTTAACTTTTCTGCAACTGCTCTTACTGAGAAGAATGGATGATTTATTTTTCTCCTCTGAACAGCAGCACACTCTTTTCTCAAGGTTTCACTAGACCACCGGGCTGTAAAAGACAGACCACTTTCATATTGTTTAGATTGTGATAAGAGCATAGGCAGCTTTCTGCACCCTTAGCCGACACTAATCTGTCTTGGGGAGGATTTATACTGCATTGAAATGTGAAAGCTGAAGTGCAGCTAAGTGGTGATTTGTGAGGAAGAGGACAGCATAGAGAAGGCTAGTGTGAGTTTGCATCGAGGGATATCGACTTTAAAGCATCTCTGTGTTTCCAGGCGGCTTCATCAGCTGTTGAGATTACATGTGGACTGTTACTGTAGGAGAAACCAAACAACTCTGGAGATGAAATGTATAAAATACACCTGGGAGCTCTCAGTCAGCAAAAACAGATGAATAGTATAGGATAGTTCGATACCACTTCGATAGTGGTATTTTTGGACTGAAACTGCCAAGAGCCTAAATTCTGCATTCAAATGTGATTCCTTTCATGTAACATGTGGAAGAGTTAAATGTTTATTGTGAAACATTTTGTTTGTTGTTTTGTTGATGTAATTAAAAAGGCACCACACACACACACACACACACACACACACACACACACACACACACACACACACACACAGCACACACACACACACACACACACACACACACACACACACACACACACAATGCATGCACGGTGCTGGCCTGACCATTGGGAACAATTTCCCAAAGACACTTTGAAATTATACCAGTATAATCATAGTCCTTTTCTCAAAGTTTAACTCTGTTTTAGTGAGTTATTATCTGGTAACCCTGCAGAAAGCAAAAGTATTGTTGCTATGGTTACCTGCAGTTTAATACACCTTGCACACAGATTTAGAATAGCACTGGACGCGTTGATTAGGTCTCTGTTTAATGAGATTTGAACCACAACCTGCCATCCAATCAGAAGCTCGTACTATCTGTGGTCATGGCATGATGTAATATGTAACACGTTCTAATCCCAACTTGTTATATACCACCACTTTGTTATGCCCCTTGGGGTCACTTTAGGATTAGGCAACAAAGCCACTGACGTTAGGTTAAGGAAAAAACAACTTTGTTGCTACGTTTGCTCATTGAAAATGAAACTGAATGTTGTAAACATGGGAGACGAGCGAACAGGATCGGGTTGCACAGAACACAAACTCCTGGGTCTCTTGGACAAAAGTCTTATGTTTGTTGGACCAATCCATCTCCCCTCCTGCCCTGTGTGTGTCTATTCACTCTTTAAACTATGTTGCACACTATGCACAGTCCCGGTGCACTTTCAATGAATGTTTACTTTTGCCGTGCATGATTTTACATTATAGTTAATGGAACGTCCAGTGCGTTTCATACCTTGCCTTGTGCACTGGCCAAAAAAAAAAAAAAAAAAAAGAAGGACTTTCACCCAGGAAACCGGAGTTTGAGTCCCATGTGAAAGTTATTTAAGTAGTTATTTTAACCCAAACCACAATCTTTTCTGAACGATTGCCCACCCTCTCCATTGAGCTTGCACATCATCAACATGTATTTTTGTTTATGTTGAGATATGTAGTGGAGCATCGTAAAACACTTCATTCAAACTGGAGAGAAACAAAATAAAACTCACCCAAACCTTCATCGTTGCTCTTTCCAACAATCACAGAGTGTGCCTATACTATAGACGAATTCATCACATGTAGACCTATATATAGAAAGTATTTGGTCCACCTTGACTTTATAGTCACATTGTATCATATATTGTTTTGCTTTAATTCATGTTTACCTCTTTTCTCTTTCCTTCACTTCCTTTTGACTCCCCCTCCCTCCCCTTCTTTCCTTTTATATTTCCCCACTCCCCCTTCTTCCCTTTTTCCTTTTTCCTCCTCTCGGTTAGTGACGTTTCATTGCACATTGGGAGAGTCACCCTCCTGATTAGTGTGGCACAGTGTTGGGGGGTGAGCTGCTGCTGCATACTGGCACTGACCCTGATGAAGACTACGATGGTCGCAACATGTTGGTCACTTTATACAATTACTACCATATAAAATAAAGGCATTTTAAATTTGTTCAAACACTACAGAGTGCCTTGGATTATTTTTGAGGGAGCCTTGGCACTCCACCGATGCAGTGAGCCCTTCACAAGATTGAAATCACCAAGTGTGCGACTCTACAGTTGGTCTTCATGTTATGGCTGATTGGAATCCTTTAAAGAATTCCTGAATCCGGATCATGATCCAGATCACCATCAAAATGTAATGGGTTGTTCATTGTGCCACATTGCACCCCTCCAAAAGATTTTCATTCAAATTCAACGCAAACTTTTGTAGTAATCCTGCTAACAGACAGACAGACAAACAAGCAAACCAGCGCTGGTGAAAACATAACCTCCTTGGCTCTGGCCGAGGTAAAAAACTGGAGCGCAAATTGACACGTCACGGGTTGTTGAAAGTCCTGCTGAGTATCACAAAGACAAAAGAATCATTTTTGTCTATGTGCACAAATCAAATAGATTAAATTTCACAATTAAACTGCTGTCAGACTGTGTTGTAACAACCAACACAGATGCCAAATTAAAAACTGACTATTCATTCTGTACTTGACTTGTACTCAGTCTATATGACATGTAAGTGGAATCAGCAAAATCACAATAATTCATTGCTACATTTATTTATTTATTTGCTAATTTGTATATTGCTAAGGCATTGTATTGATTGTACAGTTTCATTTTTAAGATATTTTTTTCTATCTTAACTAATTGTGTTTTGTAAATTTCCCCACTGTGGGACTAATAAAGGAATATCTTATCTTATCTTATCTTTAATAGAGTAGCAACATGTTTTAGGAACTTTGGTAATGTTGTTTTTTTTCCATCAGGTTGTAATAAGTTCTGTGTTCATTTTATTTCTGACTCTGTGATGCCTGAGGGAATGCAATCAGTACACACGACTAAAGTTATATAACCTCACCTTTATCCCCAGAATAGTCCAGAAATTTCCTCTTGGGCTTTGCAGTAATTTAAAACCTCAACATCAATCTACTATCTAATGAAATGCAAGTTAAATGTGAGCTGTACTCATTAAAAAGTAAATCCAATATAATTATTTGCGAGTTGTGAAACTGGTTCATGCGTGCTGAAACTTGCGCTCAACATTATATGGGGAAAAAAACTGCCACAAATGCCAGAATCTGAAAGTTTGTTTTCCAAAATGTGTTTGACTATTAAGAGTGAGCAAAGTGTGCAGGCGGAACTGGCAACAACAGTTTTGAGACTATTGCTGTTTTGTTAATTAGAATGCAAATCAGAGGATGTACTGCCAGCAAAATGTTCTATCACCACATCCTGCAGACACTTTTTCAGTCGTTACTGCTCCAATCAGTCGTAAAGCTGACGAGGAATAAAACATGATTAGAATGCAAATGGGCGTAAGTGTTTCTTTATCACGTAATGTGGGCCAAATGGTAAAATGGAGTCTGATGGGAAGAGTTAGACTTCTGCACCAAGGTATGAGTGTGTATGTATTCACTTTACTTCTATTGGGTTTATTGTTTAAAATCTAAATGTCAGTATCATTTAATAATCTGGCTCATTGTTGGAGAAGGAATTGAATGTGATAAATGGTCTAAAATTGTGGCTGGATGTGGCAAATATGTTAAAGAAGCGAGGGGAAAGCTCACACAATACAAGATAATATATAGATACTATCACAAACCATCGGGACTCCAAAGAGTGGAGTTGTTTCTTTGTATTGGAGATGTAAAACCGAAATAGAAACTTTACTACACTTTATATGTCAATGGAGTTTGGTATTTGGTTTGATAGTTTGGTCAGACCACTTTGGACCAAGGTTTTATAAATCTTAAGTAGTTGATTTGGTTCAGAAATCCATGTAAGCTCAAAGTTATGTTTAATGGGGGACTGGTCCCAAACACCAAGGTCCAGGTGTGCATTTACTGTTGGTATTATAACAGTTTGTCAGGTTATTTTAGACACTGGAAGGAAACCAATGCCCCAGAGCTGAAGATGGAAACAACATCTTATGAATGCATGCTCAGTAAAACAAGTAGGGATCAGGACAAAGGGGTGTCTCCCTGGGACCGGTTCTGGGTCTACTACTGACTTCACATGGGGTGGTGTTTGCCATGATCACGAGAAGAGTCCATATGAATGACCCCCTCATGTCGTATTCACAAGCTCATTAGTGGAAAGTTTCTGAAAGCTCCGAGTTGTGACATTTTATTTGAAGGCATCAGATATTAAAATAGAAAATAAGTTTAAATAGATTTCAGTCTCCGATGTGACCATGTGTGAACTCACTTTCCATTTGTTGTTTTGTTTTACGGTTTTATTCTGAATTTATTCATTTATTTGATTTGTCAGCCTCTATAATATAAAAAGCACCATGGAAACAATAGTATACAGTATGTATGCTATGCACCAAGCCTTTCGAAAATCAGTAAAAACTGCAGTTAAAATAAATAAATAAATATATGGCTCATTATACACCTACCTCAGGATATATTACGCTATTCTTTGGTGCATGTTGTCTTATGTTTGATTTGTTTATTCCTTATGTAATGAGTACTTTGGTATGTATTCTGCATGTTTACTACTATAAAGTCCTCAAAAAAAATAAATAATAGAAAGGCAGTTTTGACTATCTATGGCTCTGCAGCTCTTCCACCAGCATCCCACTGATTGGACTCGACACGCCAAGAAAATATCACAGCTGTGATCGTGTTTCCTTTGTTATTTCTGATTCAGGAATCTAAACTTGCTTAGTTTGCATTTTTG
Source organism: Pterois miles (assembly GCA_947000775.1). Lineage (NCBI taxonomy): Eukaryota > Metazoa > Chordata > Actinopteri > Perciformes > Scorpaenidae > Pterois > Pterois miles. The sequence goes on from CAMQGK010000193.1 coordinate 5,632,214, forward strand.
CATGTATCAGTGTAATTTGACCATTTGTCACCGACTGCAGTTAACTGCAGGAGGATGAACACAGTATATTCCAGTTACTTAAAACATGACATGCTTTGTTGTGCATGTGTGTGTGTGAACACTGCCATGTGTCTATTATCAGAGGAGGAGAACTGTCCATTGGTAAAGCCCATAATAACTACCTGCTGACTCATTGCATGTTCGCCACAGCAGCAGGTGATTTTAATATTGTTTTTATGTTTTAGCTCCCACAGAGCCCCGTGTTGTTCTGGCTATTTCTGGCTATTTACCACCTAGTTTTGATCGGAAATACATTTATGTAATCAATGTTAGATTGCTCAGCAAGACTGTTTTTAACTGTGCCCCTTAAAGACTTAAATGTAAATGACAATAAGATAAACTTTTCACAAAGCCATTACTTCTGCAGTTGTAGTTTGTACAAAAGGTACAAATTTGATAGTTTTACTAAATGCAAGATGACTTTTTGTGCAGCTGATGTAATTTCATAAAATGAGGTTTGAATAGTAAAACGAAGAAGCAGCATGCCGCGAATAATCAACAGGTTGAAGTGAAATTTAGTGATGGGGATTTAGTGCAGAAACAACCCTGCGTGTCTTCACACACTTCTTTTTGACATCCCTTTCACTTCAGTGATGGACCCAGTGAGAGATGTTTGAGGAGTGTTGGGCTCGCCCTGTGGCTCTGACAGTTCAGGGTGCCTCAGACACTCAACTCAAAACGCTGTGAATCCTCAACCTGACAGCACACAGCAAGTAACTTTAGTCTGCTGCCTGCTGACATTAAGAAATGTCAGTTTTCTACATGCAGCAGACTGGATGTTAGAGCAAAGCAGGTTATGAAGAATGACCACATGTGCATTTTAAAACAACTGAACTGATCTGGCATATTTATTATATATTACATCAGCAACATCTGTTTTAGGGGAAACTATGGCCCTGTTTAAACTTGTCATGTTAAACGTTTCGCATCAGATAAAATACACTTTTTAACATGCTTTCCTTTACACATACACATGTGGCCCTGTTAGTCAGGATTCCCAGTCTACATGCAGATCAGGTCTGCACACAACACCTGAAGCTATTTGATCAGTTAACAGTTTAATAAGTGTTGCCCATTCTGTCATTACAGAAAGGGTCAGTATAAGTTTTAAAATATGATTAATGCCATCAAACCTGTTCAATCAAAATAAACAATTTGCAATTTGTTTTCATCCTTGAATTTACAGATGTCATCTAACAGCCTGTTTCACAAATAAAAGTGTGTATTGCATGAGATGATTTGAATTTATGGAGTAATAATAAGTAAAATGTTAATGCTTGCTTAACAGGAATCTGCAAGATATCTGAATCGTGTAATCGCAATGTTAAAAGAAATTGCTTGTTAACAGTGACACCTGTGGCCATCCGGTCAGTGACGGTCAGCGTCCTGTTGCTTGTGCTCACAGACACAAACATCTATCAAAACACTGAGGCGACACACAGCAGCTAAATCCACAATAACACTATATATTTCACCTGCTTGGCAGTAATGTTAGCTGACCAGAGGAAGGTCCCTCCCTGATTCGATGTTGATGCTAGTGTCAACTCTAACGACTTCAGCCTCCCGACTGTGGACAGACAGAATAGGGGAGACACCGGAGGCGTTGGCGTTGGTCCGAGGCGATAAAGTTACTCACTCTGGAGCTCCCCCACTTCACTCAGCAGCAGGGAAATAGGACACGGAAACCTCTGTTGGTCTGGAGGAGCTGCAGCATTTATTTCTGCACAAACTGCCACTGTACATTCACTAGATATTATCAGAGATAAAATAACTCTTCGTCAGTCTACAACACATGTGAGAGGTGGAGTGAAAGAGGGAGTGAGAACGGGTGCTTTATCGACTCCAGCCCAGTTAACCCTGTTTTGCAAGACGGGCTTCACTAGATACAAGTTTATGGTTTTAGTGCTTCTGTGTTCTTTGTGTTGGAGTCTGAAAAGCGTAACCACACGATAGCACACACCGACCCGCAATGATTATAGGTGTAAGAAGTTATAAACATTCATTCATCGTCAACCGCTTATCCCGTTAGGGGTCGCGGGGAGCTGGAGCCGATCCCAGCTGGCATTGGGCGAAGGCGGGGTTCACCCTGGACAAGTCGCCAGTCCATCACAGGGCACTTAGAGACAGACAACATATAGACAGATAACCATACACGCTCACATCCACACCTACGGGTAATTTAGAGTCATCAATTAACCTAAATTGCATGTTTTTGGACTGTGGGAGGAAGCCGGAGAAAACCCACGCTAACACGGGGAGAACATGCAAACTCCACACAGAAGAGTCCCAAGCCGGAATCGAACCTGCAACCCTCTTGCTGTGAGGTGACAGCGCTAACCACTACACCACCGTGCAGCCCCAAGTTATAAACAGTACCTTTTAAAATAAACCCAAAAAAATAAGTACATTTTAGCTCATTTTCCAGCACCACTGACAGGTAGCTAACTTCCATAACTTCATAAACCAAAAACCATGGCAGCAACGAGCATTGCCCCGGCTGTGTTTCACTTTTTAGTGTTCCCTGGAAACAGTCATCTCAACTCTACCCATTCGCACAAAAAGGTTGATAAATGCCACGGTAACATGTAATAGCATTGCATTAGCATGCAATAAATAGAGCTACGCCTGTCTTGATTTCTGCGTGTCATTTATATGCCATGTATCCTTTACTGACTGCAATGTATTCTCTAGTAATGTTATATAGTTTCCATATGTGATTTACTTAGTTTACTTACGGATTTTAAGCCCATCTAAGTGGTTTTCTTGCCTGAACTCAAGTTAGTGGTTTTCTTGCCTAACTGTAACTGTGCATACAACATCTCATGCGAAAAGGCTAAAATGCGTGTTCATGACATGTAATGTCATAGTATTTATATGTCTTCCTATGTTTTACGACTTGCAGCATGTTTCTGTAACTGGTTGTGTTTTCCACACCTTGACTTTTCTCTGCATCATGTGATCACACTGCCTCCTACATGGGGATGGTTGCCATTAAAATTAAATGGCTGTTTAAAATAGCTGCATATGCATGTGATCCAGGGTTGCTCAATTAGATCAGGAAGGAAACTTGACACAGTAAGTGGGAAGCAGGATACATTTATTCAAAATACATAAGTATGCTGTAGTAGGAGGCAGTCTAAATATGGATTGGTGTTGGCTCTCCATCTCCTTGCAATGTCGGAGGTGAGTGCCAGGATGTGAGAAGGGGAGGGCTGATATTTTGGGCCACATAATGCATTAAATATGCAAGGCAGAGATAATAGAGATGTGAGGAGACAAAGGAATCACACAGAGATTAATATTATATACATTTAGGAGTATATTCATACAGGAAACTGTGAGGAGCCACCATCCTTCCGTACCCATGACCATACTGCAATGTACAGTGGTAAATGGACTTGCATTTATATAATGCTTTTCTAGTCTTCCGACCACTCAAAGCACTTCATTCACCCATTCACACACACATTCATACACTGATGGCTGAGGCTGCTAAGGTGCCAAATTTGCCCTTCAGGATCTGATCTAAATACTCTTTCATCTCATTCACACCGCCGATGTATGGCACATGACAAGAGGCTAGGAACAGAGAGAAATTTCACACACATTAACACCGATGGCTATGCCCTCGGGAACAATTTGGAGTTAAGTGTCACATCAACATGTGACCGAAGCAGCCGGGAATCGAACCACTGACCTTCTGATTGGTGGATGACCTGCTCCACCCTCTGACCCATAGCCGCCCCAATGTTGGCATTAAATGTAAATGTTCAGATATGTTTGTTTTTCATTTATGAGATACTTTCTGGTGGGAATATCTCTGAGCAGTTCAAGAGCTGTTTTAAAGCAATTATTGGGTCCATTCTTACTCATCTCATCTTTAAATCTTCATCCTCCTACATTTCTCACTAGTAGAGTCAGTGTTTGATAAGATTTAGGGGTACCAAATTATGGAGAAGCTTTTCACGTCTATCAAAAAAAAAATGTTCATCTATTACATGTTTCAAAAGATGCTTAAAGGATCATTTAATTGCTGAAATAGTGTTTCCCTGTTGCCCATATATCTGTTTTTTTTTAACTCCAACTCTTTTAACTCTTTACTACTTTTACTTCTGTGTTATATATGATTACTATTGCAATATCCCCCACACAAACACATTTCTTGTCTTTTTGATACATTCATTGTTATTGTTATTATTATATATTGTCTTGTTGTAATTGTCATCACTATTATGTAGCTCTTTTATTTCTTTATTTTAATGTTGTCTTTAGCAGGAGGCTTCAAACAAGCCCAGTGGGTTTCTGCCTCTCCCTCTACTGTATATTGTATGTTTTTTCATGCTTGTGTAATTGTAAGATATGCTATGTAAATGAATAAAATAAAAATGCCCCTGAACATAATCAGGGGTTTTGCAGAATCGTCCAATATCAATGCTCTTGTCTGGCAATAGGGTTGCACAGAAAGGTGACTGGCCACCAGAAATCAGCCCAAATCGTGCTTCTTGGCAATAGCAGAAGAAAAAAAAAACACAGAGTACACAAAGAAACCTCTTTTCGGCCTGACAGAATGGATGGGTTCGGACCATCCAAGAGTCTGTTTGCCATTTGGAATAAAAAACTTTCTACTCGCCTGAGGCAAGTTAGCTGAACCTAGATGATTACATCCATTATGGCAACATCTTGGAGGGAAACTTTTTAGATATATTACACCAAAAAGAGCCAGTTCTCAGAAATTCATAACATAACTTCCAAACTGCTGTAAGATAGCAGGGTAATTTTGTATTGTTGAGATTTATTGTGCTGGTGTAATATTCCTGAAAATGATTTGTTCTGAAATGAACGAGCTCAGCTCAGCACAAAATGAGGCGGTACTGGACAAAGACCATCAATATACACATAGCTACTGGCTTTTCATCTCATACGCCATGCAGCCTGCAAGGAAAATTAACTGCATTAGAGAGAGAGAGACAGATGACTGGTTTCCTCTCTGTTCCTAGCCTCTTGTCATTTCCCATGATACAAGGTTTTTTAATGGATTTTCTCATTTTGTGTGTGCGATAATATGATATGTATTCATCTGACTGTGACTGACTCCACACGGGGCAGGGGAGGGATGGAGAGGTCGCTCATGTGCAAACATGATTTTGTTGGCAAAATCACAATACTGGAACCTTTCCTGTTCCTTGTTTTCATTCATGGCAGAGTGTCAGACCTCGGGTAGCATCTCCAGTCCAACTGCAGCATGTCCCGTTATGGTTAAGATGCATTTGTACATATTAATGTACGCTTTGCTCAAGGATATTAAATATAAACACATGAGGTGTTACTGAAGCGTCATGCTTGCTGCCACTTGAAAAAAGAGGAAACGATTTGTGAAGTCATAGTAATAAACCTCTCACTTATAAATTCACTAATGCCCCTCACCCCCAAAATGACCCAAAATTGTACATGGATAACATGACAGCTCAAATTTTGATGTTTCACATCAACACATGACAGATAACTGGAAACAAGGCATGAGGTAAACGCTAAACATTAGGGCTGCCAAAGTTAACACAATAATGCGTTAATATAAATTAGTTTAAATGTCACTTATTTCTTTAACACTTTAATGCAATGAATCTTTCAGAGGTTGTAGCAGCTCAGTTTTAAAGCTAGAGTGGTGATACTGGTATCATATAAAAGTAGAAAACCTAAGGAATCCACTGGTACCATGCTATACAAGCTTGTCATGAGGGAGGTTAAATATTGCTCCAAAATTACATTCTTTTTTGGCAGGGGAGTTTGTTATGATTTGAGCATAATGCTAAATGCAGTACCTGTGACGGTTTCTGGGCAACATTTGTCATTGTTTTGTGTTGTTAATTGATTTCCAATAATAAATATATACATACATTTGCATAAAGCAGCATATTTGCCCACTATGTTAATCGTATTAAATACCTGACAAATCTCCCTTTAAGGTATATTTTGAACAGGTAAAATGTGCGATTAATTTGATTGAATTTCATATTTTAATCACTTGACAGCCCTTGTAAACATATATACATAAGCCAAAATATTTATTTTGTATGAAATACAAATAATGAAATACATTTGTATGAAAAGGGTTTACCTGTTGCCAATGGCCACACCGGAAAAGTCTGCCACTGCATCCATGATCCCCCTCCAGGAGACTTTGGTGTCTTTGTTGTTTTAATGATCATTTGTACAATGAGGATAGTGGTGCACACAGTCGTCTCTCCTGGGAGGCATTCATCATGTTGGACTGTGTGAAACCTACTATTGTCACAGCTCTGAACACCTGGCCAGTCATTGTGTGAAATGGGTGTTACTGTGGTATTGTCTGTTTCAGAAAAAAAACATGTTGGACTCAGCCCCCCACCCTCCTGATTTCACCGACCACTGCATGATCTTAACCACTATATTTGAGATGCACTGAGGCCTGACTGACACTCTTGTGCATATGATGTGTCACGTACTAATTTACAATGAACAACTGACACCTGATAAATACAGCATGACTTGACAGTGTAATAATACAACACAGGGAAAGTGTGTCAAGTCTGCTCATTTACATGCATAGAGTCTTTTCATAAACTTACAAAGTAGGTTTACTTAGATTCTAGGTTTACTTTTGCAACAAAACCACTTAGGTTTCGGAAAAAAACACAGTTTTTGTTAATCAGTCAATCAAAACTTTATTACAGACACAGGGTCCAGATAAAAGTCACATATAACCTAAATTACATACAAAAGCACAATAAAAACTCATGGTTTAAAGCGAATATATACCAGTGTCCTACAAATAGTCAAGACAAATGTCTCCACAGCTGAGACTGGTAGCGTGTAGTACTAAAACCCTATGTTTGATAAGGCCAAGAGGCTTTCATTGTCATAAATCTGAGCAAGTAAATTCCTACATGAGATTTCTTATATGTCTTTTAGAGTATTGTCTCCTGTAACCCCAAACATGTCATTTGCACAATACCATCACTGTCTCTTAAGCAATATTCTCATAGCATCATAAGCTACCTGAAGTCCCTGTAAGCTTGCTTTACTATAGTTATCCACAAATGTGCAGTATACAGTTTGTGGACAACATGCTCTGAACAGACATCTTCACTCTAACTGTGCACTATACTAAGAGAGTTTTTTGCTTGTGCAGCATTGCCTATAAATATCTTCATCATTTGTCATTTGTTCTGTAATAAGGTGTCCAAACAATCCCAACTTATTACAGAGATTTTTATCAGACAATTTAAAATCAGGGATTGTTAGCTATTTGTCCTCTTTAGTTCTTTAGATTACAATGGCGCTCTTACTGGCATTAAAATAAGTATGTTTGTTATGTACAATAACTACGCTTGTTACCTAACTGGCGTTAGTAAAGTTTGGAAGTTACGTAACAAAACTAAGATGTATGCTGTAAGTGAACGTTGACTTGGTTTAACACAGGACATGAACAGCAGTCTTCTGGGTATAAGTCCTGTGTTTGTTTGACCTGTCAACCTCCCCTCCTGCCCGCCCTACTTGGACTTTCTCTGAGTTGGTTGAAAGCCTGGTTCCTCTCTTACAGATGCCTCGGTGTGTCTGTATCAGTCGATCAGGGCCACTGAACAAAGCTGCGGTACTTGACGCGCTGGGAGTGAAACCCGGTTGGATAACATTTGGACAGTGTGAACACACATATCAGATCTTGAAATGCACGTTCAAAAGACTTCATGAAAGTTAAAATGAAAGCTCAGACGACTTCAAAGGAAACTGCGACAGTTTCTGTCTCTTCATATTAAAGTCAGGATCTTCTCTTAAAGGGAATATGACAAGCCTGATGAGAGTACCAGCCCACAAACCAGCTCTAACAAGATTTTAAATATTCTTCTTCTATATCTGTTTTTTTTTTTTTTTGTTATCTTTGCTGAATAACTGATTTAGAAGCATGACGGAAGGATGTATGTTTATGTGGAGAAAATGTATCTGCCTTCCATCAGAGAGCATGTATGCTCACAACACGTATGCAATCTTCATTTATCTCTGCATAATTTATAGTCTCTGAGCAGAAAAAGGATGAGCAAATGAGCAGTGCTGTCATGGGCTGGCTGATATACAGCATTTAATATGAAGCTAAACATATCATCAAATCATAACATTTGTATGAACTAAGAGCCAGCCACTATTAACTTTTCTTGTTCCATCATTTGGCTGCTGGCTGGTATTAATTTCCCATCTCTGACCATGTTACTGCAGCCGGTCTGTATGGATCTAATCTCTTTGGGAGCTGCATTTGGAGACTTTAATGTCTGTTTCTTGGGGGGAGAAAGAAGCTTGGGGCAAAGGAAGATAAGAGAAATACATTCTGATTCCCTCATTCTGATGAAGGCATAATTGAGTCCATTCAAGGCTTTTAGGGGGCTCAGATATAACTAGACTGCCTGCAGATGTCTGTGTAATATTACATTAGCCTGAGAGTGCTGGGAGAGCAGCCATGGCTGCTCGTGCCTCAGACAGGCGAGGTGAATTAGTATTTGCATAATAATAATGCTTAGCTTTTGTTGACCTGCACTGAGGACTAAATGTGTGGGATTTAGTACATCAGCACAACTCAGTGTTGTGCAAATTGTCAATTGTGTTGCTAAGTGTTTCCTGTGGTTATTTAGAGGAATAGAATAGAGAAGATTTTAACCCACCAGAGCTGGATATGTGTGTCCTTGGTACCATCCCTCGAGACCACCATCAAGAAAAACTGCATCAAGAAACCAAACAATAACATACAAAATCCATATAAGCATGTACAAACACATGGTACAAATCTTTACAATTCTTCTTGTAATTATGCAAACTATAACTTGTGGCAGCAATGCTCTGCATACAGAAATAATTGCAACCTAATTGGTTCACTTTAAGGGTGGAGCTATCGTGTACCTATGTCATAAACCTAAATCTATTTTAGAAAATTATTTCACAGTGAACCAGAGTTTAAAAAGGTAAAAGAGGAACAAGCTGAGGAGGTGAACTCAAAAGCAGACAAACAGCAAAAGAGGCAAACGTCTAACAACAAGCCAAACATCAAAAAATACATGCAGGGAAACAGGGCTGGACTGCTCGGCAACAAAGTTGACCTGAAACAGCCCGCTCTCACTCCCAAGTCATCAAATATGGCGGCTTGGTCAGTGGCTTTACCCATCAAACTACGATGCTCTACGTGGCCGTAGTTATGGTGGGACTGAGGGAGGAAGTCAGGTGATGTAGTATTAAGAGCGCTAAAGTCCGTGTAGGGAGGGGGTCAGGGGAATGATGGGTAAGTGAACTTTTATCCAGGAGGCCAGTGTTTGTGTCCCATGTGAAACCAAAAGACAATGTTGGCTGTGTAATGCTCTTGAAGGGATAGTTTGGGTGTTTTGAAGTGAGTTGTATGAGGTGCTTATCCATAGTAGGTGTATTGCTTACAGCAGATGATGGTCGGTGTGCCCCCAGTATCAAGAATCAGGAGCATCGCCACATGGAGCAAAGCAATACAGTGCTTTGGACAGGGGCGGCAGGAAAACATATTTTAGCCAAATTAAAAAAATGTATTTATTTATATGTACACTATATTTAGAATATTTTCCAACAGGTGTGCTTTAGCTGGTTCTTCTTTGTGTTGCAGGGTGCAGCTGGTCAAGGTAGCTTTTAGCCATCTTCACTCAAACAGGAGTTAATAGTGCATTTGTTGGGGACTATTTTCAGTGGCGGATGAATACACATCAGCGAGGATTTTTAGCATCATTGGTTCACCTGTTTCCCCTCTTTTTCATAAAATGAGACATTACCTATGAAAAATCAGTAAATTTACATCTATTCACTAAGGTAATCCCATATTCATCAGCACCATCAGGACAGTTTATGTAGCACTGAGTCAAAATGAAGGAGGCTAGTGTTTGGCTGATGGTACACATAATTTGCACAACTACAAGGTCACAAAAACTCATATTCATAATATATTCACAATATTACAAGTTCTACAATATACAATACAATATACATATATGTTAGACAAGTAAAGTAGCTGTAAGCAGCATCATTTATACTAAAATATTTCACTGACTTAGTTATTTATTCTTTTATTATATTATAATATGCGTATGTTGTACATTGTGCCATTCAATGTACTTTTACTACCTTCTAATATATAATCTGCACTTTATTTTAACCATATTTGCACATTTAAAGAGAAACATTTCTTTGGTTGTCCTTGTTTTAGATTGCTGAATGAGTTACTAATTAACTTACTTGTACTTTATGAAACATCCATTGCACATTCACACATAAAAGCTACAGTATTTGTAGCATCCTCTCTCTCTCTTCTGGGTTCATGTGTTTTCAGGTTTAATGTTTTATCTCATCTGGCCTCTGTCTCTCTTCATTTCAGCACTAATGGCATACATTAGCCAACCCAACAAAACAAGACACTTAGTTCTTTCATACTGTAAAGAACATTAAAATGCTACTCAGAATGCCCATTCACCATCCAGAGCACTGTGGGTAGTTTTACCTTTTATGTGTTAAAAAACAAGAAGAAAAACACTTCAAGGTTGCAAGCAAACCATGACAGTGTTACTAATTTAAAAAATGGGGACGAACTCCTAAAGACAGTGTGATGCAAGATGTTCTACTACTCTTGTATTCGCCCTGGTGTACTAATGAGTAAAAGTTGAAAACAGGTTATTAAACTCCCTCTTTGGTGTTTTGAAAACAGATGGCATTTTTTCCAGTGTGACGACGAATAATTTTCATTTGCCTTAACACCACATTCCTCTCACTTATTTCAGTGTGTGCTCTGGTAACGACAGCGACCTTCGCAATGAGCTGAGAGTCACGGTGAGTGAGCTTCGCCCTCATTAGCAGCCTGTGCTCGCTGTCTGCCGGTCGTCTCACCACAGAAGAAAAACAAGCAGAGGACGACACATCCTCCTCCGAGGCGGCTCGGGTGACAGTGTCCCTACACGCTTCCTCTGTCCCCAACCTCGCCCTTGTCCCTCCTTCTGAAGCCTGAGCAGGGACAAAAATGTCAGCAGCACAAGGTGCTAGACAGGCCTTCGCCATCTCTGTGGGTTCTGGGTACTATTTTCTGCTCATTAGGAGGTATAACAAGATTTCACCCTTCTGCCCAAATCAAATAAAGGCTGTGTGATGATAGCCTCAGTGACCTTAAGGTTCCCATTGAATCTGACATGACAGCATTCCTGCCTCCCCTCCTCTGTGTGCCTAGCAGTATTTGTTGGGTCCTGTGGACTCTCTGCTAGTGCTTCCTGGAGTGACCTCTTGATAAAATGCTATGCAAAGGTACATGGAGAAAAACTATTATCAATAACCTATACAGGGTCTCATTTAACCAGCTGGCAGCCACATTTGCATTTTAGTGGCTTCAAGCAGTAGACATTTTTCATTTTACATTTCCTTTTTCACTGATTACTCACTTATAGTACAAGTAAAGCTAGCAAACCTACAGAAAAATACTGTAGCCAATTACGCATGCATATCTGTGACTTTGATTTGCATTGGATTCATGTTACTTAAATCTCAGAATGAGTTGTTCATTTCCAGCTTTTAATGTTTTGTAAATGAAAAAAACTATTTTTTTTCATCACTTTTCACACTCATCAGTGTTTTTTATCACATCTCTGCTTACTTTTCAGGCTTGACATAATTTGATTAAATGATGTGCCCACTTACTGTCTGCACATTGTGTTTCTGGTACAGTCCTCCATTTTGTGGAGCAGATGTTCCTGTCTGGATGTTTTGCATTGTGAGATGGGTCTGACAAATGCAATGAGGAAGAAAGCCAATTCAGAGAGTATGAAATTATCTGCAAGGTGATGGTGTGAGTGCTGCACTCTTCATTAGATATCTGCACTCCAAGGTGTGCAGGTGTTAATGTATTCACACACCTTTGGATCATAACACACTGTCCACCTCTATTATGGTCTTCATACTTTGGATGCTGACCAAAGACCAAGATGCGTATTTTAATCTTGGAAAAATCACTGTTACTGCTTTCAGTGTTTAATTGTTGATCCATCTAAGGGTTGCAAACAACTGTATTGGTGTGTTTTTCTATTAAATGTTGCATCAGACTGCATACATATCCACAAGCAGCAACTGAAGTCCACAGAACAACAACTTAACATTTTAGAAAGTTGGTGATGACCTTTAACAATGTTTTTCTTCAACTTTATATATTAACTTTAGAAATTTCTCTCAAACTTGAGATATTGAGTTTAGAAACGCTACACTGCTCTTGCACACCTGTGGCCCACAAAACTGCTATTAAATATTAATCATTTATATTAATGCAATATGAGGGCATAGTGTGCAAACAGAGACAAACTGCTGTGCTCCAGATTGATTTTTTTAATTGAACTGGCGAGGGGACAAGGAAACCTCAATGCATCATGGGGTAATTGGTTATTTCTCATCCAAGGTGAAAGCTTATCGAGGCCTGTGCTGGGTATGGAAATCTTTTTTTAACTGCTGAAACTGACTGTGAAACTGAAGCTTTTTCACAAGCTGTCCCTTTTGTACCACATGATGTTGAGAGTCTGGAGGGTTTTTACATGTTTGGTATGTGCGTATCTTTGCTGTGGTTATATTTCTATTCCTCTGAAAGCCCACTTTAAGTTCTTAAAAAGTTTACTGCCAGTTTGGCCTTTTTTCAAACTTGCCAGGACTATTTCTGTCCTCTTCTGGGAATCAACCAAAATAAGTCAGCCCCAATCAAACATTCTGCTTTCACCATCAGTGGCTCCATATCCTGCTGAGATCGACTGCAGTGCAGGCTCTTTGGTTTCACACTGGCACGAATGAGGAGTGGGGGAAGTTTTCCTGCAATCAAGAAGTTAAAAACCTCCTCAGAGCTCTGATCCCAGGTCTGATTGCCTTTTATCGTTTACATTCAGCTGCTAAAATCTGCAGCCTGCTTTTGGGAAAGCCAGCAGGTGAGAACTTATTCTGTCGGCTTCTCAGACTTGAACCAGCTCATGATTGCACAGAACTGCATGTGAAACAGCATTGTAACCCTTTGTTATATCCAACTTATACTGCAGGGAGATTTCATTAGTTTGAGATATGATGATGATAAAACAAAAGTTCAGGATGGACTTTATTTCTTCATTGAATTTTATTGTGCCAATGCTTTAAGGGGGAAATATCTCCTTCCTAAGTGCACACAAAGCATGAAAGAAGCACACAGCAGCTATGAAAAATAATGCAATATAATTCATATATATGTAGGCATATATATGTATATCCCATAAAATGATTCAGTATTTAATCTGCATAATTGTGAGCCATGAAGAGCGACAAACACAGCATATGGAGGTCGGGAAGGATGGGTGGACCCAAAAACACCAGATCTACCAGGAGACCAGTGTTCATGTCCCATGTGAAACCAGAAGTCAACATTGATTTATTTGCCACGTAAAGTCCATACTTAAGTAACGCCACATCTGTAGTTATTTTAACCCAAACCGTTTTTTCCTAAACATAGCTAAGTTGTTTCGTGTGAAGACAGAAGTTTACTTTGAAAAGACTGTGTGCATGTAACGAGTGGAAACCGACACGTGTTGCTGGATATTCATCGTACAAAAATGCGGAATAACTTTTTGTAAGATATCATACGAACCATAGCACGAGGATACTTGGCAGAAAATGGTGCCACTACATGAATGCTGCATCTTTATTAAATATTTGTTTTTAGGAACTTGGTAATGTAGAGATCATAAGTAGAGGGCTAGCTGGTGAACTACTGCAGCTGGTGAGCTTCTTCTACTCCATTTTGGATTCTTTGGCTCTCCATCCCCTTGAAAGTCAGCACTATCAAGACAGTTTGCTATTAGTCAACGGCACAAATCCGCATGTCAACGATCGGCACTGTCAAGGCGGCACATGCAGAAGTTTGCCTTCAAAGATTTCTGCCAGAAAGGGTTTATTTGAACCCAAACCATGAGATTTTCTTAAAGCTAACCAAGTAGTTTTCTTGCCTAAACCTAAGGGAATTTCTGGCAGAAAGCCCTGAAAGCAAACTTCTCCCATGTGCATCAATATTGCTCTTTGTTGTGAGCATTTACTTCACCCACTCATCATCTTTTTAATGCTAGTGTGACCAGGCCTTTATGCATAACTGTGGCTCAGTCAGAAAAAACTGCCTCCCTTGTGCATTCAAATCTCCCTCCAAGGTCAGACCCTGAATATTTCCTGCTATGCCAAAACAAAATGAACACCACAATGGAGAAAGTAGATTGACAGGTCAAACAGAGTTACCATTATGGAGAAAGTACATATGTAAATTATTATAACTAAACTTTGACTATTAGAGCCTTCAGCAGAACTTTTGTCAAAACATGGAAAAGCTTTCATGTCATTTCTCCAAGCAGCACTTGGTTAAGTCAGAGAAAATGTAGCTGCACTGCTTCATCATGTGCAGCTATTTATTTTTGTTCATTTTGTTCTATTGTGTCTGTCTGAGTTTGACTCGGTCCCTGAAGTGTTTCCCTTCAGAAGATGAGATGTCTGATCCACCATGACACAGCGACAGCATCTCATTGAACTTAGAGTGAACCCAGAAATCTTAAGCAGCATCTGAGATATGAGAAGCGGCTCCCTGAGCACTGCTGTATTGATATGGCAGCACTATAACAGCATAGGATATTTTAGGGAAGAAAGATTAACATTGTTCATTTACATTTTTCCAGCGAGTGCAACAGCAGAGACAACAGCAGAAAGGCAAGTAGAGATTAGAGAAGACGGTCAAGAGTTCAGCTGAAGGGAATGAAAATAATATAACTTGTAGGCCTACTTCTTCTATGGTTAAAGTGGCATAAATCGAGCAGGGCTGTCGACCATCGCTGCTCCTCAGCTAAGGAGGTGTTAGCCCTTCATTTTTGGACATATAGAACATGTCATGCTTGTTTTGCCTTTGATTCATTCACTGTCTTGTTTAGTTTTTTCGTGTTACACGTTATTCATTCATTCTTAGTGTTTGCTGTTTTATTTTGATACTCACCTTCTGTTTCATTGCAGATGACTCCACTTCCTGCCTTTGTGTGTTTTCCCACCTGTGTGACTGAAAGCCTGATTTTATTCACCTGTCCCTCATTATCACTCCTCCTCCGTTGTGTCTGCTGAGCCTTTCTCAAACCGAACCCTCCCACTCGCTCTCAGAGACCAAGTGTCCGTTTGTAGTCACACAGCTGAAGCATCCTTTTCTAAAGTGTAGGGTAGACATACCGCAGCAAATAAAGTGGCAACTGTTATACACAGCGCTAATAACAAGCTACAGAGTTAACAGTGTGGGCAGTGATTACATTCACACCACGTAAAATAGGCCTTAAGCCTCTGGGGAAAACTCTGAATCAGATTTATTGTTTTCACATAGAAGGATTTTGCTTTGGTGTTTTGGTACATAAACAAGAAACATAAATAGAAAATAAAATAAAAATATATTTAAACATCTGTCTACTCTTTTAAAAAATGTATCTGTTTAAAATGAAAGGGCTTTGCAGGAGTGTGCAAAAACACATACCAGGGGATGTTCATAGTATTAATAATAAAGAGAATATGCAATATATGCTTATATATGTATATATGCTATATAATGCTTCAGTGGTATCATTTCTTTTTTTGTAAACATCTTTTCATTTCTAACTTGTTTATTTGCTGTTTGGTTTTTGCAACAGTCCCTATAAACATAAAAGTCAACTATTTTCTACAGCGCACTAGACAAGAGTATAGCTGATCGTAAATACAGCATGTCTGTATGACTGTTAAATGTCTATCTTAGTTTGAGGAGTTTAGGTTTGTATGGGTAGTTGAACAGAACTTTGTACGGAGCATCTTCCGAACAATGAAACGATGTTGCACGAAGTCAGTAAGGCAGCGTTGGAGGGATTTTTAACCCACTTCCACCCCTGCTAATTGGTTTGGGATTAATATGGTGGACCCTAAACATTAACACACAAATAGAGTGGGTAGGGAAAATCTCTGTCTGAGTGTTGAGTCGTGTTTTTGGGTCCACTGTCTCTTGGTACCACTGTTACAGAACACAAACTTTTCTCAACACAAAACATGTACCGACAGGGAGATTTGGCATCTTCAGTCCTCTGCAGAAACTTTTTTTACAAAGGCAACAACCTCCACCTTTTCATTGCCATTGCATAAAAATGACAGGAGGTGTACAAATAATATACAAAAAGGCTAAAATGCGTTGTCATACTATGTGGAATGTCATGCTATTTATATGTCTTCCCATGAGATCAGATTGAAGAAAATAAAGTCCCAGTTATTATTCCCCCCTACCACCTAATTGGTGGACTGATGGTAAGGGAGCGCTGACATATAGAGGTCTAGAAAGCAGTCTAAATCAGATGTGATGCATCATAGTCACCAGAGTCACTTCCTTGGTTGACCCAACCTCCAATGTACGAGGTTTTGCTGCAGTATAACCTCTTCACGCTACTTTCAGTTTTTCTTTTAAGAGAATGGTCATTGTTCACACAATACTAAGTTTTCAAATAAATTGCCTTCTGTCATGGAGTAGACAGTCTGTCAGACGAACAGAGTTAAATGATGAAGAGAGTTAGAGTCAAGGACAGAGGTAGAAGCATGTGTCTATTTTAGGTAAAGCTATCTTCTGTGATGCACAGCACAGGTTCGACTCGGTCATTACAACACCCACCACTAAAACTAAATGCAGTCTCTGCTGCTGGATTGGTGCCTTGCATCAATACTATTGCAGCCTGCTTAGTCACCGCCTCCATGTTTACCATGCTCTGTTTCTGGATAAACCCTATAAAATATTTATTATGTAAACAGCCAGCTTTGCCATGTTGCGTGTATGTTTTTGTTTTCATGGTTGAAATGAAATATTCATGTAACGTGTGATCCAGTTAAAAGCTTTTCCACATACAATCCCTCCCGCAGCTGCTTATTTGTGCTAATTTCTTTTTAATGCCACGGATACAAGAGCCAACACTGAATGGCATCAAGCGACCTTTTATTGAACCACGTGAAATTCTGGCAGGAAAAAATTGTTTTTTCTGTGATTATTGTATCATAGGAGGCAATGAGGGACAGCTGGCTGCAAGTCAAAGACATTAGGAGATCTCAACAGTCCAAGCACAATTTAATGATAAAGATGCAGTATTTGGGTCATTTGCCTTTTACAATATCATCAGAGAGAAACCACACATATCCATATTCGTTTACTGTATTGTTGAGGTTTATAACGGGGTATTAATTGAAAATAGAAGTTACAGTCCACAGGATTCGGCAGGATAGAATAGAAAACTCATTTACAGAGTTTATAGCCTCCTTAGGCTCATACATTGTCCCATACACAAGCTATTGTGCTTTTTCTTTGCTTCTTATTTGCCCTTCCTATCTTCCTCTTTTAGTGAACTCCCCCAGAAGTAAAGGCATGACATTTAATAAAAACTTGTTTGGAAATTACGATCATAGCATATCACTCCAGAGCCATACAGGGTCAAGGAACATTTGCTACTGGGCCAAGAGCAAAAATGTGAATTTGCAGAAAAAAAAAAAAAAAAAAAACTCAGAAGCTTTAGGTTATTTTTGCAGCAATGTACTTGAAATTGGTGTAGTCTGACTTCCTGTCCTGCCCCAAACACCAAGAGGTCAGCCAACCCTGTGATTAGGTTACGACCTCCTCTACCTCTAGAGCATCTTGGTCTTTCTTGCTTCGCCTGCTGTCATCACAGATATGCATGGATGAACAGATTGATCTTTGACAGCTGATCTCGACAAGCTTCAGTTCCTCCCTCCTCCCATACTGTGGAAGTTCCCTACAGAAATGATTATTCTCATGCAGCCCACGATAACAGATGAGTCTGCATCGCTCCAACAAAAGGACCTATTGAGAAACTCCCACAAGAGCATTAGATTTGACCAAACCCTCTCTTTCACTTCAAGACAAGGAGCCAATTACACAGCCCTCTTACACTTCCAATAAACTTCACCCCCGCACCACACCCCACGCTCAGCACTCGAGGGTAAAACACTGGTTGTTTATCAAAGGCCTCTCAAGTCTGATGCTGTTTACGGGGTGGAGGAGAGGAAGAGAGTGAGCTGCTGTGTCCCAGTAGACAGAACAATATTATCAACTTGTTCTCATGTTTCAGAGCTGGTCTCAAGAAACTTTATGAAATTTAGCAAAAATGAGCTCTTTGTAGCAGAAGTGAGAGAAGTGCTTCACCACTAATAAAGAAGGTGGAGAGAGTGAACCGGAGGGTAGTTTTAAAAACCCTCTTAACAGCACAGAGGAAAGCAAATGTGCCTTTGATGGTGGATGGATGTCATTACAGTTGTGTGTACAGGGGATTGGTGGGGATAGACTGTCCAAGTATCATTTTTAACCCCTTAAACCCCACAGACCTGCCAGTGGGGGTCAGTCATTACAAACTTAAGCTGTGCAGCTAAAGTTTATAGGCATCCCAATGTTTCCAGTAATGTCAGATATGTCAGGCGGAAGGTGGGGGAGCTGCGTGTAAAATATACAATATAAAAGTAAAAGATATTCCCATGTTATGTAATGGTTAAGCCATAAATAACATGGAGTGCTCAGTATGAATATTTTAATCAGTGCAAACATCATACAGCCTCTATCATCTAACATCTATCAGCTGATAAGTATGTTACTGTCAGTGTGGAATAAGTAGATTTTTCCAACTTTAAAGCTACTTAAACTTGTCAAAAGCCTCACGTTTCCTCCTTTGTTTTGATATGACTTTACGACTAAATTAATCCAAAATATAGTCATAACCCTTAACCTAACCGTTTGAGAGGTGTGTGCCATGTTGTTATTGGTGTCCTCTGCATCATATCAAGCGTGAAATTTGGTGGAGATGTGGAGATGTGTTGCACTGTGTGAGGCAAATGGTGGTCACACCAGATACTGGTAAAACTGTGTATATATATATATATATATATATATATATATATATATATATAGATAAACCAATCTCAAATATCACTCTCTTCCACCATACATGCAGCTTCATGGACCATTAATGTACCTTCTGCTCCCCATCCCCCAAAAATACATTTGACTGACACACAATGATTATTAGTGACTTATCAGTGAAAGATTATACTTCATCTTCCATGGTCACTGTTCAAAATGCAGCAGGCTAACAATGCTGTTAATGGTATTCAATTTACGTCTTCTTTAGTTAAATTATTTAGCATGTAGAGATACATTCAAAGATCGCTGTATGTCAGTCATCATGTAGATGAACTTGATGAACTTGTTTCCACTGATGTCAGCCAAAATTATTTCTCTGTCATGATGCATCACCACATCTGTTGTCCATTCACATGTGAATTGAACAGACACCCTCCCCAACACTGAACCCATTCAACATCATAAACACGATTCATTCCAGCAGGTCATTTCCTTCCACAGAACATTATTACCCATGATTCATTTCCTCATCAGTGAAAGCTGCAGCTGTATGACGAAAATAAAAAAAAAAAGATAATGGGGAAAAAAATGAGCAAATATGTGTCACCGAGATCACCCTCTACGTATCTGTCATAATATGATTGTAAAATTAATGATAATTTCACCAATGTGCAACACTGTGCTCCCTTTGTTGACCCTGAGATAATAATGGCAGACGGCAGGGGGGGAAATGGATTTGTGGATGTTGAACATGATGGATGAAGTGCAGCTTACAGAAGAAGGTGATTTCTGTCACTGGGCCTCTTTGCTCAAACTGATGAGTGCACATAGGATCGCATAGCATGCAGGAGGAGTTTAACGACCACTGGAGAAGTAAATAACAAGAAGCAACCAAAAAGAAAGAATGGACAGATGCTCTGCAAACAAAACCATGAAGACCAGTCTTCAGGACATGTGGCCTCAGTTACGTCCCTGTATATCTACCATGATATGAAGCGTCTTTATAGAAAGTCCCTCCCCTGCCAGTGGACCACCATGGGATCTTATTTCAGAAAACATGTTTGGTAGTCAGCCGCAGTAGACAAATATGTTTTTGATATCGTTTGAATTGCTCCATGAATCATACATTTGTCAATTTAAAAGATCATTTTGCAAGTCAAGAACGTTAGAGTTCGTTGTATTATTGTGTAGCTTTGTGTGAAACTGCTCAGTGGACTACATCTTTCGTCTCACAGAATATACGTCACCACACTATTACTATTGTCGGAGATGGATTACAGTTAATGGATGTCAGTGGTGCTGAATATCAATGGCTTTGACAAATGGGGCCTTCAAATGTGGTTCCGTTTACCGTGTTTCTGAGTTGGGTCCATATGAACGTCCGAGTTCACGACTTGTGACGTGTTTGTTGACGTGAGAAATGATGGAGCCCATGAAAGCTCATTTATCGGAGCATTATAAGTTAATATTGTACAGTATATTGTAATTTTAGTCATTTTGTCTCGGTAATTTTAAATATCTCAGAGGAAAATGTTGATATTCTCAACAACCTCATCTTTCTCCACTGTCATTATGTTTTTACATTTCCTGCATCATGTTACCCACTAGCTAGCTTGCTAAATTGTTGGCCTCTGTGGCTTCTAGACTTGGACAGTAACATTAATATTGCTGTTGCTTTGCAGCAGTGGTCTTGAACACCATGCATATTGTGAGCACAACTTCCCATCTCATAAACATGGTAAACACGACCCTGTTTGAAGGCACCAAAAGCCTTGGTATTTATCACCCTGGGACACATCTATGTTACTCCTACAGCGATGTGCTTGATTTATAACTGCTTGACTTTCCCTTTAGTTTTTATTAATGTATTTTCCAATTGGATATCTTCTATCAGCCCCCTGACTTTGACATCTCTCCATTACTGCATGTGTGTGTTTGTGTGCATGTACCATGTTTAAGTTAAACAGAGTGTAAATTAATTTCCACTTGGAATAAAGGTTGATCTTCTTCTTCTTCTGATACCTCTATCTATGTGCTCTTTATCATTCTTCTGCCTCATTAATTAATGCATTCAGATTTACCATATGTTACACTTATAGATATCATCTAATTGACTTTTTTTCTCATAGAAATGAATGGCAGAATGTTTAAACTTGTCCCTATTTGAATGTTTTCAACTCCTTGACATTCAGTCTTTCACCTAAACAAGACTTCATCCAAACTTTTAACAAGTCATTACTTTCTGCATTTTCTCCCATGTTTTCAGCTTTAATAAAACATTCAGCTCCTCTTACTCCCACAGTTGTCATGGTTCACAAACACAGTGTAACTAAACTAATGCTGTGAGCTTTAATGTGTCTCATAGAGTCCAATTTAATAGGACTTTTAAGATTACTTGGCAAAATACAAATTAAGGCAGTTTTAACTTGTGATATTTCATACATATATATGGAGGTATATCTTCAGCAAAGCCTTCTAAAAGAAGATCAGCAACACAGGACTTGTACTTTCTGAGTGTGACTTAGCAGTCGTCAGTCTGTGGACTTAGTCCGAAACACAGCTGACTGTGATTAGCTGATTAGATGCAGCACTCTGGTTCCTCTTTGTTGGCTCTTAATGTGTCAAAATCGTCAGCTTTTCTTACAGTTTCAGCTGCTCCATCACTCACAGCTTTTCAAGCAATTCATTTCATCTCCCAGCATCAAATCAAATCACATTTTCATCTAGCTTTTAGTGCATGGACTTTGGAGTGTTCATGTAATTCCAAACATACAATTGCTTCAAGGTCTAATCAGCCAGAATAACTGAAAACACCTGTGTGGACGTGCAGGCTGTATCTTTAACGCCACTAAAAGTCCAGTGGATTTTTTTTTTTTTGGTTCTGGTGTTAAACTGTATTTTATGTTGACCAGTACTCTGCTGCAGTCAAATAGAGCAGTATGTGATGACGTAACTTGTACAGGTTGTAGAGACCTGACCTCTAAAATCTTTCTCCATCACAAATATATCAGACACCAAAAGGGTGCAATGTAATGGTCTGTGTCAAAAAGCCCACTTTATTTTACCTTTATATATTCAATGCTCTCTTTTTCAGGAACACCCTGAGGGGGAGATTAAACCTGCGAGCTTCCAGTCACAAGCTTGCTTGCTTGCAAACACCTAAATATTGCTGCCTCCAATGAGACGAGACATTTTTGGCAAAATAATGGTTCTTGTGTATACACTGCATATGGTAAGAGACCCCTGCTGCCATAATCATGCTGCAGTTAACCCTGCAGTGGACGAATCAGCCGATCCCACTGAAATGAATGGGCATGTACCGACTCATTGAAAGGAGCTGTGAGCACATTTGTCTTTGTTTCTTTGTGTAGCCTTCCCTTTGGCTATAGCGAGCTGTCAGACTTAAGAGGTGATGGAGTACAACTGCTACACTTCTAGAGTCGATTTCAACTCTGATTCCAATTGCTTGAGTTGCTGAGATTGAGTTATTGACTCCTGTGTACACAGAACACAAAAGGTTAAGCTGCTGCAGCTCTCTAGAGAGGGTAACCTAAAACTAACTACATAAGAAATCTGTTATTATTGTAAGAGGAACAATAAATGAGAGGATTTCAGGCTCCTTCTCCTCCATACTTTTAAATCCAACCTCGGTCTGCAGGCTGTTTACCCACGTGGTTACCTCGACCGCTGTGATTCACCCATGAGACCATGGTATCCAGGCTCCTACTTCATCCACTTTAAATAAAAGAGCTCACAGAGACTTTTGTTTCAACACTTTGTCACTCCCAAATCGCCTAACGCTAATGCTTGTGGTCCTACGCTACAAACTATGCCCCTCCAGCATCAGTCAGACACGGCTGGTCAGTTTCTGCTTGTTATATGCACAGTGTCTTTTCAAAATAAACTTCCAACATAGGTTTACTTAGGTTTTAGATTTGCTTGGAAAGGATTGTGATTTGGATTCAAATGAGTCTGTGAGGTAAAATGAATATATGGTTGTTACATGACCAGCCCTGTCTCCTACACAATTACACTGCCATACAGCTAAACTGCATTCTTAATTACGTTTGAAGGGAAATGTATTTTCTCCCAGATTGAAGTCACACTTTTAAACACATGGTTAGTTTTGTAATTGTAACAAAATAACAGAACTACTTATTTAGGTTTAGTAAAACATCATGATTTGGTTTAGAATTACTACAGAACAGGGGAAAAAACAACAAAAAACGTGACAAAACTACTTAATTATGTTTAGGCAACAACAGTACTTGGTTAGATTTAGTGAAAAACATGATTAAAATACATGAGCATTGACTTTTGGTTTCACACAGAGTATGAACGTCACTCTCCTGGTTGAAAGTCCTGTGTTTGTTTGACCCATCCACCCCGATCTCCTCCTCCCAAGGGGAACTTCTGCAGACTATCATTACAAATGTATCTGTGATACGTCAAAAACAAACATAAACTGTGACTAGATGTATTTCCCTCAAATCATAATTCACAATGCAGTTTCATTTTCTGGGAACGTACTGTTTAGGAGACAGGGCTGAACTTTCGTATGCAATGTTAGATAAAAACACCAACAACTTTTGGTTTCACACACACAAACAGCAGTCTCTTGTGTGAAAGTCCATGTTTGCAGACTTTCTCATTCGTTATACTATATCAGTTGCTTGACTGTCTGATAAAGATACAGATGGGTTTACACTGGAGTTAGTTGAAAGCCTGGGGTGACACTAAAGGGTGCCTTGGTGTATCGGTATCAGACGGCGAGGACCACTGACCAAGCGTTGGTATTTAACGAGTTGGGAGTGGGAATGGGTTGCCTCCCAATGGGATATCTGTATCTCATATGACCTTTTGGTGGTATATGATGGCCTAGTTGAACAACTTGTTTTTATCATGAAATCAGCCAAATCTCCAAGACAGAACTTCATGGTGAGAAATGTAATAATGCAAGCTCAGTCACTGTGAATGCATATTACAAAAAAGCTTCCAGTTCCTCCAAGACTACACATAATAAAAAGCAATAACACCAAAGGGACTGACTTAGCAATGATTATGATCGTTATTATCTTTGGTACAGTTTCTGCATACTGTATATTGACTATTTGGTTTAGTGGCAGATTCTGTAAATTGTAGCTCCATGTAATCAATGAGTTTGATTTTCTGTTGATATTCCATCTGCTGATGGATGTGTAGCTCAAATAATCATATTGTTGGGGCAAAACCTGTTCCCACTGTCACATCATGAGGACTCACTACCTATCTGGGGATTAACATTAGGTCCCCACAAGGTTATCCTTTTGTATGATCCTCTGGGAAGATGTGTGGGCTGAGCACAGATCTATATCCACACAGGAGAATAAATGCAATGCGTCTATGGCATCCTGCAGGCTTCCTAGGTTGATATACAGGCCACCTCGCCACTGAGACACATACAACAGCTTGGGCAGGTCAGTGGGAATCCTCTGATGTTGGTGGCATTACTGTTGCTCCTGCACCGATAACCACAGACATACCACCAACTACTCTCGTGTGTGTGTGTGTGTGTGTGTGTGTGTGTGTGTGTGTGTGTGTGTGCAAAGACAAGACACAGTGAGAGAGAGTAAGGAGAACACAGTACATTAGAGTGGGCCTGAGCTGAATTAACAAGACGTCAGGGGAGTATGTGTGAGAGAGAGAGGGGAGTGTGTGATGCTGTGTGTTTTTGCCCTCTTATGCTCGGTCCTCACAACAAAAGTGCGCCCAGGAGGAAGCAAGGTTTTCATTTTGTTGCTCCTCCTACCTGACTGAGCTCCCAGGGTTATTGCATCAGGTTAGTTTTGGGTTAAAGGTTGGATTTAGGAATAGAAGTTTATCAGTGTGTGAGTGTCCAGCTTCTGTAAGTTTGCTATTTCATTCCTTCATGGACAAGGTTTTATATTTCTGCGAAACTTAACTACACTACTAGAGAGACAGGTGTGTTTTTAATAGCACACCACTCGTGTGGTATACAGCATAATATGCATGAAACTTTTGACACTTAACATGACATTGTGGCCTCAACAGTGTGCTTAGAAAGAGTCGTGTTAGCTGTAATATTTATGATTATGTTTTAATGACTTACAAAGTTTTAAAGGACTTACTGCTAAACATAGTCTCACAAATATCACGACAAATATCTTTTTATTTTGCGTGGCAGGATTTGAACCCACAAGCTCTCTATTAGAAAAAAAATGTTGGCATTTTACATTTCTGCAAACCACGGATACATTGAATATGGACATTTCAGTCAGAGGAGGTGACATAGTAAAACAAGCATCATGCAGAGCAGGTGACGTATATTACGTATCCCGTAGTTTGAAAACGCACAATGCCAACATTTTTTTCTGGCAGCAGGGTTAAAATCAGACTGTAAGTTTTATGGAAGTTATATTCAAGCAAAAAAAAAAATGTGGCAACCAGAAAAAAAAACACATTAAAAAAACAACTTAAATTTAAAACAGATTAAAGAACTCCTTCTTTCCAGCTGCCACCAGACTCCTGAACAGCTGACAGGAGTTACAATCATGGACTACCTCATATAAATAGACAACAGACATACAATCTGCACATTCATTCATTCTAACTTTGCACACTTTGTTGGCAGCTGATAGCTGATCGTTTGTTACACATATGCATATATATACATTTGCACATACATTGTACATATCTTTGTACAGAAATTTGTCATGCTCCTCTGCATAGTTTATATTTCTAGTGTATTTCCCACATGCTACTTAATTTTTAAATGTGTGTGCATTTGGCATTAATTATTATTATTATTTATGCCACATGCCGCTCTTTCTTAAATTATATTTCGACATGATATTATTCTGTTTTTTTTTCTCTTTTTTTTACTAGTATTATTGTTTATTGTATTACTGCCATGCATTGTGGGCAGCAAAGTTAGAATTCTACTGGGCATTTCTTTCATTCCTGTGCATATGACAATAAATACTTTGAGACTTGAGACTTTGAGACTAGAAACAGCAGCCGTACTAAATGGTAAATGGCCTTGCATTTATATAACACTTTTCTAGACTTCCAACCACTGAACATGCTTTACACTACATGTCAGAATTCACTCATTCACACACACACACACACACACACACACACACACACACACACACACACACACACACACACACATTCATACACTGATGACAGATGCTGTCATGCAAGGGCCGACTATCCCATCGGGATTTAATCTAAATACTCATTGACACACCACATGGATATGCCTGGAGGTTTGAGGTTAAGTGTCTTGCTCAAGGACACATCGATGTGACCGGAGCAGCTGAGGCTCAACCCACGACCCTCAAATTGGTGGATGACCTGCTCTACCCTCTGAACTACAGTAACCTTTGTGTATATGTAAAAATATTTGATTATTTAAGGACGACATCCTCCACACAGTATAAATAAATCTTTGAAGAAAGTTTTGAATGTCAGTTAAAGTGTCTCATAAGAAATAAATAACAACAAAATATATGACATGTTTGCTGTGTGATTGGCAGTTTGTTAATGTAATTAGTGAATGAAATAAGACAGAAACAGTTATTTTAGATGATTGGCCTGAGTGAACATTTCTTCCTGAATCATTTACCAGTAAAGTCAAGTCATCATTTGTTTTTTCATATTTCTTCTCAAACTGCACCAGCAGCATAATCTACTTACTAACTTCATTTACAGCCCTATAATTGATTGATAAAATTGATCAGAAGACATAATGCAAATGAAACAGTGTCCCATTGTCCCAATGTCCCAATACTGCAATGACAAAAAATCACTTAATGTGAGTTCTTATTGATCTCAGCTCCTGATCAATAGTCATCTCAGAGGCTGATGGAGGAGTCTCATGGAGGTTTGTGGGTGGACGCAAATGACCTCTGCTTTGGCCAAATAACCACCCCAGGGAGGCAACTTGTAGCAACACCAGTGCTGTAGTTTGACAGCTGAAGCTAATAGAAATGAGTGAATGAAGAGCAGCTACAGAATCTGAGAGAACTACTGATCTATATGAGTAGATCAGCACAAGCCAACGCTAATATGCAAATCATTGCATTGTCAAAACAATCTATACGTTGCAAGAGAAAGAAAAAACAGACAAAAAAAGACAAAGTGAATGGCCTGTGTGTGAAAGCTGCACTCAGCAAGTTTGTGCAAAACTGAAAAGGAGAGGTCACGTTGAAGTTTAAGGACTTCCAGAAACCCTGTAAGGTGACATCAGCAAGACATGCACAATGTGCTCATGCTAATCCGCCCAGCTGGTCTTTGATGCTTTATGTAAAAAAACACCAAAGGGACGAAAAGGACGAAGGAAAAGATTCAGAATCCAGCTCTTTGCTGCACCTAGTCAGCTTGTGTGTGTAAGTGTTATCAGTTGTTATAAGCCTCATACTGTAGATGTGGGTCATTAGGGGTCTGCTGTGCTTACTACGTTGTAAATGTGAAAGCCAAACTTAACAGCAACATGTTCAAACACGTTGGAAAACTGAATAAATGTTTTGAACACAAACAAACAGCTTTGTTAGGTTTAGGCAACAAAACCACTTTGTTTACTGGATTGGCTTAAAATAACTGTTTGAATAGTGAAAGTGAAACTAAAGGTAATCAACACAAAGACAACTACAGGTTATTGGTGAAAGGCTTTTCACACCTCTCTGTACTACAGCACCTGACTTCTGCTTTTGCTCCTATGATAATTACTGCGTTCACTAGAGGTCGCTAACGTTTTCCTTCTTTCTGTGATTGCCCATGTGAATCAATGATAAATAAAACTACTAGTGGGTGTAGCAGGCCCCTTTGGACCCACACCTATGAGGCTGAGAAGCATTGATAATGCCCATTTAATGAGCTGATGTTTCTCTGAATGGGCAATATTTTGACATATTTTATAGTTTGCTCTAAAGTTTCACTTCATCTCCTTACAAGTGAGCAGAGGAATTAAATACTTTCATGACTACATGTTCCCCTAATGTGTAAACCACACGGCAGATTTAACCTACCTCATCCTTCTGCTGCAGTCTTACTTTCTCATAAGAATAAAATGGGCGGATTTGCAAATACAAAATCGTTCCCCATGCAGCTTTGAACTGAAAAGCATGGTACACAATAGCTCCATGCAGGTAATAGCCTTTACATCTCTTACACTGTTTTATACTGGCAGGGATTCAGTGAACTCATCTTCATGTATGTGCAGGTGCACACATAAACAAAGAGCAACAAAACATTTGAAGTCACAGTGAACCACAGTATTTGGGGAAAATACTTTGATGGGGAAATGAAGAAGCCTAATTACCTGAGTTTGGCAAGCTATTCAACGTTTTGTTTCTGATATTGCTCAAATGAAGTGAACAGTGAGAGGAAATGAGAAGAAATGAGGGATTAAAATTCTCTACATGCAGCCTAATTCCAGGAAACATGTCAAGTCCCTGTTATACAGCTGAATAGTGAAGGGCCTCATGTTGGCACATTTTACATACAAATCATGGAAACCAAAGAACATCAGTCAGCGCTGAATGGGATGCTAAATAGAGATGCAGCTCAGAGGGTGTAGGATGTGAAATTTTAGTGTCACAGCTTTGCATAAATTTGCAGAACACATCATCTATGAGGATAAAGTAGAATACTGTATGATGTTTGGTGTCAGTAAAAAGATCAGCAGGTAAACCCCTCCGACAAGAAAGATCCAGGTATGAAAAATTTTATGAACTAGGAACAAAAAGGGCTCAAGTAGCATTATGGACTAAAACCAGCTCAGATGTTCATATCATATCTGCTTGGTTCAAGGTCACTGGGTAGAGCAACAGTGTCCCTTGCTGTATGTAACCCTCTCCATGAACAAGTTGACCATGTTTTCCATTTGTTGTAATGCAGTGGCCAGAAAAATGATGTTCTGGGTTTGAAGGGTGACATAACTGTAACTGTATGTACAATATATGACAGTGTCATATAGTATGTATGAATGTGTCTCAGCAAGCTCTCAGATCTGCAGCTGAATCTAAGAGTGTAGGAAAATATCTGAGGGCGCTGGGGCCATAAAAATAGAAAGAAGTAGAACGGACATTACTGTGGTCATTTGACTAGGTCAAAAGAAAATGATGATTGCTGTTAGCTGTTGTGGTGACTCAGACTGTGCAATTAATCGAATTTCAGTTACAATTCCAGTGATTATGAAAACAAGATAATCAACATAAAACAATTATTGTGCCATTTCACAATGACACACTCATTTTGCCTTGTGTTATGAATCCAGCGCACCCCTTTCCTTTACAGTGGTGTAACTTCGGGAACATCCACTCTTGTGGAAGGATCCCCTCATGGTAATGCTCTCCGGCACTGGCTGGCCCTCGCTAGGTGTATTTCCTCTTTATGGTGCTCCGTGACTGTCTCTACTGTCTTTAAAATGTAGGCTACTACATTTTGTCTCTAAATGCATACTGTTTCCTAAATCAGTGAGTAATCATGATAATAAATCATGATCTCAGTATTGACCAAAATAATCGTTATTATGATTTTTGGCAAAATCGAGTAGCCTTACTGACAATACAGTCAGCTGGGCTGTAAAATGTTGCTCCACCGCTAAGCTGGCAGCAGAGGTAGTCGCAGAGTCAAATCGACATCTGTTAAGGCCACTTCATACTTTACATTTTACATATAATATTATTATGTTATTATTATAATAAGGAGCAGCAAGCAAGGCAGTACTACACGCACATACACACACCAGACACTGTGGTTTTACATGTTGTTACACTGCTATAAGTGATTCTGCATTCTGCAACATCGATATGAATGGGAATGTCTGCTCTACTCCTATACTATTACATGGTTGGGGCCCATTTCAATAAAGAGATGGAGAAGGTCATAGAAGTGTATCTGACTTTGAGTAGATCTTGCACCAATGTAATAGATGACATCCAGTATTTGAGCTAAGCTAGGCTAGGTCCCATACAAACTGCACAGGCCAGAAAATTGCATTTGAAATGGATTTAAGAAGGAAAAGACAACATGCAAGTGATCCGGGGTGCGGTGGTGGAGAAAAAGCAGGTTGGGAGGCTGGTGGTTTGTTCCCCGGCTCCTCCAGTCCGCGTGCCGAAGTGTCCTTGAGCAAGACAGTTAACCCCAAATTGCTCCTGAGGGCTGTGCCATCGGTGTGTGAATGAATATTTAAATTAGATCCTGATGAACAGATTGGTACTTGGTATGGCAGCCTCTGCAACAATGAATGTGTGTATAATGGATGAATGCTCACATGTAGTGTAAAGCACTTTGCGTGGTCAGAAGATGAGAAAGGCGCGTAATAAATGTAAGTCTATTTAGCATTTTTCTTGGTGTCGTCAGTGATTCAGGCATTCAAACTGAACAAACTCCTCAGTAGAAGCTCATTATTTCTATATCAAGCTGAGTTACTAGAAAACTCAATAGAGCATAATTTCCACTACCTAGTCGGTCAGAAAAGCAGTGATGTACAATATCAGTCACACTGCCTGTACAGTGAATGAAGGTCACATTCAAAGCAGCCATAAGAATGCAACATGTTCAGACAAAGACATTTGAGACTGAGACTGAGATTTTTAACCATCACAGGGTTTTGTTCCAAGTGAAAGGTGGGAAGAAAGGAATGATAAGGGAAAAATGAAAAAAAAGAAAAAGAAAAAATATAAGGTGTGTTGTGTTGAGTTGCCATGGACAGACAGACAGATGCACACACATGACTAAACATAATTTTCTCCAGAATACAATTCGAAAGTTATTTGATACGGCTGAAAAAAAAAAGATGTGTACAGACCACCGAGAAAAGAAAAGGTGAGAAATCCAAATGAAAAAAAAAAAAATAATCTATAAAAATTTGTATGATTATTATTATTATTATTAACCTTATCTTAGGGGGGGGGGGGGGGGGGGGGCTTATTTTTATAAATATTATTTTTTTTTTTTTTTTTTCATTTTTGGTACATGATATTTTCAAAATAACGTCCGTCTTATAGGACGTAACATTTGTTCGAATTAGGCTGAAATTCACTTAGTTAGGTTTGGACAGACATTGTGGTTTGGCTTGAAAAAAATTTGGAAATGGGGTTTTTTAAAATAAAAAAAATAATAAAAAAAAAAAAACAAAAAAAAATTTTGTTTTAAAAAAAAAAAAAAAAGGGGTTTTTTGAAAAAAAACTCTAATATTTTACCAACCAAAAAACAACTAAAACCCCCTAAGGAGAAATTTGTTGCTTTTAAAAATTCTGGGACTATTATGTTAATTACATACAAAGAGATTTTGTGGGATAGACACAAATTACAGTGCATTATTTTTGTAGGTACAACTAGAACAGAAAATGAGACCAGCTGAAGAAAGTAAACCTTAAAAGTTTTGATTTCTTTTTTGCAGCTGGGGGTCACATCAGGTAATGTCAGGCTAGTGGAAAAAGGGTGCTTGGTGTGGGAATTTTTGGTGTAACGGGACATTTCTATGCTACATTTCTTGCAGCTGGGGGTCACATCAGGTATCAGGAGGAGGTTCCTCGTTCCCTGCCTGGTACACAGCTTGTGCACACCACAGATATGCAATGATGTCTTGAAGAACATCATAATGTAACAAGAAAAATATAATAAATATTAATATATGATAGGAAAGAGCTAGAATTCCCTACAGCAACAACATGGAAGGAACCCCAGTGGATAATTTGTGATTTTTCACATCTCTTGGATGCAAACCGTCTCATATTACACAAGACAGTGCAGGCAAACAAAGAACATCCAGCTACAATATGTTTACCCCATACCCATCATAATCTAGCACTACCGTTTTAAGTGGAAGCCGTTGCAGAGAAGGGGGCGGGCTGCAGGATGGAGCAGCCAGCCAGCGTCGGGCTGAATAATTGATCTCTCTTTATCGGTCAGGAGGACGTTAGTGGGACGTTTCTCTCTCTCTCTCTCTCTCTCTCTCTCTCTCTCTCTCTCTCTCCCTCCCTCCATCCCTCCATGTGATTCACGCTCCTTCCCATCACGGTGTGAACGGCAGCTGCTTCACCACCACCACCCCCCTCCCCTTCTACTCCTCCTCTTTCTGTACGTGTGTGCGCGAGTGTGTGTGAGAGAGAGTGTGTGTGTATGTGTGTGAAGTGAGTGTGTGTGCAGGAAGACGAAGCGGCAGGCAGGAGGAGGCACCAAGGACATCCTTTTTCCAGCCCCGGGAGCCGGAGATGCAAGGGACGAGCAGTTAGATTAGCCTGTGCTGCTGTTGCCTGCTGCAGGAGAACTTGGCTGCAGCTGAAGCTGTCTGATCCTTGTTTGGTGTGTGAGTGTGTGAGGAGGATTTCAGCCAGTCGCCGGACGGAGGTAAATCAATGCTCGATTCGCCGCTTCGGCGCATTTCGGCGGGTTTGGGGAGCTATCCACTCGCGGTGGTGCTGAAACGAGGAAGTGCACGAGCATCCTCTCTTTTTTCTTTCACCATCTCTGTCTCTCTTCACGCGAATACACAGACATATTTACTGCACGATCGCTGCATATGTAGCTGTAAACATGCATGCATCAGCCCGCATTGCTGCTTAATTAACGCACTGTACGAAGCAGCCTGTTTGGAGCCGGAGTGGGATGGCTGTGTTCACGGTCCCTCCAATGGAGGATGGAAAGTTTTACCACATGATCAGGGGAAAAAAAATACACACAGCAGTGGTTTAGTCCGGCGTCCACATGCATGACAGCAGACTGTCCTGCCAAGCTGAGGACTTGCACCGTGCACTTTGTCAAAACTCGCTCTGCCACATAGAGGTTATAACTGGCCGTCGTGACACCCGTCAGACACTAAACACTCAGTTGTCCGAGATTCTTGGAAAAAAAAGGCGCCACATTTGTGAAATAAGGAGCCATAGCTGCTGATTTGGTCTGTTGATTTGTGGGGTTTTTCTGTGTTTTCCGTTGCATTCAGGTCGAGTTTCAGCCATTGACCTTGGTGTCCTTCATTTGACGCATTGGGGAAACGTGCCTAACACACAAATACAGTCTAGATGTGACTGTTTGGCTCAGTGCAAACTGTAATTGAAGCTAAATGCGGAGTTATGTTAGAGATGATTTCTATAGTATTCTTTAAATATTTAATGGGAAGTGTGTCTGTAGTAGTGTAAAGTGAGTTTATAGTGACCTCCTTATACTCCTTAATGGCATGATCAATCTATATACTATACTACATATACTATGTTGTATTGCTCATTGATGTATTTTAGGTTTATGAAGTTAAGATTATTGATTTTTTTTTTTTTTTTTTTTTTTTGAAAGAAGAATTTTTTTTTTAAATAATTTTCTTTTCCAGATCTGGTCACAAAGGACTTCTACTTTTCCATCACACTTGAATGTAACATCGCTCAGACAACGAAGGCAAGGAATTAAAAGCCATCATCATGAATTTCGTTATGAAACAAGCGTTGGGAGGTAAGACTGACATTTTATTCACTGTTGAACCCCAGAGTATGAGTGCATACTACGTGTGAATGCGATGGTGAATTCATGGAGGTTTTATTTTCCTTCAAACTTATATTTGACTTTTTGATATTCAGTGTCTTCCCACTTGATGCCCACATTCACACATTATTCTCTTCAGTCTCAGACAGCTGTTGTGGAGGAAGCTGGTTGATGTTTTCATTGCCTCCCTTCCCTGTATGTGCTTTTCCTCCACATCTACTGCTTGCTTGCTGCACACATGGCGTACAGTAGTTGGCCCCTGGGGCACACTGAGTACAGCGTACTGTAACAGGCTGCTGATTTGTAACATAGACTTTGCCTGAAAGGGCATTTCGTGTTCCAGCAAATGCAACCTGCTTACCAAGAGGTGTTAAAACAGGTCTTTCACAGTCTTACCATTAAACAGCCTGTAGTGTAGAGGCGCCTCTTGACTGGACGCTGCAGCACCTCTTATCTCAACATGCTGAGTACACATTTTCCACCTGAAGGGGAAAAAAAAAAATAATCAAGGCAGCATCTAATCTTCAATAATTTCATTCCAGCATGCAGGCATGTGAACGATTTTCTAATTGCTTGCGCTGCAATGACTCCCCTGACATGAGATTACCATAACAGAGTAATGAATTTCGAAGGAATATGAACGAACGTGTTATTATGTATGAATATGCAGATGGTGCAGGGGAAGGTGAAAGGACCTCAGTGGTTTTCATACAGCAGAGATGCCGCTTGGTGATTTGTCTGTAGCAGGTCCTTTGAGCAGAGTTGAAATCCATTCCCTAGTCTGTTACTGTTGGTGTCCTCAGGATATAGTCAGACTATCTGCACTGAAAATCATTTGTGGTCCTCAAGTATCTAGAGTGTATAAGTAGCTATTACAGGCCCTTAAAAACTCTATTTGCAGAAATGGAATATTATAAGTATGTTTTCATTAGTGTATAATCACCTGAAAATAAGAAGCATGTTTTCGTTACCTTAGAATGAGTCGTTTATATCTACAAAGGGTGCGGATTCTCTTCACAGAGCTGGCCGCCATGTTTCTACAGTTCTACAAACTCTGGCTCTAGAGAGGGATATTCATGTTTTTACGTTGGCCACCATAGTTCTCATACAAGGTTGACATGCAGGACAAGTCTCAGTTGGTTCTATCTGAAACCTCACCACGAGATGCCACCAAATGCTACACACTGCACCTTTTAAAGCCCCTGAAAACGTAGTTTCAAATCTTAAGTATTTCCCTCTAATAATAAATATTTCTGACAATTTAAGTTAAAAGGTAAATAAAATATCCCATAGTATTATTTATTAAAGTCAAGATTAAATGAAAAATGCATTTTTAACACTTTTAGATCACCTCCTCAGGCATATTATTTAACAATATCCATCCATCCATCCATCCATTTTTCTTCTGCTTACCCGTGGCCGGGTCGCGGGGACAGCAGGCTTAGCAGGTTATTCCAGATGTCTCTCTCTTCATCACCATTTTCCAGCACTTCCTGTGGGACCCAGAGGCATTCCCAGACAAGCTATATAACCTCTGCAGCATGTTCTGGGTCTACCCTAGGTCCTCTTCCCAGTTGGATGTACCCAGAAAACCTCCAAAGGGAGGCATCCAGGAGGCATCCAGATCAGATACCGGAACCACCTCAGCAGGCCTCTTCTAAAGCAAAGGAGCAGCGACTCTACTCCGAGCTCCCTAAGGATGCCTGCACTCTTTACCCTATCTCTAAAGCAAAACCCAGCCAGCCTACAAAGGAAGCTCATTTCAGCCACTTGTATCTGCGATCTCATTCTTTCGGTCACGACCCAAAGCTCATGACTGATCTGGGTTGGAAAGTTGATGGACTGGTAAATCGAGCGCTTTGCTTTCCAACTGTGCACCCCCTTCACCGCAACGGTGCAGTACAATGGCTGCATATAACTGCAGATGCAGCAATGAACCACCTGTCCATCTCATGCCCCATTTTACCCACATTTGTGAAAAGACCCCAAGATACTTGAACTCCTTTGCTTGGAGCAGTGACTCACTCCCCACATGAAGAGAGCAGTCCACTATCTTCTGGCAGAGAACCACGGCATCAGACTTGACATTTAACCAATAACATCATGACATCCATCTATTAATCAGTCTGCAACTCTTAGCGACAAGGGAGTTACGTGTGCATCCACAGTCCTCAGTAGCTTTGTATCATGCTACTTTCTATGCCCGCCCACTTTTTAGTAGTCCAATCAAATGTGGGAAATGGTGAATGCACTAGCATTGATATAGCGCTTTTCTAGTCTTCCGAACACTCAAAGCTCTCTACACTACATGTCAGCATTCACCCATTCACATGCACATTCATACACTGAGGGCAGAGGCTGCTCATTCATTTACCGATGGTGTAGCCTTCGGGAGCAATTTGGGGTTCAGTATCTCGTCCAAGGACACTTCAAATGCCAACTGGAGGAGCCAGGGGATCAAACTGCCGTTTCACACTTCTTAAACATTGTTGAAATCTACAAAGCTGGAAACAACTTGGATAATAATAAGATGCTGTAACTATTGCATTATTGGAGGCATTGGATGATGACACTGGAGACAGAGGTTGACATCATCAGGTCTGCTATCAACAGTCTTAAGGAATACTTGACTGACAATTAGAGTATCAGACCTTCACTACCTGAAGTTCACTAGTTTTCACGTTGTAGTCCAGTCTGAAAGGGGCTTTAGGCAGCTGAAACTTAACGTCAGTATGAAAAAGAGCAAAGAACAATTTCAATATCTATTATCTGAAGTAACAGTGCATATAATGCTCATTTCCAGGTTCATAGTTGAATTTTGGGTTACTTCTAAAACATGTTTATGTGCATTGATGTTAAAAAAAAAAATCAATTTTTCTCATCCTGTCTGTCTCAATATATCTGTATTCACCCTCTGATTGAAATGCTCCCTTTCAGTGCCTGTCTCTTTAAGACCCCTCCTGAAAAAAGACCAGTCTGCTCTGATATGGTGCACCTTGTTCTGGGCGGTATTTTCTAAAGAGCCTGCATGTGACGTAGGAACCTGAGTCTGAATGACCCGTTGAATCACGTTTTCTGATCTAGAAAATCTGCAAAAACTGACTGGATTGACCAGCATTGACTCCAGATACCAGAATGTACAAACACAAAGACTGAAAAAGTGAGTTTTTGTGATAAGTCCCCTTTAAGTTTCAGATTCAGTTTATCGTCTTTACACCATATACAGTATGTACTTCTCCACTACGCTACACTTTATTGTATTGTTGCATGTACATGCAGTCAGTCACTGTTTGTCTGGAGATGATGATGGACCTGAGGTCACATCGCAGTGAATCTGTACAGTGCAGCAGGTAGACGTTAAAGCATCAGGATCCACCATGTTAAACAGCTGCTGAACGTGAAGCTCCGTCTTCCTTGTGTGACTTCAAATGTGGCTACAAACTCAACTCATTCATTTACATTCTGACACTCTTGATGTGACATGTGATTGGTACTGTGTTCATGTTATTTTATGAGGAGTGCTGTCTACTGTGAGACTTCGACTATAAACTCACTTGTAAACATATAATATGGTGAAATTGTTGGATGAAGCTGACTGACTTTGTCAGGTTGTCAGTTGGGCAGTTGCTTCTCATTATTTCAATGATACCATAATGCTGCTGCAGTCTGCTGCCTACTTCCTTTTTACATTTTCACAGGACACACAATCGCAATCTACCAAATGCTCACTTCTTCATGACTTAGATTCATATGAGTATATACAGTAGAACATGTTGCAAAATGTATGTAATTACATATGGTTATATAATTACATATACATATGCTGTGCATATACAACACTCACCACCTGCTGCACTTTAAGAAGAAGAAGAAGAAGAAGATCTACCTTTATTAGTCCCACAGTGGGGAAATTCAATTTACACTCTGTTTAACTTATACATGGTACATGCACACAAACACACACACACACATGCAGTAATGGAGAGGTGTCAGAGTGAGGGGGCTGTTCCAGACAAGCGCCCCGAGCAGTTGGGGGTTTGGTGCCTTGCTCAGGGGCACCTCGGCAGTGCCCAAGAGGTAAACTGGCACCTCTCCAGCTACCAGTTCACACTCAGTTCTTGGTCCATGTCGGGACTTGAACCGGTGACCCTCCGGTTCCCAAGCCAACTCCCTACAGACTGAGCTACTGCCGCCCTCACTTACTTACTTACTTACTTATTACCGTTACTGTTACTTATTTATTTTATTGTCAGTTTTCTTCATTGCACCTTATTTCATTCACTGCACCTTCTCTTTTACTTTTTACTGTACCGTATTTATCTGTACTGTTGTTGATGTTGCTAAGACACCCGAATTTCCCTCCGGGGATTAATAAAGGTTCATCTTATCTTATCTTATCTCGTATCTTAAAATGGGGATTCAATTCCTTGTACGCAAAATGATCTTTTAAAGGTCCAGTTAACCCATTAACTTCAAAACCATTTAACTTTACACTTTACACAACAATAGCAAGACTTTGAGAGTCTGCAAATGGAGTGTCTAAGATTTAGTCCTAAAACCCGAAAATGAGCATTTTAGCACATTCGATTCCCTCGCCTGGAAGTCAGTGGTTTTCTTGGTTAGATGCCTGAAATATGCTCTGTGTTTAACACAAGCTGAAGAGATTTTAATGCTTTGTTTCACGATATAAAATGTCAGTAATTATCTCACTTGTGAACTTTGAAGCCTTTATGTGTCTTAAAAATGGCGGTTGCTAACAAGTGGCTAAATGAGATGACTAAACGTCATCACTCCGACTCGTCTGCCTTTACGGTTTTGTTGCATATACTCACACTTATGCGACCATGGTGTAGTTTGTTTATAGCCTAATGTTAGCTTTTTAGTTTACTTTTTACACCTCAAAAAAATACAGGTGGTATTCATTGGTAGAAATTGTTTTACACACCAAAATGTGTAAGTATCATGAGTGTGTGTTTGCCACAGAGTTTATCTTCAGCAGTAATCCAAAACCCAACGGAGAAATTCTATTGGCTTTTTGTTGAAGGAAGCAAGGCGATGCTAACTTCATTGTGGACTTAGAAAAATACGTCATCACTAGAGCACTCTATATAACTTTATCATACAGAAATGAGTGAAAGCCAATAGTAACCAGAAATAGTGGGAAAAATACATCCACAAATATAAAATTGTCTAACCTGCATTAAGAATAGTCATCAAAAATGTCTACGATTGTATACTGCTTTAAGGCTGCTGGTTTCTGTGGCTGTATGTGTTTGTGTCAGGTACAGTAGCTGTGAGTTCATAATGCATTAATGTGTGTGTGTGTGTGTGTGTGTGTGTGTGTGTGTGTGTGTGTGTGTGTGTGTGTGTAGACAATGAGTCAAATCCGCTGAACTGTACATAAAATAAATTTCACACTTGAGGAGAAGCAGGCAGTTTGTGTCGAGGTGTTCACCTTAAGCAGTATTTCTTTCCGTCTTGGGGAGTACGACTTTTTGTTTTCTTCTTAAGGAGTAATGAGTTTTCAGTGTGCAGTGGATTAGCTGTGGGCTATTATCTCACTTCTCCCTCTCTGTGTGCGCTCTGAGGCAAAACTCACACTCCATCTGCTTCCATGGAGGCCGTGATTTTGAATTCTGTCTGTTTTATACAGTGAAGAGCAAGGTCGTCTCGCATGACACCGAGGAAGGGCTCCTCTCTGTCATCCATCCTTTTCAGCCTCTGAAATACAAGTCATAAATCAGAAGTTCCCAAAGTTTTACATGTCAAGGCCCCCCAGAAGATGACTGGCTCATCTGAGGAGTCTGTACTGGGATATAAGGAAAGGCTGTGCTGGTTGTTTTAGCTGGTTCACCACTGATCTTATGGATTTAAGTGTAACTGCACCAAGGCAAATCTTATCTGCTTACTAGTGGTAACTACATGCTTTTTCCATACTCTGTGCAGCACAGCAGACTATGTCACAGATATAAACTTGAAAAAAAACTTTGGAAATTTGTGTTTGGTGGAATTTTTTTCGGTTGTTTCAATGTTAATTGTCATTGTGTTTTACATCGTTGAAAAGCCTGTTTGTTTACCTTCACAATGATGTCCAGCTTGTAAGGATCATGCATTTGTGGGATGAGCGTGTGGGTAGCACCCAAGTGAAATTTGCCAAAATTCTCAGCAAATGCTCAACAGTGTATTCTGCTGTTGGTATTGACTCTTGTTTTGAGCTCCAGGCAGCACCTGATTGGTAGCAAATCATCTGATGTCAAAATCATGTCACAGAAGAGACGAGGAGTTTTGCTTTGGAACAAGATTTTAAACTGAGCCATGTTAAAAAGCTGACTTTTCAGAGTGAAACGGATCACTTTGTGACCCTGTGGTCTTGTCTTGTGCCTCATTGGTACCATCAGGAAAATACACTGATGGCATTGGCAGATAATTTTGGCAAATTTCACTTAGAAGCTACCCACATAATCAGCTGTGCTGATCATCCCACAAATGCATATAACTTCAATGTGAAGGTAAATAAATGGTCTTTTCAATGATTCAAAAAAACACAAATTTCCTAACTTTTTTCGGAGGTTAGCAGGCTACATGTGACCACACCAACCTCGTAACTCCTCGAATACTGACGCTTGGATAGTGGCCCATCTAGTGATACTTTTGGACATGTGAGGGACAGGGTCTCAGGACACTTGTTACATAGATAGTGATGTGGGAAAAGATGAAGAACAAATATTGATTAGAAGTCAATTATTGAATGGCCCATGTTGAACAATATTATAAATATAATGAGTGGAGTTTCATCTCTATGCTTTGATACTCTTTGTTAAGGATACTAATGATTTGCATGATTAATGTGACAAATACTCAGCGTTGGCAGGTGAAAGTCCTGTCTTTGTTTGTGTTGGTTTTAGTAGCTGAAATTTGGTGACATCACATAATTACCGGCACAGCTATGCCCAACTTCACACTGAGCAGAGGTCTGATCAGTCAGAATCAAAGTGAAAACACAGGTGTGGGAATGCGGGGCCTATAATGATGCCAAAAAATTGAAAGCAGTCATGCAGTAACATTACAGTTCATACATCTCATCCTCACAGAGTCAAGTTTATTACTATTATGAAAAATGGTGTGTACAAATATAAAATATATGGTTTGCAGATGATGCTTTAAAGCATGCAAAACACCTGTATGGTCCTTAAATCTGTAGTGAATCAGATCAAACCTCATAGATCCACTTCAATGACGGCTGGAGTCCCTGAACTACAGTTTTAGAACCACAGGCCACAGCTGAACAGTGACAGGTAGGGAGAGAGGTAAGGATAAGTGAGGAACTGATTCAGTCTGCCGAGCAGTTATAGAGCAATGTGTGTGTTTGTCAGTGTGTATTGGAGAACGGGAAACCATGCAAGACGAGTGAGGAGGATTTATTACGGATGACATCATCAAAAATGCTCATAAATAGAAGTCGGCTTTCTCTATTCTCTACCTCTGTCTCTATGAAACTGCAACTCCAGCTCCTCCCTCCTCCTCAACCTTCTTCCTCCTCCTCCTCCTCCTCCTCTGGCCTCTCTGCCCTCAGCCTCGGTGGAAAAGGAGGAGGCGAATGAGGTGTAGGAGGAGATGAAAAGTGACAAATTGATCTTTAAAACTAGGTGTTATATCATCAGCAGCTGACGGCAGAGGTTGTAAAGTCGCGCTGCACTCTGGAC
Source organism: Pterois miles (assembly GCA_947000775.1). Classification (NCBI taxonomy): domain Eukaryota; kingdom Metazoa; phylum Chordata; class Actinopteri; order Perciformes; family Scorpaenidae; genus Pterois; species Pterois miles. Next base: position 5,673,419 of record CAMQGK010000193.1, read on the forward strand.
CAGCTGAAGCTGTAATCTCCGTTTAATGGGAGATGTTTTCTCTCCTCGACAGCCTCTGAGTTTCTCTCTTTCTCCTTTCTCCTCCCTTCCTTCTAGCATTCCTTCATCTCAACTCCTTCCTCTAACACTTCCTTATTTTCAGTCATGTTTCTTTATTCCACCCTCCTTTTCCACCTCTCTCAGTGCTCCTCATCAATCCCCCCTCCCTGCACATCTCCCTAACCCTCTTTACTCTCTATCCCCTCTTTGCTTTTCCATCCTTCAGTTTAACTTTCCTTCCCTTTCCTCCCTCCCTCCTTCAATGATTTTACAGTAAATCTAAAGGGTGAGGCAAGGAAACCTCAATCAGGCAGCCGCAGGGGATACTGGGATGTGTGTGTGTGGTGGTGCTGATGGTGGTGGTGGTGGTGGGGGGGGGCAGGGGACAGACAGACAGAGAGACTGAGGTGGACCTTAGTAGTTGCTTTTGCTGGCATTAGGTGATAAAGTGTTTGTGTGTGTGTGTGTGTGTGTGTGTGTGTGTGTGTGTGTGTGTGTGTGTGTGTGTGTGTGTGTGTGTGTGCAAGAAAGACGGAGAGAGGTGATGGCAACACAAACACAGAAAAACACAAAATTGGAAAGCAACACACAAGCATGTGAACACTGATACACACCACCAGGACAAAAACATCCAATTCAAACCCACTGAAATAGTGATAAAACACACACACACACACACACACACACACACACACACACACACACACACACACACACACACACACAGGGAGTGCTAATCAGTGGGATGCGACAGACCTCCCGCTCGGTTGAAAACCACAGCAGGGGAACGCTGAGGGAACCACACCACACCAGTATAGACCAGCACCAGCACAGCCTGCAGTTGAGCCTTTTACACACATCTACTGGACACATGTAAACATTGTCTAAGAAGACAAACTTCTGCGAGTCAACTGAGAATAACAGTGGATAATAACAGTGGCCGTGCTGCAGAGCATTTGGGCAGGATGCACACAGATATACTCACTGAGTCAGGGATTTGAGGGACTGAAACAAAAGAAAAGTCACACTGCTGTCAGTCAGTTTCAGATTTGACTTATTTCTTATGGCTTTAATGTCAGATCAGCAGTGGTAAAGCTGCACTACCTCATTTTGGCAGGAAAAACTATGCATTCAAGAACATGTTGAAAATTAAAGAATTAGGTGATCTAGTATTTTTTTAAACAAAATATGTCGCACCATGTCGGGTTGTGTGATTGCTGGTGTAAACCTTTATTTATTCAGGACAGGGTTCAGATGCCTGTGTGGGCACCGAGCAGCACAGTGTTTGGAGGCTGAGTGTTTTGCCTCAAGGGCACCAAAACTGTTCTGATAAAGGTCAGAGAAGTGAACAGAGGACAGGATCAGTACAAGTAGTTTCTTTAACTTTGAGGCCACGGCTGTCCCTTGAATGGATTTCCATAATAGACAGAATGGACTGATGGTTAATCTGGATTTGAGATAGTATTACATTATCATAACTGTGGAATAAACAGAGACGACAACACATATTCAGTCCCAACTCGTCAATGTTTGGTCAGTGCCCATCAGCATCAGTAGTTACCACTCATTTAGGTTTAGGCAACAAAAGCACTTAGGTTGGTGAAAAACGTCATGGCTGGATTAAAATAAGTACATAAACTAAGTACAATGTGCACAAAAATAATGTCACATAAGTACAGAAAACATGTGACAAACGTTACTAAAAATGTGACAAACTTCACCAGCAAAACTTACAATGCAAAACAACCTCTGGTTGAAAGTCCTGTGTTTATTGGACCCATCCACCTCTCCATCCAGCTGCCATAAGCCGTCTTTCACCCTTTTTCTTCTACGTCACCAGCTTTGATCGTGGCATATTTTGGCGGGGCGTTTACATTGCTGTAAGTACAGACTACATGGCATTAAACGTAAGAAAGGCGTTCTCATTGCACGCTGAATGCCCATTATCGTGGCAGTCGTACACTTTTTCATGCAAACGTGCTGACAATGTGAACTAATGTAATAGGTCCAGTTATGGAAACCTGAATTCACTGTAAAATGCCATGTCTAATATTGATAGTGTAACTGTGAAAAAGTAATATGCCGTATACTGTATGAAGCAATTCCCTGTGCTCTGGTTGTGTGGTCACATAGGAGATAAAACATAATTATCCTAAAGGATTAATTAGGATTAGCTGAAGAGCCCTTGAGGATATACTGTGTGGCTATATGGAGATTTTTAACTCCTGTGTGACCTTGCAAACCTCGGTGGGTATATGGGCTGTTATTTGTTTACTTGTTCAAAGAGAGAACAGAGAAATGTTTGTAGAGTTTCTGGATTTCTTTCGTGGTTTTTAAATGTGAGTCTTCTTAATGCTGATGTGGGTATTTCCCACAATAATGTCACATCCCCTCCCTCAAAGGACATACTTAAACAAACCTGCATTTGTAAATCAGTGGCTTTTACATGCCCTCTTCTGCATGCCCTCCCTCTTTGCTCATCACTATCTCTTTTTCCTTTTCATCATCTTTTTTTTCCTCTCCTCCGCTCTGCCCTCTATCCGTCTTGCTCTGTCCACTCCCTGCTAATGAGGCTGATACGGACTCTGTCTTTATGAGCTGTGTGCACAGCCTCCGTCCTACTGCTGTCTTTAGAAGAGCTGTGGGACAGATTCACACACAGCCAGAGTTAATTGCAGAAACGTAATCATTTTTCTTTTTATGTTAGCTTTGATTTAAACAATGGAAACGTGACCATGTGAAGCTGAAATTGGATTTTTTTTTTTAATGCAGTAGCAGTCCCCATCAACGTGACTGTGATATTATAACATATTAATGCACCTCAGCCCTGTTCAAAGAAAACAGTCCTTCATGTTTCAAATATTGCTCAGTTTTTTTCCATATATCTCTCCAAATGCTGTTTATGTGCACTATTCATTTCAATCAGATCACCAAGAGTTTAACCACAAGCTTAGATAACATGACATGTAATTTCTATGACACACGCTTCCTGCTGGATTTCATATAAAACCTTTGCGCATGGGTGGGCTCTGGTCTCTGTGAGCAATTCAAATGAGTTTCTTCACACTTAACTGGCTTTCAATTGACTTGGCGTATAAGAATAATGTTTTATGGTGGATATCAGCCTATTTGAACCCAATTCAGAGAAATGAGCCAGGAAGGGAGGCAATGTAATCCTGAAAAATTGATGTGCAGTAATCATAACTGCTCTCTTTAGACACCTCCACTGCACAGCACAGTGTTTTTTTTTCCTTTCCTAAGAATAAAAAATAACAAAACACTGATATTTAACTCATTTGTAAACCACAACATAGCTCCACCAGTATTCGAATGCTTGACCGTGTTTTCATGACACACCACCAGACTTTCATTATGTCTCGCAAGACTGCATATAAGAAGTGGACATAGTCACCGTGATGTCGCCCCCATTGGTTTGTGGACTACTGTTTTGAAGCCTTAAGTTTGGCTTTTTGACCGTCGCCATCTTTTGAACCAGAAGAGGGTGGAGCTAAATGCAGCTGAATGCTGACTTAGACATTTTAAGTTGACTAATATCTTACAATTAGCTTTCATGAACTGAAAACACACTGTATAAAGGGTTAAAGCTGTAAGATGGAAAAACACACAACTCCCAGACCGAACAATGCCGTAGTAGTGACCTGTCAGTCACAAGGTAGCCCTGCCGTAAAACATCTACTGTTTTATGGTTTATTTGACTCAATGGAACCATAATTTACTAAATGAACATCATGCTGTATTGAAGAAGACTTGAAACTAGCAACTGAATCCAGGAACTCATGTTTACAATGTTTACTGAGGTACTATATTGAGTGAGAAGTAGGCTCATTTTCTCATAGACTTCTATACAATCTGACTGCTTTTTGCAACCAGTCGCCCCCTGCTGGCTGTTTTAGTTTAAGGCACTTTTGTATTTGCTTCACTTTTCCGACCAAATGAAAATCAAAGTAGTGTCAGTCAAATATTATGTAAATGATCACATATCTCATTTTAGAATTGGCCAGTCAATGGAAATGAGGTTACAAAATTCATAAAATGGTAATATGCTTGGGCAGGAAACACAGCTCATTATCATCTAACAATGAAAGTGATTCAACCTCTGAGCTCAAAAACACCACAGAAAAATAAAAACAGAGCCCATCCACCAGACAGCTTTTCTTCAGAAGCATGGGTCTACTGAAGGGGCCAATATATAATAAAAGTGTCAGTCTGAAGATGACTGATGTATTGATATTTTATTTGCTATCATGGTCCAGCATCTCACCCTGAAGGCCTTCGTGTCACGCTGTGTGTGTCGTGTGTGTTATAATCATAGTGAAGTGACAGCGATTGACCTGCAGGGATTTTCTGGAAGTGATGTTACAGACCGCTGTCTTCAGAAGCAGTCCTGTCCAAAAGATCTAGTTTGGTAACTTATGAAGCCCCCTGAGGCATTCGACAGTCAGGACCATTGTCATGAATCTACAAGGGAAAGTGTTTTCTTTTAACCCGGGTTGGTTCTGGGACTGTTTGGGGCACACATGCTCTTTTCCAGCAGCAATGGGATTCAATCTATACCATCGAAACAGTACAATCAAAAGTGTTTGTCTTTCCCAATACTGTGGAAACTAAGTCAGGATTTTGTCCAAATGTAAAAAATAATGTTATAAGGATCTTCTGAGAGTACTGCACTGTACCTCTATCCTCTACACTTCAAGCTTTAACGTCCAGTTAATGAATTACTGAAAAACTGTTCTAACCAATGAAAAGAAGTTGGAGAGAAATCAGTCATTCTCTTTAGACAGGTATTATCTTTAAATAGTTTGTATTGTAGAAGAGAGAAACAGTAAAATAGACAAGTTTCTTATACAATCCATCTTGACAAATCTTAAAATATAAAAGCCAAAACTGAGTCAACGAAATAAATGTGATTTAAATATCTCTCATATGGATCTAAACCTTTGTCACGTCGTCTTGGCAGCAGACTTCTACACCCAAACAGATGTACAGCAGTTTGCGTGCAGTGCTAAACTATATTCTCTTATATATAATAATTGCAGTTGATTGACATTCTCCAATCTGTGGGGGTTATCTGCCCTGCAACAGCGTGCCGGGGGCGGGCAGTCCAATAACTGCAGAGGGAATCCCCATGTGGCTGACGCAGCTGTCATTCAAATCTTTTCATTTCCAACGTGAAGAGTCTCATATTCTCCACGTGGAAACAGCTGGAAGAACAGGACAGGAATAAGAAGAATAGCCACCTTAAATGGAAAATATCACATTTGCACATGTATTTAGGTATCTGGAGTGTCTACCAACCTTCAAACTGTGAAATAAGACAACACAATCAACTGTTTGTGGGCAGCCTAGTTCAGAAAACGTGATTCAACAAGCCATTCAGATTTGGCTCCCCTTCCTATTGGAGCCTTCAGATGAAACTTATGAGCTTGTGTTTACCCCTTTTTCTGAACTTCTTCCTCCTGGCTGTGATTTCCTGAGCTTCCCTTGGACCACTGGCAAGGTATCTGCTTTTGAACCCACCTTTGAGCAGCTTTGAGCTGCAGCTATTTGAGACTAACTCTCCTTGCGGTGTTGTACCGTCCACCAAAGTTCAACAAGGATTTTATACAGGACTTTGCAGATTCTGTGGCTTGGATTCTGTTAGACTATGATCACTTTTTAATTGTTGGTGATATTAATATACATGTATGCTGTGAGACCAAGGCCAAAGACTTTCTAAATGTCAGTCGGTGACTGACCCGACACGAGAACGGTCACACACTGGTCCTGGTGCTCTCCAGTGGCATATGTTAGCTGAAATTGAACACCAGCTGCTTTAACCATGCTGTAGTGCAGCCTCTTACCAAAAACTAAAGTCTGGACTACTCTGTTCTCTCAAACTTCAGACCTATTTCTAAGCTATCCTTTTTATCTAAAGTTTTAGATAAAATAGTTGCAAACGTTTTTTAGAAAACCATGAACTTATGAGTTTTCAATGACCTTCTTCTTTTAACTGTTAACTTCTTTTAACTGACTCAGGTAACGCTGCTATTTTAGTGCTTTTAGACTTGACTGCCTTTGACACTGTAGATCATGGGATCCTTCTACCAAGGCTTGAAAACTGTGTGGGTATTAAAGGGATTTCCCTCAAATTTTTCCAGTCATACCTATCAGATAGGAGCCTTTCAGTTCACCAAGGTGAGTATTCCTCTGCTGCAGCACCACTGACCTGTGAGGTTCCTCAAGGCTCCATTTTGGGCCCTTTTGCAGATGATATCTATATTTGCCTTTAACAACAACTAGTAAAGACTCTTCGTTTGGGCACCCAGACCTATTAGACGATTTGGTCTGTATTCTTGGCCTGTTAAAAATCTTGGCGTGCTCTTTGGCAGCACCTTCAAATTTTACAAACAAATTTGCCCCGCTGTAAAACCCAGATTTTTTTCCAGTTAAAACGTTTGGCTAAAGTAAAAGCCTATCTGTCTCCCAGGGATCTTGACAGAGTTACCCATGATGCTTTTATTACCTCTCAGTTAGACAACTGTGATTCTTTGTATGTGAGTTTACAACAGCTGTCTCTTCACCAGCTGCAGTTAGTACAAAGTGCAGCTGCTCGCCTCCTGACTGGAAATAGAAAACGTGATCACGTATCAGCAGTTCTGGCGTTCTTCCACTGGCTTGCTGTCTGTTTCTGGATTGATTTTAAAATTGTATTGCTTGTTTTTGAGGTTTTAAATGGGCTAGCACCACCTTATGTATCAGAACTATTGCACCTTCATTTTCCAGGTGAGGTCGACCAGTCAGATGGTCCTGGACGTCCCCAGAACTAGACTCAGAAACAGAGGCGACCGAGCCTTTGCAGTGGCCGCCCCTAATCTCTGGAACTGTTTACCTCTTCATATTAAAATTGCTCAGACCACAGAATCATTTAAGTCGCTGCTGAAGACTCACCTCTTCTCGCTGACGTTTGATTAAGTTTATTTTCTGTTGTGCTGCTACTCTTTCCTGCTGTTATGTGCAAATTATGGCTTTTGTTTTTGCTCTGTTCTTATTGCTGCTTGCCTTGTATTCGTTTTTATCATGTACATGTTCAGCACTTTGGTCAACTGTGGATGTTTTTAAACTTGCTATATAAATGACATTTGACTTGACTTTACAACATGGGAAGTAGTGTTCATGACATGCTTCACGCTCAAGTGGTTTAGTCATGAGAACACTACTGAAAATAAACGAGCTTACTAACATTAATGTCAGCGCCTAGAAACCACAGAGGCTAACAATTTAGCAAGCTAACAAATGGGTTTTATAAAGTAGTAAATACAAAGGCATAGTGACAGAGGAGAAAGATGAGGCCATTGGGAATATCAACATTTTGCTCAGATATATACGACTAAAATTACAATATATTTTAAGTTTAAGTTTTTTAAAAAGTTTTTTTAAAAAAAGAATCACTAAAATAACACAGTAAACACATCTCCATTTGAAGGCACCATATGTCACATGCATGCTCATTAAAATATACCACCCACAGCTTGAGAAGTATCTTTGCAAAGGTGCACCATATTTTTCTCACAATACTACTCAGACTACAGACGGAAACCAGAGTGCTTCCAATACCATTATCATGTCCTGTTGCCTACATATTCTGTTTACTGAGATTACAGAGAATAAAAACACATTTATTATAATCAATTATATCAGCTGATGGAGTGATTCTTATTGAGTTTTGTGTTCATCATGGTCAGAACTAATGCCTCAATAACATCCTGTGGTATTTAGTTTTGTCCCTGATAGCTTGTTTATGCCTTCCCCTTGTGTGAACCAGTGAGTGACTAGACTGCCATCGGCACGACACATAAACACACAGTTTCAGACACACACTAAAACCACATGGCATCCGCTCAGTGCAGACAAATGAGCCTCTCTGAACCAAAACACACAAACACATCAGTTCTTTTGCTTCTCGGTGCTAATTACGTCTCCAAATGGATGTTTTTCTTCTCTCTGGTCTTGGTGGAGAGTTCGGGGAATCAAAACACTTCACCTGCATAGCGGCGGAGCGGGGAGATGCTGTGCTGCGTGAGAGCTGCTGATGCTCAGCACTGATTCACGCTTTGACCTAGAAAGCAGTTAATAGCGTACGCTGAGGCTGCATGACACTTAACTATACACTGTGGTGAGAGGGATGACTGGATAGCACACATTAGTGTTATGGAGCACCCTCTCCATTGTGTTTGTGTGTGCGCGTGTGTGGCTGTACAGAATGTGCATACAGTGTTCAGTGTATCGTCATTATTCTGCAGGAATGTTGCTGCCCTCATTTGGGCTTTTTTACTGAAATCTGCAGTTGACTCTCCCTGGTATCATTTTATGATGCAAGTTTTTATGGCTCTTATTTTCGGTATTACACCTATAAATGTAAGAGTTGCATTTTTGACGCTACCCGTACATCTGTAAGTGTACTTGACTTGTGACCTTGAACAATGTCCTCAGCTGTGTATATAATGATTTTTACTGTTTTTTTAATATTAATTTGAGGCAGGAACCTTTTAAAACACAAATGTCTTGGATAGTAAATGGTGCAGGTTTGTTGGCAGGGCACTGACAGTGCATACATTCTGGAGATCAATGCCAAGAATCTACAACACCAGCTGGCATCCATCCACATCCAGCCAGCTGGATGGGATTAAGTGGGGAAATTGTAATATACTTGAAAAGGAAAGGGTCCATCAGAGTTACTCTAGGACTATGTTACATTTTTTAGTCTTTTGTTAAGTTTTTTTTTTTCCACAACTTTGGTTTTAGTTTTCATAGTTTTGGACATTTGGGGCAGTCGTGGCTCAGACGTAGAGCAGGTCCACCAATCAGGAAGGTCGGCGGTTCGATCTCCTGCTCCTCCGGTCACATTTTGAAGTGTCCTCGAGTAAGACACTTGACCCAAAATTGCTCCTGAAGGTCAGTGGTGCCATCAGTGTGTGAATTAGTACTTGGATTATATCCTGATGGCATGGCGGCCTGAATTGGTCATTATAATGATGACAGACTAGTTTCACAATACTGTACATGCTAATAGTTAGGGCTGTGCCCAACTAACAATTTACACAGTCAAATCTCATTGATCCCACTCTGTTTAAGCTTTATTTATCTATAGAAAAATAGTAAAAGCAACAAAATGATTACATTAGCTTAACAGCCCTGCTGTTTGCTTTGTGTAGATGCAGCACAGTCCGTAGTGCTCAAACTGAGCGTCAGACACAGTTTCTTATCGCCTGTTTGCGTTTTGTGGCTGTAAATAGAAGTTGAGGCCCTACTTCCATTTTCCCCCCATTGTAGCGATCCGGTCAGAAAGGAAAGGAGGGGAAGTGAAGGGACAGTCAATGACATAGAGAGGGAGAGATTATTTATTACTTGATGCTTTGGCAATATTGTCCTCGTAACATTCATGTCAGTAAAGCATATTGAATTGAATTGAATTGAATTAAATTGAATAGAAAGAGAGAGATGCAAGCCGCAAACAGCTCTCTCTATGTGCCTACTCCTGCTGATTTTAGAGACTTCTTCATTTATTCAAAATTTATCAAGGGCTCTATATACATATACTTCTGAGAGGGCTCTGATCAATTGCCTTACGTTGTTGTTATTTAGCCTTCCTGAGGAAAACGGGTAGTGAAACATAGTCGACATGGTGATTTATTTATTCATGCAAAATAGAACGACCTTTTGTTTCATGACATTTCTCCACCATTGCGATGATTCGACTGTGAGATTGACAGTCGAATCAGGCTCTTTAGATTGAATCAATTCAGGGTCACCCCTACAATAACGTATTCAATGCTGATGGTGCACTACTGTGGCAATTATTGTACAGAATTTATGTACTTGACTGTTTTTACTAAAACAAACTTCTACAAAACAAGCATGGATGTGAAACCTACAAACAAATTTCAAATTTGAAAGCTTCATAAACAGCTAGCAAGAAATGGTTGATGTTTAGCCACAATCCTTAAATTGTCACTCTTAAAGAAAACTTTAATTTTTGGTGTGCAAGCATTGCCCGACAATAGTGTGCACACAAAAACAGCAATTTTAGTATGAATTTTCAGTCAGTTTTTAAGGGTTTTTTTTTCCACTGTGACAGAATTAGTCTGTAGTTAGGTACACAGATGGAGAGCAGACAAAATGAGAATTGGCCAAGACAGCAGGTCAGTCAGCAGCATCCAGAACTTTCTGCAGGCGTCAGCAGCTGCAACTTGACGTGCATACGTACACACCTACTGGCAGCGGCAGGGCTGCCTGAGCTCTCAGGGCTGCAGGAATCAGTGATTTGTTGTGGCCTGCTGTGGCGCCCAGAGGATCCTGATGTAAAAAGACACCACATGAAGGGGTGTGACGTTATCAATGACCACTGCAGGAGTGGTAGAAACTGCAGGTTGTTTTCTCCTGCATAAGTTGGGTTGTGAAGTTTTGAGTTTTGCCAAGAAATTATGGAGTCACTGCTGTTGACAACAATTCCTGCAAATGTACTGGGGGCACAAATCAACTTATTGCTCTGTTCATGATGATGAAATATATACAACATATGCTTGTCCACCAAAATTACATGTAAACATAAACACAGCTAAACATGTATATGCAAGCACACTCATCAATAAGACTGAGATGTAATCCACACACATGCAATCATAATGAACAGATGTTGACAAATGCAATAAATAGAACAAATTCACCTGTACAGTAAAATACAACCATGTTCAGAGGCACACAGAGCATCCCATTAGTCGCACATATGCACACCACAAATGGGCTGCTTCCCTGCCTCTGCAGTGATTGTGCTGTGAGGAAATGAGTCATCTGTTTGGCCTGAATATTTGTACCTACATTATGCAATATCACTGCACCAACCACTGTCCATTTATGACGATTTAACATCAAACAACAACCATTTTGTTTGGGCTAGGAGCATTGAACAGATGAGACACAGAGAAGTAGTTTAGTATAACTTAAGGGCCAAGTGGAAATATATCCATCTATCAACCTCCTATTCCATTAGGGGTCACGGGGGCGATGGAGCCAATCCCAGCTGGCACTGGGCGAAGGCAGGGTTCCCCTGGACAGGTCGCCAGTCCATAGCAGGGCTGACACATACAGACAGACAACTATTCACGCTCACATTCACACCAAATGTTTCACCAATGTTGTTGAATTCATCTAAAACTGAGCCAGAATCTCAAAGTTAATTTATTAAAATATTTAACAGGTTTCAGCAACAGGGCAATTCAAAGTGTTTTACACAAACAGTCAAGAACATTGCAACAAAGTGCAAACGAATATTAATACACAATTAAAACAGTCGTAAAAAACATAAAAATGTTAAAGATTAGAAAATAAAAACAAGCTAAACAATAAAAGCTAAAACAGAGTATAAAACACAAAAATAGGTAAAGATAAAGTCACCTTTGCAGTTTAGAGGCCTGACATGACAAAATCTTTCCACTTCTCTGAAAATGTAAAAATCATCTTATTTGGAAAATTGTTTTTCACTGAATGGAGACAAAACACATAACATTTACCTTTGCCTTTAATGATAACTGTCCTCTATGTATATTCTACAGATAATACTACAGCTTGCTTCCCCTCTTAGCAGCCAATTGGTGTTAACAGCAGTCACCTGGCCTCCCAGGTGTCAATCGCTCCCTGATTAGTTGGAAAGACCAAAAGGACTCTGGATCCTAAAGACTGAGCTGACCACAGTGTTTGTCCAATCTGGAACAAAATGATGCACCAGAAATGTTGAATTCATCTAAAAGTGACCCAGAACCTGAAAGTAACTGATCAGAATATTTTAACTGGTTTCTACAGAATATAATGTTTAGGTTGAGCTTGCTGTTAGCAGTGCACACAACAAACAAAACACTAACAACATCAGTCAAAAGTATCAGAATCAAATCATGTTTTTTTCTACTCAAAATCTCTCAGCCCACATATTTCCTAACACAGTTTAGGTTATACTTACTACTTATAAACTTATACAATGAAACTGCATTGTCAGTTACTTTTTAATTTATTTTCTCCCAGATTATTTTGTTTTTTAGGTAACACAAATGTTTCTACTGTCTTTCTACTGAGACCCCTGTTTGTGTCCCATATGAAACCAACCTTATTTTAACATTGTTAAACATTTGATGTTATGTACATTACTTGAGTTACATATGTAAGTTAACTAACAAACACTTATTTTAAGACAAACCATGATCTTTTACTAAACCTAACCAAGTAGTTTTGTTGCATTTTTGTTTTGCTTCAATTAATTAATCACATTTAAAACTGCAACCCTGTTTCCCACAAAATGTAACTGAGAATGCAGTTTAGTTTTATGGGAATATGATTATTAATCAATTAATAATTAGGAGACAGGGTTGTAACTTTGGTAGTGATTAAAACAGTTTTACAAGGCTTAGAAGTGCTCAAACTACCAGTCACCTAATATTATATATTCAGTAAATGTACTGGACTTTTACCTTTTTTCCTGACCCAGTGCAGCTAGCTTGAATTTGAAACAGCTAATAAAGAAAAACAAAAATATGTTCAAAAGCATGGAAATTATTTCCTGCTGCAATATTGTTCAAGGGTTGGATTATATCCTTTGCACTACAAATTATATACTGTCTATTTTTTATTTTATCCTTGCTACAGTGTAAAAATAATAAGATAAAATGTTTATATAAAGGAACCACTGTTGCTTAAAATAACCGTTGTGACGTCTTACTTCCTTAGATAACCACTAATTTTCCACTTGGCTCCCTGATGAAACATGCTGGGCTGCTCTGCTCAGTGAGAACAATGTGTAATTATCTGGCGAGGGTAAAGAGCAACAGATGACCTTCACTGCACCTTCTTGACCGGCATCCAAAATGGCCGCCCTCTTCAATATGTCACCTTGGCATAAAATGACCGTCCGCTCCTCGAGTTACGCTGTCATCACAAACACTTGGAGGATTAGGAGTGATTCCCCTTAAATTGCAATGTGAAGCCACAAGCATCTATAGACATATAGACTCAGAGAGACACGCCCTCTACCTGAAAACAAACAAAACGCTATCAGTTACAGGCTGAGCTGCTGTCGGTCCATTAAACTGTGGCTCCATTCAGTCTGATAGGTCATTAATCAGAACTCTTTTACCATCTGCTGCCTCTGCAGGTGTGTGTATCTTCACAGTTATACGTATATTGGTGCAGTCTGCACAGGTAGTGCTTCGTGTCCTGCTGGCCGTCACACTGCATACTACATACTCACCCAGAGGTGTCGGTGGTGCTGCTGTGGGTCAGGAGGATGGGGGTCTGGAGGCATCACAGCAGAGACTTTGTATGAGATATTGCACAAGGTCAAACTGAAAGCCGTGTGGATCAAAGACGTGCAGCAGCCCACTGAGATTTCACTCAAGTTCACACCGACGCTGCTGCTTCTGTCCTCGCTGTGACTGAAAGCTCTGGAGGATTCGTAACCTGAAACCAGAGGCGCTGCTTAAAATTGTCCTTCAGGTTTGATTAGATCACTCAAATGTGGGCAACATTTAGCAAATACTGGAGGACAGAGAAGGACGAGGGAGAAAGCCACAATCTTTAGAAATGTAAAAAAAGGTTCTGCCAGTTGACATCCAAACACACACTATGACAACTCGGGCTCATGGCGAAGCACAGTTTTTTATGATGGCTTTTGCTTGTCACTCTAAATCACATTAGATTGGACAAACATATCTATATGCCCACGAGTTCAAGACGAGTCATAAACAGAGCAGAGTTGAAGTTGAGTTGAAGGATTTTGGATGGAGCGCTTTCGTTTTTTAATTTGGGAACGAATATATATCCTGCTTTTAAATTCGAAGCACTGTAGGATTGTTTCAGACTATTATTGAAAAAAGATGGATGTGCTCATTTATAAAATTCACAACATGTTTTTATCTAACAAAATATTCTGCCTCAGTTCACATTTTCTGGCATTTAGCCTATCCAAAACAACATTTTCACTGCAGTCAAACAGTTTCCCTCTCACTCGCTGCACACAAAGGATGCACCTGCATTAACCGCATGGTGTAGCACAAAGGTGTCAAACATATGGCCCAAGGGCCAGAACCGGCCCAGCAAAGGGTGCAATCCGGCCTATAAGATGACTTTGAAAAGTATAAAAATTGTAGAAAAGTATGAGATCTTAATTTTTCATTTATGACTTTCAATGGGAATTATGTCCAAATTTAAGTTAAAATAAGTCAGAAGTTAAGTTAAACTTTTGACTTAAACTTATGGAGTCTGTGACTCGCGTATGTATGTTTAATGTGAAAACTTTTCATTTTTCATTGCTTGTGGTTTTTCTGTCACATTTATGACTTTTTATGGGAATTAAATCCAGATTTTAAGTAAATAATGTTCTAATTTTGACATAGTAAGCCAGACTTATGAGATATTAAGTTTAATTTATGACTTCTTAAGTTAAATTAATTCCAATTTTGCAGTTAAAATGCACCTCTATTTGTATTTTGGGCAGGATTTTTCATTAATTGTGATCATTTTCTAAGTGTACTTGTACTTCTTTACACCAACAGGACCGGGGCATTTGGAGGTGTTGTTATTTATAGGTTACTAGGCAGTGGTTTTACTGTCCCACTGGACAACTAACTGGTCTGTATGTGGCCCCTGAACTAGAGTTTGACACACCTGGTCTGTCTCATTTATTTTGATGAACCATTTTAGTAAAAGATTTTCGGGTGACGTTGTCATTGTTATGCGTGTGCCTGAATGTGTCACAGGGCACGCTGTTGTGGGTGTTTTTATCGTTCCTCTCTCTCCCCTCCCTTCTGACCATTTTTACCAGGATGAGTTCACCTGAAACATTGCGCTGATTAAGGGAGAGAAGAAAAGGGCGGAGAAACAGTGTGGTGCACTCAGGCCTGCCAGCTGGCAGCACCTTACAATGCTCCTGTTTTTGATCTTACATGACTTTTTTCCAGCTTTAGAGCTGGAGATCCTGCTAGTTAAGGTTTTTTTGTGCTTTTGATTTAAGTTAGCCACTTTTTGAGTTTAGAGGGATGAGCTGGGTGCGACGGCCCACTGCGTGGCTGGCCTGGCAACTTCCCCTTCTTTTGTTCATTTTACCAGGACCTCCAACCTTTTGTTTGCTCAGTTGCATTTTTGGCAGTATTTTTTCCTGATTTAAAATAAACTCTGATTGTTTTGTTATTACTTTCGAGTTTTAAGGCTTCTCTCAAAACAGTACAAAACACAATCCTCGTTTTTTGTTGGATTTAGACAAAACACATGACATTTGCATTTGCCTTTAATAATAAATCTCCTCTGTGTATACTCTACAGATCAGACCACTACTTGCTTTCCCTCTTAGCAGCTAATTGGTGTTAACAGCAGTCACCTGGCCTCCCAGGTATAAATCACTCCCTGATTAATTGGCAAGAACAAAAGCCAGCAGGACTCTGGATCCTAAAGACTGAGCTGACGACTTCTGTCATGTCTTCAATTTACATTGAAAGCAGTTTATATTTTCAACAGAATTTATAAATCAATCAATACATTATACAGATAGTTTCTCCATGGTTCACGATAAGCGTGCTCTTTCTGCAGCCTGTACTGTCCGAGCTTCATGTCCTGCTGGCCGTCATATGCAGAGTGTACTGAACAGTCCTGAGTCCCAAACACTGCCAAGGTTTCTGTGGTTTAACTCCTACTGGGCCAAGCCATGCTGAAAATGTATGCACTCACGACATCGTATGGTCTCTGTGGATTAATAGTTTGTGGCCTGATAGCGGTGAACTACCAAGGGAGAGGGACATGTGGACGAGGGGAGGGTGGTTAAGGTGGGGGGTAGAGAGCCTGACTCTGCTGATAAGATCAGGGCTACGTCATCCACCATCTGTCTCAGGGAAATTCCTCCTTCACTGCTTGAGACAGAGCAACAGGAGCAAGATGTAAAATGACCACGGAGGAGGAGGAAATGATGGCAGATGTTGCCAGTAAAGCAAACAGTCACAGGTGAAAACTAACAGAGGAGGCCACATTTAAACTGTGGCTGAAAGTTTCCAATTTCCTGTGGTGCATTTCTGATGTTTTTAACAGCAAAGTGATGCTGCTGGCTGCAAGTTTTGATCTGGCTGACATGGAAGTTTCATTTGCCAATAAAACCAAACTCAAATAGCTGCATTTAATTGAGCATGTTCTAATGCACACCTGGTGGACTAAAGCCCATGATCATACTGGGCTGTGTCGCTAGAGGTGTGCCTCAAAAACACCTTGGCTAAGCATGCCAGGCATACATGATGTGCTTGTGGAGCCGGGCTGCATGTTCAACCGAGAAATCAAATGTGTTTAATGGAGAGAAAAAAATGGATGCAAGTAGATGTCAAGCTCTTAACATTATGATGCTGATAATGATGATGATAATAATAATAATAATGGGGTGACCTTGAATTATGTAGGTCATTGTAATTAAATACCACTAATATCAACCTTTCGTCTGTATTCACCATTGTCCCACTGTTCCTACCAAATCTGCAGGCATCAAAACAGGAATGAAACGGTAAAGTAGTAAAGCCCGCTACTTGCTTGATTTGATTGGCTGCCTGGACTAAGTGTGACATAATCAAGCAGTACGACTCTGAGCCCTGTGCCAGAAAGTTGAGAATATTTCAACCTTTATGTGCATCTAAAAACTGCTGAACAAAAAAACACACGTGTTATGCAAGAGAGGGGTGCACGCCAGGCGTGCCGCACTGAAAAAAATGGCTTTGCTCTTGAAGTCATCGGGGCTAAAGACGGTAGAAAACTACCGCACACTGTCAGCTCTTACTGAGAAAGAAATGTTT
Organism: Pterois miles; assembly: GCA_947000775.1. Taxonomy (NCBI): domain Eukaryota; kingdom Metazoa; phylum Chordata; class Actinopteri; order Perciformes; family Scorpaenidae; genus Pterois; species Pterois miles. The sequence goes on from CAMQGK010000193.1 coordinate 5,690,320, forward strand.
TGATTCGCTCATGCATGGAGCCTTCAAATGGAGTTGTGTTTATCGTGTTTACCATATGTCATATGTTTATTTAACAATGGTTAAGTTGTTCACCTGATCTGTGAAATCTGTCTTTTTGCCTAGCTGTGATAAGTAAGGTATAAATGGAATAGCACCACCAACTGAGGCCACTGTGCTGCTTCATCATGCAGATGGTCCATGTTCATGTACTTTTTGTGTCTTCATCCTGACTCCAGGCCAGACTGCTATTCTCACTTATTTTTCACAGATTTGAATGCTTTCAGTGGGAGGTTCAGCTCTGTTCAGGGTAGAGCCCCCTGTACAGTTTTTTGTTGTTGTTTTGAGATTACTGTAGCTATATATCCCTTCAGTGCTGAGTCATGGCACGATTCATCTGCCTCTCAGCAAACTCCAGAGCTCAGGTGATGACTCTGGGGAATCAACCCCCCAATCCTGATTCTAAGCTTTCAAAGGCTGAGTGTGAGTGTGCTGTCCACGGTGGGCTCCAGTGTGGGCTTTTATATATCCCCAGTGTGTTGAAGCACACATGCACTTTGTAGGCACATAAAAACACACAAAGTTTGCCTGAAGCATTTACTTTTGTGAAGTTATTTCTTTGGAGAGAGGGAAATTTGCTACCAGAAATATTGCTTTGAATCTAAATTACATGTATAATTTAAGTCTTGTATCGGCACCAAAACCCCCATGTATATTAAACTGAAGTCCTACAATTTATTTATAGAACATTATATATTAACAGCCAATTAGAATCAGATTTTAAGGAAAACTAATTTTCGTTTATAACCTGTAAAATAAGGCAATCCAATCTTCTTTTTGGGCTGCCTATATCCGATTCAGGTTCATTAGAATATTTCACCAACAGCTTGAGAACTACCTTTGCAAATGTGCACCATAAACTGTATTTCCCACTAGCCCATCAGAGCATGCTGGGGTTTTTCAGGAGGTGGGCTGAAAGAAACAGGTGCTAAAATCTCCATTTTAGATAGAGGGTGAATACAGGTATATTCAGATAGACAGTACAGCCAAGCTACACAGCAGTTTGTGAAATAGTCACAAAATTGAATGTATTGACTTGTGTACATAGGTATAAATTTCACATTTTTTCCATGATGTCAGCACAAACTCAATTTGTATGTAATCCACATAACTGTGAACCAGGAAATATATAGAGTGGCTAATGCCTGTTAAGGGAGGTGATTTTAAGCCAGGACACCAGTGTTTGTGTCCCACGTAAAACCAGAGGTCAACTGTGATATATTTGCCAAGTAACTTCCATACTACTAGTTACATCATTTCCAGTGTTAATTAAACTCAAACCATGGTCTTTTTCTACACCTAACTAAATAGTTTTGTTGCCTGAACCTAATCAAACTGATCTATTTCTAAACCGGAGTACTTTTATTTTGAAAAGATTGGAGATTGACACGTGCATCACATTGCTGGACATTCATAGGAAAACACACTAAAAATACATTGTTGAAAGTTGTGAAGCATCATGGAAAAAAAGGGAAATTTGTGTCTATGCACACGAATCAAGCATTAAAATCTGTGACTATCTGGACATGACAGAATGAAAATGTAAACATGTTCTACTAGAAATCCAAAATATAACAAAGAAAATGGAACTGAGCATTGTCCCCTTTAAAACACACTCTTAACAAAAACAAGAAAAATCTGTGTCACACCTCTCAAATGAAAAGATGGTGTAGATCAGGGGTGTCAAACATACAGCCCAAGGACTAGAACCGGCCCACCAAAGGGTCCAATCCGGCCCACTGGACGACTTTGAAAGGTGGAAAAAAATTATAGATTATAGATAGATTATAGTTTTTCAACAAAAAACACCGCTAGGGGTCATGCTGCAGAAGTCGCTGGTGGAAAATGTTGGGTTTTCCGAGAAAATGGGCCACTTTCTTCAGAGCTAAATGGGAAGCCAGTGTGCTTGGTGTGTTCACGGCACCTTTCAGTGCTCAAGGAAAATATCATTGCAATGACAACTGAGAACAGAGAAGATAAATGAATTGTTGGCAGATTTGAGGATACAGCAGTTTGTTTTTAGCCAAGAGATGAGGGAGACGGGGGCTGTTTATCACCTGGTTTTTAATGGACATGGATATCATGGTGAAGGTTGTGAATGCATTCAAAATGTACAAATGTAGTACAAATGTACTACTTCCTTACACTAAAATAAAGGGACACATTTGGAGGTGTTATTATGCAATGGTATAACTGTTCAGATCTAACTGGGCTGAATGTGGCCCATGAACTAAAATGAACTTGACACCCCTGGTATAGATCATCAGATTCTTTTAGCTGGCCATAAAAACAGAGAAAAGAAACAAGTATATTAGATAGGTATAAAGCCACTGACACCTTGAAGTGTGAAAGCATACCAATTTATCGCTGCGGTGCGGCGGATCAATACTTTAAGGCTGAGTTGTGTGACAGAAGAGAGGCTTTTTGCTCAACAAGCAATTTAGAAAGGAACTTTGTATCAGATCATAGCTATTTGCCCTTTTCTTCTGTAGGTCTTAGAAATGCAGACTTCTTTTCTTACCAAACATGAATAGAGGCGCTCAGCGCTGAAGGTCTCTGAGCTGCTTGGTGCTTACTGTGAACCTTTGTGAAGGTACACAGGCCCGGGGGATGTGGGTGTTGAGAAAAGGCTGCCGGCTGCCGTGGGTGGGAGTGTGAACTTCTGCTGACTGCTAAAAAGCTTTATGAAACTTCCTGGAGCATTGCATGTAAAGAGCTGCAGCGGGCATCCGAAAAACCAGGTCGAACCATTATTACTGACGAAGGGAGGTCACAGGTCAGATACTGCCTCTAACTGACTCCATAACTCTTCCCAGTGCTTCCAGGGGGATTTCTCCTGTGCTGTTCTTATCCACAACAGAATAATTCAACCATTTGCTGCAAAGGAAAGGGGCCCTATCTTGTATGCTTCCACTGTCTGAGGAAGTGCTGATAGCATTTTCTCAGTTTAACAGTATGTGCATGCTGTGTGAAAAGCTAAAAGGAAACTCAATCACTGAAGACCAGTTTATGGACCTGAGCAAATACAGTATATCCTCTGTAACACACTGAAAGGAGAAAAAAATGGGGGGGTAGCTGACACAATGCAGCTCTAATTAGTTTGCAGATGTGAATTGGATGGCAAGTGCCTCGATTTTGGGGACGGTTAAATGTGTCACTGGCAGCGAAGGAGAGAGGCATGAAATTGGTCTGCTCACATAGCCGGTTTAATGAATCACTGACAAACCATCTCAAATAACATTAAGGTGCTAATTTTAACATAACCCCTACATCTCCAAACACCTCCACAAGACTAGAAAATCAAACAGACTCAGAAATGAGGGATCGTGTTGACAAGTGGGGAGAACGTTGTGTTTCTGAGGTGCTATTAGAACAAAAATCTGTGATGAACTAAAGGAATATGATAATATAAGAGGTTGAAGGGAAGGTGATGAATCTGAGGCTCTGCTTAGTATTCAGCATTTCCAGATTCTATACTTCAAACTACAGGCTTGTACTCAAGGGGGAAGTCCTTTAAATGTGTCTCTGGTCCATACCCTGCCCTGGTGCCCAGTAAACTTGCCACTTCTCTTTGTTAGCGCAAAACAGAAGACTAGTGAGTCCTGGAATAAATAATCATGACCTCAGATTAAAAGTGATGTGTGTAGCTTTTTCAATTTGAGACCACAGCTTCACCAAGGAAATAACTGTTAGTCAAATCAGCCCGTCACGACTAAGATTGCAGCTATGATCGGTGCAAAGACGGTGAACGTCATTGGATTCCCGGTCAGAGCCCTGGGGAAATGACCTTCAGGGAAGTGTCAGTAGGCCTTAGGGAGAAGCTTGCAAGACTGGTAAGCTGGAGGGCCTTTCTGTACTCTCTAGATGTGCTGAGGGACTTTCTGCATGAACCAGTCTTGTAGGGGTCCACCACCGTCTGGCTGATGGTCAGCTGGTAAACGGGGGGGGTATTGGGTGATGCTTGTGATGATTACATGGATGGCAGGTTATACTGCCCATGGTGGAAACAGGCTTTGCCAGAACTCATGCAGTCCTGATGTTGCAGCACTCCTGAGGACACCTAATTGAGTAACAGTCTCACAAAATCAAAATTCACCCATTAAGTTTGTTACTTACTGAGGCAGTACCATGTTGACTCTACAACCTAAAGATTAGGGTACAAAGAAGTCCATAGGTGTCCTTTTAAAACACTTGATTGGAGTTGGCAGTTGATGTACACTGCTTCATAATAAGCAAAACTTAGTTTAGCTTAGCCTAGTTTGAGTTAAAATAACTATGGAAGTAGCATTAAGAACAGAAATTACGTGACAAGTCAACATTAACTTCTGGTTTCATTGGTGAGAACAGTCTGATTTTGTGTAACATATTCGTCCTTGGTTGGTCGTGCTGAACAGTGGGACATGTCTTAATGCAGATGGTGTAGGGCGGGGCTGCCTGTCACAGATTCAAGGGTGCAGTTTGGTCATTTATTCGCTCATGGTGAGAGGGTCAGGCCTGAGGGCGAGGAAGTTGACCTTCTGTCAGACATTTAATACAACCTCACTGCCCTGAAGTTTACCAGGCTGCCAGAGAAAACACACCGACAGGAATAGATTGGTGGAGAGGAGACAAGCCTTTGCTATAAAGGTCAGTCCCTCTATAGGCCTTCAGACTATCACTGACTCAGTGCTGCTAACACTTCACATACAGTCACACGTACAGTTAGTGTGACATCGCTGCAGTCATGTCGGCTCGCTGACTCCCTGGAGGATGAAATGATAGAATCAATAGCAGCCTGAGGGTCCTGCTGAAGAGGAGAATTGCTCTTTCTATTGCCAGAGTGATTATGAGAGTGAATGGGCAGCTTTGTTATCAAGGCGGTGCACAGTTCAGACATGTGACAGTTTTCGTCCTCCAAGACAATGGAGAGGAGATATCTTCTCAATCCATATCTACAGTGGTACAAAGAAACACGTCCCCCAGGCCAAAAGAGCAGAATAAAGCCTACAGTTGACTGAGCCGACGGTGAACTATTGACGGAGACGACAGCAGCAGTGTTCAGCAAAAGCTGCAGCCTCACACTAGAGAGTGTACTTGTATGCTCCAACAAATTCAGAAAAAAATGGGCATTTTACTCCCTCAACAGTGAATATTTTGAGCACAAAGGGGCTCTTTTATTGATAATGTCCCAAAGCCTACAGTAGATGTCATGCATCACAGAGAGCGCTACCGAACAATCATTTGGAAAAACGTCAGTGGAAATGCATGCTGGTATATACGCTGTTTTTTTTGTTTTGTTTTGGGGTTTTTTTTTTTACCAAATTTCACTCAAAAACAGCCCATTTTTTACAAGAAGCAAATTGGCTTAAAGCAGTTTTCAGTAAACTGTCTCCATCAGGGCCACTGCTACCACCACATGCATCATGCACTGGGTGTAGGGCACCAAGTGCAGGAGAGGACACCACAGTTATGATCATTATCATAATCAGGGTCAGAAATTAACACCCACCAAGTGCCAAATGTGGGTAGATTTAGATTGTTGCAAGGCTATCCATCACTGGTGGGTAAACACTTGTAACAAAATGTTAGTCATGTCATATAAACTGAGTCTCTGCCATGTTTTGGTGTCATTTAACATCACAGGTGCGCTGCTTCTGTCACCACAAAGCAATTACACCCAGGGCAAAAAGTTGATTATCATTGCATTTTTCAGTAAATGAGGTCTTATTATAGACACTGACGGCTCATAAAATGCCTCCTCGTAGTCAAGTTTATTTGCTGTATATAGCATGTTTACAAACAACTGGCATTGACCAAAGTGCTGTACAAGCGAACGTGAACAGCAAGTAAATATCAACCGGAGAAGGCAATAACAGTAGCAGTGAAGAAAGGCAAATGACCGTCTGATTATGCAGTTAATCTACAAATCATTTTGCGTATCATAATTTAAAGTGTTATTTTGACACAGTTATTATTTTCTTTATGTGATCACCATATGTTTTAAACAAACACTTATAACTGCAAATTCATCTGCTTTTAAAAAACAAAAATAAATACATTTGCATCTTTATAATATTTAGTTTCATGCAACATTTAAGCCTCTGGTTTGTGTGTTATGCATGACTCTGTTTGCCTCTGTAGCTACAGTATATTCACACTGTGGATAATGAAATTCCCTCATGAATTTCAGTCTATGCAAACACATGAAATATTGATTTCCAACACTCTGACATGCACCATAACCATGACAAATTGTGATATTTGATATTTAATACAAGTAATTATTGGTTAGGGATGGTTGCCTTCACAGTCAAGTCTTGACTGAACACACAGCACCAGCAGGACCCACCAGGATTCATGAGCACCATTCATTAACCAGCTAATGCAGATATAATGACAATTCCAGTTTAGGCTAAGTGTTTGTTGTCAAAAAATAAATGTGTGGAAATGGAAATCTTATGTATATCGTCAGCATTTTACCTTGTTTAAAACAGATACCTTTTTTCATCATTCATCATCATTCTAACTTTCAACATCAAGCTGTTGCATCAAAGACTCTTAACTTCTGCTATTTACAGAAGTTTGCAGTTGAAGGGTATAGTATGTTACCTCAACCTGATCTCATGGACAGGGGTATAAATAGCACAACACTTTAAGGATATTCCACGTCATGATAATGAATTTTAAGCTTTTTGTGTGTCGTTGAACGCCACGTTGTTGCCGTGAAACAGTCGTGGTTATGTTTAAGCAACAGAACCACTTAGTTAGGTTCAGGAAAAACATCATGGTTGGGCTTAAAATAACTACTTAACAAAGTCAAATGTATACATAAATAATATAATGTAATGCAATAAGTACAGAACAACAACAGTTTGCGACGCAAACACCGGTCTTTAACATCACTAGCTCTGAGCGTAGCATATTCAAGCAGGTGCATTTGCACTTCAGTCAGTACAGACTTCATGGCATAAAAAAGCATGCCAAAAGCAACAAAGGCGTTGTTATTACGTGCAAAATGCCCCTGTCATTCATTCTCCAACCGGTGAGACCAGGCTGGTTTCCTTGTTTTTGTGCCTGTCAATGCAGCCTGAGCTGTGGGTTCGCTGAAAGAAACTTAATGAGAGCAAGAAGATGTGAGGAAGAGGTTGCAGATGAGAAAGAGGCTAATTTACAATGCAGTGGTGATGATATGCTAATGCTAAAGCTGCTAATCACTGATGATTCCAGCGTGGGTGATAAACGAGATGATATCAGGTCATGTGATACGAGAAGTGTTGATTAATGAGTTTGTCCTTTATTTGGCCCTCGACAGGAAACACTCGAGCAGCAGCAGTGTTGATATCACATCAAAGAGACTTGACTTTGAGTCAACAGGTTCAGAGCTTCTTTGCTTTTTTCACCACTGCAGTCCCACCGAGCGTCAGTTTAAAACTCATTCGCATTTTTATATAGTCTATTTGTAAGTCCAAAAACTGTGTTCTCAGTATCTGAAACATGAAAGAAAAATGCAGGAAGACGCTGCACTAGTCAAATCAACCTTGAATTTCTAAAATACCTGAAAGAAACAGAAATAATATTTGTATATAATACAATATTCTCACAACATAACTTCAGATGTCCTTTTCCTTAAATTTTCTCTGGATGATGTTTGAGGTTTTCTAGGTAATGGTATTAATCAAATCAGTTATGGTGGCATTGTGCACACTTGCAAACAATAAACAGGAAATGTAAAATTAGCAGACTATTAATTTTAGTTATTTCAGTATCTAATTAATCAAGTAGTTGATGAACTCAAAAATTGTAATCATTCACTACTTCCAGCTTCTTAATTGTGAGGTTTTTCTGTTTTATATCATTGTGAATGATCTTCATTTTTCAGACAAAACACACAAATTAAAGGCATCTCTGGGAGTATGTTGAGTGTATAGACCAAACATTAGTTTACAAGACTAAAAAAACTGATTAATCAATAATGAAAATAAGGATTAGTTAGTCCTAAAACTGTCTTTATTCCATTCACACAGTCTGAAACATAAATGTGTTTCTGTGCAGTCTGTAAGACTCTTTTGTTGTTGTTTTTATTGTTATTTATTTATTTATTTGCTCTATTGGCTTTTTTCACCCTGTACTCAGCACATTGGATTAGAAATGAAACAATGACCATATTATGAGAACAATTAGGACTCAGAGCAGTTTTTGTACCGGTTGCCCCAATTTGTGAACAATAAATGCAACAAGAAACTGAGCTAAAATTTCTAGACTGTTCATCTGATGTGGATGTAAACATGCTCAAATAAAAGCTTAAAAAAAATCCCTTAAACTCAGAGTCAGTGTTGTATTTAAGATCTGCTGTGCTGCAATACAGAGCTAAATTTTCAACCATACAGGTTTAAATATCACTTGAAATCACCAAAAGAAACTTATGAAATTATGCCTGGAAGCTCTGTAAGATCTACCAGAGTACAGGAGCTGTGCTGGGTATAAATAGGGACGTTCCAGCCTCTTGACTATATGCTATAAACAGTCACAGTCTCATTACAGTCTGATGTCCAAGCTCAAGCTCCTCGCCAGGCTTTTATCATCAGCCAGCTGAGCGATCTAAGCTGCTCTGACATCAGTTCACTCCCCATCTGACACCCTCCAGGTCCAGTTAGCCTCCTAAACCTGGCACACACAAGCTTCTCCCAGCGTTGACATAGCCTGCGACCAGCGTTCGCCGCTCAACCTCGAGGAATAAAGGTTAATTTTCCGAGTGAGCTGCTCCTGTCACATGCATTAATGTACTGATTGGTAGTTGGCTGTGTGTGTTGGTATGTATGCAGCGGCGGGCGGGCGATGCAGCTTGCTGACTGTGAGTCATACACAGCCGCTGGCTCTCCGACATCGAGCCTTGTCAGAAAGTCTGAGCAGTCGCTGGCATCACTGGTGCTGCTGACCAGTTCATACCCAGGGAGCACAGAGAAACCAACCACCACTAACCAGGCAGCGACAAGTGTTTGACAGCATGTGTATGTTGTTTCTCTACATGTGTATGTTATGCTGTTCCTGTGAGACATAGGATCAGTTCAACAGAGCAGACTATTGAAAATATCTGGATAACTTTGCAGAGTGCAACCCAGAACTCATTATATCTCCAACATGGACTGATCTAAAGAGTAAAGTTATCCAGATAACTCCATAAATGTGCCTCTTGGAAGAAGCTTTGATGTGGAGTTTTTGATTTTTAAATTTACCTAAAATCCAAACAATGAGCTGAAGAGTAACAGCTCTGTAGTGCTGAGGGGATCTGCAGAGTTGGCTGTATATAACAAAATATTGATGAGAGCAAAGTTAAGGAATTAAAATCAAACAGAGGTTACTTTATGCTTTATTTCCACTGTTTGGATCGACTTGACTCAACTCACTTTTGGCACCAGGTGATTATCAGCTGATTTCCATGGCGATGCTGCGTGAAACATTTTCCAACAGAGGAACATCTGCCAGTCGCTATTGACGGTAGCTTAGTTATTAAAAAATGACGGGTTTATGGATCAGGCTGTCCTGTGTCACGCTAGTGACAATTCTCTCTAACCAATCAGTAGTCTGTTTTAACTCCACTGTCTTGGCTCAGCTCGTTTGGAACCTAGACTGAGGTGGTGCCAAAAACAGCACCAGGTACTCTCCACAACTTCTGCTAATGGAAAAGCAAAAATAGAGTAAATGTGGCATTAGTGTACTTGAACTTAGGTTTCTGAAACTCGGAGAGCTACCACTGACAGAGGCTGTTTTATGGCTTTTTAAACCTCACATCTTCTATAAAAAATTGCACTTTCAATGCACAGTTGGTCCTCTACCATACTGTGTAATCAGAGGCAGTGAAGTAGAGGAGATAAAGAAATGTTCTCTGCAAAGCAAAACCTCTGATTTTAAACAGAGCTACACTAAACAAATGAGGCTACTGGGAGACATGTACAGAGTCCACTGCAGACTCTGAGGCTCATACAGCACTGAGTAAAAACTGTTTCCATTTCTTTAAGGCACTGGAAGTTGAAGTTTTATTTTTTTTTTATTGGAAGCGAAGTTGACATCAGGTGTGTGGAAAGACTGAGTACTGGAGTCGGAGGGTTGAGGACAAATGTATTCAGTAAGTGAATCAGGCACAACGGATGCTATCCAGGCCATCCAGACAGATTGTTTGGAGACAAGAAATTTTTTCATCTTCCTGCTTCCAGATGTATTTTATCTTGTGTGGAGACTTTAGTGGCATATTCAGTCTTTTTTTTTATCCTTAGCACTTAGCAATACAAGATGTTTGGATAGAAGACAAAGATAACAGGTCATATCTTGTGCTCCGTTGTAAACAAACAAATCCTCGAGCAACATCCTGCTAGTGATAATCTGTGCTAGTTGAAGGTTTAATTGTCTGCACAAATGAAAACACTTTGTTACTGTAAAAGAAATATTCTTCTCTGTATTACTCCTTCTATAACTCCTGTTCCATCCATCTGCAACCACTTGTCCCGTTAGGGGTAGCGGACGTGTCGCCAGTCCATCACAGGGCACATGGAGACAGACAACCATTCACGCTCACATTCACACCTACAAGCAATTCAGAGTCATCAATTAACCTGCGTGTCTTTGTGTGAGGAAGCCGGAGAACCTGGAGAAAACCTGTGAAGAACCTGTGACTCTCTTGCTGTGAGGTGACAGCGCTAACCACTGCACCACCATGCGGCCCTGACTCCTGACACCACATTTATTTCATGTTCTGCCCCTGGTTGATTGCTCACACATACATGAAAATACACAGTTAATATGTGGGAAGTTATACACTGGCAGAGAAAACCTCTATATGAACTCCCCCACTGGGCCGATGCAGGTTAAATGCACCAACATATAATCTACCACTTCATGTTGAAAATCTCCCCTTTTATGTGCTAATTTGATCAAGGTTCATAATGGAGACATAATAAACTGCATTAACGAGTCTCTCTCGGAGGAATAGAACTCCTGCATCCATCTTTCTTCTCTGTCTAATAATACCTCTCAGCATCCTCACTGACCTTACCTTGACAGCCTCCCATGATGCATCAGAAATCCATTTTAAGTCGAGGAGCTTTCAAAAGTGTTTTGATACAGTTGTTCTTCAGGGGTCAGAGAAATAGACTCACTGACTTCATCGGATTCGACTGACTTTGGCGTAATGAAGCTAAGACGATAGAAGCAATGATGAAATACCTTTCTCACTAAATTTAGCACTGTCAGCCCTCCTCCATTCTGAGGTCAGACATCAGAAAAACAGCAGCTGGAGGTGATTCAGTGTCTCACTGAAGGATGCTTTTAGCAGGACGGACGCTAATCACAACTGCTTTCACACATAATGTATCTGAAGTGTAGTCATCCACCCACAGTCCAAATAGTTGAGCTAAATATATTTAACAGGCCAAATTCAAGCTGGGGAGACATGAACATCAGCACCGCAGCGTGATCTCATCTCTATAATCATAGTTTGCTGATTAGGCATCACTATAATGATGCCAGGGATTGCCTTTTGCATCGTATGTTGACACAAAAAGTTTGCATGTGGTTAACATTGTGAAATAGTCACAGTTAGACAACAAAACTACTTGGTTAGGGCCAGAAAAAACACCATGGTTTGGATTAAAATATGTATGTTTTTGTTGCATAACTTGAGCTACAACGTGACGTGGCATCATGTGACATAACGTCGTCAGTGAAAATAACTCAGTAAAATAGTATTCAAGTATTTAAGTAAGTATTTATTTGGACACGTCAGAGACGGTGTGTCACTTTCTGCATGTTACATGCATATTGTCTTTTCAAAGTAAATTTCTGTATTCACAGGAAATGTACAGTTTTTTACATGCACAGTCATTCTTCAAAACAAACTTCAGTGTAGGCATACTTGGTTTTTAGGTTTAGTTACACATCAAAAGTACTTGGTTAGTTTTAGGCAACAAAACTACTTGGTTAGGTTTAGGAAAAGATTGGGATTTGGGTTAAAATAAGTAAACATTTGATGTAGTCTGTTAAGAAACTGCCATAACTTGGTCTGGAAGAAACAAAACTACAGTAAAATAACTCAACGGGACACAAACAGCGGTCTCCTCGGTGAAAGCCCTGTGTTTGTTGACTCGTCCCTCCCACTTGCCCTACGTGGACTGTCTCACTCTTCACAGTACGTCAGTTGCTCGGACAGTCTAATAGTGATGCAGATGAGTTTACATTGATAGTTGAAAGTCTGGTGCGTCATGATCAGATGTTAAGGGCCACTAATGAGTGGGGAGTGAGAACGGCTTGAAGCACTTTAAAATCAGTTTCTTTGCTATTAACTTGCTGGTAATGCAGCTAGCTACTTCTTTGCTTGTCGGTTAACCAATGCTATAACGGTTTTTAGGAGTAGAACGCTGTGCTGATGGCATCATCCTTTAATGTGTTTTGGAGTCTACATTATTGAACATTTACCGTATGGTATTAACGGCATCATAGTTTTGCTAATTCACCAAAAGTCCTCCATGATAGAGCCAGCTGTAGATGTGTAACCAAAGCTTTGTTCCCAAAACCCTGAGATTTTTTCCAAAGCTAATTGTGACCAGATTTGTCAGATTTTGTCAGACATGGTTAAGATCATGTAAAGTGTGGCCCATCTGTCTCATCTCCACTGTAGAGCGGAAAGCATTGATATTCTGTACGTCTCTCTGCCAGCCAAGGTCACTGGCATGGATGAGTCAGCATCACAAACCCTCACACTCTACTTCCTTTTTCTCCTCTGCGACAATCAACTTTCAACCTCTCTCTCTCCTTCTCTCTACTACTTTCCCATTTCTTTTCCCCATCTCTGTCTTTCATCCTCCCCACTTCAGTCTTCTGTGTCTTTCTGATTCTCACCTTACATCGCTCTCCCTCCTGTCTCACTCTCTCTTCCATCATATGGGGATTATATTTCTTGAAATTCGGGGAGAAAAGAGAGATCAGGGAGTGCCTCGCTGCCATGGAAAATTCACAGTGAATCCTGATGCTGACCTCAATTCTCAGCTCACTTCTTACATTTTCTTTTGCTTTTTTTTTTTCCTGAGAAGAACTTGAAAGACCTGTGGGAGAGGCAGGGGTCTGGTCGCCTGGTGAACATCAGAGGACATCTAGAAACACTCCAACATCTCCACAGCATGAAAGTGTGCCAGAGCGTGTGGTATGACTGAAAATCAGTCAAGGGAAAGGCATGATGGGATATTTCTGCAGCAGTCAGTCACACTCTTCACACCTAACTGGCTGGATGTGTTATAGTTATGGTTCTCAAATTGGAGGTCAGGACAGGTTTCAGGGCAAAACAGGACACTTATCATAAAAAACATTAAATGAATCTGCTTTACCTTCACCTGACATGATATCTGTAGCCTCCTCCATGGTTAGTGATGCAGGACAACCTGAAAAAAGACGGTAAGCAAAAACTGAACACCTTTCTGCTTGCTGGCAGTTGGATTCCTCTCAACTACACCTACTTGCCACTTACACAGGTTTACAAGTAGGAGTTGTGTTTTTTTAGAGGAAAAGTGTGAGCCAAAAGATTGAGCATTTGTTTTGCTGTGAAAGTCAAAATGCTAAATTCCCTCCAGACAGAGGAATATCATATAACCATCCTTGATAGACGAAAATATGATGACCAATCGCTTTACTATTGTTTATTTAATGCATCGAAACAGTCTCATTTTTAAACCGGTTTGTTGTAGTTACACTGTCCTCCAATTTTATACTGTAGTATGCACAATATATAATATTATCTCTTATGTAAATAAGGAATCAGTCCACTCAAAAGTTAACCAGAAATGATACAAAACATATTGTTGCTGTCTGCCCATTGTTGACAATTGTTTTAATTCTTTGCAGCTGTGAGTAACTCCTGTAATTTCTTCGCACAGTGCATTGTGTGACTATTAGGTCTATCAACGGCACATTTAAAAGCAAATTGCAGCCCACTGCATGCCGACCAAGACGGCTCTGGCAAAAATCTAGAATCTATAGAATCAATTACGGAGGATGATGGTTAAAAGTCAAATCTAGTAAAATAATCAGATAGTTTTCATTGCATTTTGCAAACAAAATCACAAGGTCACAGAGCACAGTGGGATCCAAGGTTCATAACACGGCCACAAATGATTTGATTAATCTAACAAAAGTAATAACACAAAGACGCTGTATCATTAACAGCATGCTGCAAATTCATGAGCCTGCTGAGAAATAATGTGGACAGCCTTTATGAAAGGTTAGGAAATGTTTTATTATATACTATCATATTGTTTCAGTGGAGGGATTATAGAGCTGGAGAAGAGAGGACAATTGTTCATCAGGTTCTTACGGTGTTTTCATATTAGGTAACAATTGATCCGCATTGTGCCCGAGTACAATTGCCCCCACCCGCAACTTTCACATGAATCAAGTTGATCCATAACGAAGTACACTTGCTTCATCATCCATGTGTATTTTTTATGTTTAGATGAGTCTTTCCAGTATTTTGGCCGAAAATAAACTCTTATTTCGGCTCGACAAGCCATATCCGAGTAAAGTATGGAGCGTTCGCTTTAATCAAACGACGGGATGATGGTGTAATGAGTCAGAAGTGGAACTTCACATGTGTAGCTGGCTCCGTGACTAGACTTTAAAAACTGTTTTGATGCTCACACATTCAGCGCATCTTTATTCATCTCAGTCAGAGTTGTGTATTCGGGCCTGTTTGGCTTTGAACTGGGGTGTTTTTAACTTTCTTTTGTGCTCACAAAGTCTCGTTGAATGTATAAAATATGAGGAACACCTGGTCTCTTTATAAAATACAGGAAATATAACAAGAGAATTCAAGGGAAGGATATGATCCCATTTTGATTTTCCCATTTAAAATTCCCTCTGTGTACTTCTTGTGCCTTAAAACAGAGGGTTGGAACTGTGGTTTATGAGGACATAGACGGCTCAGGATTTTGAAACTTACATTCATGTGAATATTACTTCTTAACAATATTTTCAGGTGCATATAAAATAGAAAATATAAAAGTGCAGTGAAACATTACTAGGACTAATTGTGAATTTTTGATAGTAAACTTTAAAGAGACCTCTAAAAAGTGGCATTTGCTGTAATTAAAAAGGTTTAACACCAACAAAAGTTTTAGTTTTTCATTTTTCAGTTCACGCAGAATGAAAGGTGGGTGCTTGCTAAGGATTTTAAGTGTCAAAAATGCGTAAATCAGGCATTCATTAGGCAGAATAATGGGCCCTGTGGAGCTAATTTTACAGGCGTTATATACAGTCGGGTGGTTAATGTGGTTTGTGTCTTTAAATCTTTTTCTTCTTTATCTACCACTATTTACTTTTAATGTTGAATATATTTAGTGGAGTAAATGTACAATAATCCTCTTGAAATGCAGGGAAGAAGATACAAATACTCACGTAGTGTATCGGGCAGCTATATTTACTTGTTTGGTTTTCACTGATGGTCCAAGCATTAATGGCGTAACTTGTCATATAATGTGTTAGAAATTGCAACCTAATCTGAGCCATGCAGAGCTCCACAGTCCTACTCTGTATGTACGCACTGTGTGTCTTTGCTCCTGCATGACCACTCATGCTGTGAGAGGGATTGGCATGAATTGCATTTTCATATTTCACACGCTCAAAAAGCTCCAAAGCCACACAAATCTGAGCCACGGGGTGACGAATCTCATGTTTGAGTAATGGTGTTATTTATCATTGAAATCAGATCCCCCCCCACCCCCATGTGATCGATGAGTACACTCAAAGAGTGGCGAGGAAGGATGAGGCGATGCTGATTATGCATAGCGGGAAGCCATAGATCCGTCGAGCTAATTCAGACTGTGGCTCTCCAAAGCCATCAGGAGGCACCAAGGATTGAATCATATTTCCTGATATTAGCGTAGAGGCGAGAGGCAAAATTGGAGCTAAAAGCACAACTGGGGGGTCAGAGGGAGGCGGCGCTTCGGGTCTCAGGGATCAATCAGTGTGCATGCTTAATGCTGAGCATACATACCTGGGGAGCATCTCAGCCAGCTTAGCTCCACGGGGGTTTTCATGCCTATTTCAGAAGGTGACAACGGCATCAGTGCTCGCAAAGGAGCTCAACGTTTTGAGAAGATGACTCTCCTCAAAGGTCGTGCTGCAATCTGGGATTCAAGTCAGACTTCCTGTTTACCTTGACTAATGAATTTCAAATTTACTTTCATATTTTCCATCTATAGCTCATCTCAAGTCAGTTATTTGTTGGATGTTTTTACTTTAATCCACGATCCATCTTTTTTTGTAGTGTCCTGAATAATTCCTTGTCAATAAAATAAATGACAGCTAATAAAAAAAAGTTTGTTGACCCACTTGAAGAACTCTGAAATACTTGAGCCTGTAAAGCTAACTGCTTGGTTTATGACTTCCAGTGGTGTCTTATATATATTTTAAATTAACATCAAGACTTATTTTGTCTGTGTTTTAGCCTTCAGATGACATCCCATCAAACAGATAGGCATGTCATCATGGCAATGATCGCATCATTGATTTCTAGATGAGAGATCAGCAAATTGTGTAAAATGAGAGCCGTGTCAGAAGCTGCTACAGTATTAATGTGAAAGAGTCCTCTAGCTGCGTGGATGATGGGGGTTTTACTGCGGAGCTGAAGAGGGAGCCGCATTAGCATCTGTAGTCATGTGGGAAATACTACGACTGAAAATGCAAATCTAGGATTGATGGATTCTCCTAAAGATAGCTCGGGTTTGACAGATGAAGCAAATGCCTTTTTCCATTCATGCATGAGTTCAGTTTGTAACTTCAGATCTCTCATCTGGGATTTAATATCCAGTGTTGTGTAGAATAAAATGTAATCTTAACATTCCTAATCTTCCCAGATGAGTTGTATAAATCCATGTCAAGTGTCAACATTCAATGTTGTGTTGGCTCAGTTATCCACAAGAGCTGGGACATACTGTAGATCTCTTTAGGATAAGCTCAGTTTCAAATATGTTTGACTCCAGGCTGGTCTCAAACACCTTTAGCTATACCTATGAAAAGCAATGCACAGTAATTCGTGTATATACCACAAAATCAATTTGTGCGTAATTCACATGATCATGAACCAGGAAACAAAGTCCCATAGGGAGGAGGTCAGGGTGGATCGAAAAATGCTGTAATTTCTTCCAGAAATATGAACATCCATATTAAAGGCATGAGTCAAAGTTGATTTATTTGTCACATAACTTGTGTACTTATGTACATACAGTATATTTTAAGCAAAATCGCAGTCTTTTCCTAAACCTAACAGTCATTTTATTGCCTAATAGTTAATCTCCTCCTAAGCCTAGCTAACTAGTTTTATTGCTTAAACCTAACCAAGTTGTTTCCTGAGAATACAGAAGTTTATTTTGAAAAACCTTTGTGCATGTAACGAACTGAAATTAACACGTTGCTGGACATTCATAGGAGAACAAACAAAAAAGGAGGAATAACTTTTTCGTAAGATACAAACTGTTGCAGGAGGACTCGTTGAGTCTTTGTTTCATGTTGATTTGCACACAGAGCAGCAACAGGGGGAGAAGAATGAATCTGTTAATTGGTTAACCTGTTGGCTCAGGTACGTTTCAGATTCAGAGGTGTTAAAACTCACAGTCTCAGGTATGCAGGAAGTGTAAAAATAGGACAAATGAAAATGGGTGTGAAGATTTTCAGGTAAAGGCGTGATGAAGTAAAATACCACGCAAGAGAAACTGATGGATAACAAAGTAATCCTTTTAGCAAGAGAGATCTTTGAATAGCTCTGCACCGAAAGTGACTAACTGTAATCATTCACACTCACATCTCCTTCTAGAGAAACTTGTGAAAAGATAAAGCATGTTCATATTATAATGTCTTAAAAATTGAAGGCACAAAAATAGAAATGCAACATTTTCAATATAAATTCAATGAACAAATAGCTTTCTTGTTGTCTAATTAGTTGACAAATCCAATTATACTGTTTTTAAATTATTTATTTGTCACTTGTGCACTGATCCTCTTAAATGCAATTATCAGAAGCAGTTATTCAGCTCCACAGACAGTCGAACAAAACTTTATCAAATCTGACACGGACATAATTTCTTTCAGGTATCCGACCTGGCAGAACAAAGCAGCACATAACAAGCCTTGAATAATGTTTGTGAGAATGGACTAACATGGATTGATTGACACATGTAGCAATGACAAAGCTTCATAGAAATAACTTTATTTTAATAATTTACATTCTGCCAGTATAAAAACTGCTTTCTCTGATAGCTTAGTTATAGATTCAGTACACGTCCATTGTTCAGTGATAACAAATGACTGACAGGGATAATAATAGCTTTAATCAATGAACAGTGTACTTAAATGAGATTCTACCTCTTTGGCTCCAGAGCTGATCACCTGCTTCATTTTTCCTCTGTCACATAAAAGCATCTCCACACAGCTAAATGGCTTGCAAGTTAGCTTTAGCATCTTAACTGCAATAGAGAGCTGTGGAAAAGACTAAAGCTAAAGAGTGAGAAGGAACTGTATGTTTTGTATATTGACAAATAGGTTAACTTTGTAAAAATTATAAAGGGTTTGAATTTTAATGGCACATACTGTAACAGACCAATTTATGTTAAAATATGGATAATAAATCTCAGGATCATTCCAGGGGCTTGTCTTCCATGGTTGTCAACAGCTGTTTTACATATGGAGCAGATGCTATTCGTGGAAACACTTCACCACCAATTATTGCCTGAAAATGCTCATTGAACGATCAAACACACAAAGTACTGAGAAGCAGCATGGAGTAACATTAAGGTTCAAAAAAGGGCAATGAACAAACACGTTACTACACAAAAAATGAAAATATGTGTCTGATGTCATGCGAATTACTTCAAGGTTATACACCATCAGCGATCACCAACCTGATGCAGCTCATTGAACTGTCAAGACAGATGCACATAAACTCTGCGGGGAAATGACAGGTGAATGGAGGTTGTTCCCATCATCTTGAAAGCATTTTATGCATTTTTTCTAAACTTAAATAAGTTTGGGGAAAAAAAGTTTGGAAATTAGTGTTTGATGGATTATTTCTCTGTATTTCCAATGCTAGTTGTCATTGTATTTTACATGGTTGGAAAGCATGTTTATTTACCATCACAATGATGTCCAACATGTAAGGGTCATGTATTTCTGGGATGAGCAGAACAGCTGATTATGTGGGTAGCGCCTAAGTGAAATTTGCCAGAATGCTTTGTCAGTGCTAAACAGTGTATTTTCCCATTGGTATTGTCTTCTAGAGATTTGTAGGCAAGGTTTGCAGGATGTTACAGAATACAGATCTCTGATCAGACAGTTAGAAACCGATTGCACACAGCCAATATCTGGAGGAATCTAGAGGAAACTGAACATGTGGGGGAATGTCATGTTGAGTGATCAGTCCAGCTTCTGTCTGCAGAAGTTTGATGGCAGGGTCAAAGTATGGAGATGATGTGGAGAATGAATGCTGATCGTTGCACCGCTCGAGTAAAAGCTTTTGATGTGGGCAGTGTCATGGTGTTGGGCGGCATCTCCCTCACTGGCAAAACAAGGCTTGTCATCATTGAAGGCCATCTCAGTGCAGTGAGAAATTGGGATGAGGTTTGGTAGCCAGTGGCGATCCCATATCTCCACAATCTGGGACCTAACTTCCTCCTCCAAGATAATCCTTGAGCCCACAGAGCCAGGATTATCACAGACTACCTCCAGAATATGGGAGTAGAGAGAAAGGAATGGCCTGCCAAGATCTAGACCTTAACGCAACTGAACACTTGTGGGATCAGCTTGTGTGTGCTGTACGTGTTAGAGTGACCAACACAAGCAACGAATCTGCAACGAATCCTGGTTGAGGAATGGAGTGCCATCCCACAGCAACGTGTGGTGATCAGCATGAGAGAGGAGGTGCCAGGCTGTTACGCATGGATCTTCCACCCATGACTGAGGGTCCTGACGGTGTATTTAATGAATAGTGTAAAATTGCCAATTTGTCTTGTTTGTTCCTTGTTACTGATCGAGAGTTCAATCATCCAATCCATGAAAAAACTGGAGGATGACAACTGTTTGTGATGTTGTCTTCCTGTGACCTGATTAGCAGCACCTGGCGCTCAAAACAAGAGTTAATACCAACAGAAGGATGCACTGTTTAGCATTTTCAGAGAATTTTGGTAAATTTCACTTGGGCGCTACCCACATAATCAGCTGTGCTGCTCATCCCACAAATGCATGATCCTTATAAGTTGGACACCAGTGTGAAGGTAAATAAACAGGCTTTCCAATGATGTAAAATACAGTGCCAATTAGTATAGCAACAATAGAGAAATAATCAACCAAAAGCAAATTCAAATTTCAAATTTTGACCAGGAAAACAACTGGGTGGAATGATTCAAATATCATCCTACAGCAGAGCTCCAGGTTCAGGCCCCTCCATCGCCAGGACTCATGGTGGAAAATCGTGTCTTATCATGTTTGTTAAGATGGAACTTTATCAGACTTCCTCAATAGATAAAATTTACTTGCCACTGTATTATATTGCACGTGTATTGTTTTATCACAGTTATTGTTAATAAATAAAATGGCCTACTGCGAGTATATTTATAAAGTGAAACAAAAATATCAAAGAAGACAACAACACTACTTGGTTTCATTATGATATTAAGCTGCAGACATAAAGTATGTGAATGGTTACTTTTAGTTTCACAGCTGACAAACCGAGGTCTCCTGGGTGAAAGCCCTGTGGTTTTTGACCCATAGACTTCTCCGAACATCTTCCTCCGCAGACCACACATTTGTGATACGTCAAAAACAAATGTAATACTTGACATAATGTGTCCCTTGAAATGTAATTCACAATGCAGTTTTGTTGTATGGGAACGTAATTTTTAGAAGACAGAGTTGCTGGTGTACAGAGTTTTGGACATCACTTCCTTATCTAGTCTCATGACAGAAAAGGATCTGATGGAGGAGGTGAGCCCAAGTCTGGATCTCTGGAGCTAAACCCTTCTCGGTGGTTCTGGTTTTCAATATAACTAATAACCAACAACAAAATCTCTATCATTAGTATGTATTAAAGTCACCCGTTTGTTCTTGAATGTACAAGCTCTTCATTATATTAAGAAAGGCTGCATTCATGCATGCTCTATCTCTTAGATGCATTTAATGAGCTGTCTAGCAGGCTATTCTTAGGTATTTCCTTTAATATACGCACACACAGGGATCAGAAACCCAGACATAGCCGTAGAAAAAACCCCTCCTGTAAGATTATGCTTTCAAAGTACCGTCTGATACCTTATTGATCCCAGTAGGTTGGGGAAAATACAAATCTCCTCGAGATGGTGGTCAGGGTCAATGAGCAGAGCCCATGAAGCAGTCAGATGTTCACGACTGAGGCTGAACCCTTGAATCAATAATCTCAGCACAGCTCATGTGTTGTATGAATTTATGCTTGCATACAACAGTGCTGCAGTGGTTAGCACTGTCGCCTCACAGCAAGAGGGTTTGCAGGTTCTCTTGCTCCCACGGCCCAAAGACATGCAGGTTAACTGATAACTCTAAATTGCTATAGATGTGAATGTGAACATGAATCTCTGTCTCTATGTGCCCTGTGATGGACTGGCGACCTGTGGATGGATAGACAACACCACAATATACTACATAATATATGTATGTAGAGGCCAGTAAAACATACTGTTACGACCCCACAGTCATATGAACATTTATTTCTGTATTCTGTGTTTGTGTTATAATGTGCTCTGTGCTGGATCTTTTTCTGGATTAGGGAGCTGATTAGTTCCAGCCTCAAGCCACAGATTCAAAAGGCCGGGTTCCCTCCGTCCCAGTGGGCTCTCCTTTCTCACTTGCCAGCAAGGAGCATGAATAAAACAGCTAAAATATACTGAAATGTACAAATAATATATACAGCCCAGGTTTGGGGTAGGCAGCATGTTTGTTCAACCTTCTTTGTTCTCATGTTTTTCTCACAGGAAATAGTATTATCTAGTAGATATGTTTAGGTTGTTGAGCTCTGTCCTGTGTATTATTTTTGCTATAGCCTACCATGAAGGTCAGTTAAACGAACCTTTTAAAGGGCTAAACCAACATACTGTATTGATAAAAGTGTGGGAGACATCAACATGTGACTGGAACAATCTGGGATTAAACCACGACCTTTGTCCACCAATCGGGAGGTCGGTGGTGGTGCTGACCCTTTGCCCTACAGCATCAAAACACTTTCCAGGTGTAAAGTTAATGACTTTCCCATTATGCAAGTTACTTGTTAGGCCAAAAACTAAGTTATAAAGTCTAAAACCATAATGTTAGATCAGTTACTGTCAATAGTAAAAATGGATCAAATATGATTAATGCTAAAAAAACAGATATGAGTAACAACATTCTTTGTCTTACACGGATTAATTTTATAAATTTAAAAAGTGGTTGTTTAACTAATGTAATACATATTTCGCCTCTGTTTCCTGTGTTTCATCTCCCCCACCACTCTGTGTTGGGTGAGTCCTTGGTTTTGCCGGTGGAGGGTTAGGCTGCCGCAGTGTCGCCTCCATGACTCATTACTGCTATGACTCCGGAGTAATTGCTTATGAAGCTCTGCGATTGCTCTCCATGATCTTTGGCATGCAACCAATCGTGCCACCCCGAGCTGTCGTGGGTTGTTAGAGCACGCTCCAACACAGATATATACAGCAGTGCTTATCCGAAGAGCCAGGAGAAGCTATTAGACCTACATCCCATATACAGCCAGTTATCATATAATGAGTTAATGATCATCACATGATGAAAGTGACTGCTAAAGTCATATCATCCTGGAAATCATCCAGCGAGAAAATTATTGCAGTTTTCAGTATTTCTGGCTTGATGTGTTGTAGCATTTTGATGAAAATCTTCTATAAGATTTATGATTGTTTTTACAGACCTTACTGGGATTTGTATCTTTCAGAGTCTTGGCTGCATTGGCCATCTCATGTTGAATGCCCTCATCATAAACTTGTCTTAGATTTTTCCAGTGTAAGATAAGATGAGATGAACCTTTATTAATCCCCGGAGGGAAATTCGGGAATTCAGTCTAATGTACAGTTTGATTTATTTGATCATTTTTATGATTGACAGTGTTATTTATCTAGTTGAATGTGCTTCGTCTGCACGTATTTCTAAGATAAGCTAGTTAAAGTGTGTTGTAATGACCTGTGTTCTCTGTGTGTGTGTGTGTGTGTGTGTGTGTGTGTGTGTGAGTGTGTGTGCGTCTGTGTGTGCGTGTGGATGGATGGATGGTTTGTCTCGTCCTTGGTGCCAACCTCAGGTGATAAATGTGCCCTGTCCCTGCTCGCTCGTTGCCAAGGCCAGACCCTGTGAGGCTGTCTTCCAATGATAATTGTTGCAAACGGGTGATAAAGCACAGGAATGATGTATGTCAAGCCTCCATTTTCCCATGTAACCCAGAGATTTACTGAGGTATGTTGTGAATAGGGCTCATGAAAAATCATCCTGCGTTTCTGTCCGCTTTGCCAAATGCTTCAACTACTGGCATGCTTCCTGTATTAAGTTTGGTCTGCTGCTGAGGTCCTCACTCAGTTTTATACCTACTTGTTCACTGGACCATTGATGCTTTCATTTCATTTCATTCAATTCAATTCAATTTTCAGCCCTTTTCCGGTGTGATGTTATGGGATGCACATTAAAGTGAATATATAATAAATAAAATCAGTAGGGATTTGGACAGTTGTTATAATATATTAATGTACAAAACATACAATTAATATGCTCTCCCCAAAGCCACCAGAATCCATTAGAAATCAACAATTTGTTAAACACACTTCATTTAGACTCAACAGAAACAAAAAATAAAACTCATCAAAAGCGTCTTTGTCAGTCTTTTCACTGTTCCAACAATCACCAGCTCTGGTTTAAGAGTTTGCAAGAGAGACTGAATAAGTAACAGATATAAAAAAAAAAAAAAAAGGAAGTAACCACCATAATATTTTCACTGTTTTCAAACCCTGCTTCTGGTGCCATGACATTGAGCATAACACACCCGGAAAAAAAAGAGACATACTAATCTACCGGCAGTGGGAAAGGAGTCTTTCGCCTAAATTTAGGGGATGGGAAAGGGTATAAGTTCTGTCTTTTCACCTTGCAAAGGAAGGTAGACAAGCAGAGGTTTTCTATCCTCAGACACGCACTGTCAACTCAGATAAATTTTTCAACACATGTTAAGATGTGTATCTATACTGTTTGCTCCCACTTAAACATGGGACTACATCTAGCCATTAAGCTTTCTTTAACAACCAGGTTGTTGCTCATTTTTCATATGCAGCACATAAGGAGAGATATTAGCCACTTACTAACAGTGAAATACTGCTACAAAAAATCCATACTATCTTTCTTTCTCGTGTTATGTAGTTGGTTTTCATTAAAGCGGATAACTGAGGTTACTACACTGTTGAAAAGGCACCCTCTAAACATGAATGTACAGGGAATGAAAAGGAAGTAGCTTGCTCAAGGACACTTTAGAGGAGATTGAACTTGGCACCATTCAGCTATAAAATAATCTTTCCCTAGTCAGCTTGTCACTCTTGGCGATACAGAAGCAATTTTCTGCACTGTGGAGGGCTTTCTCCTCTTTTCTTACCGAAAGTGTTGTTCAAGCTCTCCAAGGACAACTGTTCCAGAAGCCAAACCAGTCTCCCTGATTGAGTCAGTAGTTGTCAAGGACCAGCACAGACAGCTCAGTGTGAAAAGTGACTCAGAGCTGCTTTAACAAAAGTTTCAAGGAAAAGCATCACAAAAGAAGAATGCAAAAGTTTGGTGATGTCAGTGGGTCACAGGCTTGATGCAGTTATTGCAAGGAAAGGATTTGTACAAATGATCCTACCTTCTAAAATTTTAACAGATCTAGATGTAAATACTTTGAAATAAAAACTGAAATACTCTGAAATCTCTTGGCTCATATTCATGTTTTGATGTCAAATCCAAATATTTTCAGTGTACAGCAAAAATAAAGGAATTCGTCCTTGCTGTTCCAATAGTTTTAGAGGGTATGGTATGGAGGAGTTGAAACACAGCCACAGATCTTTTAAAGCAGAGCAATACAACCATGACATTGACTGTGTATGACCTCTAAGAAGCCGGTGAGATGTAGGTGTGAACATGCTTTTCTCACCACCCACGCGATACCTGATTGGTTCTTTCTACCTTAGCAACACCGTCTTTTCATCCAGTCAATTCAAAAGCCATCAGCTGCACACGAGGTGATGATCAACTTGATTGTGATGATAGATAAACTATTTGTAGCATCCTTGTGACTCTGACAGTGAATGAACTACATACTCATCAACTAACCTCAGTTGGCAAGAAACATCTTTATTTAAAGTTACTGTGAGGAACTTTTAACTGGTTATGAAACAGTCTCAATTTAATACTGATGCCTCTATTATCACTAACATCAGCAAATTAAACCATTAGTGAGAAGAGTGGCTATTTCTATAAAGTTATTGGTAATGCTGGTCATCTGGTCCGATTCCTTGCATAATCAAACAAAATGATTTATCGTGGACAGACCCAGATACCACATTGCTGCAGCCTTCGACCTGCAGTCAGAGCTCCGGTGGGAGGTGGAGAGCTCAGTGCCCGGCAGCATCGGCTCCTGCTCTCTGCTCCGCCGGGCCGCTGGAGGGAAGGGAGGCACGGGAGAACTAGAACCAGGACTGTATGGGATACACTGTCAGGCCCTGCTGCAGTGAAATGAAAGGTTTTCTAAAGGGACTCTGGTGCTGAGAAACACTACTGCTTTTGGCCACGGGGGCCACCAAAATCAACACAAAATGAAAAAGTTCCTTGTCGTAACTTTAACCGTTATGAGTCAGGCCACATAGTGTAGTGCTGCCTCTGGTGTTCATCATGGATATTCATTGATGCAAAATTCAGCCTTTTTGGGGCATAGTGGCCACAGAGCATGATGGTCCAAAAAGCCTTTATACTTATACACAGTCATTACAAGCTTAAAGAGGGTGTAAAACAATGAGCATAAAAATACAACAAAATGATTCTTTTATCATGTTTCTGTCTGCCTGTTAGCCTAAACATAAATCCAGTATCCACTCTTTTTAGCTCTGTTTTTGGTCTCCACCAGAAACATCTGGTTCTGTACTTGCTAGTTGTTGCATTTTCTTCACCAGGTCATCGCTAACTGTGCTGTCAGTTGTTTTTATCTGAGCTTGTTTGCTGATAACAGCTACTTGAGAATGGACAGTAAATGTGCTTTAAAACTAAAACAAAGCTCTAAAAGAGGTGTTAGATATTTTGTTTATGCTGTGGTTTTGTATCCCAACTAAAGGATTTGCGATGCAACTCACAGAGGAAACTGAGAGCCAGAATAACACAGCTAATATTTTCAGTCTGCTCTCTCTGTACACAGTCTTGCTGTTTTTGCTCTATACAGTAAGACTCCCTTGGTGGTCTTTCCACGGGGTTTTGGGACCATCTTCCTTCTAGCCCCGGGCAGGAGGCTGATGATCATGGTCTGGATGGCTGGTGTGGGCCATGGGGACTCGCCGGTCTGCAGCCGTGGGACTGGTGAGGACTGATGACAGATGGGAGAGCAGGAACACATAGTCCTTGAGCTGG
Source organism: Pterois miles (assembly GCA_947000775.1). NCBI lineage: Eukaryota > Metazoa > Chordata > Actinopteri > Perciformes > Scorpaenidae > Pterois > Pterois miles. Next base: position 5,717,032 of record CAMQGK010000193.1, read on the forward strand.
TCCTGCTGTTTCCTCTCTCTTTCTTTATCACTCTTTCTCTGCAGTATCTCCGGTTTTCTCTCAGATTCTCACAACAACCTTGTTCTTTCATTTCATCTCTCGCTTTCTCTAAATCGGTCTCTCTTTCTCTCACCCTCCAGTCTCATCTGTATATTATGTCAGTTTCCTCTCTACCTCTCCCTGAAATGGATTTCATGATTATCATTTGATCATCATTCCCTTTACTTTGATCCCTTTCATTATCCTTTCTTTCTGCCCATTATTCCTCTTTTCTCTTTCCTAAATACTCGCTTCTCTTTTCTTCTCTGCTCTATCACCTGTCCTTATTACAGATTTTGTACTTTGTCACTCTCCTTTTTTCTAATTCATGTACGCTCATTTTCTCTATCGATCTCTGTAATTTGCTGTCTTGTAGTGGAAATAATCTCACTCACTCTCATTATAGTTAACCTTATTCCTCTGTCCTTGCTTTTGTCATCCTCTCTTTCTCTGTCCTTCGTTGTGTGCCTTTGGGCTCCACAGGAGGCTCTTCTCATGTGGTCTCACTCGTCCGTCAGCACCCAACATGAAACTCTCTCTCTCTCACACACACACACACACACACACACACACAGTGGAAATGCTCTCGGAGCCCAAATGCATCTGGAGGACACACACTCGATTATGCTCTCAGCTCTGACAGCGCACAGTGACACGCACATCACACTTGCCCAGATGCATAGTGGGAATTAAAAGCTGCACATTTTGTTCTCATTCTTTAACACTAAGCAGAGCCTCCACACACACACACACACACACACACACACACAGAGTACCCCTGATACTTCCAGACACTTGTGTTTTCACACGCTCTCCAAATCTAAAGCCAGCCTTTTATGTAACTCTGTCCAGTCTAATCCGCCGTCTGACCCGACCATCCACAACGTCCAAACTTCTCCCTGATCCCTTTTCAATTCCTACTGACTCAAACTGAGCAGAAAAAGATGTCGCCTACTTTTAAAATTAGCCCGTGGGACTCAGTTGACCTAAAAAGTCCCTTTCAGTGCTGGTTAACTAGCTCTGCATGCTAAAGGCACAAATGTCACTAAGTATGTTAGGTTTGTACTGTGTAGTAATGGAATGACTTAAAACACAGGTATAGCCTTCCCAGCAGCATGCTTCTGGAGATGGCAGTGGATAGCCATGAAAGTTTGCACGGACATTCATGATCCACAGAGGATGAAGCCTGCTGCGCCAACTGACTCTTCATCTGGTGCCAACATGAGGTTGACTGTTGTTGTTTTTAGTGAGAAGCCTCGACAACTATTGAATGAACTGCTATAAACTTTGGTGCAGATATTCATGGTGCCCAGAGGCTGAAGCGCAATGACTTCGGTCTGACTTTTCATTCAGAGCCCACAACAGGTTGAGCTCAGAGTGAAATGTTTCAACAACTGTTGGATGTGATTTGATACATCATGCATCATGGTCTGACTTTTTTATCCAGCACCATCATCACGTCAGTGTTTGGTTTTCTTTACAATGAACATTACGGCCTCACAGAGATGCTAGCATGGCTGTAGACTTTATTTTTTGAGTCATGCCAAAGACATCCCCATTTAGTTACATGTTGTCTTTTTATATTTATAGAGCCGTTGCTCTGCAAATGTCACGTAATAAACAACTGACAAAATAAAGTCAGCGTTACTTTTAGTTTCACACAGAACAAGAACACCTGTCTCCTCACTGCCCTGAACTGACTCTAAAGCTATTAATACTACGTCACTTGCTCTGATTGTTGAATAACACTGTGGGTGGGTTTACACTGGAGTTAGCTGAAAGCCTGGTTCATCACGTACTGTCACTAAAAGGTGCCTACATGTTTTGGTTTCTGATGCAGAGGAGCATTGTGCAAACAACGTTTTTTTTGACGAGTTGGGAGTGAGACCCGTTCAGGTGATTTTTAACTGAACTGTGGCCAGAATGTGAGATTTGATGGTGCATTGGATTTGTGCAGAAAGAATTGCAAATTGTTCCAGTCTTAATTTATACCAAAGTAAACCTACAGTAAAGACAATCTGAGCTCAAAGGTCCACATACTCACTGTTGAATGCACTTCAGTTCCAATAACAGTACTGAGACCTTGATCTTGACCCCTATCTCAACTCAACGCTGGTCTTTTCCATTGAGGGTGATTGCCCTGTTGGTTGATTATTGACAATTATTAATCAGCAAGTTGCCATGTTTAGCTCTCATTGTGGTGAGGGATGAGTTGTTCATTGTTCTTTTAATTAAGTACTTTAGACTATGTTTCAGTATTTTTCTAACTGTAGCTGGGGCTCTCAGTTTTTCCTCTGGAGTTTTCTTGCTTTGCTTACCACTCCCAGACTCCACCGCTGGCAGTGTTTGATGATACTGAGGCTTTAGGGAACGACAACTGTCTCACGCTTTGTACACAGCAACTTTGTCACAATCAGATGAGCTAATTAGCACTGCGCATCCAGATTAGTCATAAGGAGGATTGGGAGAGGCTCTGCAACATTTGAAATACAAGAGATAAAGTGGCATCAGTTGCAAAGAGGTAAACATCATCAGCAGAGGCGTATCAGTCTGATATTACAACTAATTAATACTGAAAGATGCTGTATGTCTCAGTGTAACAACACAAGGTTAATCAGATTGTGAGGTTAAGTTACTCTCATGTTAAAAAACTCCTTTATATCCATTACATAACCCAATTTTGTAGACTTTGCTAGCACAAATTACCATTTCAGTATACAGTGGCAGTTCTAATGAGAAGGTGGGAATAGATCATCAGACCTCATCTGAGCTTAGGCTATAGAGAGATATCTTCCTACTCTGTCATCATATTGTTTTATTTTATTTTTCAATCTGAAGACTAAAGTTTATTATATAATTAGAAATGTTTCTGCAAGAAAGTAATTCTACAAGGTTCTGCTTTAGAATATACACAAAGACATAATTATTAATGAAACCACAATGTTTCTTGGTCCCTGAAGTGAACTCAGTACAGGGAGTTCAGGGATCAGTTGCAGAATCATAAAGAACAGATGGGGATGAGACTGATGAGGGCTGATATGAGGCTGTCATTTGTGATAAACATTAACATGAATAATATCTTACGGTCAAAATATGGTTTGTCTTTATTTTGACTTTCTTCAGTACTTATTCACAGTTGGTTAGTAGTAATCTTCACCAATTATTTATAAATAATCACTTGTGAACATCTTGCAATGCCATCACATCAGCCACAACGCTAAATCGGACCATTCCTACATGGATGTATAAAGAGAACTAGATACAGCATTGTAGGCAGGCTCCTGTTCATTCCTATGAGAGCTGCTCAGTGGCACATGAAGCCAAAATGGCTCAGCTGCTGAGTGATAAAGTATCCAGATCATGTGCTGATGTTCCTCATCCATTGGCCCACAGTGCAGGCACAGTAGCATTTCCTTAACGAAAATTTACATAAAAAATCTGACGTATTTCCTGGGGGCTCGATTCCTATCCCCCTACTTCCTGCACCCTTGCTCCGACCACACCTATTGTCAAACTCAGCCTTCATTTCATCATTGATCTCAACTACGCACCTGCACAGTTTCATAACTGCATCTTTCACAGTTGTGAAACCGAAGAGATTCTAATTTGTTAGAGGAAATGTTACATGTGTTCATTGATTGGTGAAACAGTAATTGCATTTCATTTGGACTGGATAAAACCCCAACGCCAGACTAATGGCCCCTTTATTTATATCATGTTACTGTATATTTTACACGTTACACTGAGATAAAAAAAAAAAAAAGCCCCGAACATAATGCATTCTTAACATGCCAACATGTCACGTCTTCTGCATAGTAAGGAGTTACTGAAAAACATCATGGTTATTTATTAATTAGAGGTCACCTGGCCTCACTCCGTATGACTAAGGACAGGGCTTGGCCCGGTCCGTCAACACAGCTCGGACTGCAGCCAAGAACCTCAAGGTCATCGCTGTCTCATCAATTTCACGGCTGAGGCAGATGGCTGTGTCTCTGAGTTGTTCCTCCAGAGAGCCTGCGAGGCTCAGCATAGCATCCGAGCACAGACTGGAGCGCAGACAGAGGCGCTAATAAAGAAAGGAAGTGTGCTGGACTTGGGGCAGGAAGAGATCCAGGCGTATTTCATATTAGCCTGGTGTGGTCCAGCAGGTCCAGTTAAAATCAATTTCTTTCCTGTGAGTCGGAAGTGAACACAGTTGAGGGTTCAGGGTTCGTCGGGCCACTGTTAGAGCGCTGGCTTGTTTCCAGCCACTGAGCTGGAAATAAGAGCTAATGCCTCTGGGTTGAGAGCATGCAGCCAGAGCGCCATGTAAAGGTAATGTTCAAAAAGCACTGCGGGAGCAGCTCAACACACAGGATGACACTTAAGATTAGTCTGTGCAACTTCCTGATTTGAAGAATGGACTCTCAAGTTGTTATAATTTAAAAGTATAAAACCAGCCTTTATTGTTTCAGGGTTTTACTAAAGCAGTTAGACCGACAATGTTCTTGCTGCTCAGAGTGTAATGAGAATATGTTCTGGTTCGAGGACTGTATTGTAACACTTGAAGCCAAATGGAGCAAGGCAGTTAACGTCTATTGTAAAGCAAGCATACAGGAGTATAACTGGGTGTTTATGTTTGTCTACATCTGGTTTCTCATTGTCATGTACAAAAGAATGCCTTTTACATTTTATCGCCAGTTAAAATAAAAAACATCACAATAAAGGTAGTAAGAGAGTCTGTGTGTCCTGTGTGGTAAGAACTGACAAAACAAAATATTTATGATGAAGGACCATCTCTCGCTCTCTGTGGATGCTGTTTTCATGTTTCATGTTATTGCCTACAAGAGTGATGAATGGCAGCAAATGGCTTCTTCTGAGTCCTGACAACTCCAGCTGTGTCGACAGTGTGCACACACCAGCAACATCTGTGCATGGTTGATACAGTATGGTTAATAGTAGAGAGTGGTTATGGTTGTGCACATTGTGTTCAGTTAATGTTATGGAGAGGTTGTGGTTGTGCACATTACAGTATGTATGGTTAAGTTAGGCAACTAAAAGCCAGAACAAGAACTCTGATCTCCCACATGAAAGTCAGATGGGTTACAGATGGGCTATACAGCCATCCTTCACCACAACTTTCCAAGTCCAACCCGTTCTCACTCCCAACTCGTGAAATACCGACGCTTGGTAAGTGGTCCCTGGCATCTGATACCAACACACACTATAGCATCTGTGTGAGATGCAGCAGGCTTTCAGCTAACTCCAGTGTGAACCAATCCGTCAGTATTACACGGTCAGAGCATAGGATGTTGTATAAAGCGTGAGAAAGTGTGCAAACAGGACTCAGGGGAACACTGTTTGTGTGCCACATGAAACCAAGTCAGTGTTGACTTAAGTACATACATCCCTTACGTATTTGCCAGTTACATAACAAGCATAGTTATTTTACTTTAACAAATTTGCTGTACTTATTTTAACCCATACAAAAACCTTTTCCTAACCTAACCAAGTAGTTTTGTTGCACAAGTAAACCTAAAAATTAAGTAATGCTATGCTGGAAGTTTATTTTTAAAAGTTTTGTATAGTAAAGATTGCATTCATGTAATGAGCGGAAAATGTACATTTCCTGTGAACATGGAAGTTTATTTTGAAAAAACATTATCCATTTAACGAGTGGAAACTTACATGCCATCCCTGATGCATCCAAAACTGACGTGAGAGTACCTGGAGAGTCATAGTTTGAAGCGTAGGACTACAGACCAAGCGCTGGTATTTGACGAGTTGGGAGTAAAAATGCATTGAACCTTTAGAGCCTTCCTTTCCACTTCCCTACATAAACAATATACTTGTTCCCAGATTGGCCCTGGACATGCAGTTCCTGGAGATACTGAGCTAGGGCAAAAGACATCGGCCATGTGGTGACATATGAAGCATGTTATTTGATGTCTATGGCACACACCAGATGCTCCACACAGACCGAGGAAGAAGTCAAATTGCATTATGATGTCAGTGCCTGAGACAGCTTCACCAGTGCCTGCGGGCCTTTTAATAAACCAGTCTTCATCAAGAAGAGGACTTAATCAAAATTACTTTTGTTTTCTGCATCTTTCTAGACTCTTTTACCCTCATTGAAATATATATATATATATATATATATATATATATATATATATACACACACACACACATATATATATATATATATATATATACACACACACACACACACACATATATATATATATATATATATATATATATATATATATATATATATATATATATATACACACATTTAAAATATGAACCAACATGCCAAACCAGAAAGAAACCATCAGAACAATGACAGGACATTTCAGAGTCATTAGCATTAGACGTGATCAAGCAAAGAACACAAAAGTCAAAGCTTCAACACCATACCAAAGCTGTAATAAACCGATAATAATAAACACATTTTGTTTGATCACTTGTTTAGGATATCTAACGAGTACAGATAGCAGATTGGATCAGTAGCTGTGTGAGCCCCAGTGTCTGTTTATTACCGTCCTTTCAACAGCACTCAAAGCCTTTTGTTCTCAGGTCTTGACCCACAGTCCAAGTGGATGCTTTGCATGAGGATGTAAATTCCTGTTGGAGATAGCCAACATGAGCAGCACAAAGGCAATCAAGACAATTGCTAATAATTTATTACAGTGTCTTTTATGTTCGTCACTTTCACCTCTTGTTCATCTATTGTTATACTTGACACAGAGACAGTTCTGTCTTTGGTTCAGATTGTGCTGCTCTTTCAAGGTCTGAAAGATGATTGAAATACAAACCAATTACTATTGAATTATCCAAATCTTAGATGTTCCACTGTGCACACCAAATGCTTAGCAACAGCTGATAGCTGAGATCTGTTATGTGCAATTACTGTCAATTACTGGTTTCATTTGTTAAAAGATTTCTGCTCGACAATTGTTTCATCTCTCATTTCTCTCGCTCTCTCTCTCTGTCACCACCAACAACAGGGGCCACCAAAGACATGGGCAAGATGCTTGGTGGCGAGGAGGAGAAGGACCCCGATGCTGCAAAAAAAGAGGAAGAAAGGCAAGAGGCGTTGAGGCAACAGGAGGAGGAGAGGAAGGCCAAATATGCAAAAATGGAGGCAGAGAGAGAAAACATCCGACAGGGCATCAGAGATAAGGTAAAGAGAAAAAAACAGCTGCTTCGGATGTTATCAGTGGCTATCAGCCTCGTAGATATGGGATGGATGTTCACTTGATATATTACATCACTTGCTTTGACCAGATTCAAAAATGTCCTCTTTCAATTTATCTGTAATTTGCAGAAACATTTTATTGTGGGATCTGAGCTGCTAATTAGCCAATGTTAAGTAGTTGAATATGAACTTAATAGGTAGGAGTCTGTGTTGCTTCTACTGTATGCTTAATTCAGAAAAGCACTGGATTACCTTGGATTAGATCATTGAGTGTAGACTGGCCTGGTCACAAGTGTGCTGTATGCAGTTTATTTAACTGAAGAAATTCAATTCAAAACTTCAAAAAGACTTTTTGTCTTGCTGACCCCTTTTTTGTTTTCTTGCCAAGATTATCTTGTCTTTGATAAATTCATGCTCACTATTTATCTGCAATAAAATGTTAATTGATGGTATCAAAGCATCTGCAGCTCGCGGTCAAATATTCCTCTTGACATTGCTAATGTTTTATTGAATATTTGACTTGAACACTCTTTGAGGGATTTCAGACTGAGTTTAAAACTTTTCCATGTAAAGTTATCTTTGGAATGCAGAGCTGATCCTCAAACGGATGCCCAGTGGTTCTTTAGCTTGTAGAGAGGAGGGAGGCACAGCGATATGACAGCATATCTTTGGAGAGTGTTTGATTATAGCGAGTGGAGAAGGGTTGACTAAGCGTGACTGTCTTCCCTTCAACTGACGCAGCCCTTTGTTACTGTGGAACAAGTCTGAAAGTGAGAGAGAGACTGACTGAGACGGATTGCAAGAGAACCAAACAGAGCGTCAAAGAAGGAAAGCAGAGAACAAACAAGGGAACAGACGGAGCTACAGAGGAGATATCCATCAACCAATCACACCAATGTTTTTCTCCGTCATAAAGTCAGGAAGAAGTATTTCTCTTGTCCAATCTTGTGCAAATGTGCCTGGTTTCAAATGATGTCATTTTTATTTAGGTTATTGTAAAAATCGTTAATGATAATCGTCTTCATGTTGGCGTACCAAACAGAGTTTTATTTACAGACAGGAGGAGCTGTCTGCTTAAACTGCAGTGTATAATAAAGTTGAAACTGAGAGGTGTGTCTATAGTATAGATGTATAAATATGATTAAAAACATTCTTATTATGGGAAATATTTTAACTGGTCTTCTGGTATTATAGACATACGGAGAATGAAGTTCAGTCCAAGTATTAGATATAATCTCAGCTCTGGGTTTATTTGTTGCAGCTTCCTGTAGCAGGATCTGGTTTAGCATTTATTGCTGATGCATTGTTCTTGAGGAAAAAGATTTGACGTTGACGTATTTTGTCATGTCAGTCTTTATTCATGTGACTTGTCTGTATTGTCAGTCCTGTGAAACATACTTGAGACGAGACCACCTTTTCATAGATCCGTGCCCAGATACAGTACACAATGTTTGCAAGACAACAAACTGGATTCTGGTGTTAAATGTACTTGGATCCGATCCTGGTTTCCTGTGGAAGCCTCCTTAGACCAGATCTAAATCAGCTGCCAAGCCATCAAACAGCTGCTATTAGGCATCTTCCATTACAAACATTCACCTATTTATTCTGTTTTCTTTTACAAATGATTTTCAAGACTTTAGCCCATCACTCACACATTAAAGAATGACTCCGTTTTTCCTTGGAGGCATTTCTTTTTCTTTGAAACACCTTGACAAAAGGATGCTTTTGTCTTGACAGAAGATAGCTGAGCTGGATGCAGGCTTTAATAAATTTGAATAATGACAGACAAAATGTTGAAAAGTCTGCATACTTTCTTTGCGTCCTTGTTTCCTCAACAACCCCAGTGCTTCACGCTAAAACACACACAGATGCTCGTACTGCCCCTGTGCACATCTTCTTCTGGAAATGGAAAATAGCCATCTCCCTTTAATATATTTATTGCTCCAGAATCACATTAATGTGCGCCTGGGAGAGCAGCAAAGAGGTCATGGAGGAGTCCAGCTCATTTTCCACATCTCTGCCTCAAGATCAACCACCGCTCAGCCCGCTGACGTTCCTGTGCTCTGCAGCCTTTTCCCTGGCAGTACAGCTGTATTGATTTTACTCAAACTAGGACCACACAGGCACAGACTAGGTAGCAGTAAACAAGATCCAGAACCGTTACACCAAAACAAAAGCTAACAAGACACACAATGTCTTTAAGTTAGAACTAATATCATCCACTCTCCATCTGTTTATATTCATAAAAGATTGATGTTCAGTTAAGGAAACCATGTTTCAGCTGATATGGATCATTACTGGTAAATTGTCTCAGTCTGTCTCAGCCAGACCAAAATAAAAATCTTGTGATTTAAAGTTCATTTTTGATCTTTGAAGCAGCAGCTGACAAAACAATCGCACCACAAGTTCCATTTAATAGCTTTTCTGGATCTTTCGTTCATTTTTGATCATCACATTTAGAGTATTTAAGTATGTTCACATTATGTGATGGCATCAGATGACAACAGGAAAAAGAAATATTTTACAGGGAAATACATTTTGGGAAGTATATGTATATGTGAGAGATGGCTGTATGCTTGTAAAAAATAAAACAAAAAAACAAGCTTCCTACTATAGTAGAGAGTGGTTATGGTTGTGCACATTGTGTTCAGTTAATGTTATGGAGAGGTTGTGGTTGTGCACATAGCGTACCAACATTTGTTATCATCAGTGAGTGAAGAACAATAGAGTCCTACAGGAATGAGTCCTAAACCCAGAAATGAGTTAGCCTTTTAGCACTTCCGTTCTGTCCAGAAGTCAATGAGAGTTTTGTATGGGTTTTTGCCTGAAATAAGGTCTGTGGTTAGTTTTGTTCTACGATATAACATGCATCAGTGAACGCTGCGCTCGTGAATTTTTAAGCTTTTACGTGTCTTACCAAAGGTGGTTGCAAAAGTGGCTAAATGAGACTAAATGTCATTGTGCAGAGTTGTCCGCCTTTACAGCCTACTTGTGTATACTCACATTTGTGTAACCGTGGTGTAGTTCATTTATAGCCCAACATTAGCTTTTTACCTCTGGCAATTTCATCCACACTTCAAAATTCACAAAACTGGTCATATATATCATTTTTTGCCACAGCCACAATCCCATTGTCTTTTTGTCAAAGGAACCAGTGCAATGCTAACTTCCTGGTTGAACAACAAAAATACATCATCCCTGCAGCACATTTGCATTCCCTAATTTCATTTTTACATTTTTACATATTACAGAACAAATGCTTGACTTAAATAGCACAAGAATGTTAAAATCAAGGTGCTGGTGAAACAGATTTCCCTGCTGCTGTTGTTGTTCTTTCTGTGTTATAAATTGCAATCGTGTGCTCTTTCTCCTCTAAACGCACTCTTGATTTAATTGAAGTCCTTTGGGACTCAGGGTTTTGTAAGCTAATCGTTAGCATTGTCCATTAAACCGGCTGTGTGCCTCTGACTGTAATTGGGACATAAAATATCCAGGAAGGTCAAATTAGACCAAGCAACTCTCACATGCACACACACAAGAACAAACACAAAACCCAGATTTATCTTCAGCTCCAACCCTGCGTCTAATTGCAGGAACTGGTGTTCACGCAAGACCCAAAAATCTAAAGTACACTGTGCTTTAACTTAATGAGGAAGCAGCCTGGAGCTAATTCATGCAAATGAAGAAATATGAATTACTTGGCTAGAGTACCAATCATTTTCAACCAATTTACCTCAAATGCATGAAATGATCATGTCACGCCTCATGCGTCTCTATTTTTAGGGTAAAAATTGCCACATTTTGAAGTCAGTCACAGTATTCAGATGAAGTTTTTAAGATAAGATAAGATATTCCTTTATTGGTCCCACGGTGGGGAAATTCACACACTTTCCCACCCTTATTGTAAACATAGAAATTGCATACAGTTTAAAGGGACAGCTCACCCTAAAGTCAAAAAGACATTTTTCTTCTTACCAGGTGTAGTATTTATCAATCCAGATTGTATTGTTGCAGTGTTGGCGATATACACTATAGAGATGTCTGCCTTCTCTGCAATATAATGAAACTAGATGGTTGAGGTGCTCAAAGTGCCAAAAGCACCAAAAAATAGATCTGATTTCTTTCCAGAAATCATGATCCAGTTACTAAGATGATCCACAGACCTTGCTGTGAGTAGTTTCATGAAGGAACTATGTTCTTGTACAGAACTCAAGTCAAGTTCAGCCAAGGAGGACGCCATTAATATTTACATCTCACACTGTCACACGATCATGAGCCTCTTGTCCATGAGTAGATGCACGCTTCCTGACGTGCAGTGATACAGTTGGAGCAAAACCAGAACCCACTACTGGACAGGATGTACTGTCGGTAGGGACTGCGCAAAGGTGCTGCAAGAAATAATTCAATATTTTGGGAAACACTTATTTGCTTTCTTGCTGAGAGTTAAGTGATAAGATTGACAGTGCTCTTGTATGTGTGTGCTAATTGTGCAGAAGGAGTCATTTAACTTTACTCTGGTTAACGACTAAAAGTAGGGAAACAGCTAGCCTGGTTCTCTCTCCAAACACTTGTGGTTTTAGTGGAAGTTATGCTATAATTATTTCTAGTCAGGCACAGTACCTTCCTGGAGTTTCCCGCTGCTTTCAGTCGATATGCTGAGCTAAGTTAATTACCCCCTGGCTTTAGCTTCATAATGGACAAAATGAGAGTGGTTTCCTTCTTCTCATTCAAATCTTACAGGGACAGTATTTAGGATTTGGTTGCAGAGCCAGTGTTTGGTTTGTCCGATCAGCAATATAAACATAGTGGTTCGTCAAGAGGACCCACTCCCTACAGATGCAGCCACCTAAAATTTGTAGAATCAATATATTGAATTTGAAACATGGCATAAAAAATATTTCTTCAGTGCACTGCAGTTGGTTTATGTGTTTTTGTGAAGGAAGCACCATCTCATGGTGACACTCTGCCACTGAGTGAATGGCCATGTTTACAGTGGGATAAAGACATGCCCTGGCTGGAAACAGGCTGGGAGACTCCCAGCTGCTGCAAGTTTGCTGGGAGCTGGCTGGCAGGCGGCAGGAAGGGAAAGTACTATGTGGCTGCATATGTATGTAGATATTAAAACTTAATTCTAAGTTAACAAAAACATGATTCTTAATTTCAGTCCAGATCTCAGAAATGCACTAGCTGAGAAAGAAATGTTATCATAACTGAGTGTCAACAGGTAACTCCTGGAGAAATAAATCTCCTAGGTAGAGCTTAACATTGCTGCCTTTTTCTTATTTTTGTTTTCCAGTATGGCATCAAGAAGAAGGAGGAGAAGGAAGCCGAGGCAGCGGCTGCTATGGAGCAGGCCTCCGAGGGCAGCCTCACTCGCCCCAAGAAGGCAGTTCCCACTGGCTGCGGCGACGAGGAGGAAGAGGAGAGCATCGTGGATACGGTCATGAAATTTATCCCGACCCCGCTCATGGATATGTTCAATAAAAAGTAATAGTGTTTTGGGTGAAAAATGAGTCTTATAAAGTCCATCTAACCAAGACTACTGCCGTAACCACCCTGTCCCGCCCAAACCTGCAGTCACACTTTTCTCCACCCTGCCACCCCTTCTAAGTGTCCTGGGATGGAGCAACATGGCATGACTTTGTCCTTGATTTGAAATAGCTGATCTCTGATGGTGATACGTACTTTTTAATCTCTCATACAGAGCGTCCCTATTTTAAGTATGTAACACCCACACAAATCTAAAACTTCAAGGCAAATCTTATGCCATGTTTTCAGAAATGTCAGGCACTTAGAATGAGATCAGATATCACCCATCATCCACCCTTTTTGTTTGTAAATAGCCTTGGGTTATTAAAAAAAAAAGAGAACTATATATGAGTGAAATATGACATAACAAGATGACAAAGAGTATAAGCCATATTTTTAACTTTTAAGAAATTATCCAGATCATATCAAAAATTTGATTGACTTGTCCTGTTCTGTTCTTGCTAATATTTGATACATACAGTGTATATAAATACTTGCATTTTTATTAGTTCTCCGTTGTGAGGATTCACCCCATGAATTGTTTCTCATGTTCTAATTGGTTTATTGTGGATGTGTAATATGAGCTCTGGTACGGTCGAAACAGCACCTGTAAAACCAGAAAGTGAAGGACTTTAATTTCTTTTGTTTTGTTTCCTTTTTGTTAAGCATGCAGTAAACTTTTGTGAAGTGAAGTACGCGTTTGGATACCATTTCATTTGTTAAGATGAAGTGAAATACATTGATATTTGAGGCAATAACTGGTTTTCCATTTTTATTTAATTGACATCTCGTCCACCGTGTACAATAGGCGATAATTGAGTTTGTGTCTGAAATGTTCTTCCACGGGGAAAACTAGAAATGTTCTCCATACATTACATGTTTGTCTCAAAGCAGTTAGACGATAAATTCTTGCTATATATGTTGGTGTTTTGAACACTTGGTTTTTACGTCCTGTGGCAGGTTTCACTTGCTCTGCTTCTGCAGTAGGATGTGTAAATTCTTACACCAGGATAATTAATTTAATTAATTTCATTTCCATCAATTGTTTTGTAAAAAAAAAAAAAAGAAACTTCACAATCACAACTATGTTGTGAACACACTATACGTGAACAGACAGTGACAATAGTGCAATATATTGTTCGAAATGAAGTTGTCCTGTGTTCGTTGGTTAAACTGATGGGAGTGAAATCCCAAATCAGCAATAACAGACAATCTTCATTGTTGTGTGTTTAAATTTACTCCTTAATGTGTTAGTCGACATTAAAAGACACAGATGTGTCAGTGAAGAGAATGGGGGGAAGGTGGGATGATTTCAGTCACATGTTGCAGAATTATGAGCACAAGCAGGATTTGTGTTCAAAATCACATAAACGATACATGAAAAAAAAATTAGATTAAAAAAGTTGTCCATGACCGTACAACAGCGTATGTTTACCTGTTCTGTAGAGTCTAGTCTGTCCTGCTGGTAAATGTAATGGCACAAATTTGAAAGGGGTCATATGAGGATAAAATCTAATTGTTTCTCCATATGCCTTGTTTGTTTGTTTTTTATTTATTACTCCTTCATTCCACGGTGTCTTGTTCAAACATTCCAGATATTTCAGACATTCCACCAGACTTGTGCTGGTACGACACAACCGTAGATATTTACAGTAGAGGCCTCAGTCGACGCCTTTGTTTAGCCTTCGAGTACATGATGAAACTTAAATTTGATGTTGTCATAACCTGAAAATAGACACTAGAATGAATCAAATATAAAGATTCATGACTTGACCAAGTAAATGGGAGAGTTATTTTAGCTGCCATGTATAGAAAAAAAAAAAATCCCACATGAAGTGTAAGGGAAAGCATAAATGTGCTGTTTGCAGAGATCCGCTCAACCTTGTGATACAATTTTGTTAGGAAATGTTTTTGTGGTTCACGTGAGCACAGTAGCTGTAGGTGTAATTAAGGTTTTCTAAACCAGCTTTTTGGCCATATTACCACTATTTCTATTAAGCTAGCTAAACATGAAATAACACTAATTCTGAACGTGTGCATTTCTGTGGCATAGACAAGGGAAATTTAGCTTTTATCAGCGCTTTGTGAGCTCTGTGACGATGTTAAATATATAAAGAACATCCAAGCTCACCTGTAGAGTCTGATCTCACCAAATGGCGTATGAATGACATGGCAATTTATAGGTCATTTCATGTGCAGTAACAACGCGGGTCTTTCTTTTGGCGCATGTCATTTCACACCATGTTGTCATGGTTGCTGACTGCAGTATCAAACATATCTTCATGAATACTCGACACTCAGAGCTAGTGATGTGAATAGCTAGAAATACTGCCTCTGTTTCATGCCTCCACCTACCGGTCAAGTTGCGGTTTACATCCATGTCGGTCCAAATTGTTATCAGTTCCTCATTTTATGCTGTAGACGTTTGTGTGAAATTGTCATGATTAGCGTATGAATTCTTGGGTTACAGCCAAAAGCCTGTTGGCATTTGACCACCAAATTCTGATCAGTTCGTCCTTCAAGTGGATATTTGTGCCAAATTGGAAGAAATTTGCTGAGGGCGTTCCTTTCATATTCCATTCATGAGAATGGGAGGGACGTGGTGTCACAGTGACCTTTAACCATCAAATTCTAATCAGTTCATCCTAGAGTCCAAGTGGATATTTGTGCCAAATTTGAATAAATTCCCTCAAGGTGTTCCTGCCATAACGTGTTCATGAAAATGGTACAGATGTATGGCGGACAGACAACCAGAGAAGATAATGCCTCCGGCCATGGCTATCATGTTGTTAAGTTATTTTGAAGTTGTGTTAGCGACGTTAGTGATGTTTGTGACGTTTGTGATGTGTTTTCTGTACTTGTGTTTCATTGTTGATGTACGTATTTTACTTAGTTTAGTACTTACAGTATTTCAAGCTCAATCATGATGTAGGTAAGAAATGGTTTTGTTGCCTAAACCTAACCATGACCATTTCACGGTGACAACGTGCTGTTAAATGACATGCAAAAAGCCTAAAATGCATTATCATGGCACATGGAATGTCTTTAAAATGTTGTGCTATTTATACACTTTACCATGAGATCAGTTTGGTAGAGCACAATTATTGAACCTCCTGTGATTTTATCGTACTTGTAAACTGCCTTTGCCAGCCTCCGTTCAGTGTGTTCGCAGATAGTTGGCAAATGATAGTTGTCTGCAGCATCAACAACACTCAAATCCATTATCAGAGCAGTTATCCAATCAAACCAAAGAATAGTGCTTGTAGTAGTAGGCTTAGTCAAGAGGTTTCATTCTGTTTATTTACTGTGTTTTATTTATTCTGAAATTCTCAGGTATTTTAGCTTTAAGTTGTAATAGAAGTTAAACCATAACTAGCCTTCTCTTAGCAAAATTAGCCTCAAACTCAAATTGAACTGTTTCATTGCCAGGGGCCTAGCAAGCCAACACAAACTTTTATTTATGTCTTCTTTGGCCCAAGAATATTCCAGAAAGCTACGATTACTGCCCAATCAACCCAAGTAGAGGACCTTCCCAGCAACAAACCTTAGCAAACATCATCAGTGTGTGCAGTTCTTCGGGCTACCAGTGAGTCCAAACTGATGTGCTCTGAAATCAGATCATCCTTTGCATCTCATCCACCAACGCCATCATAAACCCATTTATCATCACCTTGTAAATGCCAATTGATTGCGCTCTAAATGGCTTATAGACCACTGCCCAAGTCATGCGTAATCAATATTTAGCCGTCCAGTAGACTCCACTTCAGTGTTCAGTTGGAAGTCACTCATTTGTGCTGCTCATACAGCCATTTATATGATTAAAAACTGCCTGAAAAATATGACACTTAAAAAAAAAAATACTCCTTTGATGTGGCTTGAATGTAAACTGTCTGATGTTTCTCTCCTTGCATCTGTCTTTCTCTGTTCTGTGCGTGTTGAGAAGATACTTTTTTTGTCTGTAACCGGTCCTGTTTCTGTCCTCTGGTGGTTGGTATTTTTGAAAAAAAAAAATATTTGGTGCATTGTTTTGTACTGCAAAATCTTCTCACCCTTCTCCCTCTTCCTCTCTCTATCTCCCTATTTGTTGACAAAATGTATGCATGCTAATGGTGTGCGATGTAGGCAAGGTCGTTGATAATCGTTTTGTGTCTTCTCTGTGTTTCAAAGCTCCACCTGTTAGCCTCACTGCATGCCATTTTAGACAGATATTTCAATCTGTAACTTTCCTGCAAAAATGGAATCACCGCACACTCTGAGAATAAAGTGATTTCATATAATTTTTCATCGTCTTGTGTTTCTGCATTCAAACACTGCAGCAGGCCTTTGGCGACGCCCCTTCTGTGTAAAATATTAAAAAAATGATAATATATGGAAGCAGTGGTAGTGACCTACAGTGTGTTTCTGGTTTGGGAAGCAACATCATCTCTGACTCGTGAGACGTGAGTCGGATCAGATCCCATTGCATGGCATTCGTTAAGGAAGTATATGTGCAAAGTATGTATATCACATGTTACTGTTTCTGTCAGTCAATCCTGTTTTTCATCTCAACATGGCTGTTGTGCTTTTTTATTATTACCTTTTACTTTTTCTCAGAGAGAAATTTCAACATCTATTCAATAAAAGCGAAAAGGGCTGTAAACAGAATGCACTGTGTTGTTCAAATCGTGATTGGAGGGTTTTTTTAAAAAACAGAGATTTTGTGATCGTGTCACAGTGAGTGACTACACCACAGGGATATCAAAGTGATGCAAATAGCAGCTTGTTTGTCACAAGTGGGTCTGTGATACGGGTATCGGCAAACCTTTTACATTAAACAAATCCACTGAAAAGATAATGGAGGAACGCCAAGAAAGGATTAGGGATGGCAATGACTTCAGAGTTGGGTTTGATTCCAGAAAAAAAAATAAAAGGAGGCCAACATTAAAATAAATTAATTGATTATGATGCTTTGACAATTTCGGGTTTATTGCTTGTCAGAGTTTTGGATCTTTCAAAGGGTTGCTGGCATCACATACACAGTGCAAAGCTGCCATGTCAGTTTGCAGTATGCATTTTAACAAAAAGGTTCAGCTTGCTTTAAAAAAGAAAACATCATTTATTTACTGGTTCAGTTGGTACATAAATGAGTATTTTCATCAGACAACTTGGTGGTTTGCTGTCATGCTTCAGTAAGCACATGTGGTTTGCAGAGCGGGGGTAACAAAATCTCTCTCTGTCTGTTGCAACAGATGTTGAGTGATTTATGCTTTGACAGTTACTCGACGGAGACAGGCTGTTATTAGTAGTGTGGTACCAGCTAGTAGTAGAGGCAATGGCAGAAAGTTCAACTATTAAGTGCAATCGCTTATTTTTCGCTGAATGAAAAGCCATAAATCTTGTGTTGTTGTTGTTATTGTGTAGGCTACACCTGGGTATAGAAAACCACATGTGGTAGTCCACAACAGCAAATGAAGCTATAAACTATATCTCAGGACAGTTACCTGAGACTAAAGTAAAGGAAGCAAGATTGGTCATTTTGGCTTGGAAGAAACATGCTTTACCTTTTATAATTCCACTGTTATTCAAGTAGCTTCATGGACCTAAACAAACCATTTGTCATTTGTTGAACATTGCAAACACTTCAGAAGTGGACATGGTTTTTGGCTGTCGCCATCTTGGGTTTTTGGAACCTGAAGTGGCACAAGAGAGTGGAGCTAAGTATAACTGAACGCTAAATAAGGCATTTTTTGGCCACCTAAAAAAACTAAGATGAAAACAAGGACAACTCTCAGACCGGACAATGCCGTGGTAGCCCCGCCCTAAATCATCCCCTGCTTTATGGTTTATTTGACTCTAAATGGGACCATAATTTATTAAATGAACACCATGCTGTATTGAAGAAGACTTGAAACTAGCGACTGAGACCATAAACTCATGTTAACAATGTTTACTGGTCATTTTTTCATAGACTTCTATGCAGTCAGACCAGAGTAGCTACCCCTTGCTGGCTATTAGCAAGAATGCATTAAGAAAGTTTAAGGCCCTTCAGCATTGGCTTCACGTTTCAGGGCCGGACATTGAACTTTGTAAACATTAATGAAGAGCTGATTGTGAAGTGAAAGTGAAACTAAGGCACATGACATGAACAGCAGTCTCCTAGTTGAAAGCCTTGTGTTTGTTGGATGCATCCACCACCCCTTCCACCCACCCTGTGTCTCTTTTGCTCTTTAAACTACGTCACCGGCACTTTCCCTGAGTGTTTACTGTTGCCATGGGTTTACATTGCATTTAATGGAAAGACTGATGCATGTCATACAGTCACTAAAGACTGCCTTGTGTGGCGGTATCAAACACTGATTGTCCATGACGAAGCGTCAGAACGCCCTGTGAATGAGAGCGGGCTGTAGTGGATACTAGCCCTGTTAATAACTACTAAATGACAACTGACTGGCCAGCCAGCTACTGAGCTATTTTATTAAGCAATCAGAACAACTGAGCTGACCGTTCTCAACCTACCACATTTAGTAACATACTACAGAACAGGACTAAAAGTACAGATGAGAACATTTCTTTGCCATAAACCTAAACTTGGATACCTTACCAGCCCATTCACCAACATTTGTTGGAGGTGAATTTGAAAGGTACCCACACCACCACCATCTTCCCAGGTTTCTCTTCTTCCTGTCCTGTCGGTTACACTGAGCAGCTGCTTAGCTTTCCACCACTTCAGGCTGTTGAACACACACAACGGTCTTGGATCCTCCTTTGCAATAAAAGTCCACAATTCTCCCCGCAGGAAATGGAGGTATAAATCAATTCCATTAGTATTCATGCTCTGAGGTAGCCTTTTCAGATCGAGCTGCCTTTGTGCTGAGCAGCACTCAGGCTGCAGGGGAGCCTTGGCTCTATTGGTGTCCTGTAGACATGCAACAGTCAATGTCAATTAACTGCCCTTGTGGGTGGATGGAGATATTTTCCCTCATGAGAAAACATGGACAGAACTACTGTGATCAGTGACCATTTGGCTGTTTTGACTGCTGATGTGCTGTATGGTAATTTACTAAAGGCCTGCTGTGTCAGACTCTCAGACAATAGAGGCACGGAAAAATTTACTGATGACATATCGGTTGCAGTGCTGATATGATGTCTGGTTAAAATATTTCAGCTCTGGAGGCAGAAATAACCCCATTGAGTGAACTAAGAGTCAGTGAGTATGCATATGCATAGATTAAATCTGTGTTTTTATTTTGCGCTACCCCATGATGGACATCTGGCTTTATCAGTGAAATCATTAGTGTTTTCAGGGAAAACTCTGAGTCCCAGAAACATGTATAACACTGCATTCTTAAAGATGACCTATGATGCTGATTTTCAAGTGCATACTTGTATTTTGGGGTTTTACTACATGTTGTGTAACGTGAACATGTTTACATGCTTTAATGTTCAAAAAATACTTTATGTTTCACATACTAGCTATGCTGTAGCATCCCTTTTCACCTTGCTTCTGAAACGCTCTGTTTGAGTCCACTGTTGTGATTGGTCGAACCAACCACCTCTTTGGACTCATCTCCAGCTCTGCTCAAACTAGCTTTGTTTGACAACATATCATTATGTAAATGTATTACTTGGTGAAATCCCCATGTTACAGAAGGACGGCAGGACTTCAAGCAAAGGCATTTCAGGCAGTTCAGCAGCAGTGTTTCTGTGGCGTGGCCCTTGGGCCTTTGTGCTTTTACTTTGTGCACAAAGACTATACAATATGCTAAAGTAAAGGGAAAAAGTACCAATGCATATTTTGTCCCCTTTAAACTTCAATCTTGACTGCATATGAAAACAACAAAATCAGCATCCCATATGCAGTACTGTCTGTTTATGACATGGCTTTGTGTGTGAGAGCAGTGTGAAACACAATAGGATCTCAGCTGTAGATGGAAATGTACAGTGTGACCAACAGTGCATGACCAGCAGTACTGAATTTCCATATTGCAAGACTAATACTCAGAGACAAGCAACCACACTGAAAGAGCTCTGTTTATTGTCTCATCAAACTATGTCCAATGGACACACCATATGCTCCAAGCAGATATGCACACCTATTTTCTTCTATTTTGTATATTCTGATTATATGCAAATGAACTATTGAGAAATGTGAGTCGTTTCAAATCCATACAGCTGCTATTTGACTGCTGGGAAAGTCTTGTTCCACCACCTTTCAGCTTCAAGTCAAAGGGACCTCGATAAGTATCACAGCATCCTGGGGAGACTCTGATTGACAAGTCCATTGATGTGAGATTGCAGCAACCATGGCGGCTCAAATGAAGCTATAATAGGTCAATTTAATGAATAAAGTAGCCCAGAGACCTTGCCCACCCGTATCAGCGATAGACGTGGGAGCTGCTTTTCCATCCACCTCAGTGACAAGAGGTCTGACATATTATAAGGCGTTTAATTTCAGCACAGGACTCCGAAGGGACATTCCTCCATTTCACTGTGTTAAAAGGAGCGGACAAAGGGGCTGAAAAGGATTTAAAAAAAAGTTTAGTTAAGGAGCCCTCCTGACCTCAATTAGTGAGCCTTTCTCCTCTGAGTGTGAAGTGCTAGCTGGCATATGATGATGTTAAGTCTTTGCCACACAACCTCTAAACCGTCTAATCCTGTGCAGAGGCCTGCATTATGTATAAAATTTCCTCCACAAATAGAAGACGCAGTCTGGGAGTATGAATACTGCATGTTGCTCCGTAAGGACTTGAAGGGAGTAAACAGGATGTTTCGCTCTGTCTATAAATACTGCTGTGCATCAATAACTTTTCCTTCAGGGAAGCTGTCACTTCCATCCTGTTCTGATGTGCTGTTTCTCCTGTCTGCAAAAAAAAAAAAAAAAAAAAAAAATCAGGTGTGGTGCGGATTCAATGGATGTGGCTCACAACATCAGCCGTTTGTGGCGATTCAACTCAGAGCGCCAGCTGTTAATGCAGTATTGTTACAATCTGATTCACTTCATTGGTTTTTTGGCGGTTTCTGTCTTCACGTTTCCAGGTGGAACTGTTGTATTTTTCTTTTGGAGGTGGAGGTGGGTGACATTGATTGGAAGCTGAAATGGCAGCCGACGACAGCGGAGATAGGAACATTTTTGACAGCAACGAGATGATTGGCCCGCAAACGTGGCAAAATCTGATTGGTTGAAGAGAAAAGTGTGATAGGGATTTGCTTTAGGATATAGGGCTTGTGATTGAACTTTCCAGCCAAATGGCGTTTGAATGATATCACAATTTGTGAGTCATTTCACTTGCAATCACATCACCGCTCTTGCTTTTGGTCTGTCATTTCACACCATGTACTGGTGGTCTGACCGCAATGTAAATGCACCCACATGAATACGCTACGCTCAGAGCTTGTGACGTAGGATAAAAAGTCTGAAAGACTGCTTATAGTAGGTGGGAGGGAAAGTGGATGAGTCCAGCCGGCTCGTTCTCATGCAGGGCGTCAAATACCGAGGCTTTATCAGGGCCGTTGGTGTTGTTACTAGTTTAAAAAGCAAAAAGAGACACACAGGGTGGATGGGTCCAACATACACAGAGCTTTCATCCAGGTGGCTGCCGTTCATCTCGCGTGCTTCATGGTACAATCAGCTGTTCATTCGTGTCTCATGTTCACAACGTTCAGTTTTATTTTCACTGTACAGCTGTAGTAGTTGTCGTGTAGTTATTTCCTCAACCTAACTACAGTTATTTTGATGGCAAACATGATGAGATGCCAAGTAGTGTGACAAAGGTCTGTGTAGAGTTGGGATCCCTTACGAGAAAGTAGTATACTTCAGGTTTATTACATGAAGTGCACATAAGTTCAAGTACATATTTCCCAAGTACACTCATACTAATATTAATGTACTAGTAGTATTCCTGTCAGTGTATAACTTTAATACTTCTTGGAACTAAACTGACCCACTTTTTAGTTTATAAAAGTATACTTTTAAGTATACTTTAAGTGTAAGAATAGTACACTAGTTTAAAAAAGGTTTTTTGTACCGCAACTATACTATAAATTTACTGATAGTTTACTACTTGTATACTTGTTGCCCACTTTTTAGTTTATGAAAGTTTACTTTAAAGTATACTCTCAGTTAACTATTAGTTTAATAGTTTTTATACTGCAAGTATACTTGTACGTACTTGCAGCCCACTTTGTTGTTTATGAAAGTGCACTTTAAAGTATACTCTCAGTAAACTACAAATTTAATAGTTTTTATGCTGCAAGTACACTTGTAGCCCACTTTTTATCAGAGATTTGAGTCTGCTACTCAAAAATACTTAATTCTACTTTTCTTAACATATTTTGACCTTAAGATTAAGTACAGGTCTATAAGCCAAATATAATTTCTGTATACTTGTCAGTATGAGCCAAATATACTCAGGTATACTT
Source organism: Pterois miles (assembly GCA_947000775.1). Classification (NCBI taxonomy): domain Eukaryota; kingdom Metazoa; phylum Chordata; class Actinopteri; order Perciformes; family Scorpaenidae; genus Pterois; species Pterois miles. Next base: position 5,740,181 of record CAMQGK010000193.1, read on the forward strand.
TTGTAAAATATGTCTCTGATAAGAACATAAAAAGTAAACTGAAAGTATACTCTCTCCCTCTTCTTTAAAAGAAGTACTAATAGCACACTTCAATAAACTTGTTTTAAGGTAAGGGATGAGAACATCTTGGTCTAACAAACACAGGATCTTCAACCAAGAAACCGCTTCATGTCCTACAGTGCTGAGTTATTTTGAAGTTACATTAGTGACATTTGTGACTTGCTTGCCATATTTATGTTATTTGCATACATATTTTACTTAGTTTACATACTTTCAAGTCCAGCCATGATCTTTTTTCCAAACCTAACTAGTTTTGTTGCCTAAGCATAACCACAATCATTTCATTTTAACACCGTGGTGTGAAATGACATGCGAAACTGCATTTTCATGACATGCAGAATATCCTTAAAATGGTGTGTTATTTATGCCTTCCCATGAGATCAGGGTGGAACCTTTGCAAAGCCTCATTAAGGAAGAAGAGAACAAAATGAACAGTGCACATTATAGTCAGAAATTCATTCATTGTAAGCATCCTTAGCTGCCTTCCACTGTCAGAAACTTTAAGATTTTATGCATAGTCCCCTCCATGTTTGTTAGAAATATTTAATGTCTGATCCAACTCTGCAGTCTGTAGGGAGAAATGGGCCGAGTCGCGGACCTCCACAGGGAACATAAAATGTTGCTGCCCCTCCTAAAACTGCACTTTACAGGATGTTCATAAACAGGCCTATTTGTAGCATGGCTCTTCCTCAGCATGGTGTTATTACTTTTTTAACATGAAGTACTAAATATTAAAGCACATTTCGCTGAGCTAAATCTGCAGCACTACTTCTCAGAAAGTGCTCCTTTTGAATTATGCTCTGCTCAGCTGCAAAATTGAACCGCCAGTTGTCTATGGAAATTTGATAACGAAGGGTAATGCTCTAAGCCTGACATCTGAATTTAGACTCCAAAGCAGCCGTGGCAGAGAGTTGTGTAAAATAAATCACGCTCTTTGCGGCTATCAAGGCCTTGGCCATGGAGTGCACAAGAGAAAAGGAGGAAATGCAACTCTGTACTGGGTCCCAATGGAAATACTGTGATATCTTATTACCAAACTGTTTGATGGAACATCTGGGAATCCTCAGCCTGAGTTCCCTTGTTGCATCTCTTAATCCGCCCACATTTCCTCTCATCCAGGCCTGAGTTGTGACCGTTTGATCCATCCAGAAAACCAATTACATATAGCAGGCAGCCTAATTGTCTCAAATTTAATTTAAGACACTCATTTGTTCCATAGTCAAGAGATGGGCCAAGATTTATGCGGAGGGGCCCGGTGCTGCTTCAAGCAAATGGGCAGCTTTGAAATTGAAATGTTGGCTTTTGTGTGAGAAGCACAAGGCAACTCACGATGTTTAATCAGAAGTCAGCGGCTCAAAGAGAGGGTCACTTAATTTGAGATCTGTGTCAATGTGTGGCATTCAAAGAGATCTATGTGCTTAACATGCACAGTCCCCATTACATTAAGCATGCCATTAGCTCTGCTTTAAATGGTTAACAATAATGAATTTCAACATTCAAATATGGTATTTCATTTGTATGATGTGGATTTCAGGAACAGTCCACAGTTTCCTTTTTGATGCATATGTCTAGAAAGCTCTAAAAATCATTATCATTTAAAAATACATACAGAGGTTTAGTTAGAACCTAAATCTAAAGTCAATAGATTTTGCTATAATGACAAATAAAGACAAATATCTCATTATAAACTAGGACAGTCCACCTACAATTAGCGAACACTGAGAAAAATGGGACAGCAGGATTTCTTTTTTTTTTTTTTGGCTTACTCCTTATCTGTGACACCATATGGATGTTTAGCTCCGGCAAGACTCGACTGACAAAGGTGGGGAAAATGGCTGTGCTGATATTCAGGAGGATTTTCTGGGGATTGGGGCGGATTTCCTGACCCAGAAATGATAGAGCAGATGAAATGGAGATAATATGGCTGTTAAGTCTCAACAGTCACTGTTCACAGAGCTACAGCATGCTAGTAGTAGCAAGCAGTACCACAGACTGTCAATAAGAAGTGGATGCAGTCATCATGACATCACCCATTACATTTTTTTTTTTACAATTACAGACATCACTTTCCCAATGTAAGTCTGCACGGTGGTGAAGTGGTTAGCGCTGTCGCCTCACAGCAAGAGGGTCGCAGGTTCGATTCCAGCTTGCGGCTAACTGTGTGGAGTTTGCATGTTTTTTTTTTTTGGGCCCAATGGAATCATGTGACAGACATGGAAGTTGTAGTGCTGCCATTTGACCACTATGAAAAATTTGCCGGTATTGAAGCCTCAAGTTTGATGTTTTGTCCATCGCCATCTTGATTTTTTGTGACACGAGAGGTGGCAAAGTGCAACTGAATGCTGAATAAGACACTTTTAAGTAGCCAAAGTGTTACAATCAAAAACACACTGTGAAAGAGTTAAAGTCCTAAGACAAAAACACAGTCTACTCTCGTCTGGACAATGCCGTGGTAGCAGCCTGTAAATCACAAGGTAGCCACACCCGAAAGCGTCCCCTGCTTTATGGTCTATTTGACTCTAAATGGGACCATAATTTACTAAATGAACATCACACTGTATTGAAGAAGACTTGAAACTAGTGATTGAGACCATAAACTCATGTTTACAATGTTTCCTGAGGTGATAAACCAAGTGAAAAGTAGACTCATTTTCTCATAGACTTCAATACAATCAGACTTCTTTTTGCAACCAGAGGAGTTGCCCCCTGCTGGCTGTTAAAAAGAATACTGGTTTAAGGTAATTCAGTATTAGCTTCATTTTTCAGACCCAGAGGTTAACTCCTGAGAAGTACCAGCAAACCTTACATCGCTCCTTCGGTTGGTGCCATATTGGGGCCCAATAAAGCCAACTTCTCTCTAATTAAAAACAAACTCAGAGCGGTGGTATAGTGATGACATGCCCTTTGATTTGACATTCAAATATGGGAGTATTCTATGAGGTGCAGAAAAGACTTCTCATTAAGCCGGCAAGTCAGAAACTGAATGATTTCTTGAATGCATTAAATTGTGGTTACTGCACCTGAAACACATGCAATATCCTCAGCAGATGTGCAACAATGGAAATTTTCACAGTTCAGACTGAACCTAAAAATAGAAACAAAGAGGATGAAGTAAGGCTGGGTGAGCACTGAACTGTCATGCAACATGTGAGCTGACCATGTGTGGGGTAGCGGGGGCAAGAGCAGCCATGTTCCACTTGCTAAACTGTCTACAAAGCAGAGAGAGGGGTTATAATTGGGATACGCAAAAGGGGGAGACCTGGCACTTAACTAACACTTACAGTCCCCATAAAAGCACAGAGTATCAAAGAGCGCACAGAAGTCGTGACTCATGTCACACTTATGCCTAATTTATGCTGTGGAAAAGCTTGTGCAGAGCTTCTGCAGAGCCACAGAGATGGTTTGTGGAGCTCATAGAGCCGCAGAGGTGAGCCACACACTGAAAAATGTGACGCGCCAGGCAGAAGTTTGAATAATCAGAGCCGGGAGGTGGGATTTCCAAACAGATACCTCACACCTCATCCGCAAAAGCAACCTTATTAATTCTAGGCACAAGAGCTTCTCCTCATCATCAAACAACAACATCAACATCAGACATGACGTTCATATGGACCCAACTCCTGAACATGATAAATGCGATCCCATGAAGGCACCATCTAACCATCTGACTGCATTTCTAAATGTCCCTTACAACAGAAGTGGGAAGACATGCATTTTTGAGGGTTTTTCCATTTTATTGATAGCGAGAGAGACAGCGGTGAAATGGGGAGACAGAGGGGATGACGTGCAGCAAAGCAACCCCAGGCAGGACTCGAACCCGTGGCCGCTGCAGAAAAGCTGCTTTGGCATATGAGGCGCCCGCTTTACCGACTGAGTTAAGCAGCTCCCCAGACATGGTTTATCTCTTAATCTTATTTCATGTGTTTGACTAGATGAATTGTGTAGTTTATTCATAAATTACAGGTTAGCTGTTGCTTTGCTATAAAAAAGGCCCTCCATGGCACTGCTTCACCCATACAGGTGCTGCCACTCATTTGTCCTGATTAGACCTCTTGTCAGGACAGAGTTGGTTGTCCAGTACTATCTGCATGTACTGTGTATACGTGACAACAGAGTGTAAAAATTGAATTTCCCCTAGTGGGACTAATAAAGGTTGACTTCTTCTTCTTCTTCTTCTTCTTCAGACTGTGCTCGATTCACATCTCCCTCGTTCTCTTTTAGTTTTGTCCCATTTTTAATCAATGTGCTCCTCATTCGTTCATCTCACTGAGACAGAATATGTGTGTATATGTACCCCCTTTACCTCATACAGAGTTCAAGCTGATCAAATTTTGATCTACCAAATCACAAGGCTCTCAAAGAGGGTGGGACTGTCCTCTCTCATTAAGTTTGCCGACCTCATGCAATTCTCAGTATAGCTCCGCCCAAACTTAGCCGAGGTCTCATCAGTCTTGGTGAAAGGAATCACCTGTGTGGGTGTGCAGAGTCTTCAGTAACACTGGTTTGATTTGTTAAATCCTGCTGCACATCCAATCTGACATATTCTCCAAAATATACTCTATATTTGATACCTCCTTTCTGTTAGGGTGTTGTCATGTAGCAGGCAGCTGTAGACCCTTCATAATGTTTCAAAAGAAGGAACAGAAAGACCAATTATCAACATTTCACCTTTTCAGTCATGCATCTGGAACACAGCACAGGTGATAATAACTTCATACACTTTGGGAGCACATGTAGTGCAACTAGTGTGCTATCTTTGTAGCAACACCCATATCATTTCTGAGCAAAGCTCCTCACACATACTGTTCAATAAACACAAGATGTCTGCAAGAAAGTGTTGTAGGTCATAAAAAAACATTTTTGAAGGTTTGTGATGTCCACCATGGGAGGCAGTATTTGTGGATACTACTGTGGTATTTTTTTCCTTCTGTCACCTCAAGAGAAATAAAAAGGCAATGTGACCCCTTAGAAACAAAGCGAGCACTTAAACAAAGAGTCTTTGTGTCTGTGCAGACTCCACATTTCCACTGCACAAAAGGAAATACTGACTTTTATAATAGCCGCTGCATCAGGGCCCTATTTCCCCAGGTGTCATGGTCAGAAAGTACCTATTTTTTTTCTTGAATAGAAGAAGCATTACACAAAAGATGTCAGGCAAGTGTTTGTCTCTTTAGTGCTGCTGCTTTAATTGGATTTCTTTGAAGTTTCAGATTAACCTCAAGGGGGACCTCTATCTCTGGTTGTGGCCTGACACCCAGTCTCAACCTGCCACTCTGTGGGGCTGATTAAATCTTCGGGCTGCTATTCATCATGTCTAGACTTGCTTTTGATTGATTCCTGTTTCACAAACAGGATGTGTTGCATGGTCACAGGAGATTCATCCCAGGATCTGCATACACATGCACATCATATGTACTAAAACAAGTCATCATCTGCTGCTTTTGTGTTCTGAAGACTTACAATGTTTAATGTCTCCCCTGTGGACTCAAATTTGGCTTCACTCAGTTCCAAAAATGTATTTCTAAGAATCATCCAAACTCGGTTTTTTTTTGTTTGTTTTGTTTGAAGGTCGTATTGTAGAAAGTGAGATTTCCATGTTTTTTTAAAGTACTTTCTGATCATGTTTCATGTTTCCTGATGACAAAGACAAGCATTTGCACATTATAGGAATATCCAACAAGATGTCAACATTGACTTGACATTCCCATAATCCATTTAGTGCATCAGGTCTTTGTTCAATAAAGGCAATGAAAGTCTCTGAGTATAAATATTTTTTCCCGCAGTCAAATTTCAACACAGCTTCTCTGATGCAATACTTCAAAACGTAAATAAAAATATGTGCCAGGCTGCAGTGAAGCTGGGAAGACGACGACGGTGCAAATGCAGAAGACGAAAATTGCTGACGGGGAGATTGGACTTTTAAAGAGACAGGCACTAAAGCAGAGTGACAGTGTGAGAAAAAAATGTTTTTGGAACATTTAAACATGTAAATAATGATCTAGTAGAAACCCAAAATATGTATGAAAGTATGAACCTGAAAATCAGCATGATACGTGCAGTTGACCTTACAGTGCAAGGAACATACATATACACTTTAATTTAAAAATAAAATAAGACAACTGTGGTAACTGTGTGCCCTCACGAAGACGGTGCTTTAGACATCTAATTAGCCAGATTTAAATCTAATTCAGTCCTTCCTTCACACCAATATCTTTCAATGGTGGCTATTCTTAGGCCTTATAAATATTTCATTTCATCCATTATTATCTTGATTATAATTAAGTGTTTAAAAATTGTGTGTAATTAAGGGGTCATGAAACCTGTAATGTATTTACAGTATCAAACTTCTAAAAAGAAAAAAAAATAAATTAATGAATCCAATAACATATTTTAATAATTGATAAAACAATGAGTTTTCTCAGTTGTCATGAATGTTTTTTCTGAGCATTTTTATGGGCTTATTGTCTGAGACTGACATGAAATGTCATACTTGACCTTGAAAATAGTGCAAAACAGCACATCAAAACTGGACTCTAATGCCCAAATCAAGTAAATCAGGGTTTAGTTAAAGTTACTTCCCTGTACCATCTTGATTCAGCATATTTTACAACAACTTAACTGGCTGCCCGTTATAAAAAACGATCCATATAAATCGAGTTGGGACTTCCACATAAGTTGTTCATGAGGTCGCCAAATATCTGCGAGCAACAAGAGGCAGTTCAACAGATTTGATCCTTTTCAGATGCAAAGGTTCAATGGGTGAAAATGCCTTTTTATACACAGCTGTAACTGGATGGAATAAACTTCCAGTATCTCTTAAAGTCAGTGAAGCAGAGAGAAATTTTAAACTGACTGTGAAAAAAATGGCTAGCATAATTAACTTAATGTTGTCCTATTATGTTGTTTTCTTTTGTGATTAAATGGATATTGTATTTGTATAGTATTAAAAAATGGCAACTAATTTTGTTTTATTTTGTTTAAACGTCCCATATTGTAGAAAGTTTTTAATAATTCTTTCTGACCATGTTTCGTGTTGTCTGGAGACAAATCCAAGAAGATGCCGACATTTACTTAACGTTTCCATAATCCATATAGTGCATCAGCTCTTTTTTCAATAAGGGCAAAAAAACAAGCAAACAATTAAGTAGCGGATTTTTGCAAAATGAGAAAACAACCCAACCTGATTATGGCTAAAGATGAATCTGAGGAGGTTTGTCTCATTTGCATGCAGTCAGAAATTAAAATTCAACAAAAAACTGGCAGAAAAGGAACACTTCATGCTAGTAAATGTCCTTTGAATCCTTTGAATTAGTTGATTTTCTTTGCTTATTGTTGTGCAAGTTCTTGTTAAACTTCTTGATATCCTTGACAAAGTCACTATTTGCATTTTTTTTTTCTGTGCGCAGTAGAAACATGGTCTCTGCTTCACACCAGCTTTTTATCCTTATACAGTACAGTGAGTCTGCTGGTGGCCTGAAGCAAAAAGGCGAGCGGTGCGCCGGCCTCTGTGGGGACCAGTCGACTGAACAGATCCTGAAACATTGATGTGGAAAGCACACATGTACTCATCCCCCAGTGCTGCACATTTTCCCAGTCACCTCCAGCAAATCCTGATGTAGTAGAATCTGCCAGAGTGAGACACAGTCATGCTGAATAAGTCATAGCTCTGTATTTACTGTTTATCCTGTTATAATAGGAAGGGTAGGTGGATGTTCTGGAATAAAATTTGAGTATCAGCTCCTCCTCACTGTCTCACTGTGAATTCCCTTCAGCTAACTGAAGCATGTGGCTAAGTGTAGTCATGTGGTTAGCCATAGTTATCCATAAATGCACACTAACAAGATTTATAGTGAAAAATCCCCAACGAGGGCACTGAACCACTCAAAGTCCAGCTGTGACAAAACTGTGACGACGTTCAAGGAAGATCTCATTAATTTTCTATCATGGACCCTTTCCATGTCTGGTTCCCTCTCCCTGATGATGTGTGACAGCTGCCAAGTATTTTTTATATCTTGTCACACACTAATTGAAGAATTATCACTGTGCCAGAGATGGAGGAAGCTGTCGACACATTGATCCAAGTGGGAAAGTGACTGATTGGTTCCAAAGAAGGAACTTGGTAAGATGTCCAGCGAGGCGTCATTTTACCTCGACCTGCTTTAGTACTGATATCATTTATAAAAAACTAAATGCAAGAAATTCCTGCTTTGACCTCAATGATCAGGGTCTATTCAAGAGCTATAAGAATAAGATTTTAATGTCTCATATTGCAGCCCAGTTGCACTAAATGGCAAGTGAATGACATGGTAATTCGCTTGTCATTTTGTGTGCAATAAAAACACCGTTCTAGCTTTTGGTGTGTCATTTGTACGCCATATAACACATCCACGCTCAGAGCTAGTGACATAGAATATAAATAGAGAAAGGCCTGCTTATGGTGGATGGGTACAACAAACACAGGACTTTCAACCAGGAGACTGGTGTTCATGTCCCAAAGCGTTGTTGAGTTACTTTTGTGACGTGTGTACTTATGTTATGTTGTTTACATACATATTTTACTGAGTTTATGTATTTATTTTAAGCCCAACCATTATGTTTTTTTTCAACCTAACAAAGTGGTTTTGTTGCCTTAACGTAACTGTGGCTTTGTAGTTTTGTTGCATGTCATGTTACAATCAGCTGTTCATTAATGTCCCATGTTCACAACCTTCAGTTTCATTTTCACTTTGCAAATGTAGTAGTCTTAAGCAACCTTTCCTAAACCTAACTATAGTGGTTTTGATGCTGAAAATAAGGTGACGCCAAACGATGTGACGCCATGGGACGACAAAGCAGCCGTAGATGACACGTTGGGATGGGAACATGTTGGAAAGTTTGACAATGAATATAGTATTCTCTAATTGTCTTATTTTCTTTAAAACCAAGAAATACTGTGCAGTGATAATATCTAAACCAGTTTCCAAAGCAAACTTGTTTTTCCAGGTATCTCAAATTACGTCAAGTTTCAATTATTGGCCTTGATTATAGACAGAATTTCATTCATATCTTCACTGTGTATTGAAAATGATCTCACATATAACAGTCACCCTCTGTTCCTTTGACAGTTTTAGGTTGATTATTTAATAAACAAAATATTGCTCTGTGGAACCAGTGTCACATTTGAAAGATCATTAAGTTCATTAGTTGCTTTGGAAATGTGCTGCACACCCTGCTGGATAATTCTTGTACTAAAATCGCAAGCGCATGGAAACCATAATAGCATTAGGGGGTGTTGAACACTTTTAACGCCATTAGGATAATCCCCATATTACTCTTACTGAATGAAACCCACATAGTGTGAAAAAATAGGCTATACATTATATTTCAGGACTAACAGGAAGAGGGTTTGAATCCGGCTTGGAGCTCTTCTGTGTGGAGTTTGCATGTTCTCCCCCATGTTAGTGTGGGTTTTCTCCAGGTTCTCCAGCTTCCTCCCACAGTACAAATACATGCAGGTTAATTGTTGACTCTAAATTGCCCGGAGGTGTGAATGTGAGTGTGAATGGTTGTCTGTCTCTATGTGTCAGCCCTGGCGACCTGTCCAGGGTGGACCCTGCCTTGGCTCAATGTCAGCTGGGATCGGTACCAGCCCCCACAACCCCAAATGGGATAAGCAGTTGCAGATGATACATGGAGGGTTTTAAGAGGTTTCATGAGCCAAAGAGTACATAATTATTATTATTAATAAGATAATGGACACATTCTGATATTTTAACAGTTTAAGGTAGTCTTATATTTTCATTTTAGCATTATCAACTTTGAAAAGACAGAACCTCCTGAAACTACTTTCATCAACTTTTCATCTATTCATCTATAGATTTGGGGAGTTTTGTTGATAGTCAATGATAAAACAACATTATCCCTGAAGGAAAGGAGTGAAGAATATGTTTTATTAACGACAACTGTAAAGATTAAGTCAACAATATTTCTGTCCTCAGAATACAACAACAAGCAAACAGACTGAGGGGAGTTTCCCCCGACTGGAAGTGTCAGACTACCTTCCAGCTTGTGATCTGTGTTGTTTTTTCTGGGTCTTCACATGAGGGATGATTTTTTTTCCCCTGATCCACCATCTGAACTAAACACTACTGCCAAACCATGTGATTTCTGCAGGCTTCGCTGTTCTCTGTGAGATCAAAACGCTGAGCAGACCTGGCATCAAAGTCACGACTGTAGCGTCGAAACAGAGCTAGTTAATATGTAATGCTATGAAGTGATGCACAGAATTACTAGTTGCAGCAGAAGGAGGTCTTTCACTACGCTGTCAGACATGTTGGCCCACTTCTACTTGGGCTCCAGCAGGAAAGATGGAAAATAAATTATTTACCAGACCACTGGAGTGGTTGAAAGGGCATGTGTGCTGCTGTCTCTGAAGAAAAAATCCATACTCTTTGCTCTGAAATCAAACATCCTGAGTACCCCGTGACCATGTATCACCCAGTATGTCAATATGCAGTGGGTGTGGGAAAGATCTGGAGACCCAAAATGATGGATTGCTGCTCATGACTCCCTCGTTGACCAACATCCACTGCTCTGATACCTTTCCACAGGATCTGCTATACTATACTGTCCTCCCTGGTGGGTTTGATCAATATGTAGTTTTGAAGCGTGATGACAATAATTGAGGAAGAAACTGCAGGATAATTTCCTCATTTAAATGAATCAAAAGACAAAAATGGGTGTCTTAGGATTAATGTATGAATGAAATTCATACATTCAGATCTTTTTTAAGGAGGCTACAGGGGTCTCTAGGGGGAGATAGCAGGTCAGCAGTAGATGTCACATAGAAGTGGTGAACATCATCTGAAAGCTGAGAACCTGAAGATTAGTTTGAGATGTAGCTCAGCACTGTGGGCCAAGTTGTTCTAGTCGTAAATATGTAGTAAACATTATCAAAAATAATTGTCCCACCCTGGCTTACAGCATGATAGAAATTCATGAAGGCATCTATTATGTCTCATAAGTTGCTGCAGCAAACTTTGGGTTGATCCTTTGGTTACACAGATTTAGTGCAAAATTTAACAATATTTATGCAACTTAAAAATTGATAAACATGGTGAATATTGCATTTTTTTTTTACAACAAATGTTGCATGTGATTATCATAAAGTGAGCGTATATGTAAAGGCGAGACTTGTGAGTATCGATAGAACCCATTTACATTCATGTATTTTGAGGTCAGAGGTCAAAGACCGCTTCGAAAATGCCAGTTCTTTTCTTGTGTTATTTAACCTCCCTAGCATGACATGGTTGATACCAACTGATGCCTAGTTTCAAATGTTACCAATATCTTTTATTAGATTGAAAACCGAGCCTGCTACAGCCTGTTAAAGACAGTAATGTTGGCTGAGATTGCTGGTGATCCCACAAGTCTCAGAGTTAAAAACAACAGATAACATATTGCGTTGGGAGTGTGTTGGTGTCCCAAGGTTAAAGTTGAATTATCAATGGGTCAAAACAGTATTTCTTTGTGTTGGGCACAATTAAGAGGAATTATTAATTTCATCACTGTAATGATTTCCCAATTAATCTGGCATGGCTGACCTGTTATTTTGAATGTCACTCTGTATGCATGTATGTATAAACAGCATTCAGCATTGTGACTGAATATATTTCCATATAATTGTCACAGTGTGTTCCCAGAAATTTTTATTCACAGTACGTAGTTCAACAAGTGGATGAATATTTGAAATAAAGTGATGGATCATAAAAACACAGAATTATCAGTAATGCCCATCTTTGAGAGGCAGGCAAAACCCCTCACGAGGCAAACATGCAAAGAAAAAAGCCCTGAAAACATCAGTATGAAATCTTTTAATCAAGATCATTTGATCAGCCTCTCCGCTACCCTGGCAACGGCAGTGGCAATTAAAAAAATAAGATTTGAAAGAATTAGTAATGAGACAGATAAAAGCAGAACTGTGGCTCCATCCTTTAAAGCCTCATTCTTTCCAGCCTGCTTCACCCATGACATCCCACAGTGCCGAAAAATGAAGGGCTCACATTGCGCTCAGAGACATTTTGGGTGACAGTGACGAAATTGAATTTTCAATTATTCATTTGAATCATAACAGGATAATGAAGAGGAGGGAAATTAATGATAAGGACCACCTTCAGCTCCGAGTATCAATTTGTCCCCATGCATAATTTAATCGATTCCCTATGGAGCAAGCTGGCTCCAAACACAGGCAGGGAGATATGATGGAGAGGAAAATAGGAAATTAATGTACAAAGGCTCTTAAAATATATGTTGACTCATTATGGAAGGGTTCCTGAGGTGCCTGTATAACATTTTGTCTTCCTCTTCTTTCAGGGAAATGTGACCCACTGCCAACTAAATGGCAGAGATGGGACAACGTCATTGCTCTATGTCTCAAAACTGAAGTCCCAAATAGGAGGAGGATGAATGGTTGGTCATGTGAAGCCGAGTTTCTAATCATCATGGCCTTGAGCTAAATAGTTTTAATTCACTCACCAACCCAGTTGCCGGGAAAAATGTTGGCATTATACGTTTTTGCAACCCACAGGATAGGACAGGATCGAATGTCAACGTTTCTGAACTATATACACTACATAAATATATTTCCTATCGGCCTCGTATCACACTCAGAAACGCATGATGCCACATGGTTAACATGAAACGATTAAAGATAGAAAAAGATTGTGGTACCTGTTAAAATAATAGCGTAACCATGTAAAGTCACAATGCGTAACAATGTAATGTAATGATGTAACATAATGATGTGATATAATAACGTAACATAACATCATAATGTAATTATGTAACTTAACAACATAACATAACTTGACAACGTAACAATGTAATGTAACAATCTAACGTACCAATGTGACATAGCAACGTAACATAACATAACAACGTAAGGCAACAACGTAACAAGGGGTGTCAAATTTGGAAACAGGGCCAGATTTGGTGAGGTTAATCTGTGTGGGGGCCGACCATTAGCCTGACACTCTTTGAACCATTAACATAAGAGAATAACAGGTATTTATTGGAGGCCATTCGACCTGTGTATCAGCCCTCAAACTGAACATAAAAATAAAAAAAAAAATATATTGTTTAGAGTCAGATATAAACACGAAATTTAGAATTTTGACTTGGATAAAAATATGAAATGGAAAAGTGAGTGCTGGACAAATTGATTTTAATATTTAATACTGAGTTTTGTTATTTGTTTTTAAGACCCTAATGTTTGTTATAATAAATATGAGACAGTTTAGTTTGTTTTACAAGAGCCAGTTTGATTGTAGTTGAAAAACAAGAATATTTCCTGATTTGAAAAGCTAGAGCATATTATTAAAAAAAAAAATAGAAGTGTTCACCTAGAAGACTAAACATATACTTGTTGCACTAATGTGAAGGGTGGCTCTGAGATCTGGACTACAGTAGTAGACCAGGTCTGGCTCTAAAGAGTGGTTCTGATGCGCAGACGTCACGCAGGTGAGAGTCTCTTAATCTGGTCCTCAGGCGGTTCTTGGACGTCTTCTATGTATGTGAAGCCAAACGAGCTCAGCATTTTATGAGCAACTGTTTGAATCTCTGGGAACCTGCCTTCATCCAGCTGGCGGTAAAAGTTGACAAAGGGAGCCGTTGGTGCCGACCGCGACTCTCCGCATCCCACTGCAGCTCAATGCGGTCAGCTGGAGGAGGTTGGAGCGTCGTCGGAGAAAGGCTGATCTCCTTTTCAACAGCAGCAAAATCCCGAAAGCGGCGCTAGAACTCCTCAGCAGAGATGAGGGGTCTGCTGCATACCTCCTAATTGCACACCGATATCGTGGCGGGCCGATATTGTTGATTATATGACAAAGGCTGCGGGCCGGTGGAAATTGAACACGGGCCACAATTGGCCCGCGGGCCGGACTTTGGACATGCCTGACGTAACATAACAATGTTATTTAACAATGTAACGTAACGATGTAATGTAACTACTGTAAAATATCATCTGCCCTTAGTAGTTTTTGTTATATAACTTTAGGTAACAAGTGTAACAACGGTATACATAGCGAGCGTAATGTTAATATTTACTTTTGCTTTCACATGGTACACAAACAGCATAAAGTCCTGTGTTTGTGTGTTGGTACAACACTCATTAAGGAAATACAAAGAGAGTTCCTCTCAATAATCTTTTGTTTTGGACCTTCATTGACTGAGTAATAAATAGCCCGAACCTAAGAAAGTCTTGACAAACCCTTCAGCTGGGATTTCCTATGATCACACCTTTATCCTGCATAAATAATGGTGTCCACAGGATCCATCATTTCCAAGTTTCATTTTCATTGATTATGTAAGCAGCCATGCAATGTATTCTGGGAGTGCAGCATTATGTTTCGAGTGATGGACCGTCGTGTTGGTTGCTCCTCATTTGAATAAAGGTGAGGTCTAGGCTACTTTATGCAAGTCCAGCATGACTCATCACCTCTGGAAACTCACAAACATTTAAACTTACCATTGTTGATCTAAAATGAAGAATGAAAATTTGAGCAAACTGCTTCCGTAATATATATGTGAGAAAAGTTTCCAAACAAATGCCCTTGTGGACACGTACCATAAGTGTGTCTACGGAAAGAAAAACTCTTTGGACATAGTACATTTTGTTCAATATAAGTAGCAGTTTTTCCGTTGTCACTTGAATACATAAAGAATACTAAATTAATTTATTTCAGCAGTCTGCCCTGACAGAACAGACATTCTCATTTGATTTAACCAAAAAATCTGTGGGATTCAATCATAGCCACATTTCTGTAATCTCAAGGCTGTCACTCACCTCTCTAGCTTCTCTGATGCTTCACTCTTCATAATCAAGTGTGTCAGAGGTATTTTGAACATGTAACATTTGAAATATCATGTGCCTGCCCTAAAACCAGCCATGCCCAGCTATTAGTACAACAGCAGAACCTCAGTTCACTGAAGTACGTCTGACTCGCTTCAGCAGGCTGACTGAGAAGTTGTTCAGGCATCAAAGCTTCAGCAAGAGAGGAAGAGCTCTGATTTAAAAAGCGTGTGCAGCTGCTCTGTTGTCCAGCTCAGCTTTTGATGGGCAGGATTATCATTCAGGCATGGGAGGCAGTGATACATGAAGGACGGCAGTGCATCAATCTTTTCCTGCCTTTTATTCGTGCAGAGGCTCATTAATTTGAGCTGGGAACCAAAAAGTTATGTGCGAAAGGACATCTGACATGCCATTATCTACACCTGACACCAGAAGGCTGAAAACTTTCAGACTTTCTGACCTTCTCACTCCCGCTCTGAAAGCTGTAGGTGAACTCTATCACCCCCGACTTCCTCCTGCATAGCTAACAGATAACGCATAATACAGCGAAAGGTCATCTGAGAAGCAGGTGTTTGTCATCTGTTGATGTGATGAAGGTTAATAAATGTACCAGGAAGGCACTCTGGTGGAGATGGCTCTCCTGGGGCTTCTGTTTTGCATTCCAATTATGCTCTTTCACTTTCTGAGAGACAACATTCAACTTACATTGTCTTTTCATTGCCTTTCAAGTGCCCAATTAGTTGTGTGATGTTTGAAGTGAAGATCAGAGGTACCTCGAGGGCTAATTTATTTGTGGCCGACCTGCCCTGTTGAATGACATCGCTGGACATGGTTGACGACCCCAGTTAATTGCATATTTGGATGAAGTAGTCACAGAAGATGATTGGTCTGAAAGAGGCGACATTGTATTTCCAGAAGAGAATCTTTGACACAGTGAGGTCCCTGAGGTCTGGACCTTGGCAGCTTTTCCTTCTAACTTAACTTTATCGCTTGTTTCCAGCGAGTCTGAAAAGTGAAGCCAATGGGGGAGTGCCTTAAACCTGCATTCTTTCTAATAGCCAGCAGGGGGGCGACTCCCGGTTGCAATAACAAAGTCTGATTGTATAGAAGTCTAAGTATTATTAAGTGAGCACCTTTAATAAAATCATGAAATAAAACGATTCTTTGCCACTTCGTGGGTTTTGCATTGGCAGACCATCATCAACCATCATTAACTCTCATTTGAAATTCGCCATGGCCGTTAAGTGAAATCTATTTGACTGTGCAGTGATCCGGGGCCAAGTTAACATAGGAACTGTGTCCATGTTGGATTATCCTGAAGGACACAATTTCTGACCAAAGCTAACATCTGATGCCAATGCAGAGAATATAAAAGTAAAAGGTTATTGAAGTCTGACGCCTCTTCTGGCCATGACCACAATCCTTCCATAACCTTAGTCTTTATGTTCCCTAATCATATGCAGTATATGCCTTAAATATATTGGTGTTGCCATGCACAGATATTGAAAGAATACATGCTTTATGGGAATTGAACATTAAAAAATGTAGCCAAAGAATCAAAACTGCATTTTGCAGAACAATGCAGCAGTTTGAGAAATGCTCTTGCCTCCATTATACAATACAATACAACTTTATTTAAAAAGTGCTTTAAAACAACGTTGTTGATCAAAGTGCTGAACACATTTAAACATAGAATTAAAAACACATAAAAGAATTAAGACAAAATAAAACAAATAAAAACGTAAAAGACAATTACAAACCACCCTCTCAAAGTGAGTTAAAAGCCAAAGAGAAGAAATGTGTTTTAAGATCGGGGGGGAGGCATGCTAGATTATACAAGATGCAATGACGGCCTTCTGATGTTATGAGTCTAGATCAATATCCTGTGTTGTCTTCCACTGGGAACAAACTGACTGAGGCCTGTATTATTACACTTCAAATAATGTCTCATGTAATTTTTCTTTTACATCATACATTTCATGTACATGCAATGACATTTCAAATGAATCTGTCATCTCTTTTTGAGTCTTATTTAAGTTCTTTATGTTTCAGCTGAAAATCACCACAACCTGTGTAATTGCACCTGACAAGCTACTGTATGTGTTACTGTCAACATGAACTCCAAGCTTCATGGGTAATGTGAGCTCATGCCTCCAGGAGACATCTGAAAATGCTGAGGTAGATGGTCCTTACGCCCCAACATGTCTTCTTTTTCAGTTTCCTGAATTCCTAATAGGCATAGCCTCCAGGATAAGATGGACTAGTTTTTGCCTCTTCTTTGTCTTTCCATCAAAATAGAATCGAGAGGAAAGCAGAAATGAGCGTTTCTCCCTCAGAGCATGGAAGTATAAAATAGTAATGAGGTGTGAAAACAGAATTAGCTCTCGTGGGCTCCAGCTAAGAATGCTGGGATCTGATTGAGCAGCCTGCCGCAAACTTTCACAAAGTACGACATGGACTTGTGGGCTTTCAGAGGGCAGCAACAATATCCTCAGTAGTTCTGGATGGCTGGTCGAACCCCACTTTCCTCCACATGACACTTCAAAGAAGTGAAGCAGCCAGCTCCACCATCAGTGGTCACGGAGCGACTGTCATCGCGAGGCGCGAAGGCGGGAAAGCCTGGTGAGGGCAAAAGCTGAGGAGTAACAAAAATGAGAAGAAGTAAGGGGGTGGGAGGGGGAACAGAGCCAGAGGCTTCAATGTTGAAGTTCTGACTTATTTTTAACCCTAATTTATAGATGCACCTGGCAGGTTTTAGATATAAAAGTACACTAGCAGGCTTATTAGCTTCAATCACTTGCCTGCTTTAGACAGCACCCCATCTATTTTAACCTCGTCTGTCCTGCCAGACACCCCTGTGGCTCCAGCCTTACAGACAAACTCATAATACGAAACTTGGTGAAAACCACAGAGCTTTATTTGAAAACTTTGGCATACAGGAGAAGTTAGAGCTGGTTACAGTACGATACGATTCAGTACGATTCGGTACGATACGGTACAATATAATACACATACTTACCAACCTCGAGACCTTAAAAAATGGGAAGATTTCAAAACCAAAGTTGCGATTCTGGGGGTCCTCATCCCAAACAATCTGACTTTCGGAGACCTTGTTTCCTGCATTGTGGTGACTTTAAAAGTTTGAAAATAACAAAATAATAAGTTAACAGCAACAGCATTTTTGTTATGTTTTGTTATGTTAAACTTTTGATTTTACCTTTAACTCTCAAGAAAGAAAACTAAATAGTTTGCCCCTCTGGTGTGAACTTGACATGTGAATCTCTGACATGAACTAATATTCATCCATTTTTATTATATTTGCTCCTGCTTGAGTATTTCTTTCTCTCAGTTCTCTCCATTTTTCTGTCCATCTCCTACTCACTGAAGTTTGTTTCAGACAATGCAACAACCCAGCACTGCACTGGCTTGGACTGTGCCACGATGGCTTTGCGCTGCAGTGCACAAAGCCAAATTTTGCATTTATAAAGCACTTTTCCAGTTTTCTGTCCACTCAAAGCGTTTTACACTACATGTCAGCATTCACCATACACTGGTACTGCCAGCTTTGCCATCAGACACCGATGGCAACCTTCCGATTGCTGTTTAAACTTGTCTGCTGAGAAGCTGCCATCACTCAGCTGGCTCAGCCCCTGAAGCAAAGGCTCTTTAACCTTTCCAGCTTGGGAGTCAAATGGTAATTGTAGTCTTTTGCCCAAGGGCTTAGAACCAAAGACAAGAAAGGTATTACTTTTTCTGGACCAGGAAATGCCCAGAATCAAATTTTTGGTGCAACGTACATCGTCGACTACTATTGTATCCTACACCTGTTCTCTTTATTATTATTGCGATCACCATCAGCTTTCTGAGAGGTCTTTAGGTTCACTTAAGGCTCATCATGATCATTTCTGGAGCCATAAAATCCAAATTATGACTGGATGGAGTCTGAGAAGAGCTGAGTTTAGACAAATAAGCGTCAGCAGCCATAGATGAGGGTGATAACCTAAGATACCTGTCAACCAAGCAGACAACCCCCAAAACATATTTCATTTTAAGCCTTGTTTTCCCTGTAATGACACATTCTTTTAATTACCAGCACGATGCAATTAAGGAGCTACATTAGCTTTTGACATCCTAACTTGTTGTGCTAAAAACATGTCAACATTGCATTTGCAGTGAAAACATAGGGGTTTTCCCATTGGCCTCTTTATAATCACCGACAATTTGATAATTTGATGTCCAGTAAAGAAAGTATCCGGTCACTGAAGCATCTCTCATGTACAAGAGTGAGTTTGATTTAGCAAAGGAAGAAAAACAAAACAATTTCTTGTTATTTTGACCAAGACAGGCTTCTTTTTGTAAGAGTAAATGGACTATGTCATGCTGTTCATGCGTTCATGCGTCATGTTGTTGTTTTGAGCCTAATCAGTAAGAGTCCTATTAAGACATGCTTGCAATATTAGCTGCAATCAAATATGAAATGAAATATGATGTGGATCAAATGAAGTAAATTAGAATTTTCATTTTACGATTCATTTTATGATGGTACTTATGCCCCCTGGCCCTTCTTCCTGCCTCCAGTTTTGGGGGATGTTTCCTGTCTTGTGTGAACATAACTATTAGAAGATACTGAGTGAGATAAAGAGACGCTAATTTCCATTGTTGAAAGTGATTTCTATTTCACTCCTCTTGACAGCTGGATGAGAACTGGGAGGGACAAGCCCATAAATCAATCCACCTGGGAGTGTGCCTCAAGACAATACTTTCATGGCACACTGCATTCACAACGCTAAATTGGTTGGATAAGGACAAAGGCACAAGGAAGATTCAATACTTTTTGTGTAGCCTGGAGTAGAGAACAATGCCAACAACAGCAAAATCCCTGAGAGTGAATGTAACTCAATATCTAAGACTTTCACTTTCAAGTCACAAGGTGCAAGATAACAGGCCTTCACCTTCAGATGAAGCCGTTAACAACCACAACTCCAACAGAAGCTGCCGTTACTGCAACAAAAATCCTAATTCATCAGCCATCAGAGATGCAAGTTGGTTTGTTTTTATTTCATTTCATCCTGAGGAGATCCACAGTGAAGTGTTATTTCAGCATTTCTAGACTGCTTCATGGTTTTCTGCAACAGATATTGTGATGAATATCAAAGATGAAAACAAATTTTGAGACTTAATATTTGGGTGTCACAATGAATAAGAGAGGTTCCATATTCAAATTTATGCAGTGAACAAGTGACTGGGGAGGGACCGTCCTTCATCAGATTCTCACATCTACTTCCCAGAGCAATATGCAGAGCGCTGATGGGCTGTAGAAACATCATTACAGCCCTGATGCATACGCTTAAACTCTCCTCCTTCGACTTAACAAGTTCAGTCTTTCAAGGAACCAACAGCTTCTGAGGGGAGGATTTACATACAGCAACTGTCCTGTGTGTCGGGAATCTTTGATGAGTTAACTCTCCTGCCCCTTGTTATTTTTTTTTCTCTTACATTTTTGCCTTTTGTCAATCCAAATAGACAATCCGATGTTGGAATTGTGCAAACCATGGGATACGCTGACTGTGGACTGAACCAAAAATGTGCTCCATAAATAAGTTTCACATTAGCTTCGTATCATGCTGGCAGAAATGCACAATGTCACATGGTTAACATCGTGAAATGATTAGTTAGGTTTAGGCAACAAAACTACTTGGAAAAATAAAAAACTTTAACAACATAACTAACACTAATAAATAACAACTGTCCTTTGCAGACTTTCATATGTGACATTACAGAACAAGCATAAAGTCAACGGTGACACAAAGAGAGCTTTCCTAGGTGAAAGTCCTGTTTTTGGTTGACCCATTCACCATCAATCCTACACACCCTTAGTGGACTTTCTTGCTTGTTATACTCATTATTATATCACAGAAAGTCATTTGATATACTACGTCATCTGCTCTGCATGTCGCTCATTGTACGATGTCGCCTGCTGCAAAAACGTCTATAGTCAACATATCCGTGGTTTGCAGAAATGTACAATGCCAACATTTTCTCCTGGCGACTGAGCTGAAATAGCAATGCCTAGTTCTCTTATGCAATTGATATTTTTCACTGCCAACTCCTGCTGTTGCTCTTGAGATGCAGATAGCCAGAAAAGAGCTTCAGTGGGAGGGCGTAGAGGTTTATGCTATTATTGCCCCTCAGGACAAACCCCCCTTCTGGGCAGGTGTCAAGACACGATCCCTCACTGGCTTTCCTCCTACAAATATTCCCAGTTGTGTGTTCATTGGAAAGCCTGAGGCGCCGCTGCCAAGGATTTAACCCTTGGCTGTTTTTGTTCAGTTTTCTCATCCTTATGGCATGTCTTACCTGGCCATACCATGCACTATTTTCAGAATTTAGACTAGTCATTAGCATAATCTGGCATGTGAGTGGTGGACAATTTTTTATGAAAAGCAAGTTTGTTTTTGCCTGGATGTCAACATAATGCCAATATCTGTATGTGAGTGAAAACAGAAGGGAATGTTACTGTTCCACATATATAATAACCACATGGAAAGGACACTGTCAGAAAAAAAAATATTGATACCCACCATATATACCTTTAAAATAATATACAGTACAATGCAATACAATATTTAAATAGCAAAGATACAGAAAGGACATGCAGGGGGAGAGAGGGGGTGTTATAGTAGTTATAGTATTCCTCTTTCACATGGGTGCTTCTCTATTTTCTCCAGTCTTGATAGCTACTGTCTCTTTAGGGATCTCTACAGGAATTGTCACTCTGCTCTTGACTGACTCAAAGGTCAGCTGCAACCTCAAGGTACAGGAACATGGTCATTTGTCACTGGAATGACACCAGTTTGAATCTCTGGACCGGTTGGTACAGTAAGAGCTGGTAAGATGCTCTAACCAACCAAACCTGATTTTAGTTTAAAAACAGTATTTGAATGGTCGAGAAAATCCCTGACTTTCTTTTAGACTTGCAAATGTTGTGTCATGCCATCCTCACTTCATTCTCCAGTAGCAGAATTGACATTTTATGCATTATGCAAATGACTGAGCAATATGCCAGCGCTCATTTTAAGTATAGGGGTCATCATCTAGAACACATCTCTTGTGACATTCAAGGTGTACATCATTCACTGATTCACTGAATTAAGTGAAGCAGCAGTCTGGCTCAACAGTTTTGAACAGATGTGTGTGGGTCTTAAAGCGCTGCAGAATTTCGTAATAAAAAAGACAAACGCCCATTTTCATCAGTATTCGAATGATAAATTATTCACTGCCTATACACTTGACCTTCTTGCTTATTGAAAATGACTACCAGTCTAATAAAATGCAACACATGCTGTTATATAGGAATCCAGTGCTTTATAAATACATACAAATCTATGCAAATAGGTTTGTACAAGTAAAGAACATACTATATATGCATGCCTTTGAAGTACAGCTGGGCTTTGAATAAATGCCCTGAAGACATACCTCTTACTAAAGAGACCATGCATATTCAATAGATGAACTCTTGAAACTAGGTAAGGGGATTTGTGTGCCAAAGGCTACAGATGGAGAACAGGAGGGAGGCTGCAAGTGTTGACCCTGATTGTTCTGCCAATGTCACAGGAGTTGCTAGCATAGAGTTGTGTTTGCATGCACACCTTTTTGTTTCAGCCCAAACCATGGAATATAATCAGTTTTAGCTCGGTTTTCTTGGCCACAGCTGAGGAAGGATTTGTGTTGAAGGGGATGAAGGCATCAGAAAGTGCACAGATGAGAAAGAGACTGTTTACTATGTCTGCTAGGGAACTCTCTCTGATGACGACACTGAGCTTTGAAGTCTGTGGATGGTTTGATGTTGCAGTAGTCCAAAGCTTACTCAGCCAGGACAGATGAGTCTGTGCTTACCCTGAGAGCTATATCATGGTGCACTCCATTGTGTCTGTGTAGTAAAAGACACAGGCAGTAAAAGCAAGCAGTAATTACGGGAAAAAATCATGCTATGTGCCATATAGCTCCCTCCTCATTTCATCCTGCCAAAAAACCCTCAGTGCAGAGATGACCAAAATAATCCAATCAGGTTTCTTCCATGGATTTCATTTGTTTTAATTGCATTTTCTGCGCTTAGAGGTCACTCGCCACTTTTCAGAGCTGGGCAAGGGCGCTGCCGACCACATCTCCATAATGGCCCCAATTCCCGACGGGATTACCAGAACCTCCACATTCTGCACGGCTCAAAGCCATTACCCTCAGCCGAGCACCCGAGCTCTGCAGCATGTCAAATGCTGTTATTGCACAACGCTCTAGTCATTTAGCACCACTTGCCATGTGGTGTTTGGTGTTTGCCTGTGTTTGTTGTGTTGTGCTAAACCCTGACAGTGCTGCTATACATCTCTATTTTTACCTCTTTGTTGGAGTTTTTGGGCCCCAAAGAGCTGACGGTGTGTCACCCATTGCATTGACATCTAAGCGCACAACTGATGAAAAGGGATAATTTCAAAGATTCTTTTCTTTTTCATTGTGTGACGCAGTATTTTTTAAACAGTTTTACATTTAAAGCCCTATGTTTGACCCTGTTTAACTGTGATAACAGTCTCAGATGGTGAAAACATTTTCAGAATCACACAGTTGAACATTTTTTTTCTATAACCTCCCTCCTCTTTTTCCCAGAGACTGAATGTGGTGTTTGAAGCTGTGGCTGCTTTTACAACTTCCCCTCTGCAGAGAAAAAAGGGGCAAAGTGGGAGGAGAGAGAATAAATGTAGGAGCAACAAAAAGCAGCGAGAGCAGCAGGATGCTGTCTATGCTGATGGTGTGTATACAGATAAAAGTGATTGTTCGGGGGAAATACATTCATTATACATTGAAGAAACCCTGAATGAAAAAGTCTACCCCAACAAAGAGATTAAAGCAGGGAGCTTCAGAGGAGCAGACGGTGTGGTGCCTTCCGTTTACACATGGAGACCACATTCGCCACAAGGACAATTATGTTATGAATTAACTTAAAACATACCTGGAGGTCTGGCTATTCTGTATTGAATTTGTCTTACAACATGTATTTGTTTTTGTTCCACCAAGCTAATACTATATCTATGATTTTAGAGTTTACAGCTACCCTTTTGTAGTCCGGCCTCATTCACAGGGTGCCAAATACCAAAATTTTGTCAAAGCTCTCTGCGTCTGATACCATCGCACAAGGCACAATTTAGCGCCTGTGTGAGAGGTACCGGACTCTCAGATAACTCCAACGTAAACCCCTTTGTGTCAGTATTGCACGCTCAGAGCAACTGCTCCGGAGGACTGGTGACGTAGTATAAAGACCGAGAAAGGCCACATGGGCATGGAGGACTGGGTAGATGGATGGGTCAAACAAACACAAGACTTTCACCCAGGAGACCAACACACTCTCTCCCAACTGGTCACATTTTCGGTCACAGTACACACATGCTTAATGTTGGTAATTAAATAAAAACACTTTCTTAGCTTTAGGCAACAAAACCACTATGGTTAGCTTTAGGTAAAAACATGGTTGGGCTTAAAACTATAAGGTGAAAGTGAAACTGAACGTTTTGAATGTGGGACACGAATGAACAGCTGATTGTGACGTGAAATTTGAAACTTATGACTTACACGTGGGACAGTGGTGTTGCTTTGTCGCCAACCATGAGCGAACCCTCTGACCCAAGATACTACGATAAAGGCTTCTGCCCAAATGTCGAGTAAGGATGAGATCACGCTGCACTGTGGCAATACAAGCACTGACATCGATACAGAATTACAGTGATTGAATTAATGTTAGATTTTAGCTTTATTTATATCTTGTCTTAATGCCTGGTCATGTCTTATGTAAACCACTTCCAATAGCCTTGTGATTTAGAGATGTCTTGAAAATAAACTTGCCTAATGCGCTAATGGCTGCAGGGAATGACAGATCTACAAATCTTCTCGTCTGTCCCGCTCAACCAAAAGCTGCTCCTGTGGCAGCAGAGGAACTTGAAGCATTCCCAGAGACGTTCTGTTCTTGCCAAATAGTGCCCTGCCTTTCTGCCACCTCCGTGCTGAGAGTGTTCTCCACCGCAGAGCTGCCGGCGTCTGCAGCCAACACGTAGATAGGACTGATTTCTCTGCATGATAACCAGGCTCTGAGAAGAGATATGAGGTGGTGCTTTTGAATTTCATCAGGAGCACTGTTGTGGTTTAGAAGTAGGACACAAATGTGGCTTCAGAATGAAAAAAAAAAAACAATTTCATTCATGAAGAAAAACCCTGAACCTCAAAAGTACAAGTGTTCGTAAGACCCTCCCTAAAAAAAAAAAATAATTAAAACATTAGCAAAAGAGAATTTGATATGAAATCTCAAGAAACTACCTCAAAGACTGTATGATGTTAAACAGACAAATCAATATGCATCACTGTCTGATTTTTGATGGAAACAACACCAAATATGAATTATTAGGTAGGATTTCTTCATCATGATGAATTGCTGGGAGACGAACAGAGACACGGCTGATGGATGAGCGATGACAAAAACACAGAGAACAAAACGGCTCATTATCACAGACAAAAGACGGCGGACAATGAGACACTCACACACTGCTTAAATGAGTACATACTTTAGTGCAGTAGTGGAACACATTCATTTTCTACATTGCTGCACCTCTTAGTCGATGCCCCCCCCCACCCAACCACCCACCCACACACACACACACACACACACACACTCTCTTTGAAAACGAGGATGAGGGATCGTCTGTGAGGCTGCAGGTTTCTCAGGAGAATGGAAGACATGATGGATCAGTTGTATTTAGTTATGAATTCACTGAGGAATCAAAAACAGTGGTGATGAATAGGAAGAGTGTGTTGGTGTGTGTGTACTGTTATTCATTGCATTGTGGGGACCAAAATGTGTTGCCTCACATTGTGGGGACTCGCCTCCAATGGAGGATGGAAATGGTGATGTTATTTGAACCACTGATGAGTTGGAAGATGATGGCTGGCTGTTTAATGTTATGTGCGGTGGTAATATGTTTTATATGTGTTTTGTTAAAGCTGCTACAGGGAATTTTCATTTTGTGATGATTTAGGTGGTCCCTGTGGACAAAAGCGGTAGTGTTTCCGAGCACCAGATTCTCTTTAGAAAATCTCTCATTTTACTGGAGCAGCAATAACAATACAACCTGGGCATCCAGCAGTGCGGTGTCGTTGTTGGCTCCCAGCAGGGACCAGTGGAGCAGTGAGGAGAAGCTCTGCTCCTGGCCTCCTCTGGAGGAGGAGCTGCTGCTGTCGGAGCATTGAGCTCTCCACCTCCCGTCAGAGCTCCAACTGCAGGTTGAAGGCAGCAACAAAGCCAGATGTGGGTCTGTCCAGAGCAGGATGGTCATTGCTGGAGCCTCTACTGGACTCTGAGCTGAAGGAGGTTCTGGTGATCGAGAGAAACAGGAAGTCTTCTCACTTGTGGTCTTATTTACTCATGTAGGTCATACTGTGTATGGGCATATAAGACGGTTTCATAACCAGTTAAAAGTTCCTTGTATCTTTAAGCTTTCAAACCTTTACAAGTTTTTGCACAACTACTTCCATCCCTTTTTATGTGGGCGCAACACAACAAAAAGGCCTTCAAGCAGGGACAGTCCCAAACTGTGTGCCCATGTCCTCCTTACAATTCATTAAGTTGAGACACAAAATGCAGAGACCTTGTGGAAGGCATTGCGATGTAGTCAGAAGGCTGTGACGGGAGGCTTTTTACTGCTTTAGGAAACAAATATGAAACTTTTACCTTCAGATGCAGTTGGACAGCATGTCCTGAAGAATTTTGTTGCTGCCATAGTAGACCTGTTACCCCCTCAGAGAATTAATGTCTTCACCAGTCAATAGAGTGTACAGCAGTACAAAAAAAATGCATGAATGAATACATCTTGTAAAGTGAGTAAATGTTGCAAGAGCATAGTTGAAGTTAACCTTTTTGACCTCTGCACTCATTACATTCCTACATTCCCTCTTAATCGGGTCACATAGTGTTCCCTTCACAAAACGTAGAGGGAAGGTCAAAATTTTATTTGATCTATTATTCAACTTATTATCTAGCAGTGGATTTTTCATGATTTCACAGATGTCTACCTTCTGCCTGGAATTGTAAAATTATTTCACAAAGCCTGTTCGCACGACAAGGCATTTAAGTCCCACTATAATTGGGGTGGCTGTGGCTCAGAGGGTGGAGCAGGTCGTCCACCAGTTGGAAGGTTGGTGGTTCCATCCCCGGCTGCTCCGGTCACATGTTGATGTGTCCTTGAGCAAGACACTTAACCCCAAATTGCTCCTGAAGACTGAGACATCGGTGTGTGAATGAGATGAATGAGTATTTAGATCAGATGCTGATCAATGTATGATTGTGTGTAAAGGGGTGAATGTGACATATAGTGTAAAGTGCTTTGAGTGGTTGGAAGACCAGAAAAACGCTATATAAATGAAAGTCCATTTAAGATAAGATAAGATAAGATATTCCTTTATTGGTCCCACAGTGGAGACATTCACACGTTACAGTAGCAAAGTGGATTCATTTCATTACTATTTAATGTGCATACAGTTAGAACGTCTTTCTTGATTTAAGCATGTCTTTTGTTCGCCATGTATCCTGTACTGACCACAACATAAACGCATAATAAATGTTGCGGTAAGAGTTAGTGACGTAGTATAGAAAGACAGAACGCTGGACTTTTAACCAGGAGACCGTTGATGACCAGTGTTTTGTTGTGTTGTATTTTAAGCCCAACCACCTTAACCTAGTGGTTTTCTTGCCTTAACCCAAGTCGGTGATTTTCTTCTCTAACCTTAACTGCGGATGATTGTGTGGCGTACCAATGACATGTGAAAACACTAAAACACTTACTCACTCACTCACATGCAGAATGTCGGTGTAATATCTTGCTTGTGAAACCAGGTTGTTTGACCAGGAACTAGTGATTAAATCCAATATTTCTACCCTTTTGCACAGGGAACGCTATGTGACTGAATCACAAAGTAAGATTCGGAGTGCTGAGGTCACAGACATAAGGCAGATTCAGGTACAAATGTGCCTCATGCTTTAAATGATGATATATGTGGTGATAAGTGAATGTAACTCTCATGTATCATCTGGATCACTAATTCTCCAGTGGAGACATCTCCTTGCAGTGTAATACTCATTTAAAATTCAATTTCTTTAATGCCGTCTTATCCTATTGACAGGACCCTTGACTTGTCTTTTCATGAATCTCATCCGTCAGCTCTCCAGACGTTTTCTCTGAGCTTGAGGTCTCTCAGATGTGAGACAGAGAGAATAACATCAAAGACTTGAGCCCTGCCGCCTTCTGGGCTTTCTCAAAGAAACAGCCCACCATCTTCACTTCAAGGACCGAGCAAGAGGAGGGAGATGAAAGAGACGGCGGGTTTTACCGAGGCATTTCAACTGTTGACTTTCTAGCCATGCGGGATATTGGCGGGAGGAAATGCTGTCCAATTTAGGTTTTTGGTTTAGTTCGTAAAGCACACATCTGTGCAGGTAAAACAAGGTTACCACCAAAGGGAATACTCCACCGACTGGAGGTTTGTTCACCTGTTTAAACACAAAACTCAGCTGCAGGAAACAGTGATGTAATTCTCATTGCTACAAGATACAAAGTTTGATTAAACTTTGTAAAGTATCATTAACGATGAAGCAGTCTATCATCAAGAGTCTATGAGAAAGTGAGTAATTGCTCTTCCAAGAACAGAGAGTCAATATTGAGAGCGGAGACAAGTGTGAAATGTGATGTTCATCAGTGGGAAATAATGGAGCTGATTATGAAATATTCATGTCAAGTGAGACTGCAGGTAGCGATGGGAACATTACCATGATTATTACAGTACTTGTAAGTATTCACACACATTTTACCAAGTACTTTAGTTGCAGTTAATTCAGCTGATGACTTGAATCATCCAACAAGTTTTCATAATGAAACTACAAAAAAAACTTTTTGTTTTAATGAAGAATTCAAGCAATAATTGGCTGTTTTCCATCAGTCTGATAGCAACTGATCTGATTTTATGCTTTTATGACATGAGTCTGTGAGCAGTGTTTAGAGGTTGGAGCTGAGAAGGTGGAGGTGTGCAGCCTGTCGCCTTCAGCTCTTCATTTAACAGCTCACTGGAGCTGCTCCGTCATTACTCACTGCAACACTTCTATAAAAAATAAAGACCCACTGTCAAAAAAATGCCAAAAATGACCAGTCACACATTGGTGATGAACACTACAACACATTGCATTTCCTGTGACTACTTCATAATTGAAGTCAAGCATTATTTCGCCAGTTTAATGCTTTTAATGTGAAGCTCAGCAGAAGAAGTGTTCGGTTTGCAATACAATATTTTTTCCAGGAATGTCACCACAGACCAGTTCATTGAAGGCAAATACTGTATGTAAATATTGCATTCAATCATCATTGTGTTACCATATTCAGCATTAGATAGTGACTTAATAGGCATTTATTTAAATATATCTTTCTACTTATTGATAGATTTGGTTTTGAAAGTTAATATTTACAGATCAGGTTCAGGTAAGGTTCCCTCTAACGCTCTGTTCTGCTTTCCATCAACTCACACTAACAAAGGAGGACAAAGAAGGGAGGATGAGGTCTTCATCATCACAATGTATAATTCTGAGCCTAGTCAATGAACTTTTAAAACATGTCCCATGTCATCGTGTACCAGTGATGCACGGAAATCAAGAGCGGCGTACTTACTGCATGCTAAACGGCTTGCACATTATCATGGCATTTATATACATTTTTGGGCTGGTTTCTACCTGTTCCAAACAGCCACACTCAAAAGCAAGCAGAAATCCTGTCATCATAAGGAGGAATGAAAGACTCGAATCATATAAATGGTGATAGCGCTGCACATTTTTGGACAGTTGCGTTCATGGTGTTGCATTCGGACATACACACAAAGAGTGGCAGGAGTTGTGAAGAATGAAAGGAGAGATCTTGATCCAACAAGCACTTGGAGGCCTTTAAGGGCCAGGGAATGCATTGAATCAATGAGGGTCCTCCCAAGTACAGCACAATTACATGTTTGAGTGGCTTGATGGGGTGTGGTATGGTATCCAATACCTATAATTTGCCATCTTTGCTCACTGAGGGCCGACGAGGGCAAATCGCCAATAAGGTTTTACACGTGCTGCTGCACAAGAGTGCACATCCATTACACAGTAACAGCAGGAAAAATAACACACAAACTGTCTCTTTGTTATTCTGGGGACCGATACAACCATTCACACTTGAACACAGATTGGCTTCACAGCTGCGCGTTTAACATTTAACTTCCTTTGAATGTTCCTCCAAAAGAGATCCACCACTATTTAAAGGTCGCATATCGTGAAAAACTCACTTTGTGTGAAAAGCTGTGAAATGAGACAACCTCATCAGGTTTTTGTGGTCTGCCAAGATCAGAAAACCTGATTCAGCCATGGATGTATAAAGAGAATTGGACCCATTCATTCCTATGAAAGTTGCTCAGCAGCGCATGAATCAAAAAAGCTTGACTTCCGAGTATAAAATTACCCGAATCTTTTGCCGATCTTTCACATTCACGAGGCCCACAGAGCAGTATTGTTTCCTTTAACCCAGACCTGGGCATTATACGGCCCACAGGCTGGAACCAGCCCTCGTGATGGTTCTGTCCGGCCCCGGAGGTCTCAGACAAACCACTCAATTTTACTTACGAAGCTAACAAAACAGTAAAGAAAATAGCTTTTGTTTTGAAATGCTTGTGTATTGTTAATGTGCTTCTTCCTGTCACACTTGACATTGATGTAAACTGATGTGAGTGATGTTCGAGTTAGCGTCACCTGATGAGGTGACACGTCTATAATAAGTTATGGATTGATGAGTATTTTTTTGCAGAGGTTGGAGGTGAAGCTGTGAGCTTAGTTTGCAACAAACATGTGGCTGTAATCACAGAATTCAACTTGAACTGTCACTTTGAGACAAAACATGCAGAAAAATCCAGAAACCTGTCTGGAGATGAGAAGGAGAGGACAGCCGAGGGGCTGCTGGCTGAGATACTAAAGCAGAGAGGACTTTTTACAAAGCTGCATGCAACCAAAGAAGGAAATGTAAGTGTTAATGTTAAGTTACATGTTAAATATCAGTGTTAGTGTTAAGTTAAATGTTAAGTTTTTTTTGTGAGGCAAACATTACTACCCAAAACGGTCAGTCCTCTACGGTTCAAAGACTCCTGTATATAATGTCATTTTCTTAATAATATGCTGTTCGGAGTGATTTTCAGTATAATAAATGCTGAAAAATAAGAATAACGGTATGTGTCCTATATTGATAAAACAGAGGTTTCTTGGCCCCTGGCAACAATCTGAGTTTCTGATGTGGACCCCTAGGAAAAAAAAATTGCCAACCCCTACATTCACCCCATCTCCCAGCCCTCAGTTCAGTCTTGGGCTATTAGTGCATTTTACAACATTAGGACTTAATGATTTAAACAATGGCTATTCAAGTGTCCCTACTGCAAAGTTCATTTAAGTTTATGTTTGGGCCTGATGGCATCATGTGACGGACACAGAAGTTGTGGTACCATAGTTTGGCCATTAAGTCAACAAGCCATTCAGATTTGGCTCCTTTCTTGTGTCACATTAGAGTATATTGTATATATCGTCCACAGCTTGAGAACTACCTTTGTAAAGGTGACCACATTTTTGTCACAAGCCAATCAGAGCAGACTGGGCTTTTTCTGGAAAGGATCTTAAAGAGACAGGCACTAACACGGAGCGTTACAGACAGAAGGTGAATACAGGTATATTCAGATAGATAGTATGAGGGGAAAATAATGTTTTTTTTAAAACATTAAAGCATGTAAACATGCTCGAGTAAAAACCCAAAATACAAGTATGAACCAGGAAATGAGCATGATGCGACCTCTTTAAATCATTGTTTTTTTTTCTAATTCACTTCTCTCACTGAGGGTGTCATTAAAAAGTGTCTTGAAACAAGAAATATTATTCAGTGTCAGTTTTTCAATACAGTGTTTTGAGATGAATAATTTCGCCATTTCAAATCAGCATGCAGTGTAAATTATATCACTAGGAAGTGTGTGTATTTGCAGTTTAATTGTGAATATATTTAGTACTGACTCACTCAGTGAGTCTGTCTACATGTGAACTTGTATTGTAATTGTCTGGTTTGGTTTATTCCAATGGAGTTTTATGCCTGGAGTATTCCATGAGAAACCATGATATTTTCTGAATATAATCAAAACCAGGATACTTGGTCTGAAATAAACACTTGTTAAGTGCCAAACGATGGTAGATTTTCCATTTGGCGAGTACATGTCAGTCTCAAAAAGGCAATTTATTATTTTGGCCGGTAACAAACATGCTTGGGCGGTGGATTTTTTTTCACGGACCAGTCCCTTTGGCCAGTGAGTCAAAAAGTTAATTTTGTACACTGAATGTATGCATGTTAACGTGGTCATTGTGTCTGTGTGTGTGTGTGTGTGTAATTTGTAGATGTCTGCTATCTGAGACACATTAATTTAAAACCTATTTTAAACCTGTTTCATGGTTTCTGAAACATTTCAATGAGTACATTTATTCAAAACCTTGCCAATGATGATTTCAATTTGTTAAGTGCTCTGAGGCTGCGCAATATTACAAATAACCGTGCAACATTTTAGTGATTAGCCCACCTCAATCAACTGGCACATTAAAACTTGACATGGTCCCTCCATCTGAAGGATTCCTTTGTTTAAGAAAATTTAACACTGTAGAGAAACAAGTACAGTTTACTCCAGGGTGGCCAGATTGACTGTGAATAGTCACTTCTCTCAGCAATGTAAAATGCTGCTTCGTCTCCATTTTTCCAAAGCAAAACAAACTCAAGTGTCTTCCTGGGAATATGAACTTGTTTATGGTTTCATCAACCTGGAGAGGATAAGGAGCCCTGTACTAGGAAACCTAAATACACTTTAGCACCCAGAGGGATTCATTAGGTTGCCTTTACACCACAGGCCGTCTGGCTTAAATTCTAACTTGAAAGTGGCTCAGATCTGCTGATTTATACTTATTATCCACCATAGTCTGCTGCCAGGTCTTAATCAAACTCTTAATACCCGCTATCACCTCCCCGCCAGCACTAAAGTAGCTCGTACACACAACACACTCCTCTGTGTGTTGTTGCTGAGTGGTTCAGCCCACTACCTAATAGAAATCTTAAAAGCAAAAACAGTTTTTGCCTTAATGTTCTGTATTTTTAACCCAGAGGAACACATTCACATCAACAGACACAAGAGAGTTGTATCATTAGGTTAAAAATATTATAAACTCAAATATATTTTCCCAATCATAATTACTACTTGGGTGATTTACAATCAGAAACAGCTATTTTCAGTTACTCTGATATATGAACATGGTATAAGGGGTTAACATACACAACAAAGTCTGACTTTTAGGTCAAAACAAAGAATCAGATTTCGCTGCATGTATGATCAAAATTATGAAAAAACAAACAAAAAAGCTCCCCACAGGTTTTTGTTTACACATGATCATCACATCTGAAGAGAAAATCACAACTTCTTTCATCAGCTTCAGTGTGAACAGACCTTTAAGGGAGCGTTCACACCAGCCTTGTTGAGTCCAGTTGAACGGGAGTGGGGGGAGGGGGGAGAAAAAAAAGGGGAGGGGGGGGGAGGGGGAGGGGGGGGAGCAAAGGGGCAAACCCTGAAGCATTTACTCACCTTGGTGTGGTTTGTTTGGCTTGGTGTGAACGCCAACTCTGGTGCAGGCCAAACAACCGCTATGTGGTCCATCTCCAAGGGTGTACTTGGACCAAGTGAACTGTGGAAAGGTTCATTTCTGGTGTGAACACCTTCTGAACCAATCATAGGAAGCGTTCAATTTATGTCATTTCATTGTTTTAAAAAACATTTGCTTTTCCCACTTTGGTGACTGGTAAACAGGTGGCCTGTTTGTGTGTTTGTTACCACAGAATTTTAATTTATCAGACTATAAATAAGACAATAATTAGCTAGCTAGAGCATCTCACAGTCTCTCTGCCACACTCCCCGCTGCGAGGAAACTAGTTGGCCGATGAGAGAGCAGTCGGCAGCTCCGTAGTGTCCAGTGTGGAGTGACAGGCAGACTATTTAGAACCAGTGCTGCTGCATGGTAGGATTAACAAGCTAGCTAGCTGATGAGCCAGCTACTAAATAAGTAAAATGTAACAATGCGTCATCCACGAACTGTACATCGCAGCGTAGGAAAGCACATCACATGCATCGTGACATCTGTTGATTTGTACGAGAAGCAAACACTACCACTGGTCAAACGATATTTTCACCATGACTTTTGTTTCTGGACCGTTTTGCCTTTGTGAAAGAACACATCATATTTGCATTGGTTCGATTTAGGAACCAGACCTTTAGGTGTGAACCCACCCTAAGACTGATTCAGATATATTTCCAAAGAAAGCAATCATGTGTTGATTACATTTCTACCTATAAGTATACATAGTGCTGTAGAGTTAGTTAGTTGATTTAGACCAAAACAACATATTACTCGACTAAGAGGGGGCATGCTGATTAACGTGATGATTACTTCCCCTCTCTGTTAAGTGGCACAGATAACAGATGCACAATGTGACACATGTGGTCCATCCTGCACGAGGCTCCATGCTGCCAAGCCACATGCGTGACGGCCATCGGTACCATGTTTATGGAAATATCTCCTTTTGTTCTGCCGCTCAACACCAGACAGCCAGAAAAACACAAAAGCCTGGCATTTCTGCTTTGTCTATGACATTTACAAAGGGACAGATAAACACAGAGCCTGTGTAACCCATCAGAGGCTCATTCCAAAAACGTTTTCCGATTGAACTGTCACGGCACGGTGCCACGTTAAACCCCATTTTAGTTTTCCTGTTTAATTTCTGCCGTCTCGCTCTGCTGCTGTGTTTTGTGGCGGCCGGCTCATGGACGGGCACAGGGATGTGGAGCCAATGAATGAGGAGGAGGGGGTGGAGAGAGTACAGCAGCCATGATGCACCTGTGTCTCTCATCACTGGATGAATTTCAGGATGAAGACCCAACAGTGTCATCGGTTTATGTGATTCATTTATCGTAAATGAGAAAAAAATGTAATTTTTGCCAGCATCAAATTAAAGCAGTGTAACCAATCACTCTGACATCTAAAGCATTTTGCTATGACACAAAAACAGATTATTTTAACAAAAGAAAGCTACAAATCTGAAATCTGGGAATAAACCCATAAACAGTGAACATCTCATCTGCAGTGTGCGTCAGCTTCCTGTCCACAGACTCATTTATACACCCAACATTGTTTGCAGCTTCATTGCCTCTAGTTGTCACAGCAGAAATATCTATGCAACAGATATTTTTATTACTCGTTTAATGAAAACACAAAAGATATTTCAGCCTTTAGGCCAGTGTGAACAACCACTTTATTACACCCCTGGCAGCCATCGTGTAAATCTTCCATCACATTTCCATCCTCCATTAGAACAGCTGTGGCTGCTGCAACGCAGTGACGGAGAGCCAGATTTCAATCGCTCAAGTGAGCTTCGCTACGACATGCAGCAGGATTACATTTGCATAGTGTTGTGTGAAAGTACTGAAGCTTTAACAGAGCATTAAGTAATCTCAGACCTATAATAATTACTGCAATTATTGTGTTGTGTACCAGGCAGATTAAAAGAAAAAAGTGTTTTTTATGTATTTTTTCAGTTTACTTTCCTGCTTTTTACAACCAGTAAAAAAAATAAAGTTGTTCATGATCTCCTTCTTAAAAACTACAAATAATTGGGGCTGGAGGCTCTGCAAGCTCCATGCTTATTTGGAGAGTGGGAGTAAACATTAAACAAGAACTACTGGCTTTGCTCGAAGGCTTTTTATTTATCGTTATTAGAACCCTTGTGAATTGATTTGCCTCTACAGGTCACTGCCATTGATATGTATCACAACACCATACATATGCAGGGGAAGTCCCGAATGGCTGACGGCTCATCTTGAGCATCGATACCGAGGGAAGGTACAGTGTGAAAAATGTGATTCAAGCAGAAATATAAAAAAGGTCAATGTCTCCGTTTTAGAAATGTAGACAACAGTAGATAATTCCCATCCCATTAAATCCCATGTGACATTTCACTAGCATAGGCAAACCAGGTGTGTGTGTGTGTGTGTGTTCGTGTTTGTGTGTGCTAAGCCTATTGTCGCATGCTTACCTCCTGCAAGTGGCATTGACTGAATAGTCCTCCAAAATGGCATTTCTTTGGTCTTTGTTTGGCAGTCACTTTCAGAGGGAAGAGACAGAGCAGTGCAGCTGAGGAAAAGTGGCTTTAAGGTCATTTTGCAGCTGGACTCAATGATATGTACAAATTTTGAAAACACAAACAAAATTGCCAACAAGAAAGAAAAAGAGAGCTCATCGATGGTTAGTTGTCGTAATTTTTAATGATTTCAAATTAAATTACTGAAAATCAAATTTCTCCAGAGTGAACGTGATCTAGGGATATTTCCGTCTTGTCATGACAAATGTTTATTTCAGCTTGCTCTCATTGCCAGGACGTCAAATGTTGATGTTTTGTTACAGCCCTCGGTGGCTGATACCAATGCACAAGGCGCCCGTTAGTGTCTGTACGTGATGTACTGGGCTTTCAGTGTAAACCCATCCGCAGAAGTCAGGTGACATAGTATAAATGGTGACACAGTCTTTGTTGGGAAGAGGACAAAGTGGTTGGACGGGCCAAACAAACACGACTGTCACTCAGGAGACCACTGTTCATGTGCCATGTCAAACCAAAAGTCCATCCATCCATTGTGTGTTTTACTGGAGCCAGGTTGTGGGGCAGCAGGCTTAGCAGGGTATTCCAGACATCCCTCTCCCCAGCAACGTTTTCCAGCTCTTCCTGCGGGACCACAGGGCATTCCCAGGGTAGAGGAGATATCTAATCTCTCTAGCATGCTCAGGGTCTTCCCTGGAGCCTCTTACCAGTGGGATGTGCCCACTGGTAAGAGGCTCCAGGAGGATCCTGACCAGATGTTGAACCACAGTGTGCCCCTTTCGATGCAAAGGAGCAGAAGTTCTATACCAAGCTCCCTCCAGATGTCTAAACTCCTCAGCCTATCTCTAAAACTGAGCCCAGCCACCCTACGAAGGAAGCTCATTTTGATTTCTTATATCCGAAATGTTATTCTTTCAGTCACTACCTAAAGCTCATGACCATAGGTGACGGCTGGAACTTACAGGAGATGAACCAGTGAATAAAAAGCATTTGGTACAACGCTTGCGTAACTGCTGACTAAAATGAAAATCTTTCTGCACAAAGCACTGTATGCTTCACTTCTTCATTTGCATCCTCTTTGATCCGGCTACAGAATGATGCTGCTTTAGTGACCGAGACCCAAACTGTGGTGAAGTCCCGATCTGTCAGCTGCACACACATGAAAGTGGTGGGTCGTGCCGGGTTACAGCCACATCTGGATGAGAAGAGCTTCTCCGTCCCTGTGGGGAGTGTGCAGGTGGAGTCACCAGACTGTAAACTTCAAAGAAAACCCTGCCTTTAATGATTCATAGTTGTTGTGGGTGCTGCAGCCGTAGTTCAGCATCTCTGCTGCTGACAAAACAGCTTTGTAACATTTAACTACGTGTTAAATCTACATGTAATCAGTACATTCATAATGGCCTAAAATTCAAAGGGTATCAGAAATTAGAGGGTAATGTTTGGAGATATGGGAGTATTTTGGGGGGAAGTTTATAAATAGTTGTGAAAAGTCTTGAGGGCACAGCATTATTTTGTGACAGTCATAAGAAGTGCATGATCACATTAGCATTTATTGCATCTGGACTTGCTGTGGGAAACCGAGGCCTCCAGGAGGGCAGACGTCTGTGTTTGTTTCTGAATAAAGATGATGAGCTCATTCCGTGAGGTGAGGAAAAGCCTCAATATGAATGTCATCCGTTTACTCTCCCGCTGCACAGTGAGGCAGTGTGCCATTTCAACACAGATGTTGAAACCAAGCACTTATATCCTCACGACTCTGCAGTGCACAACTTTGTTCCAGCTAGATCTATTTTGTTTCAATATGAACTTTTTCTGTGTGTAAGAAATATAAGAAAACAGACACTCAGTTTTCAGTGTCAAATGGTTAACTTGGGAGGCAAACTTGCAGGGGAGGACATGCTGTCTAAGCCTTTGGCACCAGGAACGCCTGCCATACTCAGCAGCTTCTGAACAAATGCAAATGAACTGCAAATATTTGGGAGAATCAGGTCACTTGACGGCTATGCAGCAACTTAACAAAGAAGAAACTGTCTGACAGGAAAATTGTTAAAAAAAAAAAAAAGAAACCAAGCCACAACGTCTCTGCTTATTTTTTTTTCTTTCCCAGCTCTATTATGTATAAGATGAGCAAAGACAACTTTTTATTGCTCAGACTGTCAAAGATATTACAGATGAGAAGCCCTTTATATCATCACATACTTCAACTGTGCATCACTGCAAAGACAAAGAAGTCTTGTATGAACAGGAGGAATGTTACAGCAAGAAAAAACTGTTTTAATGTGCATAACTACAAGACATCTAAAAAAAAATCACAAATATATCCTATAAGTTTATGAGACTTATTTTAATACTAATCTGCTCCTCTGCATGGCCTCTTGTGCTCTCATGAGATTATAACAAAAATGGCACATTCCAGTACCCATTTTATCATACTATATATGCCAGAAAAAGATGTTGAACTACAAAGTGTGTCAAATGGAGCTGGGCGAAGGCGGGGTTCACCCTGGACAGGTCACCAGCACATAGAGACAGACAACCATTCACGCTCACATTCACAATTTAGTCATCAATAAACCAGGAAGACGGGAACACGGAGGAACCCACGCTAACACGGGGAGAACGTGCAACTCCTCAGAGAAGAGAACCACTGCACTAATATGGCAGTAATGGGAACCACTATTAGAATTTGTGCTAAACTCATGTGGTCTGACCCAGACTAAACCCTCCTGCTCAGGTCAGTCTCTGTAACACCACCCCAGACTCGTCAGTCACATCCACCCTCTGCTGTTGTGTTACGCTGAACATTGTCCCACGCTGCTTGTTTGACGGTGAAGGTGGCTTTAAGGGTTAGCTGGCAGGCAGCCAGTTGCAGCCCGCTGCCTGGTGACAGCTCGGTGTCGGTTTAATTGACGATGAATAAGTGATAACATCTTAATTGAATTAGGCGGCTCAGCGCTGACATCACTGTTTAAACACCTCCTCTGCAGTCAACAAGATAAATGAAGGCAATGTCAAATTTCTCTCCACTTTGTGTTTTCAAAACAGTCACTCTGTCAGAAAACAATGTGTTTGTGATAAAGATGATGATGATGATTAGGATTTTTATCATTGTGTCATTTATATACCAGCTTGTAAAGCAACACGAACATTTTCAAATGATTGCAAAAGTCTAAAAATAATGATAAGTTTCCCTGACTTATTGTATATAATCCGTTTTTCATACTTTATATCAGCAGAAAACAAAATCATAAATTGTAGTAATCACTGCTCAACACTGACTTTTAAAAGTGGTTGCCAGACTGGAAAAAAAGGTATCAGCTTTTGGTTGCCAAAACTGAAAATATGGTTGCCATTTTTAGCCACTACAGATTTCTGTACTATAACAATGCATGTGCAGCATTGTGTGGTTCTGGTTTTGACTTTAACAGCAATATAGCAAACAATGACTAATGCAACGTATATAGACAGGAACAAAGAGGACGACCATTTTTCCCTCCTTTTTGCTGCTGTTCTCTGACCTTTCTTTAAGACAATGTCTCCAACTTTAAAGTTGTCCTCCCATCATTTTTCCAGGTTGCATTTCCAGATTTTTCCTATTGTGTACATTTTCTCAGACTGTCTTATAGGCCTGCTCATGTTGGTTTGTCAATCTCTCCAACACTTCCTCCCGTAACAACTCTCCACTTTTTCTATTTTCACCTAAAGTACAAAAATGCCAAGTGGTGTTATATTCTGAGCTATTTATCCAAATACTCGTGACCATGACCCCTAAACTCATCTCCAATCCTTTGGCAGCTCACCTCCCTGCCAAACATTAAATAATGTTATGAGCTGGGTTTGTTGTCCTCCACCTGGAGGTATTAATCTCATTTGTGGGGTGTTTCTCTAGTGAGCTTGTTGAGAGACCTGTCACTAATTTAGTCTATAGCGTTCATCTGTCTGACTTATCTGGATGGTGCAATTAAGCTTCTCAATTAATTGATAATTAAGTAATTGGTTTGCGGGTTGTAAGGTGAGCAGAATGGCAAGTACTTCACAGAGAGGCTGGTATTCACCGTAAA
Organism: Pterois miles; assembly: GCA_947000775.1. NCBI lineage: Eukaryota > Metazoa > Chordata > Actinopteri > Perciformes > Scorpaenidae > Pterois > Pterois miles. The sequence continues at coordinate 5,780,437 of CAMQGK010000193.1, forward strand.
AGTACCTTGTCTTGTCTTTTTATCGTAAAACAGGATTAAGTGTCATATACGCATACTTGCCAACCCCTCCCAAAGAGACTCCCATTTTTCATTGCCCTCTCCTGGTTTCTTCCCAGGATCTCCAATTTTCCCGCATTTCTCCCAATTTATGACAAATGTTCTCACCTTTTTTTTTTTTCTTTTTCCTATTTCTCCAACAGTTTCAGGTATAAGCCCTACTGTTTCCACCTGGATAGCAATAGACCTACACTAAATGTCAGGAAAGCTGGTGCAACACCACAGCGTGGTTTGAGCAGCGCTCTCAACACATCACAGCATCACAGCAAAGCCGGAATGGCGTGGCATGAGCCACAGAAATAACGGGTTTCAGTTCAGTACTAAGAGAAAGAAATACTCTAGCAAAGGCAAAAAAGGACTGAACAAAAACTGATGAATAGTCGGTTATACCGGAGATTCACACAAGTTCACACCAGAGGGGTAAATTACTAAGTTCTTTTGTGAGGATTAAAACTAAAATTAAAAGTGGGCCTATATAGCAAAAAAAGTGCTGCATCAAAACACTCAGTCCATGGAGAAACACACACCGTCCATATTCAGAAACTGTGCATTTGAAACAAGCTGTCAGGATTTCTGTTCATTTTTGTCATGTATGTATTGAAATGCACTAAAAACAGTGTCTCAGACAGAGGGTACGTACAGGCATATTCAGGCAGATAGTATGAGGAAAATCAAGGTTTTTTAAACAGTACAGCATGTAAACATGTTCTAGTAGAACTATTAGTACAAAATACAGGTATGAACATGAAAATGTGCACAATATGGGACCTTTACATTCTGTTTTGCAGAAAACAAGTCAGCATTTACAGTATGTAGTGTTTCTCATGATTGCTGATCTTGAGAAAGGTTTTCAGAATCACCTCCTCTGTAGACTTATTCTTCAGAGGGTAGGCCACTCTGCCCACTTTGTGAAATAATCAACCAATACACTAAAGTATTGATTACCCCCCTCAATTATATGCGCTTCATTAGATCGATCCCAACCAGTTCGAATGGCTCTGTTACCTGAAAAAGTTGGACGATAATTAGACATCTGTATAGGAAACAGCTGATAAACACATTTAGCTGTATGGGATTATACTGTAATATAATCTGCAGCTCACAGGAGATAACTGTGTCCCGTGTGAACATGCGTTCATATATTCATGGGCGAAATTAAACTCGTCTCTATGGGCTACTCTCATAAAGGTATTATGATTTTAACTGACTGAACTGTAGTGATGGGTATATTAAATAATTATTTAAATCCCATGTTGGGCTCAGTGGTCGATGGTTGTCAGCCATCAACTTTGTTTTAGTGTTTTATGCTGGTCTACAGAATGACTGATATTGAATGATATTGTACTGCAGCACACAGACAGCCCCCCCCGCAACAACATAGACGGGTGGATATATAGCACTTCACATGTCTGTTCGTCCGTCTGCTGTAGTTTCTGGAGCAGACCTAGGAAACTACTTAACTTAGGAACTTCAAATTTGGTATAATAGTTAACCGTGTGGTCTAGTTTTGCCTTTACAAAATTTCGGCCAGTTTCGTTTCTGAGGCAAAATATTGCAGCTTCACAATGTGAGTTCTAGTTGTGCCTTTCTGATGTTAGCATTCAGGGTGGTGCTATAAAGTTTCTCTCAAAAAAGTGATTTTTGGAAACCTCTGTTCCATTTCCAGAGCAGAAATCAAAAACTATTTTACTCAGGATCTTCAAAGTTGGTATGATGGTTGACGCTGTTGCGGCAGCCGGGTGAGCAGAGGTATGTGAGCCATGCTCACTTCTGCCTTGTTTATTTTTCTTCACTTCGTGAAAATGTTCGTAACATACAGCTCCGGTGCTGGTTGTAAAGATGGATCACTGAAACAGAAGTACTGATCTAACCTTTATTCCAGGCTGAAGCAGGTTGCAGTGATCTGTTTGACCGCCTCTTTGTGTCTCTGTTTACTCACAGGTGTTGTCAATCACTCCGGCAGCCCTTCAAGTCTTTCTGTTCATTCTCCAGGAGGAAAATGCTGCAGTAGCCTATTTTTATTTATTTGTCACAGAGGAAGTACTGACATGTGACATTGATGCTGCTTCGACTGCAGCACATCACTGAGATGACACTTCAGTCCGATTGAGCAAGGCACTGCAAGCTGCTCCAGTCAGTGTGTGTGTGGGTGTGTGGGTGTACGTATATGTGGGTGGGTGAAAAGAGTCTTATCCAAACTATTGTTGCTAGGAGACGCGACAACCTTGTGAAGTTATCCAGGTATTTTTATTTATATATTTCTTTTATCTATAACAGTCTTTCAGGGTTTCTTGTCATTTATGATTATGTAAGATTTTATTCACCTTTTCATAGAGATTTGTGGATGTGGCAACATGGGTTTCTTTTTCTTTGTTTGTTAATTTCAGGTAAATCAGATTTCACATGATCTAGGCACTTCCCAAATTATAGATATGTAAGGGTCAGAGTTGTAAGAATTGATACAAAAATCTGCAGCCCACCCAGCAAAATTTTGTTGAAAAGACATAAAAACTTGTCAGTTATCTGAAAAAAACGTTTGGTTTTGGTTGAAAGTGTTTTCATGTTGCTGAAAACGCAGCTGGAATGACTTGGCTAATTACTGTACTCATATATGCAGTAGCGCAGGCTGGAACCGAGAGGACCGAGAGCACCGGGAGGACCGAGACCACCGAGAGGACAGAGAGGGCCGAGAGCGCAGAGACCACCGAGAGGAGCGAGACCACCAAGACCACCGAGTGGAGCAAGACCACCGAGAGGACCGAGAGGACCGAGACACCAGGGACTGATTCTCCTGAGGTAGGGAAGTGCATAACCACTATTGCAGGTTGTGTATTTTGTGTATGCAGCCAGAGCACACGGTGCCTGTGTTGAAACTGTAGACTGTGTTAACTTTGTGTTTGAGCATGATGTTTTTTCCTAAACTTAATTAAGTGGTTTAGTTGCCAAAACATAACCGCAACCATTTTATGGTAACGATGTGATGATAAATTATACACAAAAAGCCTAAAAGGCGTTATCATGACACATGGAATGTTCTTAAAATTTTGTGCTACACATGCATAAGATCAGATTGTTTGTCCATTTGTTCATATAGTCTATTGCAATACCCTTGTAAAGTAAGCAAGAAATAACTAAAGGAAACAACATGGAGCGATAGAGGAGAGAAGAAAGGTTAGGTTCATTTAACTGTGTTATGTCTGTGTGTAGTGCAAAACTACCACAACTTACTGTATGTGATGCTAAGCTCCCTATCATTGGAGTCATTGGTTTAGGTGGGGTTTACACCACCTCTGTGGCCAATCATCACTCCGTTCAGTTAATATGCAAGCTGCACTTCATTACACAATGATTAATGTTCCAGCATATTAATTAGTCACTGTACCACCCCTTACCTGATGAGTAACGATGTGCCGGGAACCTGTTCCTGGGACTGGGAGCCCGCAACTCGCTGCCACTTCATAACAAACGCGATCTGTCACAAGAGGGTTTTGGACTTCACCCCATGGGTGCTGTTGACTGCGTGGAGCTGGTGAACTGGGCCGTTCATCTCGTTGTGCCCGGGGCCTGGGGGCCGTCACAGGCAGCAGGAGCCCAGGTCATTGTTTCTGAATTATAGCTGCTAATTATCCAGCTTCTCCATGTGATGGGAATACTAACATATGGCCTCAATTTATCCAAGCTCCCTGGTGCAGACCATGAACGATGGTGGTCATATGTGAACACTTGCTTTTACATATTTATATCCATTACACATTATTTGTGAAGTGTGATATTATATTATGATATACAAAAAAAACCATGAATCAATGTATTTTTCCGTTTTCTTTCATGAGGACCGCTCTACATTAAACATGATTTCAAATGGTTATTATTTTTGTAGTAGTTATAAGAGGGGAGGTTTGCTGAGCATGCTCTTTTATATTCCTGCTGTACATGCCTGTCTCATTTACAGGGAGCCGCCCGGTACACAACACCAGTCTCCTGCTGTTGAACGGCTGTTGTTTACAGCTGAAACAACAAAAATAAAGTTGCTCAGTTATGTTAGCATCATATTTTTGCCATTGTCCCGGACTAGCTTTATCACTTATGATCTGTCAGACGACTGCAGTGCAATCTTACAATGACCATTGTCCCGGTTTCATGCTGGGTGTCACAAATCTCGTCAAATATCTGTAAAACACTAAAATATTTCAGTTTTCATTATTCACAACCAAATTGTCCTGGTTTTCTCCCCAGTTAAAATGATAATTAAAAAACTAGAATTACGGCCTCATGGTTGTATGACTCCACCAACCAGTCAGGTTGCAGTTTGTCCAAAAAGTCATCACTTCATCTTTTTATCCTATTAGACCTTTGGTGAAATTGTTACAGTTAGCATATGAATTCATGATTTATGGCCAAAAACTTGCTTTTGACCTCTGACCACCAAATTCTAATCATCCGATATACATCAGATATAACATTGGAGGCTTTGTGTTACTTCACTGAACATCAAGTTTTGCCACACTCTAATATTGTTTTTGCCCTTGTAACCACTAGAAACCAGGTTAAATTATGAAATTAGGCGTTAGATAGATGAGGCCAGTGACAACCTCATATTAATGAGAGAGCTGTGACTGTGGCCACTCCCACTGGATGTGCAACCCAGGATAAACAAAAACAAACCCAAACATGGCTGCACATTAATCATCTGCTCCTACTCTGATGTAAACTAATGACGTTGGCTTCTTAGTCATAATTAAATTGGCTTGAATTCACACGATTCCTGACGTGGCAATGTATCATGTTTTGGGAGCTTAGTTCCACTCGACAGGTTCATTCGCTCGCGTTCAGCTCTTAAGAGCCCTTTCAAGTCTTCGCTGCTGGCCCCGCTTGGAATCGGGGATCCAGTGAAGAACCACATTGTCTGATGTGTGGGCTGCACTCCAAGTCTGTCAGTGCCACAACACACACAGAAATATGGTGTAATTACAGCAGCGACTAACCCGGCACGCATTAATTTGAACATTTAATCCTGTAACTATTTGGTGATAGCATCAGAGGAGTTGCAAATTATCCTCAACTTGATAAGGATTACATTTCAGAGTGCTGGTGATAAGACAGCTGTGCTGCAAGTATGCTTTTACACAGGGGTGAAGATCGTCTCAAACGGTATCCAGTATTCTACCACACCCATAAAATGAATGATCCTGGAAATCAACACCTGGCGACATGCTGTCATCTGCATTATGACAAGTATCAGAAAGGATTTTCCATATTTTATATCAGATTTTATATTTATAACAGATAACCTCCATCTGTCAACACCATCAAGCTCTCCTCAAACTATATTCCTTATCAGCTGACTCATCCCTCAGCTCAGAGCTGAACGGCAGCATCTCCAGTGAAAATAATCACAGCCACGACTGTCCTATCTGACATGTCATCTGGCTCAGAGTGATTGGTTTCTTTTTCATCTGGACAGCCCTGCAGCTATCTCTGTGTCGCTTTGAACAAACAAGGACATTCCCATTTCCCATTAGTCTTTTTTTTGCACAGTTACACATTTACAGCAAAGATGTACACAGTACAGGCTGCAATCCAATGTAATCACTACAGTTGTTTTGCAGACTGTGTTTTGCAGAAGAAAATGCATTTGGACATCTGTTAGGCCTCAAGTAGACATAATGTGCAGTTGTGTTTGTTTACCAGAAATCACGACACGATACCTTTTTTGATTTAAGTCAAATTCTCTGAGTTTAGTTTTCTAGTGGAAGTTTCTCTCAAACATTGAAAAAACACAATACAAAAGCAATTTTCCGCCATAGCTGCCAACATACTCCTCGCTGCTGTTCCGTCCGACAACAGTAAACGCTCAGAGAAAACGCTGTGGTGATGTACAGGACGAGAGAAGAGAAGGTGAATTTGTCCAACAAACACAAGGCTTTCATCCGGGAGACCGCTGTTTGTGTTTCACTTTCATGTTACAATCAGCTGTTTGTTTGTGTCCCATGTTCACATTGAGTGTGATTTATACTGTAAAAACCTAGTAATTTTGAACCCAACCATGTTTTTTCCTAAACCTAAGTAGTTCTGTTGCTTAAACTTAAGCAAGTGTTTTTGTTTAATTCATTACATTAAGCATTGCTTACTGCAAAAAGTTACGCTGAGGGGTCTGACAAAGTGTATGTGACAAGTTGAGATGAGAATGTGTTGGACTACCTAAAAAACTAAGAAATTAACTATCAAAAGAAAATACTACAATGAATTTAATAATTAACAATTTGCACATTGATGGCAGAGTAACTACTGACTCCAGGTTAATAACCGGCTGAAGGTTAACAAGGTTTAGACTCAAACCGATATCCAGCTGAGACTGTTTAACACTGTTAACAATACTAACAACATACATGCTGAGTCATGGCTAATATGACCTTTCACATGTGGTTTGCAGGCTTTTGTGTCGTAATGATGGCGAGAGAGCCTGAGAGCGGACGAGAAGCCAAACAGAAACATGGAGGTCTTCAGAGCCGAGGGTAAACATGTCACGACTGGGTTGTGAGCCCAGTGGGAGAGCCGGGGTGAGCTTCTGATTGCTTTCATTATTCCCCCTCAAATCAAAATGTCAACCAGCGTGAAGAAAGCAGCCCCACTGCGCTCACTGATAATTAGAGGATCCATTTTCCTGTTTCACATAAAGCCAGCTCTCTGGAATCTAAAAACACAGTCGAGCAAGAAAGTTTCAGCCTATTTTTCACTTTGTGCTTTGCTTCCTCCCCCAAACCTCCATCTGATGTCACAGCATCGTCTCTATTCACCATTTAGAAAGGCTTTGCTGCTCTATTATGAGGCAAGGTTCTTGATGTATTTAATGATATATATCTGTATTTGAGTAGTTATTTCTGTGTTGTTTCTGCACTTTACAAAGTGACATTTTCTGTTGAAGTTTCAGTTTCTGAGCCTCATATAGTTCACTGAAGATGAGACACTCCATGTGAAAATGGAAAACATTTTAACTAATAGATATCACCTTGAAACTTTCCCAGCTGATTACTGACATTAACACAATTATTTTTTGTATGACAAGTTTTCTGAAAATCAGTGTTTGAATATGCAAATGAGGCATCATCCGATGAAATGTGTTAATCTGCATCCATTCCCAGAACAGAAATGTGAACATTGGCTAAAGATCAAAATTATGATTTTAATTTGTTGACATATTAGAGTCAAAGGTTTTTTACAGAGGGAATTTAAGATATCTATTTTTATTACTCTATAAATCAGAAAATGCTGTCAACAGCCATAATAAATACATTTTTGACATGTTTTTTTAGGGATAAATGTTGTATTAATTAGGCTATAAATGATATATGAACAAACCCCTGTGGAAGAATCTTCAGAATATAGACAGGGATGAAACTGGGAAGTCTGGTGGATGTAAGTGATACTGATTACTGTTTTTCTCAGATTCAGTCTGAGAAAAACAATATCGTTGTAAAATCCCATACATTTTGAAGACACTACAGATGAATAGGGTTAAAGGAAATTTAAAAAAAATACATATCACCCTGAAAATTACTGGCCTTAAGATATTTTTTAATTAAAAGTGTTCTCAAATATGATGTTTAAACATGCAAATGAGGCATTATCTAATGCTAATATTTGGTGAATTTAGGAGAAATCTACAGATGCAAATAGACAAAGTAGTATAATAAACATCTAAATGTGTATTTTGGATGTTTTCTTTCCACTAGTCTGAAAGACGACATGATTAAATCTCAAAATTGAAAAGTGCATGAAAAACAATGTTTTCCCCAGGTGTTTTAAGTAAATACAAAAGCTCATATAAAAAGCATTTCAATATTTTAGAAAAAACACAGGGAGCATGTCATTACGTTCATACAGCACTTGTCCTTTAAAAAATGATGAGTAAACCCGGTGAGAAAGGATGCAAGAGAATGCAAAAATACAGGAAACAGGCGAGAACGCTCGGCTGCTTCACACAAACTAGCTCTGCACTTTCTGTTTGTTTCATAAGTTTGTCACGAACCTCTCTTGTCATTCTCCATCCGTCCTGTAGAGTCCTCTGTGTTTTCCCTCCATCTCCGGTCACCTGATCCCTCTCACCCACCTGCACACCTGCCCCTCATTCCCCCGTTAGTCACTCAGTACAGATACCAGCCCCTTTCTTCAGTCTTTGGCCAAATTGTCTTCTGTGATCTGTAGTGTTCATGACTCCTTCCTGTCCCTTGGTTTGGCAAGCTGTTTTATTTGCCCCAGATGTCCCCACATCTGTTTTCAGAGCCATTACAGTTACATTACATTACACCCTGATGTTGCCTTTTTTGAATAAAACTACTGCTTGCACTAGCCAGTATTTGGTATTCAAGGCATGTCAGGGGGACATATGAAAAACTCACATTTTCTGTGCTCGTCTTCATAAATTTCGGTGTCTGGAGTGTCTACCAACTGACAAACTGTGATCTATAGATCAGAAAATGCGATTGTGATTGTGAGGGTGACTCAGTCAATCATGAGAACACATTCTACCCTTCTCAGGCCTCTTATGCATATCTCTGTCATGTTGTGCCCATCTGCTCCCTTTAATACCTGCACTCAGTAGTTTTCCACAACTCCACCCTCACTTCACTCCCACCTCACCCACTCACCTGATCACACAGCTGCAAATCATCAGTCATCTCGTCGGTATTTAAGCTTCTCTGGTCCACTCACTCATTGCCAGATTGTTATTCATCCCCATGCAGGACTCTCCAGCACTCTCTCTTGGACTGAGCTCCCGTTGCCGACCTTGTTTGTTCCCGACTCTCGTGCCTCGTCGTAATCCCGGTAATTACCTCAGCCTTCTGTCCCTGACCACGAATCCCGTCTCAGCATTCCTGGTTTGGGGCTGGGTATTATTCCGACAGTTTTCCTGTTTTGTATCCTGTGGACTTTGGACATTGTTTGTGCTTCTGCGTTAGACATTGTGTGTGTGAACCAGCGCTTGATGAATTGTTTGGTGGAGATGTATGCTGCTCAGTTCGACCTCCAAAAGACTTGGAAGTCTTTACCTAAATCTGTAAAGTGAGTTTACTCAGTTGTTTGTACTGATTCCTGAGTCCACTGTGTATAAAAGATATTATATACTTACCTTGCCAGTGTTTGTGCTGCATTTGGGTCCTAAATACGCCTGTTACAGTGTTGTTGTTACACCATGCAACAAAACTAGGTTTAGGCAACAAAACCGATTACCTGAGTTTAGGAAAAACATCATTATTTGGCTTCAAGTAAGAACATAAAATACTTACGGAAACAACATACGGAAACATGTCACTAATGTAACATAACTCAACAACACTTTGGGACACAAACACCAGCCTCCTGGTTGAAAGTCCTGTGTTTGTTGGACCCATCCGCCTCCCCTACTTCCCACCATCAGCAGTCTCACACTTTTTGTTCTACGTCACAAGCTCTGAGCGTTGCATATTCACACAGATTAATTTACATTGCAGTCAGTACAGACTATATGATGGGAAAAGCATGAGAACTCTCATATGCCATATCATATGAGCGTATGCTCATATTATGCTTGACATTTGCATAATTGATGGGTGTTTATGGGATGCATTGCAAACCTATGTCTCTGTTTTTTAGTATTTTTTTTATCTAAAATTATTGATCGATACATACAAATCATGAATATTATATTACTGTAATTATTTCATGTAATATGCTGCCTGGAGAATGCTGCTTTTCAAGGCCCTGGAGGGTTTTAAGGCAATTCTCCTTCACATCTTCTTGCAAAGCATATATTATATCCTTTATAAACAAAGAATGGTGTTCTTATTAAACGCAAAATGACTTGTGAATTACCATGTAAGTCATTTGCCATTTAGTGCGACCAGGCTGGGGTGAATTAGACAGACAGTACGAAAAAAATAGTGTTTTTTGAACATTAAAACATGTAAACACGTTCTAGTAGAAACCCAAAATATATACAAATATGGACATGGAAATGAGCATGAGATGATCCCTTTAAAGTTTGATGATAATTCCCTGTGGGTTTACCACTGTGAGTGTCATTTGGTCCATTATTAGTGTAAAAATATTGATTATAGGTGATTTAAACTGACAGGCTACCACTATGGGGCTGATATATATAGTATAAATTTTCAATAGAGGGAGCTCAAAAGGGAAAAATACAGATATCTTCTTCAGTAAGGAAGTGAAGGAATCATAACTGAACAATTCAATATCTGATTTAAATGATCGCTGCAGGCTAAATATTGTCAGATAACTTGTTACTACCACTGACTTTAAATCAATACAGGGCTGGTGTTGCACTGGGCAGCTCCCTGTGAATGAATTTAATTAATGTGCATGGAGCAGAGCAGGGTGCCTGCTCAGCAAACCTTGCCTTTGAATAAAGGCTAGAAAAAAAATAATAACAGTTTGTAATCATTTTCAATGGAGAGCAACCAGCATGAAAGAAACAAATGTGTTTATTCCCCATCGGTTTGTTGAAGCTGCTCGGTGGCAAACGGAACAAAACTGCACGGCCAACACCGTGAGAGTGCTGTGTTGTGTTTGCACGGTTCTCCCCCAGGCTGCTGCTGTAAATACAGTACGAATCGTATCTTAAAGGGCTTTACGTGATCTGTGGCCTCTGGTGGACCAGCAGGAATTACCACAGGATCATTAGAGCAACAGTTTCCTACACACAAGTGAGACGGCTGATGGGAGCAGAGACACAACAGACACATTTGGGCTCTGCTATTGTTTTTGGATGGTGAACAAGGCTTTTTAGCCTGAATTGTTTTATTACCACTGTCCTTTGTTGTTAAGCATAATTCAAAAGCACTTCATGGTTTGACTGTACAGTATGTGTATAGTTGAGTAGTTTCTCTGTGAGCCTTTGCTGTCACAAACTCAGCTTCAAGATTCAGTACCATCATTCAAAGCAGGGTTGAGCAATTATTTCTCCAGGAGGGCCATGTGAGAAACCCAGACTGTTGCCGGGGGCCAAACAAATACTGTCAGAAGTAACCTCTATTTTATCACTAGGAAACACACTGGGCACTTATTTTTCAGCATTTATTATACTGAAAATCACTCCAAACAGCATATTTTTAAGAAAATTACATTACATTATATGCAGGAGACTGTTTTGGGTAGTAATGTTTGCATTAACAAAACTTTTCATTTAACTTAACATTACAACGCTTACATTTAACATTTAATTTAACATTAACCCTTACATTTCCTTCTTTGGCTTTGTAAAGTCCTCTCTGCTTTAGTATCTTAGCTAGCAGCCCCTCGGCTGTCCTCTCGTTCTCATCTCCAGACAGGTTTCTGGATTTTTCTGTGTTTTGTCTCAAAGTGACGGTTCTAGTTGTTTTCTTTGAATACAGACACATGTTAAAAACTAAGCTCACAGCTTCACCTCCAACCTCCATGAAAAAATACTTAGCAGTCCATAACTTATTATAGACGTGTCCCCTCAGCAGGTGACGCTACTTCAAACATCATTCACATCAATTTACATCAATAACAAGTGTGACAGGAAGAAGCACACTAACAATACATGAGCATTTCAAAACAAAAGCTATTTTCTTTACTGTTTTTTAGCTTTGTAAGTAAAATTGTGTGGTTTGTCTGAGACCTCCCAGGCTGGGCAGAACCATCACAAGGGTAACTTTTTTTCCCCACATGCCTCCACCTTGAACAATGAATCAAAAAATGTGGAAAGTTATTGATGAACTGAAGTAATTGGGGCTCACGTTTAACAGCAACATTTTCACTAAAACCTTACTATTGAACACACTTGCTCATAACAAGTCTCACGCTTCTGCAGATGTGCTATTGTCTGTGTGAGTGGGAAGAGTTTTTAATGGTAAAGCTGCAGTGAAGTTGCATGTCTTTGGGAAGCAGTGAGTGTTATGCCCATAAATAAATGATAAATGAGACTTGGATCATACTGCACAAGTTGTGTGAGAGTTTGTAAATGGATGTTTAGATATAGGCCCCAATTTACTGTTTTTTAATTCTGCATTCAACATGGAGGCTTGAGAGAAAAAGTCAGTTGTCTCGCAGGGTGAGTAATTGATGTAGGAGATCTAGGTTCCCATGTACCCACGTGGCATCTTTTTATAACCGTTTAAGGACCCTAATGGTGTGTAGTTAAGACTTTTCATGTTCCCGAGGTCAACTAATGGCCCATGGTGTTTGTTTTATGACCATCTTGAGTCGATGTCCACACCAGTGGTGAAAAGATTTTCATAAGGTACAGATGGTGATTTGGAGGGTGACATATTCCTGTTTTTCTTAATTATACATTTTTATCATTTTTATAAAATTTATATATATCTTTTAATCTGTCTATTTTTTTAATCCTGTTTTATTGCTTCAGCCTCATGTGAAACAAAACATTAAAGGATTCATTTCGAAACAGACTGTACGTATCATTTTTTTGTTTTGTTTTTTGTTCATGTGCTGTTTGGATAATAGCTTTTGGCTCTGATGTCTATTCTAGCATCATGGCATTTGGCCTTCCTTACAGTTCATTTGCATTAAAGCAAAAATATGTATTTACCCCTTTACTAATAGAGAACCAATGGAAATGAGCTCTCTCTCTTTTTGCATTCAATTTTTAAACACTGTTAAAGGCTATACTGTACTGTATGTGCATATGTATTTTTCAAGTTTATGTTTTTATGCCTTGTTTGAATTATTTTCTATTTCTGCTCCGTCCCATGTTTTTTATTCTGAGCTGCTGTCTTTTTCATTATTACACTGACTTCACTTAAGTTCTTTGCAACCCTGTTTTTAATGGTGTTATATAAATAAATATTACTATAGTATATTAGTAGAATATTATTAGTCTATAAACTGCAGCCAGTCTGGTTGTCTTATTAGTCCAGAATATGGGATACTGCTGGCCAAACTAGGGCAGAAATATGATTTGAATTATTATTACATTATATATTATATTATAATTATATGAATATTTTGTACCTGTATTTGGCACAAAGCTCTAAACACTTCAATTTTTTCTCAGGACAGAAACAGCAGCAGTTTTACTGTGTTATCTCAAACACACTGCGATGTGTGGCAATACACATTTCGCTCAGTTTTTCATGTGCAGAGAAGAAATCATTTGGCCTCCGTCCCTGAATCGTGAACAAGGGACTAGTGGTGAGAACTTGATAATGATAGCACATTAGCGATATAGGGGTAAGGTGTCCAAAACCCATAATACTCAATTATGTGATGTTTCTTAGAGCTGATTAACAGATGAATGTGTGGGGACAAGGTCAAGCTGTGGAGGGTTTTTGTCATAGATTGACTAGATTGAAGCTGGTGAGGCCCAAACAGTTCTCCAGAAAAAGCTGATTAATTCTTGCATGTGTATTTTATGAAATATGCTTGGACATCCGCTAATTATCTTCCAAAAATACCCCAAAACTTTTATGTGAAAGTAAACAGGCATAATTGGTCACGACTCACTTACATGAATAAAACCCTTTCTGTTTACTTTCCAACTATTCTCATCAAAGATTATAAAGATTACCATAGCTGCACCACAAGCGGTGACTTATTCCATTTTATATTTAATGGCTCTAAGGGCAAAAAAAATACATATTTTAATATATATATAAATAAATACAAAAAATACATTAAAAATACATTTTATTTTAAATTTTCTACTTCAGTAATTCCTTAAATAATGAATTTTTAAAAGTATTGTTATTTTTTACTGCATTATACCTGTCTCACCTGAGCTGAAAGTTTATAATCCTGCCCTTTTCCAAAGGGGCCCATGATGGAAAAACGCTTTTGCTGGTAACACTTTACCCCACATTTAGTATTTAAAAGCAGTATATGGACACTTGAAATGCTTTATAACACTTTATAACACACTGCAATGTAATTGTAAACAGACATAGGGACATTTTGGATGTTTATTAATGTATCACCCTCAGTGAAGTATCCATAACTGGTGTATAAACGTTTGATGAATGTTTGACACCCAGTGGTGGGAGAAGTAATCAGATCCTCCACTCAAGTAAAAGTACTAGTAAAGCAATGTAAAACTATGTCATGGATTCAGAATCCTAGTACCCTTAATACAGAGGTGTTAGCAGCATCATGGCAACATAAAATGAGTCGCTGTCTAGAGTGATGAGACAGAGGCAACACAATGCACAAACAGCACAGTATTTGTCTATAACTTTTTTTAACATTTGGAGTAAATGATTCCAGCCTTACAGCCTGATAAAGTAGTACAGATAACCATAAACACCTCTCTGTGCCAGCTGTCAACATCCTTCACAGCAGGGGACCTAACAAAAGGACAAATAACACATCGGTGAAACCTAACACATGCTCGTTTCCCTGCACTGCAGTGTTTATAGATGTATTTCATTTTACAACATCTGTTTCTTGAAGAATACAAGTTCCTACAGATTACATGCATGGAAACCTTTTGATAGCATAATTTCTATCACAGTAACAAAATGTACTTTACAATAAAAGGTGAAAAGGGTTGTTTTGAAGAAAAAATACACCTGTTTATCACATTTTACATGATTAGATTGTTAATACTATAGCCTAGAGGTTCTCAGCCTTCATGTCAAGTTTTCTCCAGTAGGTCACAAAATAAACCTGGGGGGACGTGAGATGATTAAAGGGGAAGTAATGATGAGGAAAAAATAATTTTAACCCTTAATTTCTTTTTGACGTAAGGTCAAGTCAAACTTTATTATATAGCATGTTTAAAAACAACCACAGGCCAAAGTAAGTAAAATAAATACAATGCAAACAACAAGAACATTTCAAAAACAATAACCATAAGGTGGTCCATATACTTGGACATGCTAAGTAAGGGATTTTATAATAAAGTGTTAACATGATGGTTATTTAATCACGTAAGACCCACAGCTGCAAAGTTACATACATCAAAAAAAAATCTGCAATTAAAAAAAATGTATTTGTTGAAGACCATATTTACCTATAGTCAGGGGATCCTACTGTTCATCCTTGCAATGCTATTAGGTAATAAATGTGTTTATAGGTTCATCCATCTGGCCATAAAATTCAAGCTCTATCTATTTAATAGGACTATCATTATAGCACGATTTGTCAAGATTCAAGTTAGTGAAATAGGTTAAATATGTTTTTTAATGATTACAGTATCTAGAACTGTTGTGGGATTATTATTCATGACATACAGTATACTCTTGTGGAGCAAAACAAGCATAAACCCTAAAAATGAACCCTTAGTTCTTCTGTTTTTGGTTGGTTGTTCCCAACTAAAGAGCCAATGTTGCAATATTATATGAAAATCCTTTAATTTCTTTCATTAGAGGTGAAAAATATTTGCATTTTTTCTATATTTGGGCTTCATGGGGTTAAATTGTATGTTTGGACAGAATATGTTGAATAACTATAACAATTTAAAGGCTGAACAACAAATAGTATGAAAGAGTCTCAGTATGTGCACGAAATCTTTTATTAAGAGACACATTTTTTTTCATTTACTTCAGTCTGCTTCTTCTAAATGTTATAACTCCGCTCCAGCTTACACCTCGCCTCATATTCACGTTGATCTTAGGGGTGAAGTGACGTCTTAACTTATATTTCATCTAATCGTCTTTCCTCCGGTGATGACTTCAGTGACATCTTCTCTGTGGATGAGAGATAAGAGCAACAGGAAATCTCTGTCTACAGATCAATGTTCCCTGCATGGACAAAGCCAGCAGAGTGAGCCGACTGCCTTTATTGTCACTTCCCATGCGGGGAGCTTCACTGGGTCAGACACATAATTTTCCAGCACAGTGTGAATGGAGATGAATCCGTGCTACAGCATGAATTGTAAAGCAGGTTTCTCTCTTTCCGCTCTCTGTTATCTGCAGGAGGTTTCCCTTCCTTAAACCTGTTGTCATAGAGGAGGAGGATGTAGAACTCATGTTGGAATATGTTTCAGCTATATCTTGTTTGAACACATTACAGATGTGCTCTTTATTCTGCTTGCTCAGCTCTTTCTGTTCCCGGGTGAGAGCTCACCTGCCCCCTCTCTTCTTGTTAGCTGTACCGCTCAATTGAAAAGCTTTTCTACACTGAGATAATTTCCTCTTAGGGCTGACTCCCTAAATGCATCTGCAGTTTATCCTATAAAAGCCATGCCTCATTCATCAAACCTCTGCTGGCTTCATTGCAACAAAGAATAGCAGTAATTCACAGTGAGTGCTCCCTTCAAATTTTAAACAAATGCGATTTTTCAAGCCCTGACAGAGATGCAAGCGCGCTGATAAAAGTCTGGTTCATATTTTTTTGCGAGGAAGCAATCAGGCTACGCGTTCCTTTGGCGGTGACTTCACACGCGGTTTGGCAGCCGGCTGCTCGCGCTGCAACATAATGACTTGTTGTTTTCCAGGAGCATCCACTCCGATTTCTGCCCTCTCATCCAGCTTTACACTGCAGATCCAGATTTGTCTTAATGAAAGGCTATTAACATGTGTCACACCCAATTATGTTCAGCATCCGTGTCTCTAATTGCATTCTGCCTGGCAACACAATGCTGGGAGATGTTTCCCTTCATTTATTCAGACCACCCAGCTTGTGAATCACAGCTCCTTTGCACCAGTTACACCAAAGATTTGGCGATTATTGAACTATAGAGACCTTATCTGTGCTCTGTAGGTGTCAGTGAAAGGATGATAGGAGAGAGCAATTTGTGCTGGTGAGAAGTTGCTGCAGCATCTTAAACTCTGAAGCATGTTTGACATATTAACTACAATCCTGTCACCTATAAATTATGTTTATTTAACACTAATTTATAACAGCAAAGATGTTTTGAGAGGCATCTGTCAATCCAGCTCTGAACAACTCTAATGGCAATGAAATTCAGTACATACTTTCATGTTCCCCAGAGGGTGACTCCTGACTCTGGCGATCCCCTGACTTTTCCTCTAGTGCTATCACAGGGTTAACGTTTTTGGTTTTCAGTGAAGTTTCTCATCAGCTATTGGATGAATTGTCATGAAACTTGGTGACACCTTAAGGGCTGCACGGAGGTGCAGTGGTTAGCACTGTTGCCTCACAGCAGAGGGTCACGGGTTCAAATCCGGCTTGGAGCTCTTCTATGTGGAGTTTGCATGTTCTCCCCATGTTAGTGTGGGTTTTCTCCAGGTTGTCTGGCCTCCACCCACAGTACAAAGATATGAAGGTTAATTGTTGACTCTAAATTGAAGTGAATGTGAATGTGAATGGTTGTCTGTCTCTATTAGCCCTGTAATGGACTGGCGACCTGTCCAGGGTGTACTCTGTCTTCGCCCAATGCCAGCTGGGATTGGCTCCAGCTGCCCCGCGACCCCTAACGGGATAAGTGGTTATAGATGGATGGATGGTGACACCTTAACTTTTCATCATTTGGACAAAATTTCAAATTGTCCAATATGGCCAAACCTGCAAAATGCATTACTTTCCTCAGCAGCCTCAGCTGTGCTTCGTGTTTAGTGCTACTTGGCAAATTGTTGGCATCTGATACCCTAATCTATGACTAAGATGGTGAACAATGGTTGATGATTAAACATACAGTAAGTTTGTGTTTTATTGGTCAGAGAGCTAACCCCTAACCCTCTGACAGAGGTCATCAAACACAACTGCAACTTTTGACCAGGTCATAATGAAACAGATGATAAAAAAAGCTGGTTCAAGGTACAGCACACACAGTATAGCCCCACCATCTGACAGTATAATGCTGGATCAACAGTGAGGGCAGTGAACTTTCAAAGGTTAAAATCGTGACAGACTGACCTCACAGACCTTTGAGCTGACAGGGCGTTGTCAAGCCACTACACAGTACGTCAGGACCCCATTTGACCTGCACTGACCAGTTGGCAGCAAATATCTATCAGGTTATTCAGCATCACTGGAAGCTTCCAAGTAAAATTACTGTCATTTCAATCAGGAATGCTTTATGCAAATATGCAATTTGGGGAGAAAAAAATATTTTATCTTATTTTATCCTATTAGTGCAGTGTCCGTCTAGAACGGTCCGACTGCTTATCCCTTAGCAGTGCTACTTGCAGCTTTGTCAAAGAACCACGAGAAATCTCCACTTAACCATCAAATAAAGTTGCAATAGCACAAAGCCCTCATAAATTTGTCTGGACCCACATAATCCAGGGAATTTTACTTATGAGACTTAAAAAGTTACAGGCCAAAATGTAAAGATCATTGATATATCACTGTGGGAGTTGCACTCAGTTAAGCACAATCATCTATCCCAAAACCTTCTGCTTTCTGTGCTTTAAAATTGTAAAACAGCAAAGAACACAGAGCCATTTGTGTCGGGGGATTCTTCAGGCGGAAAAAGATGAGGAGCTACTGTAAAGGTTAAAATAGACACTGCTGATTGGACTAGCAATAAAATGCCTTGATTGTAGCTTATTACTGTACATACAAACTCTATACATTATCTAATGGTTAAATTAACCTGTTGAGGACAATAAAACATCTTATCTTAGTGTGTACATTTAGTTTTAGTATGAAATTGTTTCATTTTCACATCACTGGGACCATTTAGCCATCCCACGCCAACTCCAAAACTGGCCCTCGAAATATCACATTAGTGTCTCTGTTCAACAGATAGACTCTCTGGAGAAGCCTGTGGTTCAAAGCCATCTGGACCTTTGGACAGTCTCAGCTTCATTAGTCCTCTATGACAGCGACACGAATCTTTACACCAAATTATAGTTTCTATAGAAACTTTGAGCCTCACTCTTAGTATATTTAGCACTCGTTTATTGGCTTCCTGTGAAAACTTACAGCCCTCATGAAGACCTGGGAACACAGAGGAAGTGTATCCTCGCCGACGCAGCAGCTCCAAATAGCTCGCATCGGATTCCCGGCGCTCCCCTGCCATCTGCAACTCAACACCCACCAGCAGCCAATACACTCGCTAACGGGGGTGGGGGTTAATTAATGGAGCCCTTGCTCAGAAACAGCGAGCATATGCATTAATCATCTCATCTATATTTAATATCCAAAATGAAGTGAATATCTGATGAAGCACAACAACTCTGGAGTTTTTCTACTTCCAAGAACTAGAAGTCAACCCTGAACACTGTTGATTATCCTCCTCTCACCATAAAAATGACCACATGGACACACAGATGTGTTTCACTCCAGTGCTGCTGTGTTTAGCCAAGCTGGCAGCCGGTAAATGCCCCCACGCCTTCCTTCCTGTCGGCTCATTCACCATCTTTCTTTCCCTCGGATTTTTTGGATGACCCGATCCAGAGACAGATGGATCAGACCAGGCGCCCTTGTTGCCTCCCTGGCGTCAGGACAACCTGCCAAATCCGCTGCAAAGTTACTTTGAACTTGATTCAGGCCTTTATTGCAGGCGACTGTCTGCTGACTCACTCGTCGAGCCATATTATCTGTCTGCTGCTGTTTGAAACAAAGAGCACAAACTCAGTTTAGATCATCACTCGCAGCTGCTTGATGAGTTAAATAGTAGTTGGTGATGAAGCACAATAGTCTGGGATTTTGCAGGATATATATATATATATATATATATATATATATATATATATATATATATATATATATATATATATATATATATATATATATATATGGGTTTTCTCCGGGTTCTCCGGCTTCCTCCCACAGTCCAAAGACATGCAGGTTAATTGTTGACTCTAAATTGAAGTGAATGTGAGCGTGAATGGTTGTCTGTCTCTATGAGCCCTGCAATGGACTGGCAACCTGTCCAGGGTGTCTTCGCCCAATGCCAGCTGGGGGTTTTCTCCGGTTACTCTGGTTTCCTCCCACAGTCCAAAGACATGCTGTTTAGGTTAATTGATTGATTGCCCGTAGTGAGCGTGAATGGTTGTCTGTCTATATGTTGTCTGTCTCTATGTGACAGGTGGTGAACCCTACCTTCGCCCAATGCCAGCTAGGATCAGCTCCAGCCCCCCCGCAACCCCCAACGGCATAAGCGGTTGACGATGGATAGATGGATGGATTTTTAAACTATTATTTTGCATTTTAGTTACACTTATGTGAAAGAGTATCTGAAAATATGAAATGAACATTCTTTATGTGAACCAATCAACACATAGTATCAACAACTTTTATGTGGCACGTCACGGTTTAGCTCTCTGACACCTCTGTTGCTGTTCTTGGTTGTTGCTATTTTTAAGCAAAGATCATAGCAAAATCACTGTAAACTTGTGTGGAAAGCTGTCAAACTGTAGGCAACATCATATCTGTAAATGAGTGTTCAGATTTCCCAAAAGTCTCCTGCTCACTGTGTCATTCAGGTTTCACACTTTGCAACCAAGAAAACACAAACTATATGACTGCTATCTGCAATACGGCTCACAAAATAACATGGGGACAACAAGTTAGTGGTGGTTTACTTGAAGCTGCTTCAATAAATAATAAAGAGCTTGTGGTCTGAACACAGATGCACACAGCCATGGCACAGATGGCCGTCCTTAAAGGAGTTCTGATAAGTTCAGGAACTCAAACCAGAGGAATAAAAGCCTCCATCATCGTCACTTGTTGTTTATGTTTCCCACACACAGATCTTAGCGGGCGACTTGTTAATTACAGATTCTGCTCTTTCAGGTGCATTACATGATGATGAGCTAAAGGTCACAGCTGCTTCACACAAACTCTAGAAGCCTGTATTTTTCTTGTCACATTATCATCTCAAGACCTCTCATGGCAACACAACACCAGCGTTGTTCTGCTTCGGTGGCTGTGGATGTGAGAATCTATGTCATGTGTGACTGCTGATCATGTGAAGAAGCATTAAAGCATAATTGCACATGCACCTTGTCCACCTTTTGTGCTCTCCTTAATTGCTATGTCATAATTGCTGCCTTGGTATAAATATAGGTTGCTAAGGTACAAGTAATTGCTCTCTGTAACTTTAAAGGACCAATCAGGAAGCATGTAATATATAACGCATATCATCTTTGCTTTTCAAATACAGAACAAACTTCAACAAACAGCCGGAGTACAAATAAAAAGCAGCCTTCTCACACTAAGTTTCTAAGAAGCTTATGATTAAAACTTAAATGTAGAAGTCTAAGCTGTTAAATATTGTGGCATTTCCTCTGGCTTGTTAATCCAGTGTATTTAATTGAAATCTTATGCAGCTCATGACGATGTTGGTGTAAAACTTAGAGGCGTGAGACAGAAGTGAAACAATCCAGTGGAAGTGGAAAGTTTGTTTTGGAGCCACATAGCCACACAGTCTGCATATCAGCTGCATCTCTTATAGAGATTTGAGGCCTCGTCCAGTTTTCACAGTGAAGGTGATCCTTTGACTGTATATTGACATCATATCGGCAACACAACCACACTTTCAATGTCTAGACATCTGGCTCCGTTAATGGATATACATAGTACACATTTTAATGGTGGATTATTGCTATTATTTACAAATTACCACATGTTCTTAACCTTTCTGTCTGAAATAAATATATATATGACACTTATAATAAAATGAAACGGCCATTATGAAAGACAAACTCCATGTAGAAAGAAAGGTCTGACAGCAGCAGCAAAAACGCAGCAGAAACACTGCTGGTGTGATTAAGCAACGCGTGAATCACAGAGCCGTTCGGCGAGGCAGTCGCCACATTTTCCTGGCGTTCCCTGTGTGGACAAAGCGTGAGGCCCTGTTCAGACCTCTGTTAACATGCGTCCTTTGGGATCACCAGTGGACAGCTTTAAATACTGTATGTCTGTCCACACCTGGCATTAGAATGTGTCTCCACATCTGTCTTCAGCGACCACGTGTGATCTCACTTCTCCGCTCTGTATGATGTAGATGATAGAGATGTTGCAATAACATCAGTTATATCAAAACTGGGGAATATTTCTTCATTGAAAGAAGAGCAAAGATTGGCACTGAAGGCTTTTCTTTATGGAAAAGACGTTTTTGCTCTTCCCCCAACTGGCTTTGGTGAGAGTTTGATTGACAGATGGTTCAACCAATCACCAGCCAAGTATGTTTTGAAAGTGCTCAGTTTCCACCGACGTCTTCTCAGATGCTGCGTAACAAACCACCTGACAGGTCAGGTTGTGAATGTCAAGTAAAACCTGCTGGTGACATGAGATGAAAAGTCAGAGGGAGTTATTGGGGAAACATTAAAATTATTAAGCTTATTGTCAAAAATGAATTACATTTGTGATGGTACTCACTCCTGTTAAACCCTTTTTTGCTCAATATTTTTAAAGCAAAGTTTTAAAACATCTATCGTCAAGGAATATAACCAGCTCGAATTCATGTATTGAAAGATACTGATTTACATTCTGTTAATTATTGTCATTCAAAACAGGATTCAGTTATTACGGATAACTGATCTAAAATCCAGACTGAATAAAAGATGAGATTCTTGTATTAGTAGATAATTCATAACAAGCGTGGATATCATTATGTTAATTTAAAAATAACAGCATCCTACAGTCACCAGCAGTACCTAATGGTTTCACATGAAATTTTCATTGCAGGGAAACACTCTCAGTGTAGTCCCCGTTATGTTTCCTGTCAAAGAGAAAACATTAAGAGGATTTAGGGATTATATTCTGTACATGCGCTGACATCAGTCCTTTACATATTATTAAAGTTGGGGGAAAAATGTTCTGTTTTGTCATAATTGCCTAGAAAGTCGATGCGGCACATTCAAGCCCCTATCTCAGGAAAACACCATTAATTTACTCCGCTCACTCCCCGAGGACTTCTTTGTGGGAAGCTGCCAACAAATGAGACGCTGATCACACTTTGCAGAAGCAGCAGTCTCATATATGTTCTTTGTTCATGCAGGGTACCTATAAAGGCTTTTTTTGACATGTAGGTTTATTTTCACAATTTAATCCTATTTTATTTCATATTATATTTTCCCCTCAGCCCCACGTATTCACATGTGGAAGCAATAAAAATAAAGCAATTCTTGTTGCTTGCTGAGGCTACCTGGTCAGATTTTTTAAGTGGCCGTGCATTTTGCAAGCAGCCCTCCTCTCTCTCCCAGTGTACACGTCACTTTAACAAGCCACCATGTTAACTGATCTCTGCTTGTAGTGACGGCAGCTGATGAAAACTTCAACAGAAAGTCTTGCATTTTCATCAGTTTAAAATAAATACTTCCCTGTGCTTATTATCTACGCCAACCATTTACTTAAGTTACTAAGACCACACAGATGCATTCAGCTGAAAGTCACAAGATAACATGGTCACTCATTAAACCAAAACACCTGAGGACCAGAAACCTACTTTCTGCTAGCTGATTTTAATGTAGGTTAAGATGTTAAGATCTCATGGTGAACAAAGCAGTTTGTCTGTCACAAAAAAAATGCTGTGAGTAGCAGAAGGAAAATAATTCAGCTGAAATTTAGCCATGATTCTCAACCCAGACCCCTACTCCTCCTCCAATTTCTCCTCAACAAGTGCCAAGTAGTAATGTCATGTATGTGTAGCATAGCAGCTGTACGCTACTGTTGAAAGACTCTTTACAACTGATAAAAACTGGCAGCGGGGCATCATACAGACTTAACTCTTTGTCCCTACTGTAGTGGCAGTTTGCTATAAGAAGAAGAAGAAGAAGAAGAAGATCTACCTTTATTAGTCCCACAGTGGGGAAATTCAATTTACACTCTGTTAAACTCATACATGGTACATGCAGACCTGAAACACACATACATGCATTAATGGAGAGATGTCAGAGTGAGGGGGCTGCTCCTGACAAGCGCCCCGAGCATTTGGGAGTTTGGTGCTTTTGCTCAGGGGCACCTCGGCAGTGCCCAAGAGGTAAACTGGCACCTCTCCAGCTACCAGTTCACACTCAGTTTTTGGTCCATGTTGGGACTTGAACCGGTGACCCTCCGGTTCCCAAGCCAACTCCCTACAGACTGAGCTACTGCCGCCCCCACTGAGCTACTGCCGCCCCCATAAACCGTCTTCATCAACTTCTAGCAGGATGTAAATGATGAGGCTCTTATTGTGAGTGAAAGGAAGTTTATTCCACCAAAATTAGAATAAAGAAAAATATATCCCTACGACCAGAAGTAGAAAAACAGTCCAGCATCTGTGGTCCAAATTCTGTGGTCAGAAAACTGTACTGTACTTACAACCCGGCTCCCCTTTCCCAAGCTCCCAAAAACCACCAGCAACAAGGGATTTACAGCCCTTTTAAAAGGTTTATTCAATATATAAACATCACAATGGCAATGGCAAAATTAACAACCAGAACGAGCTGATAGCCCTAAACTGCCCTACTCAAACAAAGAAAAACATCAGACAAAACACTGCCCTAACTCCTACAGCAGAAACAGGAGAAAATGGATTAAATAAAGGTGCTGCCTACCAAACATGGGCTGGACAGATAGATCTATTAACAAATGGAAGTATTTCATCTTGCTGGTAGTCTTGGTGGTGATTGAGGGGTGGTGGTGGGAGAGCCCGCTGGGACTGAAGAAACCCGGCTTTTTAAATCCATCCTGCTCCTCCCTCTATTCACACTTAAAGGGACCCAAATTGTCCAATAGCAGGAAGTCATAATGGAGCAAATCACACGTCATAGTCTAAAATGGATCAAAGCCCATCCTACCACATGACTACTTGCCCTAAATTCTGGCCTAAATTCTCATGTATATCAAACATTATCAGCAGAATAACATACTGGACATGACAATCGAATGCAATGAACTGTAGATAACACAACATGGCCCTTATGCGTACTCTCCTTTAAAAGAGACTAGAATAAAATCAGCAAGTCCCTTCATCTATTGCTATAATCATCAAAAATATGTAAATTTACTATTTTAAACTGTTTTTAAACTATTTCAGTATTGTTGTTTATTGGGTATGGTTTTTGTTGAGTGTACATCTGCGTGTCAGTCGGTGTTCTGGCCTCCATGTCGTCCATTAATTCCTGATAATGACACCTTGTCAGAAATGATCCCTTATCCCCTCTGTTCCTGCGTGGTGCTTATTCCTTCATTCATTTCTGCACCGAACATGACAAATGACATCTTTTCGCCCTCACATGGTAATGCACTCACAGACCAAAGTCATAAACAGGATCATAATGTTTTCTACACAAACCCACGCACATGATAAGGTGGTGCTTCTGATATATAGCACCATTCATCATCCTGCTCTCTGCGCTCCATCCAAGTATTACTCATTAAAGTCTAAGAAACTACACATACTTTACAGACGCTCTGCAGAGGAGAATAAGCACTTTAGTTTCATCTTGCCTGTCCCCTGTAAGTCGTTGGGAAGAAGTGAAACAAAAAGGTTTAACAAGAGCTGAGTGTCCTCTGTGGTTCAAGTGCTGCCATAAATACAGCCGCCCTATCCTATGGGATATGCAGTATAGCAACTATATGACTGCGTCCCTTGAGGTATCAGAGTCCTACAAAAAATTAATGAAAACCTTTTTGATTAAAACTATTTTCCATAATTTCATTAAAATATCATTAGCATGTTACTGGCTGCAGTGCAGAAATCCTCACGCAATTAAGAGGTAGAGGAGGCCACGAGGGATGAGGAAGTGTGTCTTATCCACTCCAGTGAACCTCTTTTGGTTTTGACAGGAGTACACCTGTGGGAAAGACAGCAGATAGGACGTTGCTCTAGTCTGACATTAATGATTCTCCCCAGGACACGGTGCTACTGTGCCCTGCTGATTTGTCAAAGCATTTTTTCACAGATATTAATAAAACATTTCTCTCTCTAGATCGGAAATCAGAAAAATTTGAGATGTGAGGAAGCTATGAAGGAGAGTGGAGTCATTTAACAAACTGAAAAAGTGATGCAACTGGCTCACAGGTAAATGGGTTACAGCTAAGGCTAGGGTTCATTGTTGAGAATCTGCATTCTTCAGTAATAGTACCTTATTTTATTATTTTACTTTTTCTTTAAAGGAATACTCTGAAATTAGGGAACAGCTGACCAACATCATCAACCTAGTCGCCAGGAAAAAATGATGGATACACTGAGTGTGGATGTTTTTGCATTAATTCAGAGCAAGTGACATACGGTAGTATATTGGGCGGCCAGTAGCTACAGTTATGAGTATAACAAGCGAGTAAGTCCACAAAGTGCAGATGGGACAAACAAACGCAGGACTTTCACCCAGTAGGGCGCTGTTCATGTCCCATTCATCCATCCGTCCATCTATCCGTCCATCCATCTGCAACCACTTATCCCGTTACAGGTCACAGGGGGGGGGGGGGGAGGGGTGGTCCCATTGGGGAGAGGGTGGGTACCCCCGGGAAGAATCGCCAATAAATTAGGGGGGAAAAAAAAATTCATATTCACCCCTAGGGGAAATATAGAGATAATATAAAAAAAAACAAATAAAAGGGGGGGGGGGGGAAATCCAAAAAAGAAGGGACCAAAGTGGATTGGATTCCGCGATCTTCTTGCTGTGAGGCGACAATCCTAACCACTTTACCACCGTGCAGGCCGCTGTTCATTTCCCGTATGTTACGTTTCACTTTTACGGTAAAATCAACTGCGATAAAAAAAAAAATAAACCCAACCAATTTTTTTTTTTCCAACCCCCTGTAGGGAGTTGGCTTGCCTAAAGCTAAGCAAGTTGTTTAATTCACCATGTTTAGCATGTGTTTACTGTGACTGTAAAGTGACACTAGGGGGTCTGACTGTCAGTAGTAGTGATGAGCTGGGATCTCTTGAGTTATCATATTATTCAAATGCTAATATACAAAGTATAGCTAAATAATTGCACCTTGTATCTGCCTTTTATGGAGCATTGCTCTAGTTCAGATGGAGCACTGCAGCGATGTGCATGCTTCACCATCAGTAGCTCATTCATAATCCGGTATCATCCAATCATATCTCTACAGGTGGCAACAGCTACCTGGACACTTGAGGGGCAAATTATGGTCATTTCCTGGTTCATACATGTATTTTGGGTTTCTACTACAACATTTTCACATAATTTAATGTTCAAAAACATTTTATTTTGTCTGAATATACCTGTATTCACCTCTGTCTTAAACACTGTTTTAGCTCCTGTCTCTTTAGGCCTGCCTCCACATCTGAATGGTTTGTTGACTCACGTTTTCTGATCTCTGCAGCCCACAAAATCTGACTGGATTGTCTTATTTCACAGTTTGCGGGTTGGTGGCTCTCCACATACCCAAATATATGAACACCGATATACAAGATATGTCACCTTTAACTTTGACCTTCGTGCTACTGTAGTTAACTGTTGCAGCTTCGTCCACCACCCAAACCCCCTCATATTTGCTCAGGTTTTGTGTTGATTTGACTAAGATTTAGTGATCATGCAGAATATTCATTGCTGCTGGAAATCTGTGAGAGCTCCCTCAAAGACCAGAGCCTGTTTAGCCAAATCTACTTGTAAAAACAATGCCCAAATTTAGTGTTTCTGACTGAATTTAACATTTCTTGTGTTGAAATCATCAAATCAACATTCAAATTAATTTATTTTCTTGCATTTGACTTTGTAGCCCCTAAAAGCACAGTCAGGACTATTTAATTTGCATTTGGTGGCATTCAGCGGTTGTCTGCACATATATACCGTATTTAAAAATGCTTATGCAAGAGTATGCACGGGTGTGTTAAATAAACCAATGAAGTGTATCCCTGCATTGTTTCACACCACAGAGGTGAGCTGACCTTCTGCAAGCTAATTAGGCTTTGCAAGAGGAGAGATAATGAGAGGGAAGCATGCCACGTGAAAAATACATGACTCCCCCATTTACCGACAAATTAGCTGCCTAGATGTTGTGTAACTCAAAACAACAACTGCTAAAGGTCAGAGAGGAGACACAGCTAGATGGATATCCTCAGGTCTTCCAACGCTGCCTGCTGCTCCTCAGACGTCTGGTAATTCCTTTACCTGTGGGGCCTAATTAGTCATCAGTAAGGATGCAGGAGGGCTGGAGGAGCACCGACATAGATGTTTTTACTCTTCTGCCACCTCCGCTGGAGCTGCTGGATCATATAGCATCGCCACCAGTGGCTGGCACTCATTACAGCTCGGGCTGTGCTTCAGGACAAGAGCTGCGACAGGACTCACATTCTCCAGAGGTGAGGAAGACGAAAGAGCCCGCCATCATTTATTCATATCACAAAAGTCATTATCCCGACCTGCACAGCTGTTTCAGTCTGAAGTCCGAGAGAGCGCGGAGGGCGTGTTCCTGATGGAGGTGGGGAGCTGAAATAAAAGATTACTCACTGATGGTGTGAAGAGTTCAATCCTGAATAAGACATCTATCTGCTTTTGAAATGTCACTCCTCTGTGAAAAAGGATTTGGTAACACAGAGAGCGACAGCTTTAAATTGATTAGAAAATGTCTCAGGAAACTGAGCCGACAACTAAAAATGAAAAGTTCTGACAAACTTTTTTCCCACATAACATAAAGGAGTATAAAGAGAGTAAACATGCAAATCGTTTGGCTAAATACTGTAGGTACTGTTAGAGGCAGGTTGGGCAATCTTGAGAAATTAGCAAGAATACACATGACTTTTCATAAGGAGGATCCAGCTGAAAAACCCAACCCAGTGTGGCCAACTCTCTTCCAATGAAAGTAGCTAGCAGCATTAGCTGCTAACTACCTCAGAGTCCCTAAATCCAGCGAGAAAGTCACCAAGTTGGCAACACTGACAGTCCGTCTCTTCAGGCTTCCCTCCCTCCTCGATTATTTTATCATGTATCTTCCGTACTTGAGTGTCGCAATTTCAGTAGTAATTTTAAGCCAAACCACGACCTTTTCCTAAATCTTACTCATTGTTTTCTTACTTAAACTTAAGTTATTTCCTGTGCTAATGAAATTTGACAGGTCTTACTAGATATTCGTAGGGAAATACAGGGAAAGATAACTTTTCATAGCATATAAAAACTGCTGTATTGAATACATTGACAATATCGCTACTGCCAGCATCTAAATATCTTCTAAAAATTATCTCTTAAAATGAAGCCATTATTATCATAAATGATTTCCATCACTTGGAGGTGATGGTACAGGTGGTATGTTTGTGTTTTTCTACAGTCACAATATAAGTACTACCATGACTTATCAAAAGCCTTACAGTTCCCTTTATAGCCTATGTGTTATTTTTGTGTTTTGCACACTGAATGAACATCATTTTATCATTAACTGGGATTGATATTAATCAGTTTGGGCTGTAACCAGCAGCAGGAAACACTTTTCCTTATATGTTACACTGAATTAAATCCAGTGAGTAGCATTTTTTGTTGTTTGCTTGAATGATAAACAGCAACAAATAGAAGCATGTACACAATGTTCTTATTGACATTGTGATCAGCAGTGAGACTCTGGAGACATTAACAGCTGTACTGTTGTTACTGTATTAAACATCCCTGTACTGGGCTCAGAAGGGAATTTCTCTCTTTTGTGATGAGATTAGACTTCGTTCCAGTGATTACTCAGAGCTCAACACTCAACCTGCAGGTGAGAACCATGCCTGCGCATATCTTTGCATATTTAAGCCTGGATATTTAAATGAAGAACATTCTAATCACTGAATATTTTCATGTCCCTGATGTTGATACTGTGATGTTGGTGGCGGCGCCTCACTCGTGTTCCTGTGAGGCTGCCGAGACCGACAGAGGAGGATGTATTCTGGGAAAACACCACACACTTATGTTATGATTTCTTGTATTATTCCTTCATTCAACATTCCCTTGATGACCGATCTTGATTGTTACAAATAATAATTTATTAATCACCGTTTACTGGTTTTAATTAATAATTAAATATCACAACTACATTCAGTGCAGTAAGTTGAAGCCTCGCCTCACTGCAGACGTTACATATACTGTGAGAGAAGGAGGCTTGTGATGCTAGATCACACTATCGGTTCAAAGTCTGGGCCAGCTGGCGAATTTGGGTAGGAAAAGTGAAAGACAATAAATAAATGTAAAAGAAAACAAGGTTAAGTGAAGTGATCAGATTTTCTTTGTCTTGATATTAAGATCAGCACCATTTGTACTTGGTGTTGACTACATCTTGACCAGCAGACTTTAAAGCTAAGGACATGATATATCTGATTCTTAACTGAGAAAAGTATGTTAAACTTTGTTCACATCAGAGGTTCATTTGTGTTTCGTTTATCGTAACCATGCATGGTGGCTGAAAAATCCTCTTGTGATCGTCACAAGAGGATCTTGGGATCAAATGTCACAGAAAAATCCATCTTGCAGGCTCTGAGTAATGCGTTTGTGTCCAGCTTGGCAGACAATAGACCAAAAGTGTCAGCTACTGGCAGGTACAGGTATGGCTTAGGTGTGTGAGACTCGACGAGACCATAGTGAGAGGCGACTGTTTGTTCTAAAGGGCAATGGCTTCTCCTGAAGTGGTTAGCGTTGATGCTGTAATAATATATGCATTATCAGAAGTGGACAGTAGAGATCGGCAAAGGTTGGCAATGAAGGTGTACAGTACGGCGATGTTTTCGTCTTCAGTTAGTTTTGCTTTAGTTTGTCTGACAGATGGTTCATCCAGTACCTGCCCTTTTCCAAACAGTTTCCAATGATGACTTCTCGCATGGTTCTGTGTAACAAACCATCGAACAGGGTCAGGTTGCTCAGGAGAGAGGATTTTCCATTAATTGTACCAGCCCGGTTGCACAAAAATGACACAATAATGCGCATAACGTGCAATAAGAATCCCCATCTTGCTTTTGGCATGCAATTTGTACGCATGTCGTCTGTTCAGACAGCAACGTAAAGGAATAAAAAGTGAGAAAGACCTCTTATGGTGGCTGGGTCCAATAAATACAGGACTTTGAACCAGGAGACCAGTGATCAACACAAAGACATTGTTGGTTCCACAAAGGATGTGAACTACCCTCCACCCACCATCAGTGGACTTTCTTACTCTTTACACTACACGTTGTAAATATATGATAATACTAACTGGTGGGTGTAGTAGGCCCCTATTGACCCACATCTGTGGGCCTTATAGCGTCTGATAATGCCTATTTAATAGCTTAACAACAGTCTAACTGTCTGTGTTCCTATGTTTTGTTTTGTGAGGGACGTTAGTGACGTTTGTCACATGGTTTGTAGTGATATTGGTGATGTGTTTCCCATACTGATGTTACATACCTAACCGCGGACGTTACTGTTTTGTTGCGTGGTGTTCAAATGACACAGGAAAAGGCATAAATGTGTCCTCATGACGTGAAATATCCTTGTGATGTCATGCTATTTATATGCCTCACTATGAGAGTGATTGTAGTGTTGGTTGTTTGATCACTGGTTCCTTCTGTCAACATGTTGGAGTGTCTTTAAGTAAGACACGGACATTTGGGTAAAAGCTGTTATATTAATGTAGTCCATTTACCACAGACTATGTATAAGTCTCAATACATCAGATGTATGTTAGAAAAAATGTGGGTCCTCATCTCAAACACACTCACATACTGAATATCAACAAGCTAAAAAAAAAACATGGACCCATTTGTCAAGAACCATCACTAAGCAGCTCAGTAACCTATTTATAACGTGAGGTGGCTGTGAAAAACTCAGCTCTCACCAGGGGTCTCCATGCAAAGCCACAATCCACAAGCTGCTAGTCAGCCATGCCAGAGCATAGTAAGAAACAACGCCAAGATTGACGCTCCATACATCAGCATCTTCGTCACCTCCTCCTCCATTCTGAAAGTTAACCGAGCAGTGGGAGCTTAGCCTCCAGCTCGCCCACCACTGACTTAAGAAGTGCAAGAGAAGGAGAAACCTCCTCATTCCAGTCGAAGCCAGACCAAAACAGGAAAGCGCCTTGTAAATATTCCCTTTGATCCGGCCGGCCTGGCACTGGTTGACTGAGATCCAAGCAGGCATTAGACGACAAAGGGATCTGAATGAGGACGAGCCACATGCATACCGAGCTCTGAGGAGGCCAGCTGATCGAGCCATCTGGCCTCCCCAGGCAAGCTTGTGCTCCTTGAAGAGACACTCCACTGATCTGCAAGGACTCAAGGAAGTAAGACTTTGGAGGGATGACAGAGACCTGCAGCAGATTCTTGGTGAACACGCTGGTTTCATGGATTCATTAGATGAAAAAAAAAATGTTGTTTAAACACAATTTGCTCATCCCAGTTTCCTACGAAATTACATTCCGTACAACTAAACTGCATTATCAATTATGCATCAAGGGAAAGGTATGTTGTCTCTTTTACAGTTTTAAACACTTGGTTAATGTTGTAAATTGACACAAAACTAAAAATGCAACAAGACTGATTTGTTATATTAAGTGAAAAAAAAAAAGATTAAAATAAGTGAATGTTGACTTTTTGTTTCACACAAGTCCAGTTTGACCCATCCACCACCTCAACCTCCTCCCTGCTCAGCTCGCATCAAATACAGACGCTTTGTCACGGCCATCGGCTCAATACCGCCACACAAGGCCACTGGTATGAGATGCAACAGGCTTTCTATTAACTGCAGTGTAATTAAAATGTAATGCATTTAAACTGTTTTCTGTTTAAGTCACAACATTAAGCATGTGGTTACACGTGACTGCAAAGTGACACCGGGAGATTTGACAAAGCGTCAGTGTGTGATGAGATGGGATGACTTCCACGGACTAATTAGAAACATTTCTGGTACGTCAAAAAAAAAAAAAAAAAACATAATCCGCAACAAAATATGTTTCCATCATAATTCATAATGCAATTTCTTTGTATGGGAACACACATTTTAGGGCTGATTTGTTGTGAAACTTGAATCCTGAGTTCTAAAGATGTAAATTTAAGGTGTGGCTCACAGCATCTATGACAGATGCATGAAAACGTCTTTGTCTCAGTACATGATATTGTTCAGTATGTGATTGCACCGGTGAACACAGACACAACGGTATATGGTAACTAGATCGGCACATGGAGAGCGCAGACACTTCATTCAAACTGGACTGAAACAAAATAAAACACGCCTAAACCGTCATCATTACTCTTTCCAACAATCATCAAGTGTGCTTTGGTCAAACTCAACTCTGATTTCATAGCTGTCTCTCTCTCTCTGTGTTGGTAGAAGGAAGGAGGCTGGGTCACGCATCATCCGTTACACTGCACATGTCTTATAACCACTGGTCTTCATGTTATGGCTGATTGGAGTCACTCAATCATCTCATCGTCAACCACTTATCTGGTCGGGTCAGCAGCTCCGGCAGCTCCAGCAGGGGACCCCACACTTCCCTTTCCCGGGCCACATTAACCAGCACAATGTCAACTAACCAGCATGGAGATATAATCTCCTATCCTCCTATCCTAGTCCTGGGTCTTCCTCCCAGCTGGTCGTGCCTAGAACACCTCCCTACGGAGGCGCCCAGAGGGCATCGTTACCAGAAGCCTGAACCACCTCAACTGTTTATTGAAATCCTCAAAAAAATTCCTTAATCTAGATCATGATCCGGATTGCCACCAAAATGCGGTGGATTGTTCATTGTGCCACTCCCCACCCTTCCAAAAAATGTCATTCAAATCCATCCTAAACTTTTGGAGTAATCCTAACAGACAGACTAACCAACCAATGCCAGTGGAAAAAAATGGCCTCCTTCCTGAGGCCCTTGGCCTTGGTGGAGGTAAAAGTCCTAGGACCCTGAAATGGTCCAGAGCTCCCAGAAAACACTGGGATCTCAATTTCCAGTGTTCCAGTAATTTGACAAGATTTAACAGATAGCATTGTTGAGATATTCTCAAAAAGCTCCCATGAAGCTCTTTGTAGATTGCAAGTAGGTCCTGGATTTCAGACTAAAGGCTCTAGTTATTGACACCAAAGTTAGGATTATTTGTTTGAACTGTTTTTCAGCCAGTTTCTCGCTTCAGCAGCAACATTTCTGTGTTATGGATTTTCCTCTGCAACAGCGTGAGACTGCAGACTTGCGTGAGGTCAAACTCATTCTGAGGGGAGCACAAACTACAGGTTTAATGGTGAAGCAGCTCATGTTGGGGCCGAGGCTCCTGCAGTTTGCTGGGGATTGATTTATAAACTGAAGCCCTGCTGCTGTTAGATCTTGTCTCAGACAGTTTTGTTTAGATTATTGGAATTCACCTCAGTCCATCGCTGCTTGTTTTATTTTAAAATGACCTCGGTGCACTCTCTGTAGGCAAAAGAGCTTTTTAGACTTTTCCCTTTTTATCTTTTGGTTCCTGAAGCAGCAATGAGCAGCTCAAAGAGAGGCTGCAGGGTTGGACCTTCATACACAGTCGAATTATACAATCAATAATCTTTTTATTCTGTAGAGTCTTTTCTGTGTTTCAGGCACTGGTGAGGTGGTGGTTTAGTATTCCCTTTATTAATCATGTTAAATTATGTGTTAATAAGTCCAACCATTATTCATAAGAGGTGGTATTATAAGAACAAGCCAGGGCCATTTTCAGAGATCCACAGAGGTGCAGACTTTCTCACAGCAGACATTTAAAATAGGTCTGCTGTGAGAAAGTCTCACGACAACTTTAACTGGGAGTAATGACCAAATGAAGTTTAGATGTGTTTCTTTGGAGTTTTGTTGGAGGTGTACGGGCGTCCACAACAGTCTCCAAAAAAGTCTCCAAAAAAGTTTATGCTCATTTTCAGTTTGGGCATTAGACTACCTGATAGGAAATGGTAAAAGTTTTATATAAAAAAGCACCTGCTCATTTGTATTTCCTTTTGCTGATTTTCTGGAAATGTATTTAAAATATGTGCCACACTTGGATGAAAACCTGAATTACGTGTTTGAAGCAAATGTGTTAAAGAAGAAGAGGATAAATAATCCAGCCCCATCTCCCCAAATGATGTCTGAATGACACAACAATTTGTAAGTCATTTTATGTGCAATCATAACGCCATTCATGCTTTTGGCATGTCATTTCATGCCATGCAGTCTCCAAAAACGGCCCTGGCTTCAGATCTTTATATGACCTTTTATCCAACGCCCACTGATGACCAAAACAAGTCATGACCAGATGTCAAGGTGCTGAACTGCTGCTGGATGAGATACAGATATAATGAAGACGTGAACTTTTAGCACTGATTAGTAATTAGTAATAACCCAGAAATCCTTCTACCTCCCCTAGTTTTTCTCTCTGAAGCGAGTATGGTCCAAGTTTTTTTTTTTTTTTTTTTATCGCTGCGAGTGAGCCTTCCAAGCGTGGGCGTCTGCTGAAGGCGAAGAAATCCTCCTTGGTCTCTGAATCCAAACAGACCCAACATGAAAGGAAAGTGCAATTACCCAGCCTTATTCCACATCAATTGGACGCCACCACCAATTTCTCTCCATTCTGACTTAGTTGTCTCTTCTATCTGTGAGACTGTTTGGGCTTTTTCTTTTGTTTCTGAGACACTGTGAGAGAAGTCACAGGTGAAAAGTGGGTGTAAATAACAGGGATGGATTGATATATCACACTGATATTCCTGTTTTAAGGTGCAGTATATGCCAGAGTTGTTACATGCCACTGAACAAGTGAAGTGGAAATACTTCACTAATCAATTTTCATTGATAGATACAGAATATCAGCTCAAAATATGCGACAGTTCAGCATAAACATAATGCTTCTCTGTCACTTTGTCAGAGATCAGTTTACATGCATGATTGCACTGTTGTTATTAAAAGCTTCATTAATTGCTTTAGATGCTAATATCCTGTTTCAAAACTGATTTATTTTTGGTTTCACATATGATGTCCTTGGCATATTCAGAGTATTGTATTGATTAAATACAAATAAGAATTATTTAAAACACACATCTTGTAAAAATATAATTTTAAAAAATTGGAAAGTGAACAGAAATCAGAATTTGAGTGGAAATGGAGGTAAGCTACAGACTTATAATAACATTATATTATCTGAATATTTGAAATGACGGAGTCAGTGGATTATAGGACCCACAATTAAATTAAAGTAGAGGGGTAAGGCAGGTCATTACGATAGGACAGATAAAGCTATTAGACGTAAAGCCTTGAAAAGCAGCAGATTTATTGGACTGAAGGATTAATTGGCACCTGGACAACAATGTGGTGAAGCGGGAAGCGTAAACAGTAGCATATACGTTCAGGAACCAGTTTATTTGGGACACTTCGCTAAAACTGATGCTGTCACTAAAGGGGTGAAAATTAGCATTTCCACCCAGGTGCCATGTTTCCATCAGTGCTGATCAGAGATGGAGCCAATAAATAAATAGTTATTTGTCCCAGTAATGAATGTCGGTTGTGACCTTTCACACTAAAGACAAAAGCCAGATTTTACTGGGTGTTAGTGGGTTTTATGTCCAGTGGGAAATGGAAACGAGTGATTTCACTCAGATAATCCTGGTTACAACCTTCTGCCTTCTCTTCTTGGTGTGGATTACCTTTTTAAATCTAAAACCTGTCACACTGGCCGAGGTGCTCTGACAGTGACGGCCCATTTCCACAACTCATTCATTCTGCTCTGTCACCTTTTAGCTAAATATAGTTCCCAGTTTCTGCCCTGAAGTGTCTGTCTGACGGGTGATGAAAGCATATTCTCTGTCACTCCATCAAAGTGACTTCCACTGAGAGACCCCGCCATGGCTGCTTTCCATTAAATATGTATTTTATTCATTCATTCAATTCAGTACATTCCTTTCTATATACACATGAAATCGGCTTGAAGGTGAACCAGAGATATCCATAAACATGCTAAAAGTCATGGATTTTGCAGAACTATTTCATTTCACAAGTGTTTCACTCCAGAACAAACCCACTCTGTATTCTCCTCTCACATCTCCTGCACACGGATCCTCAAAGACATAATCCGCCTACACCCTGCTCAGCTTATGACAAATCATCCTGATGCATGCATGGCAAATTCTCCCATCCTGAGAGGCCCTGAGAGGGCTGCAGTCTACTGCGTATTACCACCAGTAGCATCCTGCTTTAGCTCTCACTGAACCATCAGTCCACATTTTCATCATCACTGTGTGTGATTTACTGTGTTACATTGCTGCTAAATTTATTGAAAATGTGCTTTGGACTGAAAGATAACGACTACATTGCTTGCGTGTCAAATAAATGTAAAAACAATCATCAACAACATCTTTATTTTCAGAAAAATATAGTTTTACTTGCAGCTTTGCCAACATTGTGGAGCAAACAAATGCTGTTCATGTCGAATGTGACACCAAGTCAACGTTGACTTATTGTACCGTAGTTTTTTTATGTAACTTACGTATTTAACTAACGGCAGTTCCATAACAAATGTACTTATTTTAACACAAACCACAACATTTTCCTGTAGTAGTAGTTAGTGTATGTAAACCAAAAAGAGACTGCGTGCATGTAACAAGAAGAACTTAGTATGTAGTATGGTAGTATGGCTGCTGGAACAAACAGTATGTATGTAACCAGCGGACACTGACAGGCTCTAAACTGAAGCTAGAGCGGTACAAAGAGAGTCATGATTTGAAGCCTAGGGATGCTGATGAAGCGTTGGTGGTTAACGAGCTGGGACTGAGAATGTAATAAAGCTCCAATCACCTGGGGTGCTGGTAGGAATCTCAAAGAAATCTATAAAACTACATGTAACAGGACACCGATCAAGCTTATGTGAAGGTTATTTATTTTCATTTTATGATTTGGTTGAACTGACACTTTAAGCAGTAATCAGGTACCTGGACATGCAGTGATACAACCTTCCGGTTCATTCTTCAAGGCCTAATTTCTACACTGGCACAGCTGCAACTGAGCCTCAAGGCTGTAGAACAAAGCTCTATACCGGGGGGGGGGGGGGGGGGCAATTATTTCCTGGGGGGCCACATGAGAAACTGAGATTGTTTCTGGGAGCCAAACAAATACTGTCAGACTTAACCGCTATTTTATCACTATAGAAAACATACTGGGCACTTATTTTTCAGCATATATTATACTCAAAATTACTCCAAAAAGCATATTATTAAGAAAATTATTTTATATGCAGGAGTCTGTTGAACTGACTGTTTTGGGTAGTAATGTTATTACATTAAACACTTACATTTAACATTTATCTTAACATTAACCCTTACACGTAACATTTAACTTAACTCTTACATTTCCTTCTCTGGTTCCTGCAGCTTTGTAAAGTCCTCTCTGCTTCAGTATCTCAGCCAGCAGCCGCTCAGCTGTCCTCTCCTTCTCATCTCCAAACAGGTTTCTGGATTTTTCTGCATGTTTTGTCTCAAAGTGACAGTTCAAGTTGTTTTCTTTGATTACAGCCACATGTTTGTTGGAAATTTACATCAATGACAAGTGTGACAGGAAGAAGCACACTAACAATACATGAACATTTCAAAACAAGAGCTATTTTCTTTACTGTTTTTTAGCTTTGTAAGTAAAGTTGTGTGGTTTGTCTGAGACCTCCCGGGGCGGGCAGAACCATCACAAGGTCTGGTTCCAGCCCGCGGGCCATATAATGCACAGGTCTGCACAATACTGTATATACTCAATGTTTAGCACAAAAAGCTCCGCTAGGGCGCCTTTCTAGCTCACCTGGTACAGTGGGTGCCCCATGTACTGAGGCTAAGTCCTTGTGCAGTGGCCCTGGGTTAAAATCTAGTCGGGGCCCTTTGCTGCATGTCTCTCCGCCGTCACTCTGTCACTGTTAATAAAAGTAATTTTAAAAAACTGCAAAAAAATTATAACTAAGAGAAAGAGAGTTCTACTTTATTGGTCACTGATATAAACAGTAAGAAACCATAAATTTTACCCAGTTTCATTATACGTCAATATTAATATTATAAAACATTCAACAACATCTGTGTTCAAAAATGCGTCTTCTTTTGAAGCTTTCTGCAATCACATCACATGTGAGCACACACAGCTATCATGGAGGCACAGAGATTTACTGTGGGAGGGACGACCACAACATCAAAGGCTTAACATGCATGCACCGCACCGATCGCACATCTTATGCAAATCATCATGCAGGCTTTTACATTCCCAACACAAGACACACACAGAGAGGGAATCACAGGATGCACCGGAGAAGATGCGAGGATGATGTAACTGTTTGGAGCATGCAGCCATGTTTCTGAGAGGAGAGAGACGCCCCCACCCCACCCACCCCATGTGGAGAAAAACATGTTTCACAAAAAACAAAGGAAAATTACAGATAAAGCGATGAGTGACCTGGTTTATTTAAAATCTAGGTAGCTGCTTTGATCAGAAATTGACACTTGAAGAGACGTTTTCAGGCCACATCAGGCACTTGAGGGAGGTGATGCAAAGATAGTGACTTACTGAAGCTGTGCCACATGTGCCGAAGAACCTCCCATGAAATAATTGCTCCCCAAGGCTTCTGTCATTTGCCACTCACTGTGAAATATTGTACAGTCCCCTCTGGATAAACAGGAAGGATTTGAAAGTGTTTTATAATATATGCTCTATTCTGGCAGGCAACTTATACAAAGCATGCCATAAAGGGCTGTCATTAGCTTCTGAAAGTCATCCAGTGACATTTCCCTCTTGTATTTCTTTTCCGTTAATTTTCTCTCCAGCATTTTATTTACCATCATGAAAACTCACTGAATGTCTACTGTTTACTTGTTCACTAAAATACTAAAATCCCTGTTTAAAACAAACACAACTGAAAGAAAGCATAACACCAGAGAGAGAGAACTGTGGGAAATCATGGCTAAACAGCTGAAAACACACTTTATTTAATTTTAATTATTTAATAAATGTTAAAATAATGACCTTTCATCTTCTACTCACTGTGCATTGTACTGTTTCATTGCATGAGGCACAATCCACAGTAATTTAATGGAACTGCTGCCGGCTAATAACCAGGAAATTATGTCTATTTGCATTGTGTACAGTGCCATCCCACCGATGATGGTTCGGTGTTGTTCAGCAGAGCTTGATTTCACTTGAGCCTCAGATTCCTATTTCCAATTAATATTTTCAGCTCTTGCTTTTAAATTTTTACCAGCCTTCAAGCAATAATTATTGGTGCATCTTTTATTTGATATCCTGGAAATTCGTTCACAATATCCTTTTGGAAGAGAAATAGCCTTTTCTCTCATGTTGACACACAACACAAAGTTATGCCAATGTTATGAAAGAGGTTGGAAAGAGTGTCAAGAATTGATCAGTGTGAAATATAGGAAGTATAGTAAGTGAATGAGGGATCAAGTAAAAAGTTTAGAAATCCTTAAAGGGCCTTTCTCCTCAAGGATAGAAGTAATTTGCGCTCTAATTGCTTATCCATTGTTATTTATAATTCATGCATTTTTTTATTTTAGAGGCTTTTATACAAGCCTTGAGCTTGTCTTTATATATATATATATATATATATATATATATATATATATATATATATATATATATATATATATATATATATATTACATGCTGGATGTGTTCAGCCACAGGGCTGCTGAGCTGTAAAAGCATTTCGGCAGAGCTCGCACCTCAATACAAAGTCAAAGTATAGTCACACATTCACTGTTTGTTGGAAGAAAATAAATAAAACACATCAGGACGCAGCTATGTGCGTAAAGGTGAGTAAAGTGTGACCGTATTGATTATAATTGAAGCGTATTGATGGGAAAAAATCCTGAGTTGCCCTGAATTCACCCAGAGATATTAAAGGTATGGCTAGAATATAAATGGTATGGTACAATCTGAGACAACTGAAAAATGTCTCCTTGTGAATTTCATCACAACCTACAAACTAACCGCACAACCTTTCTTTTATTAAAAAAAAATGATAGGTAAAATGAACTCTTGTAGGGAAGATAGTTGTCCAATTTGTTGGTGTGGTTTTAAATGAAAGGTTTTAGATAGTTTTCATTCTACACTTTGCCTCGGGGAAGATCATTATTTGATGCACATACATGCAGGTTAGAGATAACTCTGCAGACAGAAACCCCTCTCTGGCCGTTTGTTTTTGCGACTGTACATCTGAGTGCCAGCTGTCTATCAGTGTTGCATTAGATGAAGCTGAGCAGTGATCCGTTCAGAGAGGAGACATGGATGAGATAATTACAGTAATACATTACAGCTAATCAGTCAAGTCCTGTTTTTACCTTCCTCGCCGCCTCAGCAGGTCAAACTCATTCAGTTGAACTGGAAGGGTTCACAAACCAAAGCTCTGTCATCCTGATGATAGGGAGGGTGAAATTCAAGCTTATCTTTTCATTTCAATTCTTTGCTTCTGTTTCTGTTGTCATTACTGTCATCAGTCCCGTCAGCATTGTAGTGATGTGCAAATATGAACCAACAAATCTTTTTTGAATGACTTGTCCAGTATGCACCGGGTCAGCCTGTCAATCAGACCAAGTGATCATGAATCCCCAACGTTTCCCCCTCGCCCACTCGCTGTTATCATAGTGTGCTCACGCTGCCTGCTACTGTTGTGTAGTCGCTCAAAACAAAGGATGAACCCAACTGCACTGACTGAACCAGTAAGTAACAACTGAATCGAACCAAATGCTGGATGGCCAGCTCCACCCTGTGAGCTCTGATTCTGTGATCTGAAGAGTCGGTTTGCGCATCACTACAACACCATTATGTACTGGAGTATGTAGCCACAACCAGCTCATCACCAAGACATGTTGGGACTTTTTTTGAGTCTCATGTCCCAGGAGTGCTTCCTCTCCAGCCGTGCACTAATCTTGATAACTTGAACATATTAGTTGTTGATGGTTAGGATTAAACCATCAACAAGGTTAGGGTTAGGGTTAAAGTCATGGTTGAGGAGAATGAAGGAGGAGTTTTTAGCTGCCTGAAGATAAGGGTAGCCTGGGAGGCTCAATTCAGGATGGAAAAAGCCCCATATGCCAACTACTGGTTATGGTCCCAAAGAGTTCTGCCTTAAAACGTCACAAGTTAGTTAATAATATACGTAGTGAAACTTATTCAAATCAGTGCTTTGACTTTCTTCCTCACTATCAGATTAAAAATAAAGTCATGCTCATTAATTTCACGTTTTGAGTGTCCCAGCCAAAATATTGTAACTAGGCAACAGTAGCTATAGTCCGCCACCATTCTGTTGCTATAGCAACCCGTGCTGGCTTAGGTCTATAGCAGGTTTAAAGTGACATTTGGTGCCTTCAAATAGGGCCGTGTTTACCGTGTTTACGAGCTGGGCCCATATGAACGCCTCCCTCGTGTCGTTTTCACAACCTCGTAAGTGGAAAGTTTCTGAAAGCTCCAAGTTCACGACTTGTTTGTTGGAGTTGTGAGAAATGGTGGAGCCCATGAAAGTTCATTTATCGGTGCATAACAAGTTAATATTGTACAGTATATTGTAATTTTAGTCATATTTTTTCTTGGTAATTTTATATGTCTGAAGAAAATGTTGATATTCTCAACAACCTCATCTTTCTCCTCTGTCATTATGTCTTTGCATTTCCTTCATGTTACCCACTTGTGAGCTAAATTGTTGGCCTCTGTGGCATCTAGACACAGAAAGTCATGTTAATATTTCCATTGCTTTGCAGTGGTGTTCTTTAGGATTTAACCACTTGAATGTCATGTTCACGACCTCACGACAGAGCTCTGTGGGGAGAGAGGTCCAGAGGGTGTGGGGTGTCACACTGAAAGCTCTGTACCCAGAAGTGTCGGAGGTGGAGAGCTGACCCATGCCTGAGGGTCTCAGCTCTGGGACTGTGTGTAGGGGTGAAGGAGGTCAGTCAGGTAATGAGGACCCAGGGCATTGAGAGATTTGTAGCTGAGGAGGAGGGCCGGGAGCCAGTGGAGGCTGAAGAGGGTGGAGGTGATGTGCTGCCAGGGCTTGGTGCCAGTGAAAACCGTTGCAGCCAAGTTCTGCATATACTGGAGCCTGTCCGGGTCGGGTTTACACCTAAAGGTCCGGTTCCTAAGCCAAACCAATACTAGCATGATGCGTTGTTTCAGTTTTCAACTGGTCTGCTTTGCGTTCAAAAAGGCAAAACTCAAACGGTCCAGAAATTGTAAACAGAACTTCCATGTGGTAGAAATGCCATTTGATTATTGGTCAGACAGATGGAGGGTAAAAAGACAACAAATCTCCGAATGTCTAGCTGGATATCGTAAATCATGGAGCACCGTCAGGTTCTGTTCATGTTGGTTTTGATCTGGATCTGACTGTGCCATGAGTCCAGGTTAGGAAAACAAGGCGTTCTTTTAACCAATGAAATAATAGATAAAATGGTACGCTTATGGTGTTCAGAGTTCAGTTGACAGGGTTCCTCCTGCTTTCACACCAACCCAAACAAACCGCACCAAGGGGGTAAAACAAGGCTGATGTGAATGCACCCGAAGTAACTTTTATTTTATTGTTGGGCTGATGGTTATGTGCTTTAATCCTTGTAATTTTACCCTTGTGGACTTGTTTCACTTTCCTAGAGTCCAGTTTCCTTACTATAGGTATCTTGACTTATTCTTCTCATTGAATATTTTATTTAAACTGCAGCTGTTCGTAACTTGATTCTTGGTTTTGTTCTTTTCCTTATTTCACAGTCTTCAGTCTACTGAATTAAAATCATCATCAGCTTGTTTACATAACCTCACATTATTGCACTATTTCTATTATTATTAAAGCATATATTACGTTACACCCATGCATCTTCATTGACGTAATGATCAATAAAGTTTAATCTTCTTTTACATTAACTCTCCAAACTTATTACATAACATGCAGCATCCCACCAAATGTCTTTCAGTGTTTTCCTAAACAACAACATACATTGCCGATGGAATTGTGGGAGTCGCTGCTGGCTGGCTGCAGCCTCACGATGCTCAGGTCAACTCATTTTCTATTCCAAGTGGTTGCTATGCAACTGCACGATCGGGTGCCTGAAGACCCAAAGTAAACAAGCTTTATTCTGTCTTTGCAATGATAACTCTGAGAGCTTCAATACAGCGGCAGCTTCAAATGCTGTGTCATCTCCCTTTTATTTGCTGGAGGGTATGCGGTTTATACGGTAAACATCTCAGGATGTCAAGAGAATTAGTTCTTGGCTAAAAGCTCCAAGTCTGTCAGTATTTGATGATGCTTTCAGAGTGAAACTCAAAGTTCAAAACTAGAATTTTAAGTAGTTCAGCTTTAGAGTGATATTTAAACAATAAGAGATGACATTCACATCAGCACGCCACCAATCTGCATACAATTACATTAAGAGTGTCGGTGGAGGTGTCATGTCATTCAAACAAATCAAAGCAGACGTTTTAATGGGATTTTCCTTTAACTTTCATCCATCTTTTTAACTTTTCTTTTAATCCAAGTGACAGCTGATGCATAAACCACTACCTGTCTGCCTTTAAGCAGTGACCGGAGTGAAGTCATATAATCAAGTTGATTTGAAGCACTTTGATTAAGACTAGTTCATTGTTGTATATGTGCAAACATGTAGTACGGCATGTAAAATAAATGAAATGCAGTGATGAGTCTGTTTGAAGAGTCTATGAATACCCACAGGTGCTAATGAATGCATTGTATTGATGATGACGGGCCGCTAATTCCTTTGAAGCATCCAGAATGAGAGCG
Source organism: Pterois miles (assembly GCA_947000775.1). NCBI lineage: Eukaryota > Metazoa > Chordata > Actinopteri > Perciformes > Scorpaenidae > Pterois > Pterois miles. The sequence continues at coordinate 5,824,967 of CAMQGK010000193.1, forward strand.
TCCTCTATTCACGGCCCATTTCCTGCCTGCATTCTTTAGATGCAGAGGCTGAGAGGTCAAGAGGCTGTAAAAGATTTCTTTACATTTGTGATAACTGCGAAAGCCAGATATGGAGTACACTCACTTATGAAGGAGGAAGAGATTTTAAAAATAATTTCCCTTGCTATCTACCACACTAAAATCACTGGAGGTGAATTGGAAGACAAATTATCAAAAGAAATAAACATCATTTCCACTTTAGACAGTAATGCTGGGCATTTATTATACAAGAATCAAGCCAATTTTGGGCCATATCCCCCCTTCCGACAATCATCAGCCAGATATACTTTTTCATCCTCGGATCGGCTCAGATGTCCATCCTGGCTGCATCAATCTCTAATCATGTTCAATATTTACGATCCTGTTGTGTGTGGGGGGAACCCTGAAGACACAGCAGAAGGAAGAACAACAACCGCCAACGTGGCGGCCGCAGATAATGCATGAGCATGCAAAACACAAAGCAACATATCTGCTTATTTAACGTATCCCCATGACTTCATCCATCTACAAGGCATGTGCTCTGGCCTGAACACATGATCTGCACCATCTTAGTCTATCCAAGAGTGTATGAGTGTGTGTAAATTCATTGCGCATTCTCCTGAATAAAACCAACAAAATTAATTTCCCATTTTATTGTCTATGAACGGCCACAGGTGCAACTGAATGGCTCTCAATTGACGCCAGCAAAGCCGCCATTCTCTCTGCTGCCGCAGAGTGCGAACATCTGCTAATTACAATCCATTTCCTTCCCTCATGTTGGCACTCCACACTCTGCTCCAGCTTCCTGCATTCATCTCGAGTCTGGTTATGAAAAGAGAAGCTGCATTCCTGCTTGGAAAGAAAATATAAAAAAGCTCCTCAGAGGCTGCAGCGCTGCGAGGCGATGAAGCGAAGACAGCACTCGCTGTGGAAGAGGAGCTACAGTAAGCACTCTGGGGTCAACTGTGTTTGGGAGGATTGTGATAACGTGAGCATGTAAACGACAAAACACCAGAGAGCTCAAACCACTGGAGCCCAGCGGAGCCTGAAGGAACAGTCTGCGTAATCTTCAGTGGGGACTTCAGTGACATTCAGCTAATTGGTTAAAGCTCAGTTTCTTTAAAACATGTGTCAATTAATCAGTACAGTCAAAGACACGTTATTGACCACCACCCTAAGCTGTCTGCATACAGTGGTAGCAGCAGGTGTAGACATCAGGCGGCCAGCAAGAGCTGTGGACGGATTAGGAGGAGACAGGGATATTTTATTGTCTTTCATCACAGATTCAAAATCTAGGAAAAAATGTAGACGTAAGACGTAAGTAGTGAACATCAAAATGATTTGTATTAAAAACCTCAAACATTCATTTCCTTGAACGCTGATGTGATGTGATTTGGAATTACTTTCCTACTAGATGGATCCTAGACTGGATCCTTACAATCTAAACTTAGTTATAGAAAAATAAATAAATTAAATAAAAAATGGAGGGCAAGGATTACAAGCAAAATGCTGAAACTCTGAGATGGTCAAAATAACACAGCTATCCTTTTATATTAATATTATATGATATATGCAGCGTTGGTCTATAGTTTATGTTACAGAAAACAGTCACATCAGAACCAAACATTGATGCCGTTTGTAATGTTTTTCGGTACAGTTTGTGTTGTAATCAGTTACACTAAAGATACGTTTCACTAAATCATGAATAGTTGTATAATCAATTTGTGTGCCACTAACCGGGGCTGTACAGTCTGTGTACGTTTTGATAGTTATAATATAATATAATAATCCAAAGTGGCAGAAACAAGAAAACAACTTGTATTTAAAAAATATATATATCAAAGTCACTTTCAAGAAAGTGCCTTGGTTTTAAAATATTTGCTGCATTCACTGACACAAAGTGAAATTCAGAAGTGGCAAGAATGAAGACAAAATTGATGAACGCAGGCAAACAGACACTGATTGGAGGTTTACTGTGTGCACCACAAAGTGAGGCAAAGATATGTGAAATATTTTAACTGGAGCATAACATTGCAGTTACGTTTCATGACTTCATTTTATTATATACAGAGAAAATGAGGCAAAATGACGTCTGGAGGAAAATACAAGAAACCACTGAAGCTCCCTGGAAGTTAAGAAATCTGAGTTGTCAAATACAGACAAACTCCACACATAGCGAGGTTATATGTGTTGAAACAGTAAAGATCCGTGCCTGATTGTGTCTAAACACTCTCATTGTGTCGTCTATGGCAGATTAAAATAGGTTTCTCTGGTTTGAGTCTGTGTTAATCAGTGTAGATGGTTTCACCTGTGTTGATTGCTCTCATAGTTTCCACATGTGTTCTGCCTACTAAAGCTCCACAGATTGAATCGCTCAGGCTTTTGCCAGCTCTGCACTTGAAGGGAGAGGACGCCCTTGATTCTCTCCTCTTCTTTATTTCTCATCCAGTCTGTCACATTGCACCAAGGTTTTAAAGTTTGTCTCCAGAGCCCGGCTGTGTTGTGTTAAAACGCCTCCATGTGAGAATAAAGCTGTGGAACATCCATCTGCCTCTGTGAGCGTCTCTGCATCTGGGTTCTCCCTGATGAAACTGTTACACAAGAACAGTCAGAGGCTCCTGTTTTACACAGAGCTCGGTTCCTTGTGGGGTTGTTGCTCTTTTTAGAAGTTCACACCTGGGGCCTCATTTACAACATGCTCTGATCAAATTCCACCTTAAATAATGACTTGTTCAGAAACCTTTATTTCTAGAAACTTTATATGGCATGAAACTCCCATGAAAACAGTGACGTTATTCAGGCTGGTCTCATACATGATTCATAGCTATATATAAAAAATGGAGTGGATGGGTGGACCAAGAACAATCTGGTCTCACGGGAAGGTGTATAAAAACCAAACCCCCAGGAAGAGCGCCAGGCTCAGAAGCAAATTTTTGTAGTGGTCAAATGGTGGTATTACAACTTCCATGTTGGTCACATGATGCTATTGGGCCCAAAAAGACTTTTTCCCATAGCCTTACATTGCGAAAGGGATTTTGACGTAAATCATCTTCTCATTATGAACCCCAGAATAGCCCTTATTTAAATCATTGGCTCCTGAAAGTTGTAAAATGCACTACTAGCTGAATCCAGAGTTATTTCTCTTCCTCCATTCATGTGAATGATGGTGCTTTCAAATGGAGTCGTGTTTACCGTGTTTATGAGTTGGGTCCATATGAACGCCCCCCTTATGTCGTATTGACGACCTCGTCAGTGGAAAGTTTCTGAAAGCTCCGAGTTCACGACTTGTGACGAGTTTGTTGGCCTTGTGAGAAATGGTGGAGCACATGGAAGTTCATTTATCGGTGAATAATTAGTTAATATTGTACAGTATATTGTAATTTTAGTCATTGAATGGGATCAATGGATGGGAGCTTGCCTCCACAACAGTACATAGACATTCTGCGTATATCGAAGACACATTTTAGCCTTTTCGTGTGTCATTTGTGTGCCACGCAAACGTCCGCAGTTAGAATTAAGCAAGAAAACTACTAACTTAGGTTCAAGCAAGAAAAACAATTAGGGTAAGGGAAAATGTCATGTGCTTTAACAAAGTACATAAAGTAAGTAAAATATGTACAGAAACAACATAACACTACTTGGGAAAATATGACACAAATGTCAACAAAAATTCTGGCAATTGTCACGTGACAACCGTCATGAAACTTAGAAAACAAAACACCGGTCAACAGTGGTCTCAGAGACCTGTGTTTGTTGAACCCACCCACAATAAACGGTCTTTCTCAATTTTTATACTACATCACTAGTTCTGAGCGTAGCATTTCTAAGCAGGTTTGTTTACATTGCACTCAGTTCAGACCACATGGTGTACAAATGATGTAGAAGCATACTTATTGCAAGTTAAACAGCTTATGCATTATCTTGGCATTTAGACGCCTTTCCGCTGACACTAGACTTTCAGAACTTGACGTTCGTAGGGAAATGCACAAAAAATGAGGAATATGTTTTGTAAGATATCATACGAAACGTTAAAGCAGTTGCAGTGATGGAGACTTGTCATCCAAATGCACCTCAGTTCGACGGAGCATATACGTACCTGTTAGTTAATTGTTCTGGTTTTCTGGCCCCAGACTGTATCATCATCAACCCTGTTTCCAGCAGCGTTTCAGAAGAGCCAGCTCTCCACCTGATTCCCAGCTCAATGGGAGGTTTGAACCAACAACCTTTGGTTCAGAAGACAAGTCTCTAATCTAATTACCTGATCACCTTCCCATCAGCAGAACAAACACAACAGTATTGAAATAAAGCTCACTGTTTAATGCGTGGCCAGTGCCTCTTCATCAGCAGGACAACACATTGAGCACTCGGAGGTGCTCTGACTTATTTGTGTTTTTTGGAGGCGGCTGCATCACTTTTCTCTGCACCTGGATGATTAAAAAGCAGCTTAATGGAGTCTCGGGTGAAGTCGATGTAGAGTTGAGCGGGGGCTCTTGAGAAAGTAGATAAATACTCCTGCCTGTTAAAGACTCTTGTTCTGTTCGACACTGAAGAGGAGGAGATATTTCCCTGCATTCAGTGTGCACGCTCGAAATCACAGCAAGAGCGAGATTTCCCTTGTTTTCTTCTCCACTTCAGCTTAGATTGTTTGTGCATCTCGCTCTCTAAATTGCAGTGTGGAGAAAATTGCTTCGACTGCTTTCCAAAGAAACCATTAGATCAAAACCTCGACTCGATGTGCCACAAAGGCCAGAGCAGAGAGTAATAGGCCTGAAGCAGCTAATCCACACGATTCCAATGATTACCTTTTATATATCAATCCATTCTTTATTTGAAATTTTAGCATTTAACATGCTGAGCACACACCATTTTACCATCATTCTTTGCACACATCCTCCTCCTGATGGCTAAATAACTCCTGAGGGAGGAAAAAGCACTAATATCCCACTGTAGATATTTAACAAACCAGCCAAATGTCTCTGATTTAAGCTAAACCTGAAGTTTAATGAGAATAAAGCTGTAAATAAGACAGAAGTCTGTCAGAGGTAAACAAGATATTTGACTATGATTGAAATGAAAGCAAAATTTGGTTTATCTGGTAAAAGTGGAAGAGTTAACGGACATTTAGCAGAAATAACCATCCAAAAGCGCTAAAGAAAAATGAAGCCACACTTCACCCTGTAGAATAAACCCTAAACTCTTCCTGAGGGGAACAGACCAGAGGAGCTGCTGTATTTATACAGAGAGACAATTTGAATTTATGTCCTCATAGTGTGAGGTTAAGCATTTTAAAGGTAAGATTTGCTAAAAGACTGTAATAATATAGCCAGTCAGAACTACATGATATTCTGTATATTACACAGCTGAGTGTTGTTCAATCCCAGTGAATTATAGTTTTTGAAAAATAAGTGCCCAGTATGTTTTCTATAGTGATAAAATATTCTTTTGGCCCCCGACAACAATCTGGGTTTCTCATGTGGCCCCCCAGGAAAAATAATTGCCCACCCCTGCGTTAAATAAAAAGTCCGAAGTCACCAAAGTTATTCATCCTGATGAAATCATGAATGTCTGAAACCACATTTTCTGACAACAAATAGCACAAAAAAATACCAAGTGTGTCCTGCTCTACTTTTTATCTCCTCCTATTTTTCCAGGCGATGTGATGAAACAAGCATTAAAGTGGCTTCATTCATTATAAATGTCAGTATTGCTCAAGTGAAGCAAGCAGATACACAATGTTTATCTGGAAGTGTCATCATGTTTTATTTTTCTTTCATTTTAATGTTACATGGGGGGATTTTAAAGGTAACATCAGGGTAATGTTAAGTTTAGGGTTTGAAGAATGTCATTATAAGAGCAGCCTGTTATTATAAATGTATGTATGTGGGTCATTTAGATGTCTCAGTAGTACTTCCCTCCTCACACTGACTTTACAACAGTCTGGAGGACTGAATCACTACTCCACAAAAGTCAGAAGAAAGAAAAAAAAAACTTAGCAATACTTTCTAAACTGCTGTGTTTAACTGGGAGAAATGATCCTAGCCGGGTAATCAATCAGTCTCCGTAAATAATCTGTTGTTTCCAGACCACATAGGCAGAAGATTTGTGGAGCCTCGCTGGTTTGAACCAGAGGATCAGATCGATGAGTTGTTAAGATCACCCAGTCAATAGAGGAAGTCGAGGAGCTGGAGCTTTACATTGATGTCCTCCACTTCATATGAATAATCTGAGGAAGAGGAGGCCTGAGGGGATTATAGAGTTGAAAGGGAGCGACTGGTGGGAAACAGAAAGTCCCTCCACTCCCAAGAAACTGCTGGAAGAATGTGAAGATGGTTTGGTTTTATATATCATCTCGTCATCTTGCGCTGACTGGAGGATATATAAAATGGGGAGGTACATTTGCATTATTCAGTCCTGATAAAAACAGGCATTTTGTAATCAATAATCCGATTTGAAAAACAGGCCTGAGTTACCCCTTGTTTACTAATATTATCTATAAATGCTTTGATTATTGATAGTTGATTTAATAAACAACCATTTTGAAGCCTGGTTAATCACTGGGCGTTTTTTGGTTTATAAATGCCTTAAACATTCTCCGGCTCCGGCTTCTTAAATGTAGTAATTTTCTGTTTTCCTCTGTTTTATTGTTGCAGAATCTCTCTAAATCTCCTCAGGACAAAACCAGCAATTTGAGGATCTAATGGGTATATTTCATTATCATCTGCCATCTTATAGCAAAACAATAAATAAAAAACAACCAAGATTAATATCCTTAGTTGCAGCTATTTGAACTAATTCTTAACAACAGAAAATGTAACTTAAATATAAATGTTGTGTGGTGTTTGACAGATCCTTTGTACTTCCCTGATTATATCTGGCTTAAAATTAGTTGCTGCCTTGGCAATGATGGCCTGAAGCTGCAGTAGGCGAGACTGAAGCAAATCTGATTTAAAAAAAAGAAAAGTTATTTTATAAAACGGACACTATTTCCTGACCATAGCACATGAAACTAGTAATCTGAAATCTGTTCACCGGTGTCCTCCAGTGCTCTTAATGACATCCAAACAACAAAACAAAACAAAACAACCACTCAGATCTGATCTGAGGCCTGTACTGCAAAGAGAGTTCAACATACCCAGATATCTTCCAGGATATCTTCTTCTTATCTGGTTTAACTAACCTTAACAAACAAGATCCTGCTAAACGGTCCTACGAAGCTGGTTATCAACTCTGGAAATCAACCCGGGGTTTCTCAGTCTGGCTGTAAGCGCAATCATATGAACAAGACTGTGTTTGCAGCATCCGACCAATCACAGTCATGGAAAAGGCTACAGACTTGCAGAGAGACAGGCAGAGCGGCTCGTTTTACAAAGGAAGAGCAAACTATATTAGACAGATCCGAAGAATTTAAACACATAATCCAGACGAAAAGTAACACAGTTGAAGCTGCCAAATGCAGGAAGGACAGCTGGCAAAAGAAAAAAATACCAGTGTGAATGCATAAATTAACAGACTTATTAACAGAGTACTCAAAAGTCAGTTAGATGAGGCAGTGACATATAAAGTGGAATAAATGAATAGACTACACTTTATTTTGCCTTTTGACAAGTTGAGACGTCGCCTACTGAAGCTTTAAATGACATATATGTATTTTTTTCCTTTATCTGATGAGCGGGTCATTCTGTTATGGACAGAGGGTGTCTTACCCTGCACAGATTTAAAGCCCCCTGAGGCAAATTGTGATTTGTGATTTTGGGCTATCCAAATAAAACTGACTTGACTTGACTTTCAGATTTGTATTTTTTTTTTTTAAAAAAGTACAAAAGCACAATTACGTCACAGTACAAAAACGTTCCTCAGTTGCAGAATTATGTCTGAAGTTTTTCATACTTCACAGGGATGAACTACAGGAAATGAGTTCCTCTGGGGAGGAAAATGAGCTCTGATATCTTCAGCTGTGCAGGACAAATTGAGAGGAGAGAGGACAACGAGACCACCGGCAACAAGCTTAAAAAATGTTATCCTTCACATTGGAAGGGAGGTTTCTTGTACAAATCTGAGCTGTGAAAACATGTCAGTACCAGATAAAACTACAGTGCAAAACTTTATTCTTACTTGATGCTGTTCATATAGGATTTGGGGTGAAATGATTCTATCTGCAAGCTACAGAGAGCTTTAAAGGAACTGTTTGAAATATGGCTAAATACATGCATTTGCCTTTAAACCAACAGTGAAATAGGAGAATCAGTTTAATCTCTCTGCATCCAGTAAAACAAGAAGTCTGTAATGTGTGCTAAACTAGGCTAAAAAAAAAAAAAAAAAAAACTGACCTGGTCCTTTTTTGGCTGGACCACGAGTGCTCCTCTACGCGGTGATGGACAGCGTCCAAACGATTTCCATTCATTTCCTATGACAAGCAGAAGAAACTCTCACCCGTTGCATGGTGGGAGTGTTGTGGAGAGTCACGTTTTGAATGGCTAGTTGAGTGGAGCAGCGCGTCCTCTAGTGTGTCCTCGCCAGACCTGGATACTGCTGGATTTAACAGTATAGACATGACCTCTGACTATTTATTTAACAATTTAGCCACAAAGTCACAAACTGACCAAACACGGTCCAGACATACTGGTTTTGTCCTGCTGCCACTGAAATGAAGGTTTTGAGATTGCAGTGTTCATGACACGTTGACCAAGTTTACACAACTAAGCTTGTATTATTGTGATATACTGTACAGTACACTGTAGTATAAGTGGCGTGCACTGGTGGAACGCAGTCGGACTGACGGCTGAGTGGTGAGCAGAGTTAATGAGACCGTTCACACAGAAATATGAGTTTGTTTAAATCTCAGAGGAGGAGAGATAGCAGAGCAACCTGCAGTGTTTTATTAATTAAGAGGAGTGCAGTAGGAGGCCAGGTGTGTGTGTGTGTGTGTGTGTGTGTGTGTGTGTGTGTGTGTCTCACTTAATAAAAAGCTGATAGTTTCCTTCCTGTCTGCCTCCTTGGGCAGCGATAGTCTAGAGGTTACTTCAGGACACAGTCCAGTAACAGATTATTCTGGTATGGATATACTTTGGACAAATATCTATTCGTACAATCATATGAAAATTCCAGATCCCATTCAAAATTCAATTCATTCATTCATTCATTCATTCATTCATCGTCAACCGCTCATCCCGTTAGGGGTCGCCGGGGGCTGGAGCCAATCCCAGCTAGCACTGGGTCCGACAGGTCGCGGGTTCATTCAGGGCACATAGAGACAGACAACCATTCACACCCACATCCACACCTACGGGCAATTTGGAGTGATCAATTAAGCTAAATTGCATGTTTTTGGACTGTGGGAGGAGGCCAGAGAACCCGGAGAAAACCCACGCTTACACGGGGAGAACATACAAACTCCACACAGAAGGGTCCCAGGAATCGAACCTGCGACCCTCTTGCTGTGAGGCGACAGCGCTAACCACTACACCACCGTGCAGCCCAAATCCAACCCAGTCAACAGGAAAAATGTTGTCATTGTACGTTTCTGTAAATGAGGGGATACCCTGAATGTGGACATTTCTGAACCAAAATGTTTCATATCAAGTCTGCAGAAATGTACAATGCCAACCACATGGTTAACGTGAAAAACTATTTGGTTAAGGTTAGAAAAAAGATCATGGTATATGTTCAGACAGTAACATAAGAGCGTAATTTAAATAAACTTGTGAGTACATAGATAGCAAATACTTGATTGTGATTGTGAAAGCTCCAATGAAAAATCTCAACTCAAGGCCAGTTCACCATTTTCCTGCAAACTATTTTCAAGGTCTTTCATGCTAAACTCCAGTGTGGCTTTGCGTGTGTGCATTAGACTTGAAATATTGCCATCATTATTATTTCTGCCCCCAGGAACAGATCTGATGCAAGAAAACCTCTGTGTTGAGAACTGAACTGGCTGCAGGTGTATGTTAATGTTCTACCAGGACCACTTTGGAAATAAGTGTTTTAGTAATGCTGTTTTAAGTGGTGTTTTGTGATTTAGTGATTTGTTTTTGTGTCATGATACTCTTTTGAGTTTTAAATTCCTAATAAAAATCAAACCGTCTGAAACAAGGACCATAAAAGATACTGCGCAGAACCCTCAAACTCCCAGGCCAGGTCCCAGAGGACCCGAGCTTGAGAAGGACACGGTTACCATCCTAAGAGGGTGAGAGGGATATATATAATAAAAAATATATATATATATATATATATATATATATATATATATATATATATATATATATATATATATATATATATATATATATATATATATATATATATATATATATATATATATATATATATATATATATATATATATATATATATATATATATATATATATATATATATATATATATATATATATATATATATATATATATATATATATATATATATATATATATATATATATATATATATATATATATATATATATATATATATATATATAAATTCAGTGCAGTGTGCATTAGTCTCAGAGGAGGTTGTAATGTTTACACTGAGTCACGCCACACTTTACTGCTCGTGAACGACTCTGTGATGCTGCTAATTGGCTCAGCAACAAATGTTGCCTCCATTTTTGTGTGTAGGATTTTGTCTGTCTAAATGTGTGTGTGTGTGTGTTGGGGGGGGGTCATTACTCCCAGTTCATGACTGTTGACACTATCTGCAGTCTTAAATCCAGCCCACATGGATGTCACACTGCAAATGTTGGCTCTGGAGTTCTTAAATCACCATCTCACACATACACTCTGTTATTTTACTGAAATAAGATAGCTGATTGTCTCTGTTCATGGAAATGTGTCTTTTCTCATGCAGGTTTTTGTTGAATTTCTTTGAAAGTTACACTTGTAAAAAGTGCAGTAATCTGCACGTTGTTGCTGGAAGTCAAATTGAGTGTCTTTTCAGATTAAACAAGCTCAAAGCAACACAAATGACATGCGCCCAACTCCTCCATGCTCCACATCTTGGAAACACTTATGGCCTGCTTTCACTGTAATGTGAATACACCATGAGCATGATTAACAGGATGGAGACCCAGCTTCTTTTCTACATCAGTGGGCGTACAAGTACAGCCAAAGGAACCCAATCTGCCGCTATCTGGGGTTTGGATTATTTACCGCAAAAGCAGTAGATGACGCATTTTATTTATATCTAAATTAAATCATCCAGCATCTGCAACCACTTATCCTGTTCTGGGCCGCAGGGGCTGGAGCCGATCCCAGCTGACATTGGGCGCAGGCAGGGTACCTGGACAGGTTGCCAGACTATCACAGGGCTGACACATAGAGACAGACAACCATTCACACTTACATTCACACCTACAGGACATTTAGAGTCAACGGTGAGCCTAACCTGCATGTCTTTGGACTGTGGGAGGAAGCCACAGAGGAAACCCACGCTAACACAGCGCTACAGCAGTGCTAACCACTGCACCACCATACAGCCCTAAATTAAATCATACTTCAGAAAATTTGCATACTGCACATTTAAGCAAAGGCGTATAAACACCATGACATTACATAGACATTCTGTGTGTCATGAGTACACATTTTTGCCTTTTTGCATGTCAGGCCACACAAACATCTGCAGTTAAGTTTAGGCAAGAAAACCACTTAGTTAGGGTTGGGAAAAGTGTGGTTGGCTTAAAATAAGTTAGTAAACTAAGTAAAATATGTACGGAAACAACGTAACACAACTTTGGAAAACTAACTTCTCTTAAAAGCACATGACAAATGTCACAAACATAACTTACAAAACAAAACACTGGTCCTGTGTTTGTTGGACCCATCCACCTCCACTCACCATATACTCTACACTGACGCATTTACATAACAGTAATTATAGGGAACATGGCATACAAATAACACGCGAGAGTACAGCAACAAGGGCAGAGGTATAAAAGCACAACTCCGACTACTCAGCGGTTAATCTTCATCTTCAGTGAAGTGTACTGAGTATACCTTTCTACAGTAACCATCCAAACAGGGTTATTGTCTCATCTTACATTTTCATGGATCATCAATTTGTGAGGATGCTGACATTTTGCCTGTAAAGTGTTGCTCTTTTGGCAAACCAATAAATAGATATTATAGAGATAATTGGAAAATCATAGACGTGATATACAATAAAGTTTAGTTTTCTTTTGTGGCATCCAAAAATGTCTTCCTGGAGCTGAAAGAGGTTTTTGTGTGTCTTGGTTGATGAATTATTGGCTTTTCCTCTCTCCGGTGGCCTTCCTGCCCTGCATCACACAAAGCAGCAATAACCTGAAGCCACAATATTGCCAAATCCATAAAGGGAAAGAATGGAAAGTAAATGAAAAGAAATAAATAAGAAAACGTGTATTTATAAAAACAGGAAGGTGAAACTCCTGTAAGGTTTTTCGTCTCTGAGGTGCAATCTTCTCAAACTCTAAAGGTTAAACTTACATCACTAATTGTGATTTAATGGTGATGACCAGAGTTTGAGGTCCTGTGTTTCATGGAGCTGACATGGCAAGTTTCCACACTATACTGATTCGCAGCAGCCATGTTAACTGCGGATGGCAGCCTTTGATTTTGCAGTCGTAGCGGATGGCTTCTGTCAAATTCAGCAGCACTGAGGGTATCATGCAGCACAGCACCGCTCCGCTGTCATTTCGCCATGGCTGTCGAGACACATCAAGAGAATTAGTGGCTGCAGCTCCGAAGAAAAAAAAAAAACTGTGACACTTGCTGAACCCTCCACTTAGCTCCTGCTACAGCATCGAACCGCATCCACTGGGTCGCCCCGTACGAGGGAAATCTAGCTCGTCCACGGTGCTGGCTCAGACTGATCTGCTGCTGTAACCTCACAGCTGCCAGCTCGTTCGGCTGATACAGAGCAGGCCGTTTAAGGACAGTGGTACCAATTAGGATCATAATAAAAATATGGATTTGCACAGCACGAGTGGTTCCAGGAGAAAACTATGACTAGTGTAGTGGTACAAGACGTATTTTAAATCCTTTAGTTAGATAGCAGTACCACAGTGCAAAAGTACTATATTCCAAGTAGAAGTCCTGCATATACAATAGTATGTAGGTAAAAGTAAATATTGGTATTTGCAGCAAAATGTATTTACAGTAGGTATAAATAGTATAAGTACTTATCTTGGAAATGTGTAGGTATTAATATAAGGTTGTACTAAGGTTTAAGTTAAACTACTGTTTTATTATTGTTAGGTTTAAATTATAATAATGCATCACATGGTGTTATACTTTATATGTAAAATCATGATTTGATCATCACTGGAAAAGTAACAACAAACATCAGATAATTGTAGTGTAGTAAAATGGAATATTTTCCTCTGGAATGAAGTGGAGTAGAAGTGTACATGTACCTGAAAACTATAGTCATGGTCAGTGCAGGGATTTCACAGAGGCCATGAGGGCCATGGCCTTCAGTTTGGCCTTGGTATGCCCTACAGCCTGTCTGAACTGCCCCAAGTGGCCTTGCCCTTAAAGTGATGAAATGTCAAGCCTGTTTACGGTAAAGGATAAGCCTGCCATTACATAATGTGTTAGTCTGCGCCTCAATAGTTCTTACTGAGGACATAAATCTTTAAGTGGGTCATATTGTAAATATGTAGTTTTATTTTCTTTCAAGTAATTTCCTAAACCAGCTGGTCACTGAAGTTTTTGGCACCCAGTGCAACAGTGTGGCTGCCTGACGTGTTCTTAATAGTTCTGTTTGCTGAATACTTGATTCTGATTGGTCAATCATGCTTCTCTACGGTCTGTTATTTCTTTACAGCAATCCACTGCTGGAGGTCTGATGTCCGACCATTTTTGTGTAAAATTAATGATTTCTTGAGTAAGTAGCCGTGTAATAAGCAGGATTGTTGATGCCTTCAAATGGAACTTGTAAACTCGTGTTCACAGTGTGAGAAGTCATGAACACAACATGTGTGGTGTTCAAGTGGTCAATTGTGAAGAACACCAGAAGAAGAAGAAGATCTACCTTTATTAGCCCCACAGGGGGGAAATTCAATTTACACTCTGTTCAACTTAACTGCTAAGCAACGGCACACAAACACACACACACAAAAAGAGATGAGAGAAGGGGGCAAAAGCGGGGGGGGTGGCGGAAAAACAATATCAACGTTAGTGTCCGAGTCTAGAAGCCACAGAGGCAATTTAGCAAGCTAGCTAGTGGGTAACATAATGCAGGAAATGCAAAGACACAATGACAGAGGAGAAAGATGAGGTCGTTGATATATCAACAATATCAACATTTTCCTCAGACATATTATAAAAACATTACAATACAAAAACAATATATGACTAAAATTCCAATATACTATACAATATTAACTTATTAACTTACAACACAAGTCATGAACTCTGAGCTTTAAGAAACTTTCAACCTACGAGGTCGTGAATACAACATGAGGGGGGCGTTCATATGGGCCCAGCTCATAAACACAATAAACATGACCCCATGTGAAGGCACCAAACGGACAGCTAGCAGGTCATTGTTGTGAAAGAAGGTGTTTCTGTCACAACAATGACCGGCTCACTGTACATTATCCCTTTCATAGAATACGGCCAGATGATGCACTGCACAGTTTCAAACCGTGACTAAAACATAGTACAGTAGACTGCATAGAAATGCATTTCCACATTTGCTTTGCATGTGAACAGATTGTGTAGAACTGAGCTTCTAGTGTGATGATGTGAATTAATGAAAAGATCTGATGGTGAATAACAGGATTGTTGGTCTGAGCATCATCATGGCTGTAGAGTCACTGCATTGTTTTGTTTTTGAAGGTGACAATGTCACAACAACACATCTGATATTGAAGGTGACGACAGTAGCTGGTCCCATTTTAGACGTGGTTTCATGTTGTCTTTACATCTAGAGTCTTACTGGACTTGCATTTATATAGCACTTCTCTAACCTTCCGACCACTCAAAATAGCTTTACGCTACATATCAGCATTCACCCGTTCATACACTGATGGCAGAGGCTGTCATGCAAGGTATTAACCTTTCCATCAGGATCTAATCTAAATACTCATTCACACACCAGTGGCACAGCCTTCAGCAGCAATTCGGGGTTCACTATCTTACACCTCAACATGTGGAACGGAGGAGCCGGGGATCAAACCACCGATCTTATGAATGGTGGATGGCCCGCACTATCTTCTGCTGTATGTAGTGTACTGCAGATATGCAGCAGAATACTCATGAAAGGGGGAACTCTGAGTCTAAAACATTTTATTTATTGTTTAATACTGGGAAAGTTCTTTAAGCTTCTAAAACATATTCAAAACAACACGAGCAGCCTGCCGTGAAGGGTCAGAGGTAGACGTTGCATTGTGGAAACCACAGCGTTACATCATCTAAACAGCCTTTTTCGTGTCTCCTCCTGATGAACTGCCTGGAGTTCGAGTCTTGATGCTCCTGCTGCCGTTGGAACGTCATGTGGTAAAACACCAGTGATGGAAAATAGAAAAGATCCACAGTCTCCACACCATGAACTTGGTTAATGAGTCAATAATATGGTTTTCCTCTTCTCATTTCACACATCTGAGCTCTCCGCCCACAGATAGTGACTGAAATAGCTGCCGTCTAATGGTCCTGAATAAACAAACAACACATTGCAGCCTGTTGTCTTCTGAGAGTCATTTCTCCTCAAACTGAGAGCAGCGAATAATCCGCTCCTGCACCACAGGAGCGGCCATTGATACAAAATGAAGTCATATATTTATTATATCAAATGAATAATAAAGTATTTGTAGCACTGTGGAGAATATCTGTATTTAGTGAAAGTTTACAGAGTATTGCACAGGTTTTTTATAATACTGTGTCCATCTCTGTACATCCAAAACCTCATTTAGTTTGCTCCAACTGATGGTGATGCAGGGAAATCTATCAGCTCCAAGACCTGATAACAGCTGTGAAGCAGCCACAACGGTCACGCTTGAAACCAGCTATGTGTGAAATTGTGTTTGAAAATAATCCATTATTTTAATCTGCTTGGAGTAATAGATCCTGCGATGGACTGGCGACCTGTCCAGGGTGTACCCCGCCCTCGCTCCGGCGCCCCCACGACCCCGAACGGGATAAATGGTTGCAGATGGATGGATGGATTAACAGATTGACAGGATCCACCACAGTTTTAAAAAAAAACCTCAATACACTGAGTTTCACATACTGTGGGGCTAACCAAGATATTCTCATACAACAAATACAAGGAATTAATTGCAGCTATCAGAATCAGAAATACTACATTGATCCACTGGAGCATTACAGTTGCTCTTATACAAACATAAAGAAATATGAGGAAAATAGAAAGAAATAATGTGAAATATGCATTAAATGTAATGAATGTAAGAAATATGAAATACATACAAATATTTGCATTAAGACATGCAAAGCTACTAAGTTAGTGTTTATTTGGGTTGTCATGCAAACTAAATGAAATATGATGGAAGGGAAGAAAAATGTCTGTATTGTTGTACAATATATTTACAAACAACCCACCGCTTTTCACATAAACAACCCGTAACAAATTTGTACAAAAAGGTTTCCCAGGCGTCGTTTTTAGCCATGCTAATGGCTCTTATCTTGAGTTCTATCGTTCATGTTAATTTCTATTCTTGATTTAAAATACTTACTGAATTGTTTCTGTTTTATTAATGTACTTATTTCTGCCCTTGTGCTGCTGCAACACCTAAATTTGTTACATCCTGGATTCCAGTTTTTCCCAGTGTTTTCCTGGTGTTTCCCCTGCCCTTTTGTTTCCTGTCTTGTTTTCCCGTGTCTGTCTCTGTCTTTGGACTTCTCCATGCATTGCTCTCAATGTACTTTTACAGAAAAGTTAAAAAACAAAATAAAAATAAAATTACAAACAAAATGATACACTGGTCTGCAGTCTGACTGTCCTGCAGGAAGCTGATGCAGAACGTTAATGTTCTACATGCAGTATAAAAGTAATTTAGATGTGTAGACGGATGGCCAACATATCTAGTGTGGTACCACAGAGTACACGTGGTGCTTTTAATCTGAAAGGGAAAAAACAACAAATTAATCAAAAGCTGGCCTTAGAATGCTGTCAAAACATGGTCAGGGTCACACCATCCATTTCCGGATGTTAAATTCAACGGTCTAAACTTCATTAAGCATTATCATATTTGTTACAACTGTGTGGCAAAGGGTGTCAGATACTGTTTAAATCTTGGATGTGGTCCTTTGCGTGGAGTCTGTGCTCTTATGTCCTTTCAGCTGCTCCAGTGTCCAAAGTACAGACATGCAAGTAAGGTGAATTAAATTACACATTTTCAATAGCTGTGTTATAGTGAGTGTTCACCCAGTAATGTTGAGGTAACCTATCCAAGGTGCATCCCAGTCTTCAGCCGAACGCCGTTCTGGACATGAATTAAACTTCTTACCTCTCTCAGCCCCTGAGCTGAGCTCCCCACATGCTCAACACAGCTGGGATAGGTCATCTGTAAAAATATATAGGCACAAATGTAGTTTAATGCCAACACAGACACATTTAAGTATACCTGGTAAAGCTCTGTGTACCTGAATTATTAGATCGTGCCACGTTGAGCCGCAAGATGGACACACCCTTCTGGTCCACAAGGTGATGGATTTTCTCATTCAATAAAATCTGCTCTGCTGCAGCTAAAAAGTCTGTAATAAATATAATTCTGATGACTTTAGAATGACAGATAGCCACAGACAAGAAAATGGTTACCTAGGACACAAACATGCCACATGATACTGCGTCCTGCTGTTTAGGATGTCCAACTGTGGAACATGCCCATCACCCAACAGATGGGCACTTTTTGAAAACCAATGCCCTACAGCAATAAAAATGATGATTACTGTTTGGCGATTATAAGATAAACCCAAGTAATATAATTTTCAAGTCAATCAGCTGAGCCATGATAAGGCACTTCACAGTGACAAGCTTAAGTTAAACAGTAGCTCCAAGGACAATGATTTAATTAGGTTTGTGTTGCTGCCGAAAGATTATTCCAGTTGCATTTGGCTAATGCTCACATTAAAGGTAATTCACCTGGTCACTTTCTTGCATTTGTGGATTTGGTCATCTGTGTCTCCAAATGGGTCTAATTACAAGGCCCTTATCTACTTAACATACATACTCTGTGGAAATACAATAAAAATGTGAGCCAACCCTTCAGACATCAGACGGACTCATGGTTGCATTGAGTCAGTTAACATGTGAGGTTGTTTACAATGAATGTCCAGTGTCCATTGTGACAGACCGCTCCAGCTGCCACATCATGATTGACAAGGTCCAACAGACATGAAAAAAAATAAATTAAAAGAATCACAATGAACATGATGCATACATACACACAGTCCAACTATGCTATAGTCCTACTCACCCTTCTTAGACCACCGATTATGATGCTCCAGCCTCTCTTCCGACCATCGTTAAATAGGCATTCACAATCTAAGAGAACAACAGTAAGTCGTGATCCAATCTAAAAGACCAGTCCAATATTTGTTGTTGTTGTAAGTACCTCTCCCTCCAGCTGGTTTCCTGGGGCTCAGACCATCAGGTTTTCTGCGTATATTTTATATGACCCCAATCTTGGACCACAGCATCTCCCTTCTCCTCCCTGTCCATATGCCTGCAAACACAACAATGCCTGTAATTTGTGCAATGCATAATTTGGGGTATGCTTTGAGTTTACTTACAAATATGGTCTTTGGGCCTTGTAGTCCATGGATGGAGCTCTGGTGGATGTGTGCATGATTTCAGATGTGGTGGGTGTTTCTGTGCCGTGGATGAGTGTCTGTGTCTGTTGTGGACCAGCCAGAGGAGAAGGATCTGACAATTTCTTCAGTTTAGCAGGGATCCTCTCCTCTGGCTGGAAACAGATCAATGTTTGTTTTTATCTTTCCCTTACCCTTCTCTGTAGCCAGTACTGCAAGCTTTCCCTCAATGGCCATAATTCTGTATGGTGCCAACATATCAGCCTCCAGCTTCCCACCTTTTCTCTGCTCCTGTTTAATGGTTATTTTTCAGGACAAGATCCCCCACAGTGGAGTCGTCCTTCTGGGCCCTTTCATCTTTTCTCTTACGGACTTTTTCCTGGCTTTTTTAATGTTTTGCTTCACCTCTGTGAAGACACCTTTTTGAATCTTCAGTCCTTAACAGACGTCCTCTCTCATCAGCAGGCTGCAGATTTTGTGTTCGGTTATCTGTCATAAATCATAGTTACAATGTAGAGGACATACAGCAGATGACTCTAATTAAAACTTTAAAAATGAGATGAGAAAGTCTTACTTGGTACTCTTTGGGCACCTCAGAAGGATACCTCGCCTCCCTCACAAACATTGTATAATATGGGCTGTATTTTGTGGTGAGCTGTTTTTTGGTCCAACATGGTGGACTGGAGGAAATAGTCCCACCTTTTCGGATGTTCAACCACAAGTTTTGTTCAAGTACGGGCATGAGGAGTCAGGACAGAATTAGGGTTCTCATGTATGATGAAGCAAGCTATTCTTAGAAAGTATTATCATTAATTATCCATTCATATAGGAACAGCAAATGCCTTTATTGCATGAAGACCTTGAATTTATTCAAGTATTGAATACAAAAATATACCTCTGTATTGTTCCATTCAATTTCTCCACTAGGCCGTTGGTTTGTAGAGCTGTTATGGCTTTTACGATCCAGCACTTGTTTTACAATACTGGGATCCATTTTCACCAACCCCAGCTGTCCCTCTCTCTGCACCAGAACCCGCCTCCACCTGGCTCACTAATCTGCTCCTACTCCTTCCCACTTTACTAAGTCTGCCTACGGGCTCTGCTTTTGGGTCCACGAATACCCGCAAATACCTGCCAAACTTATTACTTTCCCATCAGCCTCAGCTGCACTTTGTGTTTAGCCCTAAATAGTAACTGTTAGCGTGATAATACGCTAAGCTGATAAGCAAACATAAGCACTATATCTGCTTTACATCGGAACATTAACGTTTAGCTCAAAGCACCGCTGTGCCTTATTACAACCTCACAGAGCTTCGAGCATGGCTGCAGACATTTATTATTCCATAAACATTTTATTCAGTGCCTGTCTCGGAGAATAATTTGGATAAGGAGCGAGTCCCCCATCTGTCACTCAAACTGTGCATAACAAAATGTGTATACTAATGGGATTGTTTTGCTAAGCGTGAAAACACTGTTTTCAGACTTAGGTTTATATTTTCTTTTTGCACATGCTCAGTATGACAGAGTCAAATTATAAACTTTCCAGTTTACTTCCATTTCAGACAGAATGGAAACCAGGATGTGAACATTGAACTTTATTTTAATCGTCACATAACTAACACATGAAATTTGACCTTACATTTTGTGGACTGCTGCAAAGTACCTGGGGTTTAGTATCTCACTCAAGGACACTTTGAGATGTGAACAGTAGGCGCCGGGGACCGAACCGCCACTGTTGTGTTTAAAGGACAACCCGCTCTACGCCGGGAGCCACAGCCGCCCCACATACTGAAACCATACCGGCCACCAGCCGACTATCTGCAGCTGCAGTGAGAGCAGATGGAAACTCGAGGCCACTGACCGCCTGACATTTAACATCTGCCATAATTGCTGAAAGGAAGTTGTTGGTGACAAATGGTCCTTTGATTTGATACTCAGTATTTTATGCATTGTCCTGCCCAGGGACAAAACTCATGACAAACATACTAGGATATGATAGGAGGAGGTTTTGCTCTCTGGTATTGCCTCCTTTCACATTCCCAAATGGAAATGGAAATTAGAAAATAAATCTGGTGCAAAGCATATTTTCTCTTTTCTTTTTGGATATTTTTGCACATGGTCCCTGATTTAATAAACTAAATGTACCTAAGAGGCGGAACTTGAATCATTTACACCAGTACAAATACTGGATTTGTTAAGGATGAAACCCACTGTGCTATCAAAGACCCTTCAGTTGCTGAGTTTCCAGTGTGAGTGAACTGGCTGATGATGAAACCATACTGTAGTTACACACCCACCAGATACAAAGCAACGTTAACATTCACTGCATTTATGTCCACCTGATGGATGTAAAGCCCATCATCCACTCTCCTTTCAGCTCCGGTTTGATTTTTGAGCTCCACTTGAAAACGATCATTTTGTGATCCTGTGGTCTCGTCTTGCGGTGCCTGACTGGCAGCACCTGGAGCTCAAAACAAGTCAACACCAACAGGAGAACGCACTGTTTAGCACTGGCAGAGAATTTTGGCAAGTTTCACTTGGGTGGTACCCACATAATCAGCTCTGCTGTTCATCCCACAAATACTTGATCCTTACAAGGTGAATACCATTGCAAAGGTAAATAAACAGGCTTTCCAGTGATATAAAATACAATGACAATTTGCATTGTAAGAGAGAAATAATCCACCAAACACAAATTTCCTAACTTTTTTTATCTGAAGATTTTTCAGTTTCCAAAGTTTATCTGGCTGCTAAAGCTGCTAACTGACAGAGCAAAAACAATGAGCTAAAAGAAGCTAAAAAGCTCCATGAAGCTGCAGAGCTGGTGGCAACTTGACAACAAGCAAACCTTTCATTTAGCACATGGTATACAGTTTCTGGTGAAGGGAGCATTCAACATGTCAGTATCTGCAACCTGGACAGGGTTGTGCAATACTGTTAATCTATTTAAATGTGAAGATAAAGAACTTCAGCAGATACACAGGTTATACTAACAGTTTGGTTCAGTAACGGTCGATCAAACAATATAATTAAAGGAAGTTTTGAGTTAAATTTGCATGTTGTCATTCGGGCTGTATATTGGCAAGAATCTAGTGATACGATATGTATCATGATACAGATGTTATGAGTCAATATATTGCAAAATTGCAATTTTTTTACTCTAATTTTGTTTAAACTGACATAGTATGAAGAACACAGCACCACATGCATAGAATCTGAGTAAATGAGAGTTATGTATATCAAAACAATGGGATCTGCATTTGCATATACCAGACCCTGTAGCATCATAGTACTACTTTCTGTGCAATCTGAGCCTTTGCATGCAAACTATTAATTAAAAATCTATATTTTCAGAGAATGGATAAGTATACAATAAAACACATTATCGCGATACTCAGGTGTATTGATATTTTCTTATACCCCTTGTTGCCGAAAACATTCAAACAAATGAGTCAGTGCAGCATCAGGAACACTTTTAAAGGCATTTATTGATGAAATACACACTTAGGTTTTGACAAAAGCTTCTGTAGTTTTGTACGTAAGAAATTCCAGCCCCATTCTAGACCCCAAACTCCTTGAATTCAATGTGGCAATGGAAACCAGTTCATTACATGTGCAATAAATAACAATAATACAAAAGGAGGCAAGGAAAAGGACACCTGAATAAGTGACTGTGTTAACCTGAAAATAAAAAAAGACAATTATCACAGGAAAAAAAAAAAAAAGAAACGGGAGGAAAGAAAAGAGAGAGAGACAAGACTAAAATAAAATCCAGTCGTTTTGTATTTCGGGTGCATTAGTGTGTGTTCTGAGATTTCCTGGTCACCCTCAGGACCAGAAGGCATTTAGCGACCTGAGGAACTGACTGGAAAAACAGTAAACAATAAAACGCTGAAACCTGGAACCATCTGAGAACCGTATATTGCACATCTTCCTTGCAAATACAATAACCACATCGCCAGATTCACATAATTTAGCTTTTTTTTTTTTCCTTGTTTCTTGCGCTTGACCTAAAAAAGAAGACACCTATCTGTTTGTTATACACAGACGGACCATTGACATGAACACACCTGGAATAATACAAATTTAATTGGAAATTCATAATTTAAGCCGGTATAGGTTCCACAAAAAAAGAGAGAGACATACAAATCTGTGGACAAAATGAGAGCAAATCTCTTTTCAGAATTTCAAAACTACTGCAGAAGTCACTTTTCAGCATAAATAAATAACAACAATAAAAAAAAATTGGACAGATTTATTGACGACATCTGCTATGGCTCATGGGGGGATGCCACGGTGAGGTTTGATAACCAATTTCCCAGTTTATTTGGGAATTACTGAAACAAACAATCTCAATCTAGTACATAAAAGTCAAGAAGGGGAGTCGTTTTTAACCAGTGCGTCTTTGAACAAGGACTTTGCTGATCTTACCGCCTGTGAACAATCTCTAAAAGCAACAGTGACGATCCTGAAAGGGTAAAACAGTCCATGACTTAACCATCATTTGCTGCACTGCACCACCCATGGAGCCGTGATTCAGTTCACAGAGCAGCCTTTTAGAGCATCAGCTGCAGCAGTGCACAGCCACCCCAGCCAGACAATACAGGGTTGTTTTTGGTGTGTTTTAGTCCATACCGCCATCCGAGTGACCCCAGAGGTCTCCTCCACACAAAGCCTGCCCATGAGATTACCGAGCTTTACTCCGAAAGAAGGGAGAGAGTGTGAGCTGGGCAACAAAGAAAGCTATCACACTCCCAGAGTGGACACTTATTACAGCGGAGTGAACATAGAAGAGCCATTTTAAAGTTGCCAGGAATGATTCTGCTGCCAACAAGCTTGAAATGAATGTTGCTGCCTTTTAGAGCTTCTGGGATGTATAAAGAATGAATTGTTTACTCGTCTTCACATCACAGCGGTGGGGTATAATACAATCCGCTGGTACTGACAGGTGAACACCTTGAATCAAAATTTCACGCCTCACAAAGATCCTGGCAGGAGATAAAACAAATAGGGTGACAGGCGTCCAAGGTCAAAGCGGAGAAAATGAGGACGAGAGCTGAAGCTCTGACAGATCGAGGCCTCCCCTCGCGTGGGAGCCCACTCGGAGCCGATGCCGACCGCTATCTGCAGCGAGGCAGAGTCGAGCCTCCTGTAAGCCTCTTAGCTTGGCTGTCAAGCGTAGCAGCACTGATGTCTCAATGTCTGTGCCGATTTTTTAAAAAGCGCAAACATCAATCCATTCTGGTGCATCGAGATGCTTCCAGCAGTATTCATACGTGCTCTCTGGTGCTGAGAAGGTCAATTTTGGGCATTTTTGTTTTTCTGTTTTAGTTTCTTCCACAAGTCTCAATCTGAATCTAAGGAGGCGCCTTTAATAAGTGTGAGTTTGACTTTGAGGCAGGAAATTGCAGCTAGCACACCCAATTTCTCACCAGCTTTCTTTTATTCTTCACAGCATCAGCCCCGTCACAGTCTGACTTATTAAAATTCCATCTGTTTGCTTTCCAGAGCAAGCCGAGGCAAGTGGGTAAACCAAACCCAACAAATTAATAACAAAAAGGGAGGAAAAAAGCCTGTATCTGCGCGACGAGACAGCTCTGACAAGAGAAGACAACCAAATACTCAAACACGAAGGAGCTCAGCGCAAAGACGTGTGGTGAAAAATAAAAAGGTGAGAGGAGAGCTTCGCAGCACAGTGCTTTTCTGTCTCTGACTGAATCTTTCTTGAAGAAGTTTGAACGAGGAGTTGTTAGCACCAAAGGAAGCACCAATGTCAGAGACAGACAAGTTCTGACCGTCACTGTGGCAAAGACCCCCCCTTCACCTTTTCCATCAGGTTCCCCGTCCGTCACAGATCACAGGGTTCAATAATCCAATGACAAAGGACAAAGTGAAAGGCTTTGTTCACACTGCAGCTTTTTGTGTTGAATAATTTCTCACATTTTTTGTGTGTGTATTCGTGTCACCCGTATGAAAGTAAATAGATGCTAACTGCTGCAAAAAAAAAAAGATGATTACCTGTTCTTTCATTGTGGTGGTTGACAGAAAAGATGTAGATAATGATGCCTTCTGCAGAACTGATGGGTTTCTCAAAATCTTTCTTTAAATCTTTGTATGCACACTTTCTCTTTGCCAACTGTTACGTTACCATCGCCATGTCGGCAGCATCTACCGGTGAGGTTGCAGATTGAAGTGAAACCTTTCCTAACTACGGTCGCTGATGCGAAAACTTGAACGTCTCTATTTAGAGCCTGTGTTTGTTTTTTTCCGTTCTGAGCTACTGCAGAAACATGGCAGCCATCTCTGTGAGGACGACCCGCTGACTGTGTTGTCAAGGTTAGGACAGGTTGTTGGGCAGTGAGTCTCACAAGACTTTTTGCAGGTTTTTGCAAGTTTTCACAATTTGCATGTTACTTTCTCCATTTGTCGATATAAATGGTGCATTATAAGGTAACAAAAACCCAATGTTTCTTAGATTCAGGCTATTAATCACTAAAGAAAACAAACTTATTAATTTTAGATTCCATTTCTGCCAATAGATCTCCCGAAATGTTACGCACTGTTCCTTTAAAAAAAGGACTACAACATGTTTTCCTCTTCACATCAATGAGGAAAAATCTGATTGAACATTCACACAAAAGGTGCAGCAGTGTGAACAAAACCACCTAAAACAAAATGGGTAAAAAAAAACAAAAAACAAAAATGAAAACATGACAGATGTAATGTTTGTTTCAATGCCAGTCGTTCTAAACAGTACAACGCAGTGTTCTGCATGATACAGAAATGTGTGTTGATGACATCTGTTTGAGTTTCTAGTCATCGTTACGGTAGCACCTTGTGTTGGCGCTTTACAGCTTAATCACCTGAGGAAAAAGCTTTATGTACATTTACATCACCAACAGACCGGAGGTGGCAACACACAGACATGACAAGGCCTGAAGTTACAGATAGCTGAATGAGAAAATAACATTAGGATGGCTGATACCATGCTCAAACAACGTTCTCCCCAAAACCAGATCACTGTGACGTCGACCTCAGAGAGCCTTTAAATTGTCTTTCTATGAAATAACCTGTAAGCCTTAAAAACAGCAAGTAATAGCACACATGATTACAGTATTTCTGTGGGGATTTTCAACAACACAGTACTCTTACATGAGCTGACAAGCTGGTGGGGCTCATTGTTTTTGGTTTTTAAGCATTTTTAAGTGTAGATCTGCTTAATTTTAATTTCATTTTTTCCTTGGGTTAAAAACACCAGTTTCGGATTTAATTTTTTGTCCATTTCTACTCATCAAAAGGTTCGCTGCTGCAAGAGTGCAATCACATTCACAGAAATCACGACTAAAATTGACTAAAAATGCAAAATGTTTGTGGTCCAAATTATATTCTATAACCAGATTTTCATCTAGACATGCCAGCAGGCAAGCAAACCGACAAATCTGCATTTTTAAACTCATACGTTCCATGATTTTAGGTACTAAAAATGAAAACCAAAAACAATGAACCTTTTACATACAGTACAGTAGGTAAGTGGGCCTTTAACATAAAAGTTACCATAAGAAGAGAACGATCAAAGACTACAGGAGGAGTTTTGGTTGAGCTGGTTCGGTACAGACCTGTAGGCTATAAAAAACACGTCATAGGTCCTTATGAGGCGGGGCTCCTACACATTTCTCCACTTCCAGATCCCGAATCTGGGGATTAATAAAGGTTCATCTTATCTTAAGATCTTGGATTTAAGCATTATGATAGATATACAATGGTGGACATAACCGACTTTGCCAGATGATCACAATGCAAAACTGCAAATATCACAATAGTGGGAGTGACCAGAGCATTTCCAACAGAACCAATTTCAAGAAAATTGTCAAATTGAATCCATTCTCCCAGACTGTTGGAGCCTAGTGATGCATAGGAGCCCTGCATGTGAACACAGACAAACAGCTTGCAGTGGGCAGATAGGGTAAATAATAGTTTAGATACAGACAGGTCAGTGAGGTAATACTACTTGAGGTCTGACATGGCGTTCAGGGATCCAGTTGTGGTAACATTAAAGACCGTTTAGCAGATTTCTTTGAATGCTGAGAGTTAAAGACATGTTGTTTAACAGGACATTTTGTTTGCTGCGTCACACAGTTAAGAACAACGTGTTCCTGAGGAACAATCCTCCTCAAGATTAGAAACATACATTTATTAGAAGCACCAAAATGACCAAAACAGAAGTCATTTTATTCAGAATTTCATTATCAAAATGCTCAAAAAAACCTCCCTGTGCGAAACCTGAATTTGCGAGTTCTCAAAAATACTCGGACATTTGTGTCTTGTGAAGTCAACGACATTGAACGCTGGCTATCCTACAAAGAAAAAGTTTTATACTGATTTTGTGACAAAAAATATCCACTTGACTTTCAGAAATTTCCTTAAACACAGTGCACATCTGCAACTCTAACTGGCAGTGAAAAGTAACTGAAAAATACTCGGTCGGTCTGCACTCATGTCTTATCAAGCCAAGCCGTCTGTGTTGCTTCATACTGAGGCAGAGAAAGCCTGTTACTTAACTCACAAATGTTAATTCTCTTACTGTGGATGACGAAATAACACCAGATTTAATTTCTATAAATGGGATAAGATGCTCTGTGCTGTTGCAGCTCCACTTTGTCAATGACTCTGTTTACATGCACAAAATAGTAAATTTTTTTGCCTTTATTCTGAAAAAACTATATAAATTAATATACCACTGATATTCCTGTTAACATGCAGCCGTGCAGACTGACTGACCTAACCGATGGTTTGACCATGTGCACACAGCCTCCCTCTTTCCTTCCTTCAACCAGGTCAGAGTTGAGTTATTTTGCTTATATCCAAAACCTGTTAATATCCAAGTCTTACATAATATTTAAAAGTAGATGTGTTTCTCCTTCTCACCAGAGGTGTGGGCTTTTCTTTTGGGCATGCATCTCTGCAAACTTTCGGCTAGTTGGTTTTAGTTTGTGTATAACAATGGATGTACTGTATAAAGAGAACAGTGGAGGATACTGGATACAGCATTGTAGGCGGGATCCTGTTCATTCATATGAGAGTTGCTCAGCAGCTCATTTAGTCGAAATGGTTTGACTGCCGAGTGGTAAAGTGCCCGGATCATCCGGCGATCTTCCATCCACTAGACCCATAGAGCAGGCGCAGTAGCGTTTTCGGTCTGGGTCTCATTCATATGAGCGAATAACTCTGGATTCAGCCATTAGTGCATCTTTAAGGACCTAATGATTTAAATAAGGGCTTGTCTAGTATTCATACTGGGAGGTTGATTTACCTCAAAAAAAATATCTGCTGGTTTACAATTCCCAATGTAAGTCCATGGAAAAAGTCTGTTTGGGCTCAATGCTATCACGTGACGGACACGGCTCTTCCTGGGGGGCTAGTGTATAACGCACAGAGCTGATCATATACAGGAAAACAGGCTGTGTATCACAAACTGACATTAAAAAGAAGAAGAATGCTCCTAAAACCGGGATATCGACGTATCCCACATGTCTTAATAGGAAAATGCTCCATTAATGAGGCCTAATTCAGAATATCTAAATGGAATATGCTGTTTACGTTGGAATACTGTCTTATTTGGAATAATAGTGGAATATCAGTGTGCATGTAAACATAGTCACTGAGGATGTTAAGACAAGAGAGACTGTTGTGTATTTTACAAGCTGCAAAAGTCCTTTCTGTTGAAGCTTTGAGGGAGTTTGGCAGAATGAAGTGCATGGTGTATAAAGGGGTGCAGGGTGCAAACAACATCTGCTGCCCGCAGCTCAACCCAAAAGCTGTAAACATGGGGAGTGTCGGTATTCGCCTGCTGCTGCTGCAAGACTGCAAAAACATGAGCATGGATATTAATAAGGACTGCATGGTGTGAAACCTATAAAAATTCTCTGCTTGAATATTGCATGTTTTATGTTTTGCAGGTTTTGTTTAGCATTATTAAGACAGAACTGGTTGATAATAATGTCCAAAAACAAAAAGATAAGAATGAGTGTATTCTATGGAGGCAGGTGAGATGAGGAGCATGGGGTGTAACATACAAATGGCAGAGGATTTGATAATGTATATTTGTTTTGTGTCTTTCTCAGACAACATAAAGATGCATCTATATATTTTGATACTGATAGTGAGTCTGTCTTTAATTTATCGCCGACATATATAGATAGCACTTCTGGGATCCACTCTCTTTTTAACAGTCTAAAGTCTCTCTTACTCTCTTCAGTCTCTCTCTCTCTGTAATGACATTTTATGTACAATATTGGTATATAGAACATAAATTACTACACAAAATTTTTTAGCCTATTCACAATTGACAATCATCAAGAACCCAAAAGCAAATCAGACAAAGCCAACGAAATGAAAATTAAAAAAAGACAATTTACTTGATAAACAGCTTAAATTTGATGCCTGTTATATAACTTTTTCCATATACTTTCTGTGCTCCCAAGACATGTCGAGTGTATTGTTAAAAAAAAAAAAAAAAAAAACCTTCCTCCTTTTCTCTCAGTCATTGTCTCAGGAGGATGAAATCTGCATGAAGCTCAAAAAGACGGTCACGTGATTCCCGACATCTTGTTTGCATGTAAACTGAGCACCAGTAGTGTCTTGGTTCCATGTGTCTCTTCTGTACAAAAGTATAAATATATGCTTTCTCTCCATTAGTTTTTTTTTTCTTTTTTGTTTTGTTCACATATCTAGGATGTAGCGGACAAAAAAAAGGTTGTTTAAGTTCCTAAAAACACGCCAGTGTTGCTGTATCTGTGCTGGAGGTTGCCAGTTATTTCTGGTAGTCGCCCCCCCTCCCCCTCTTTAGATCCCGATTTGCTGGCTTGTGTTGACTTTTACCATCGTCGGGTGTTTGCTTGGTGTTGATTGATCGTCTTTGCATAAATAAAAAAGGTTTCGGCACAGTCCGCAGCCACTGGGCCAAAACAAAAACAAGAAAACAACCGTTGTGTCCGTTTTAGCTACAGCAGATCCATCTTGGGTCTGTAATGGAGCAGGAGGGGGGATTTCTGGAGGCGGGAAACAAAAACACAACCTCAGCATGAGCAGTTTGTGTGAGGCCACCGTTCACTAAACCCTTCCTCCGAACAGCCGTCAGCTTATTAACCGTACCAACGCACGCCATGCCTGTCAGACTTCACGTCGCTGCGCATGTTGAAGCAATCTGGATTGGGAGGGTTGTAAATGTCCACCCTTCCAAAACTAAAAATATGTGAGAAAAATTGTAAGGAATCGGGAATCGGAAACTTATATAGTTCATAAGCAAGGAGGCGCTGTTGCATTTAGTTTCACAATATGGTTTCACGATTTCTTTCCTCGTTTTTAAAATCCTAACCCCAAGGGGGAAGGAAAAATTTAACATTTTTTTTTTTTTTTTTTTTTTTTTTTTTTTTTTTTTTTAATTTACACATAAAGACACAATTTCCCCTTGGGGACAATGGAGTATATTTTATCTTATCATAAGATAACTAAATTATTTAGTGGGGTTATAGGTCGTTTCTTTTTTAAGTCCCACTCAGGATTGTTACGCCCACTACGAAGGAGCTGGTGCATCTCTGTCACAGATGTTTCTATATCGGACTCAACATCAGCAGGTGTGTCCTGATTTTTAATAAACGAGAGGTCAACAGGCTGTAGCCCATCCTATATATTCTGGATATAAGCGTTCGAACTGTGCATTTTCATATACTTTGATTGTGCCTGGACGGTGTTTCTCTGTATATTAAGACTGTTGCACTACGCATATAGCATATATGCTTTATTCTGTTGTACTAGCTGTATATGGATTTGCCCTTCAATTGAGTTGACCTTGACCATGACAGTTCTGACGAAAAATAAGAGGCTGTTTGTCTCTATTTGTGTCTGAAATCAAGGAGTATATAATTAATTTTAATAATTATTAATTATTAATAATAATTTTAATTAATTTCCCCTGTGGGGGAAAAAAAAGGGAATTTCTTATCTTTCTTTTAAAAAATTACCACATTTTGCATAGTAAATCAGACATACGTCACCAGAATGTAAAGCTCGACAGGCAAAGCAACAGTAACTAAGGGCGGCGGGGCTTAGTGAACGTCAGCTGGTGAGGAAGTCTACTAATAAACTAATAAAGCAGTTCAGTAAAATTATTTCAACTCAGCTGGCTGAAATATTAATGGAAAATACAAAACAACATTATAAAAACATAAATATAAGAGCTCTCTCTCTAATACTATCTTATTAGCTCATTATTATGCTTTATTATTATTATTATTATTATTATTATTATTATTATGCAGCAATAGAAATCTACTAACTACCACATTACACCACAGTTCTGACTCACCTTAAATCTCCATCTTGTCACAACAACAAATTTCAAAGTGTGGTCCTTTCCCAAGATTTCCTCGTTGCATAAAATGTCCAGCTGTGAAAAGACGACAAAAGATTATGAAGTTATATATATTATATAATTCTGACCTCAGAGTGTGGTGAACAACATGACTACAGACACTAAACCTCCCAGTAGACCACATCCGCACCAAACCTGACAATAACTGCACTATAGTGTACACCGACTGTGTAATACCAACACAACTCAGGTGTAAACCTCGACTCCTACATACTGTCCCTATTTTAATATTTCACCTTGTTTATATTTTTATTTTTTATATTTGCTTCTATTTAAATTGTCATATTTTATATCTGTCTACTTTTGTTTAGCTTCTTGTTTTTGCACTATCCCCTAAAAATAAATTTCCCCACTGTGGGACTAATAAGGGAATATCTTATCTTATCGTATCTTATCTTAGCTTAAACACTGGTTGGAGGCCTCTGCTGTCTGACCAGTGTGATACAGAAATCAAACTTCCTCCACCTGTACGCTGCCTCCTCTGCTCTTACTTTTAGCTTAGTTAAAACATGGCTGTTTCTTGGACAGGGAGTTTATTTGGACATGTGGCCCCTGGCTCTTGTGCAGCAGCGAAGCTTTACGCAAGTTTAACACTGAGCACGAAGCTGGCTCCCCAGATCTACCGCTCCAACTGTGAAGTCAGCATTGATATTCTGCTGAGCAGTGCCTCGAATCTGCATCTGCCAATCAATACGAGAGAGAGAGAGAGAGAGAGAGAGAGAGAGAGAGAGAGGGGGGGGGGGGGGGGGAGGCAAACACTGCCACAGCGCCACCTGCTGGCTCTGACTGGATCAACACCAGTCAGCCTCTTTATTGGTGGAGACTGTCCAGGTCTGAGATTAGTGAGATACTAAAAATAATCCAGAGGAAGAGCTGCAGAGCTGTGATTTCATCTTGAAAGTCAATGAGAGCTTTTGTGTCGAAATCTGAGGGAAAAAACAGCCCTGATCATTTTTTAATTACCTTGTACAAATCAGAAAGTTGTTCATCACAGCAAAATAAACATGCAAGCTTCTCAAATGTGAATATCTGCTGGTCTTCTTTGTCTTCTGTGATCTTCAGGTTTTTGATTGTTGCTAGCAAAAAATAATGAATGTAAGGGACACTTTTCTCTATTTTCTGACACTTAATTGACCCAAAAAGCTTGGGTTGGTAATCTTTGAAACATTTTTTATTATATTTGTTGAAATTCTCATAACATCCTGACAGCAATCAATAAATCCAACGATCTAGTGTCCTCTTGCTGATCTTAAGATATATATATATATATATATATATATATATATATATATATATATTTCCATATGTGAATAATCTGACTATTAAGAAAGAAAGAAAGAAAGATATTCCTTTATTCGTCCCACAGTGGGGCAATTCAGTTTTACACTCTGTTGTTCACACAGTACATATACATGCGTCATTATGATCAATCAACTTGAGAAAGTAGTGAAAAGGAAAATAACTGGCAGATTAATGTATTAAAGTATTAAAATAAGTTTATTCTTATTATAGATAGCGATATTCTCTAGTTCCCAAACTGGGGTTCAGGATCCCCCAAGTGCTCACAAGGTGAATCTCAGGGGTCACGAGATGATTAACAAGAAAAGATCAAGGAAGATAAAACATTCCTGCTACATCTATGCTTTAGAGAGTTTTACCTCTTCACGACTCTTTAAGATATAGTGATTTTTGATTTTTCAGATAAAAATAAGGTTCTTTTATGAGTTGAAGAAATTCTTCAATATCTTCTAGCTAATGAAACTTTTTAAAACCCTGGTTGATTTTCTGCACAATGCTTCATCACAGAGGGTTACAACAGGACAGTGGTGATATGCAGCCTCTGAGGACAGGAAGTGAGAAGGTATTGATTAGCTAAGAGGAGTCAAGATGAGCCAAGAAGGCTGGAGACCACTGCTCCAACATGAGACGATTTTGCTGGTCTTCCTACATAGATTGTAGTTTTCTACAACACTTCACTTAAAAAGCAGCTTTTTGAAGAGGCTGGTCAGTTTGGGCGTTTCTTCTCTTCATGTATTCATGCGTTCACTTCCTGCAGAGACGCTTACATGTGTGACAGGACGACAAACACATTGAATGAGTAAACGGCGTGCTGTTCTCTGACAAAGCCGACTGTTGTAAAGCTCTGCGCTCGGCTCGCCGCCGAAAACAGAATCGGCGCTAACAAACAGCTTTTAGATCGGACAACAATGGCGGTGCTATGGAGGCCGACGATATGATGGAGCCCACCCACTCATCTCTGTGACAGCCGGTAAAAAAAACGGAGACGGAAAGTAAAAATTAGAAGACACGAAGGCGTCTGTGATAATTACTCACGGCGTTCTAAAAAATCCATCTGTCAAATTTATCGCCCACTCTTCCCCCTGCTGCTCTGAACAGGGCGGTGAAGACAATAAATAGAAAAAAATCACCACATCTAGATATCATAAGGACTTTTTTTCCTGCTAAATATAACAAACACAAAGGGACTTGAGTGAGTCAGTGCAGGAAAGTGTAATTTATGTAATTTGTTGTGATGAACTAAACTTTCTGATACACAACGGCCAGCTGGTGCATCTAAACAAGTTAGAACAAACACCAGGAGTTCAAAAGATTTAATCCAAATTGCTGTAAATACACACAGTCTTGGTTTGGCTTTAATGAGTGCAATTCAGTTTGGTCATTCTCACCTTGTCCAACCACCCAAAGATCCTTAAGTTAAGAATAATTCATGAGCTGAGGTGATTCTCTGATATTAAAAACTTAAATATGTATTATATTTCTTATTTTTGGTGAAGAAGACTGACGTTAAACTTAAAAGATGCACTGTGCAGTCTGGCATTTTCAGAATTGTAGTAGGTGTTTTCTACCTGTTAATTTATAGGTTATTAACATTCACAGAAGTGTTATTTAGCTTCCTTTAACAATGGAGGGAAAAACTTGAATGCTTCTTTACCCTGTGATCTTTGTGGTTTTATAACCTCCCTAAAACTCTCGTATCATGTGACAGATACAGCCCCGGCTTCCTGTTTCCTGCCCCGCTGTGTGTTGTTTTCTGTACCTCGTTAAATGATGTCAGGTTAAGCTTTTTGGCGATGAACTTCTTGAGGTGGAGGACTGTGGCTTGTGCTGAACAGCGGATCCATTTGCGCTTCAGACCTCGAAGCTTGCTGCTGTTGCACTCCAAGCAGATGCTGACCTGTTAGAGGAAACAAGCAGATGATGAGCATCCTGCTGTGGGAAACAACAGCACTCACAGTCTGGTTAGAGACATGAAAACACCAATAAGTGTAGAGACACAATATACTGTATATCAGGACCAATAAATTATCAGCCGATAATGGAAAATTTATATCATTACCGCCTTCCAAGGTTATCTTTTCACCGTTTGTTTGTCTGATGGCAAGTTCACGATGGATTTGAACTAAATTTTTGGAGGGGTGGGGTGTGGCACAGTGAACAATCCTTTATATGTTGGTGGCGATCCAGATCATGATTCAGATTCAGGATTTTTTTAAAGGATTGCGACCAGCCATGACATGAAGACCAACTGTAGAGTCGCCATATTTTCACATCAAACAGTGACATTAGAGTTGAGTTCGAGCAAAGCACACTTGGTGATCATTGGAAAGAGTTTAGATGAGTTTTATTTTGTTTCAGTCCGGTTTGAATGAAGTGTTTTATGATGCTCCGCTACGTACTGATCTCAAAATAAAATAAAATACACCTGGATGATGGCGCAAGCTCAACGGAGAGGCAGGCAACCGTACTCGGGCACCTTGGCGGAGGCCTGCGCTCTCTGAGTGCCATTCTAGGTTCTGCGTCTGTGTTCACCTGTGCATTCACATACTGAACAATATTATGTACTAAAACAAAGATGTTTTCACGCACCTGTCATAGATGTCATAGATTCTAGTTGTGTTTTATTCCGATAATGAAATTACAGCAGCAGCTGATAATACAGAGTTAATAACAAACAGCATCTTCACACTCGCAGCACAGCAGCTTCAGAAGAAGACAATAAGACTGCAATTTGCAATACAAGTTTTTTGTAATTTTTTAGAAATAATAAATGAACATCTGAAGACTCAGAACTGTTCTTTGTTTTTGTTGTGTTAAAAGCAGTGATGTCCGTTAGAAGTGGTTCAGTCTTTGCTCTCTACATCTTCTCCTTTACCCTCAAGTAATACACTGGAAGTTTATTTTCAAAACAGACTTTGCATGTCACAAGTGGAAACTGAGACACCATCCCTGATACGGCGTCCCTGAGAGCAGTAACTACAGTAGAGCGTCATAGTGTGAAGCGTAGCGCCACCGACCAAGCTGGGAGTGAGAATGTGTCGTTATATCGCCCAACACGACCTGGCACCAAACAACCCCATCGTTCTGATGATAACCTGCAGCATTAGTTTGGAGATTTAATGGTAAAGTGTGGAACCTCTGCAGTCGACACAACCTATGGATAATCTATAGGAGAAGATGATGCTGATACAGTATCAGCTCCACAGACCTTTTACTCTACACAGATGACAGGTGCTTAACAAACTGCAGGTTATGAACTTCTGTTTCAGCCGTCTATCTGCAACCGCTTATCCCGTTCAGGGTGGTGCATTGGGCGAAGGCGGGGTACACCCTGGACAGGTCGCCAGTCCATAACAGTGCTAACCACTGCACCACCATGCAGCGCATGAACTTCTGTCTAAAATACAAAAATGTTAAATTATGGGTTATCTTATGCATCCATGATGAGCAGGTAATTATTGGTTATCAGCATCAGCCAAAAAAATGCATATTGTGCATCCTTAAATAAAAGAAGTTGATTAATGGGGGCGGCAGTAGTTGTCAGTCCTTAAGGACTTGGGTTAGGATGCGGAGGACCCGGGTTCAAATCCCCCATGGACAAAGACCAACTGGTTGCTGAGAGAGTTTAATATTGCTAGATTAGCAAGGCACCCAACTGCTCTGGGCGCTTGTCAGGAGCAGCTCTCACTCTGACATCTCTCATGTACAGTCCTGTTAACAAAGAGGAAAAGAATCCCAGGGGAAAAAAAGGAAAATCTTTTTTTTTTTTTTAAAATGAAAAAAAAGAAACCTGCTCTATATATATGAAGCATCTTGAGATAACTTCTGTTATGATTTGATGCTACAGTATATAAAAATAAACTGAAATGTAGTTTTTATAAGCCTATTGATGCTCCTGTAGTATTGGGGGATCTAAGACTAGCAGTTGTCTCTCCATTTTTTTTATCCATTCAACACTTTTATATTTTGCTGTGTAATGAAATATGCAGCCTTACTAGCTTGGCTGTAGACCTTGAACTTTAGTCTTGAAACCAAAAAGTGGGAAAACAGCAGAAGCAGTGCTGCTAAACATGAGACAGTACAGCAGATACTCACAGATACAGTAGTCTGCAGCCAGAAAATGCCCCCAG
This sequence comes from Pterois miles, assembly GCA_947000775.1. NCBI lineage: Eukaryota > Metazoa > Chordata > Actinopteri > Perciformes > Scorpaenidae > Pterois > Pterois miles. The sequence continues at coordinate 5,861,590 of CAMQGK010000193.1, forward strand.
AGTTACTTATTATTACCTCTAATCTTTCTTGAAAACAGACTGAAGGATTATGAAAGCGTTATGATAGCTGGCAGTGGTGCTGATTGTACCTCACGTCCCACTGAACCAGCATTGTCGGTTTGTGTTTCGTTTGTTGGCATCTTTCATGCAACGCTGCCATTGGCCCGTGCTCTTTGTTTTTCCCCCTGGGCTGACACGGTAGGTGGTTTTGGCAGTCGATTGTTGCAGGAGTCAGAATGCATTACTGCCACTGATCTCCTGCCCCCACATATCAAAAGACAGAAGAGAGGACAGACGCTGTCACACTCCCTCCGTCTGTCTCTCTCTATTGAGACAGGAAAAACCAACATCCCCCTGGTTTCTGCTTAAACTCGGAGATCATCTCAAGTAAACACCAGCTCTATAAGCAAAGATCAGCGGCATAATATATCTGCTTTCCAGTGGTGCTGCCGATGAGGGAGGCTCCTAATGTGAAATAAAAGCCTCGGTGGCGATCTGGATTCCACAGCAGCAGTTTCACTACATTACAGTACATTAGTGGTGTCTTCGTGGAGCCAAAGAGTCCTGCTGCTGCAGCTGATGCAATAAAAGAGGCATATCAAGAAAATATCACATGTGCCTTTTTGGTGTCACGCAGAGAAAGCTTAGATTTGTTTTACGGCCTCATTACTGAGTCCTGAAGGCTGGCAGAGGTTTGAGGCAACACGTCTACTGGTATCCTTCTTCTTAAGTCTCTGTGTGTAAAGGAAAAGCTTGAGTCTCTCTGTGAGTGTTGAGTTTGGACCGCTGAATAAAATCAGGCTATGAGGGTTCAAGACTCAATTAATAATTTACATCTTTAAAGCTGCACTCTCCAATTCCTCCAAAGTAGACTCTTTAAGCCCAAAATAGATGTTTATTAAATTTACACAATCTTCTCTCGCCACATGGAAACCTTATCAGAATTTTATAAGGGCCTGAAGGTGACCCCGCCCTGAGATTTCATACCTCAAACTCCATTACTTCCTGCTGTGATGATAAAGTAGCTTCCTCTGATTAATTGTGACTCTATTGTAATCCCTTTTTTGTTGTTTTTATTTGGTGTGTCGCTGCTTGCATTAGCTCTCTCTGGCTCTGCCTCGCTCCCCAAGGTTACACTCTGAAAGGTCGTCCAGAAGACAGCGGGGAAGTGAGCTGGAAGTCGGCCATGCGTGCAGCTTCGCCTGCCGGTTCCTACATCACAGTGGCTTCTACATCTCTACTGATATCATGATAGTGGAGGCGGAGGATGCTTTCTGGGACAACTCTGTCCCTCGTCTTCATTCTTCGTCAATGCAACCGATGCTATCGCTCCTCTGGACCACCTTGCTTTGTATTTTACAATTTTCTCTCTTCACCAATCTCTGTTTTTCTAATAAAGTGCTTTATAACACCCTCTGCTCTCGACAGTCTGTGTTCTACATTCTGGAGAGCACCATAAAGGCATTAAGTGATCTGTCCTTACCATTTTACAGATGAATGAAACCCTTTAGGTTTGGCATCACAAAGGACATGACCAGCATTGACTTATTTTACTGTAGTTTTGTAATGCAACTTCCACAATTTACTAATGCCAGTCATGAAACACACATACGCAAATGACGACCTTTTCCGTAGCCTAACCATGTACTTTTGTTGCCCAAACCTAACCAAGTACTTTTGTTGCTCTGGTAAACTCAGTAGTTTAGTTTATTTTGAAGACAGACTGTATGCATGTAACAAATGGAAAGTGACACACTGTCCCTGATACGTCCAACACTGACGCTAGACGGTTACCTAGAGCGTCACCGTTTGAAGCACAGGGCCACTGACTGCGTTGCCGTGTTTGACGACTTGGCAGTGAGAATGTGTTGCTGTATCACCCGACCCTACTTGTTCCCAGAGCATTGAAATGGTAAATGTGGGACTTCTACAGCTGAAAAAAAATCTATGGTAGTCTACCCCAAGCTCCCTGGTTTATATACGAGGTGGTGAAAACTGATGACAGACCTTTTATTCTTCCACAGAATGAGAGGTTAATGATGATTTTACAACTCTGTGAGGTTATCACAGCAGCACTCCTTTAATGCTCCATCTAGATGACTGTGAGGGGGATCACACTCTCGCCTGCATTTCATTGTGGCATTTTTGCTCACTGTAATGAATGAGGACACGCAGCGTGACACAGTTTACAGGGGATATTGTCTCCCTTTCTATCTCAAAGATTCATTCTATTATATACTTTTATATTAAGCATTCTGTATTATATTCCACCACAGTCCTTTGTCTTCATCCTCCTTTCATCTCAGTCATTTCCTTTCTGTCTGTTCTGACAAAACTCACCTTCGAAATGTTCACCACTCACTCCCACCTCATCACCCTGCAGGGCACGGTGGCTTTCTCTCTCTCTGTCCTGCAAATCTCTCGTTTCCATCAGTCATCTTGTATTTCTCCCTCCTCCTCCTCCTTCTCTCAGTGACATTTGACATGACTGCATTCAGCTCACAGAGCGCCATATTAGTTATTCTGAATGCATTCTGCACCTCTGCTGAATATCCAAAGGGCAAGATCTCTACCCTCATCGGGGCAGCCTGCCTTTCACACATAGCAGTAAAGAGCTGCTTGATTCAAGACGCCCGGCTTGTTTTTAAAATCTGCCTGTTGGCTTATTTTCCTCTCAAAAACAATGACTAAAATGAGTGTTTCTGTGCAACATTGCAGGGAAGAAGCTTTGTCTCTCTGATAGCATCTGTCCAGCATAACAATAACTCTGAACAATAGCTCTGTGCATTATTAATCAATCAGTTTGCAGGGTTTGGGAATGAGCCAGAATACTAATGAAATCAAGAAAAGCCCTTTTCCATTTTAAACATGTTCAGTGGATGGCAGTGGTGTGGCGCTGTGTCTGTCACTAAGTGGATCTGTACAACTCAAACAGCCGCAACAATAAAGACAAAAGACTCCAGTAATTGAAAAACAACCTGGTAACTCACGTGGGGGCCACTTTTATAAAGGCAATAATGGATGTTCAGGCTTTTAAGGCAACTGTACCCACAATTATCACCAACAGTATTTTTGTTCCTGACAGATGGTTTTGTACCCACCAATTATTTCATCCAATTTGCTTATTCTAATCTCTGCTAGAACACAAACCAGTGTGTACTGCCTCCCAGATTGGTTAATTATTAAAGGGTTCACCTAAATTACATTAAAATTACTTACTTCTAGTGGTATCTATCTACAGTATACAATAGGATTTATTTAGTCAGAGTAACCCTCAGATTTTTACATTCTAATGTAAATGGACAGACACAATGAGAAGGATTTGTCGGTTGGCATTTGTTCACAGGGGGTCAACAGACTCTTTATTTTTAGGGATGTAAGACCACTTTCTTAAAAATACAGTTGGCCAACATCTCAGCATTTCATTCATTCAAGTATAGATGGTTGTTAAAAAGTAAACTACACCATGCACACATAATTGTATTAAAGGTTCCTCAAAATAACTGATAAATTGAGTCTATACATATTTCTTGAGGAAAATCCTTCTTATTGTGCCTTAAATCCAGGTTCAGCTTGTTTGATAGATGTTTTATTTTTGATAAAGTCCTTTAGTTTTTTATTGTTTTTTTTTTTTTGTTTTTTAAACGAGGCGTTAATATCTATGTCTAGATATGTCTATTTGAAAACAGTTTAAAGTTCATAGGGAGCTTTTTTTAATTTTGGAAGAAAGTAGGGATGAAAATCACAACTTTCATCACAATACGATATCATAATATCATAACGATTATTTGGACAATATGGTATTTGCTGATTTCACTGTCTGCCACGATACGATCTCGATTTCATTCAGTTCATGGGCCTGATGATCGATATGAGATCATTAACACAATCAGCTACATATAACATATAACAGTTTCATAACTGGGCCAGACATTTACATGAAAACAATCTATTATTTTTATATATATTTTATATATATATATAAAAAATAGACCTCCCTGTTCATTATAAAGTGTCACATTTCACATTTCAAGCATTGGTTAAATCACGGATCAAACTCACAGCCCGTGGGCCAAATTAGGCCCAGCACCTCATTTTATGTGGCCCATGAGGGCTTACAAATAATAAATCATGCTTATCATACAATTCTATACCACTATACAGAAATACAGTGTCCTTTAAGTACATATCCCACATTGCATCTCGATTTTGTTACATCCGCTCTGAAGCATCTCAATATCACCAGTTTCCTGCAGTGGTGCTCTAGCTGAGTGATTGGATCATAAAAAAAAAAAAAAAAAATGAATAGTAATAAATAGTAATAAATACTACCAAAATGTCCAAGAAAAGAAAAGTTGATGCAGAGGGGAGAAGATTTACTGAGACGGAAAGAGAATCCATGTTAGTGGTTAATGGAGACCAGCTGGTATGTCTTCTTTGCTACGAGGCAGTAAAACACTGTCACACCACTGTCATCTACCACATGATCTCAGCTGATCAGCTGTTGATCACTAATACGCCACAGACTGAACGTTAGATCAGAGCTCATTGATCTATTGGACTATAGTTCTGCCCCTCTCAACTCCCACCACAAAGTTAAACAGAGTTAATAGAATAAACTGAGATTGATCATATTTGTGTGATGGTAAAAAAAAAAAAAAAAAAAGACTTTCATTATTCACTTTAAATTTATTTTTATCTTTGATGGATGAGTAATGATGAGATTTATGTTATAACACAGAAATGTGAGTGTGTGCCCACATACAGTATTTTTGGGGCGGCAGTAGCTCAGTCTGTAGGGAGTTGGCTTGGGAACCGGAGGGTCACCGGTTCAAGTCCCGACATGGACCAAGAACTGAGTGTGAACTGGTAGCTGGAGAGGTGCCAGTTCACCTCTTGGGCACTGCCGAGGTGCCCCTGAGCAAGGCACCAAACCCCCAACTGCTCGGGGTGCTTGTCAGGAGCAGCCCCATGACTCTGACATCTCTCCATTGTTGCATGTATATGGGTCCTGTATGTGCATGTGTGTGTTAACAACAGAGTGTAAATTGAATTTCCCTTAGTGGGACTAATAAAGGTTGATCTTCTTCTTCTTCTTCTTCTTTGTGTCTATGTGCTGCACATTTATTGATGCACAAGCATGTGTTTTTGTTACTGAACTCACAGACTTCTGTTTTCAGAGCTAGTTATTAAATACATAACTACTAAAACTAATAATAGTCAATTGCAAAAGCAATTTTATAATATAAGAGTAGATATATTTAAATAGTCTTACAATTACACCCGGCCCTTTGAGGGCAACCATGATGCTGATGTGGCCCAGGAAGAAACTGAGTTTGACCCTCCTGGTTTAAATGTTTAGGAAGGATATGGTGACACAGACGTGCCATGGCAATTTTAAAATAAATGTAAGCATCTTAAAGATGGCGACGCGTATCAGTGTTTTCACTTTATGTCAATGATACTGGATCTCTGATCACTGAATGCTGTGTTGTTACACCCCAACTAGAACGTAGTTTATATTTGTAAACTGTGGGTAGTCTGAGGATTATTCAGCTTGTGGATTAAATCATGCTGTTGAATTCTTTAAAAACCTGGGCAAGGAAAATCAAAACTATCTTCATCGTCTATACGGGAAAGTGATTTTCTTCTAATTTTGTCATTTTGAGAGTCCCCAGAGAGAGGAAATGAGAAGAAGAAACTGTTGTCCATCAGAAAGTGAGGGCTTACCTGCTCGTCGCTACGGTGATAGTCGTTGTCCTCCTCTGGTTTCTCCTCTCCCGCCTCCTTATTGGCCGTCTCCTCTGATTTTGCGTCACCTGTGCAGAAAACCAAAGAGGAAGAGACGAAGAGAGGAAGAGCGGTGAGTCACCATGTTGTAAACTCAGAATACAAATTAATAAATTAAAGTATTTGCTCCCCGGTACCAGATCTAAACATGATGCACATAAACACGGTAAAAGCAAAATGACAAACGTGTTTTTAGTGTGTAATTCAAGGACACTTTGCTTATGCTGCAGTCAATCCTGTGATTGTGCAGTGTGTTTTTCTCATCATGCTCATTACCTTAAGTCAAGAGACTTGAGCTTAACTAAGATAAGATGAACCTTTATTAATCCCTGGAGGGAAATTCGGACGTCCATGGTGCTGTTTAAAAAGAGACTTGTCAGATACGTGTTTGTCTCTGCAGTGTTTAAACAGCCTGTGTCTGATGGAGCGTAAAAACGCCTCCTGCAGCCTTCCATTTATAAGGTAATTACATGTCCGAGGGTGTCAACGCATCCTTTATACGACTTATCCGCTGTCTGGGCACGTCTCTAATACAAGGTAACTTCTAACCAGAGGAAAAAAAATTGGCCATTCTCCATACCAATTACCCTACATGAGGGCTGGCATCAGCTCGGCCTTAATTGAGTTGCCTGGTTTTGAACCTTTTCAAGAAAATGGAGGCAGATGGAGGGCATGAGAGAGAGCAGCAATCTCTGGTGAACATACGTTTCTCACAGTCTCACACGCTACTGAGGGTAATGTGTTCAGAGTGGTGCAAGAAAGGTGAGGTCCCGTTAAATAATACACCACACAGCTTCTGGGTTGGAGCTGGAAGAGGCCTGAGGCGGCACACCTTGAGGAGACTATATCAAATGAGTTTATGTGAAAAGAAAACAAGGTTGTATATAAATTATGAGCCTGTTCTGCAATCTGAAAGTTCCTTTAATTATTCAAGATAATCTCCAAAGCACCATACATAAATACATATATACATTCAACATACTGACTGTGCCACAAGGCGAATACACACTCTGGATCACTGCTACTCACGACTCAAAAACAACTACAGAACAGAATCGCTTCCCACCTTTGGGAAAAGTGACCTTGTGGCCATTTTGCAAACTATGTAAACAAACCACCACACAGTGACACAAGAGGTCAACAAATGATTGCTCAGTTTCTCCTTTTCATTAATCTCTTACAGTAGCATGACACACCAAACCAGTTTTTGCATTATAGAGTGGGAAAGTTAAAATATTTTTGACCACTAGGTCAAGGAAAATTGGGAAGATAAAAAAACAAGCTTTCATGCAGACTCAGCTAGCGGTCTGGAGACACTGTTTGGCCACTATGAGCTATGAAAGTTTGCTTCAAAGCCCGGCGCACTTCCTGGGATACTTTCCATCCCTCCTAATTTTCCTGGGAGACTCCTGTTTTTCATTGCCCTCTTCCGGTTTCCTCCCACTGTCACAGTTCTCCAGTGTTTCTCCTGATTTATAGCAAACACCGTTTGGGAAAAACTATATATATTTATATATTATTAAAAATAATCCGCCAGTAATACTTTCATAACTCTATTCTAGTACAGGTTGTTTTCCTTTCTTCCCACCTCCAAAGGTTGGTGCAGGGGTTAGCGAGTAAACCATCTTCACTCACAGACTTAAATGATTTACACTAGATTTGTCTCATTTATATCTAAAGAATGTGTTGGGGTATCACGGTAAAAAGTGCCTGCTGGCCAGCTGCTTGGTCAGAACAGAGTTGGCAACACACATGTATTGCTCACCCGATTCTCCTTGAATTCAAGACATAAAATAAACCTCCAGTATAAGTCATTCTGGGTCTCTGGTCAACTTCTTCAGTCTCCATTTAATTGCTCTAAATATTTTCTCCCCACTTTGGTTTTGAAATCATCCCTATTTCTGAGGTCTCAAAGTTGCAAGTATGTTCTTGCATGCTTCAATCAGTAACCTCTAACCTTTCGTACAGTTTTTGTATTGTTTTATTTCTTTATCGTAAAGGTCTTGTGAAAAAAGCAGAAAATTGAACCTGTTCCCAAAAAAATCTACTGACGGATGTAGTTTCGGAGTCGTCGTGTAACTGTGATCAGCATAACATGAGGTCGTATTTATTTTTAAATGTGCAACAATTTCAAAATTTCAGACTTTGGTTGCATCCAAAATTATCATATACTATCATGTTATTTAGTATGCTAAAACAGTTTGTGAGATATTTTAGCATGTCTGATACCAATAGTAGGAAAATGGCATATTTTTGGTGAAATAGTACAGTATGCAACATTGGGACACTACGGCAGCATAAATATCCCAAGATGCAATGGAATAGTGCCAATAGTGTTCATAACAGACGTTAACAGAAAGCTCTGCAACATTAACAACACTTCAATTTAAGTGTAAGTATAAGATTTTATTATGTTAGGTGTAATATATATTTTAAATTAATTCAGACTGATTCTTTGGTCACATGAGATTGACATGGGTTACCATGGTTACACGCCTCCAGCCAGCAAGATGTAAATTACAGCTCAGTGAGTCTAAAAAGATGCATACTACCATTTAGTCACAGAAATGGTAGTTGATAATACAGAGGTGTGCAGAGGTCTTTAGTATTAGAGTTTCCACAGTATCATGCACACAGGGATTGTCTTTTCTGTAATACTGTAGTAGTCCTTAAGTTATCAAAGTCCAAATTGCGGCGCTGTGATAAAATTACTGCACAGATATGTATTGCTTTTCTGTAACCTGTAAAAACAAAGAGTCTTTTCTGCAGGATTCAAGGGATGTAATAGCATTGTCTGGGTGTGTGTGTGTGTGTGTGTGTGTGTGTGTGTGTGTGTGTGTGTGTGCATGTGTGTGTGCATGTGTGTGTGCATGTGAGTGTAGATGGTTTACTTCAGCTCAGGCTGCAGATGGGATTGCGTTCAGCCCTCTGTGACCATTTTCCGTTCGGGCTAACTGTCACCAATTCCACTGAGTGTTACCAGGAGAGGTCTGGGCTCGCTCTCATGTCTCCAGAGTCGGCCTCCCTGATTGCTTATCAAGAGGGGCTCGCTCTTATTGTGGCGGCTCACCTTCAAACAACCCTGGAGCATCTCAGCGACTCTAAACAGAGATGAACACCCTGTTTGTGTTTGAGGTAATGGGATGATGGCTCCAGTCTGGGGATTTAAAACTGAGCAGTCTGTGTCCGATAAGAGTTTCTTTCTGTTTCACACTCATTTGGGATCTCTGACATACAGATCACAAAAACATGCAAAGACAAGTGAGGCTACATTGGGATGAGATGGAGCAAACGAGCAGTGAGTGTGGGAGTTTATATTGTCATGAAAGTGCTCTCAGCAGACTCATCGCGCCACCATGTCCCTCCATTTTCTTGCATTAAGTGTTCATGAAATGAGGCAATTTAGAAGAGAAGAAGAAGAAGAAGAAGAAGAAGAAGATCTACCTTTATTAGTCCCACAATGGGGAAATTCAATTTACACTCGTTAAACTCATACATGCAGACCTGAAACACACATACATGCATTAATGGAGAGATGTCAGAGTGAGGGGGCTGCTCCTGACAAGCGCCCCGAGCAGTTGAGGGTTTGGTGCCTTGCTCAGGGGCACCTCGGCAGTGCCCAAGAGGTATACTGGCACCTCTCCAGCTACCAGTTCACACTCAGTTTTAGGTCCATGTCGGGACTTGAACCGGTGACCCTCCGGTTCCCAAGCCAACTCCCTACAGACTGAGCTACTGCCGCCCCCACTTTAGAGAAATGAATCTGCTGTGAGCTGGTGGAAACCAAGTTTTTGTTTACTTTATGAGATGTGCTCATAAGTTTCTTAGAAATAAGTCATTCAGTATGAAAAAAAAACATAAAAAACTAATCCACTAAAGAAATCTTAGTTGACTAAGACCAAAATGACCGATTAGTTGACTCTTCGACTGCCCTAATAAAGAGAGGATGCATTCTCACTGAAATATAAGCAAAGCTGTTTATTTTCCGTTCTTGAAATGTAAAGATGGCATTTCTCTGCACCGAAGACTAACTGCTGTAAATTTATCAGACTTCAAATTAAGAGCACTGACATTTTTGATCCTGAACTCAGAGCTCAGAGGAATTAGGAAGTGCTGCTCTGTCCTGCCTGGTTAGCAATGTGCCAGAAGCAGCTGTTTGGAGAGGACCCAAGAGAAAGTTTCTATTTCTGATGGATTCTGGGTAAATGAGACTGTAATTAAGTGTCATGCAGTTCAGCTCAGCTGGCAGGGGCAACGTCCACTGTCGCCTGTAGTTAGTGCTGTGTGATCTCCGCTTTACCATGTGTTAACTTTAGTTTGCTGTTCTTAAATAAGACTTAATGAATTGCATTAATTTTCTCAGACTAGAGAGCAAAAAGTTATTTAAACCCACCGTGAGGATGCTGAATGTACAAACTGTCATTACGACCTGCATGAAGTAATTCAAGAGATGCTTTTGGCCTGGTTACTGAAAAATCAGATCTATATGGGAGAATATGCATTTTAGTGTCAGCTGGCATCAAACAACCTTAGTTCCTGTAATCCTGAAGAGAACTGTTGTACTAAAGCGACGGTACCACATTAGTTTCTGCTCAACCTCAGAACCCATCAGCTACCGGTGTGACAACAGATAAACCTCTGGGGGCAACAGAGAAAGTTTTCTGGGGCAGATACCTGGGTCAAGACTTCTCTTCCATGCAGCCGTCATTGTTTTCAGTCCAATTAGCAAACTGAGAGTTGAGAGACGACATCTACAGCTAATCGCTATGAACACATATCTGCATATGAATGCAGACTCATTTCTAAACTACTCAACCAATCAGTCAAGATGCAGTTTGTATCTCATTAGACATTTGTGTGAAATTGTCATAATTAGCATATGAAGTATATGAATTATATCCAAAAACCTATTTTGTGACGTCACAGTGACTTTAACCACCAAAGTCTTATCAGTTCATCCTTGAGTCCAGGTGGATGCTTATGAAAATTTGAAATAATGCCCTCAATTCCTGAGATATTGTATTCACGACGATGGTTTGGACGGACGTACCCCATCATTGAATGCTCCTGATTGGTTCCTGGTTTTCTGCTCGCTGTTTCAAACAGGAAACAACATGGCGGCCTTATCCTGTCTAAACAATCCACCAAAATCTACTTGTGAAAACATTTTAAGTGAGAAGGCGATGCCACTGATGAATCTGGTTTCGGTTTAGAACTGGATCACCTAAATTTGACAGCTTGAGTCCACGTTTCATGAGCTGGACACGTTGCGCTGGATGGGGTCACTTGTATAAAAGGACTTTTCCTGCCTTTTCATTTTGACAGACAGCCAAACTCAACAATTGTGTAGCTTCATCACTCAGTCAGTGACAGTCAGCCAACAATTATATTTACTAAAATATGTGTATGTGTTTGTCTGTGTGTGCAGGAACCAGGGTCTTTTTTTAAATACAGCTGAATAAATGCTCAGTAAAACCTTCAGAGACTCTCTGACTAAATCATGGCCTTGATGTCACATCCAAGAAGCATGCAACACTTTGAAAGAACCTCTGGGATTGCACTCTTCACTCTTCAGGTGTTTTCAAACCTGGGTCATATTATCTAGTCCAGACAGTGTCTTCAACCCTTTGGATGAATTTATACTGCTGCTGCTACTTTGGTCATCTGTCTTAATAAAACTAAAGAAATCCTGTGATGTCTGAGCAGGTGACGTGTCGCAATGCAGCAGCATCTTCAAACATGGGGTTTCATTTTAGAGGTCCTTTGCAATGCAGGCTTGTGAACTGTGTTTTCATGATGTCTTTCCTACAGGAATATATACTGTAGGTACAGATACGTGATGTGACACGTCATTTAGCTTTTGGTGTGCAGAAATGGGAGGTGGAAGTCAACGAGACCAGCTTTGAGGCGGAGCAGATGATTGACTTATTTTCTCAACCGCACTCAAGTTTGACAGCAGCTTTCACAAAACACATAGAACTCAGTTATCAATACAAGTGAAATATGTCAAAAGGCTGATAGAAAAAAAAGCTTCAAATGCACAAAACTCTTTATTGATCCAGGAGAGAAAACATCCTAGTCAGTGAGCCTCCAAATGAAATCAAACCACATTTGATTTTCAAAAGTCCTGAAAAATATCTGTATCACTACCCAAAGGCTGGAGATACTTATATTTTAGCACAGTGGACTGAAATGATGGAGAAATGCAATTGCTGGGGTTCTATTTCTGTTGGCGTCTTTGCAAAATGATCCTTAAAATGTGTTTGTGTGAGCGTGTTTGTGTATGCTATAGCTAAACCTGACTTTAAGCTTCGAAGCACAGGAAGCTGGAGAGCAGCTCTGCTTCCATTTGAGCCTTAATTACCAAAATCAGAGAGGGGGATTAAGCGAGCGATTAGGCCTGCCGGCATGACGGCCCTCTGGGCACACATTTCCGCCAGCCCCTTGGAAGTGAGCTGGGACGGAAAAGCCGTTGTGCACAACAAGCGGGCCAGGGATGCATTGTGATTGGCTAAATTACCTTAATTTTTACTGCTTAATGGGTTCTTCTGCTTCTTTTCTTACTTGTGGAAAAACATCCTATTTTATATATATATTATAATATATATAAAATAGGATGTTTTTCCACCAGCACAGTTATGGCGATATAGTATAGAAAAAGTTATAGAGATATAACGATTTGTTTTTAGATAACACAGCTTGAATATCTTGTTAAATGAAAAACAAAAACTACTTTAAGCATTGCATGCTTATTAGGACACACAACACTTCCTAATAGTAGTGATATATTTTCTCAAGATGAGTTTTCCCAGCTAATTTAAAATCTTTTTTTTTTTCACCTTGAAAGGCTTAAATATCATTTTATTTCCATTAATCTTACTGATAAATTTTCACTTGTTCCACTGGCAGATTTTGTACTTATTACAAGCAAAGCATCTTCTAAACATTGCTGATTTTTTTTTAACTCATTTTTGAAGTTGAATTGAAAAATTGCATTGTTTGTGTTGCCTTGTGGTTCATAGCCTTTGTATGAATCAAATTAAAAACCTGAGGAGGATAAAGCTGATTAGAGGAAATGTGCTCCTTGAAGACTTTTCGAATGATCAACATAATTTTAAATCCATTAAGACCAATAAATCAATCAAACCCTTCCCTGTAAATCCCTGAACACTTTTACAGTGAGTACACACAGATGTGTGCTAATCTGTGTTCATCTCGGGTGCATTCCCTTTGTAGGACCACCTAAATGTTTTCTTTTTTGTTGGTTTGTTTCATCACCTCAGCCAAGATGAGTCCCACTGCTATCTGGAGGACCTTCAACATATATCTAATATCACATAATACAAGGTAAACAACACCGTTCAGCATGCTGCAGCCCCTGTCTGTTATGTACTACATCAAGGTCACGTTGAATCAATAAATCAGGCTACGAATGCCACCATGGGTAGACACTGGTCTCATAGAAACAGCTGAAGGAGGATGTGTGAATGGGGAGGACCGTACCATTGCGTTGATCTAGATGAGTCTTCATATTGCAGAGCTCTCCTTTAATGTCTCCAGGCACCTCCATCCCCAACTTCTGGTAGAACTCCCGCTGCTTCTTTATCTCCGCTGTATGGGAGAGAAATATTAGAGAGGACGGTGTCTTTTTCTCAAGGTCACTGCTGTCACCGGGTCTTTAAAATGCACTGCTTCATTAGGTCTTAAAGCACAGTTATGACAGCGAGAATACAGTATATTATTAAAATGAATTTCTTTCTCAACGGTGCCAAGCCAGTCTGTGAACTCATACAGACAGCAGTACAGTTAACTCTATTAGTTGGATCTCTTGTAGGTCAATCACAAAGAGAGATAATACATGACACTCACCCTCTTGAAGTCCCGGTACCAACTTGTACACAATGTCTTGCATTGTTCTGTCATGGCTGAAAAGAACAAGAAGTTGGTTAGTTACCCTATTAGTAATTGAATATACTAACAATCACGATTTTGGCTTCCCAAAATTAAATGGACAGGATTGACTGCGATATTGATGTTTAAAGTGTGTGCTCTGCTTACAAAAAACTCACATCAAATCAAACGCTTACTAATAGGCAGCCACCAGGGGGCGATCAATATGTTTTGCTTCACTTTTGAGGACTGTGGGAGGAACACGAAGGAAAGCCACGCTTACACAGGGAGAACATGCAAACTCCACAAAGAAGGACCCCAATCCAGATTCAAACCTGCGACTCTCTTGCTGTGAGGCGACGGTGCTAACCACTGCACCGCGATGTAAACCACACATCTGAAATATTAGGGATGTTATAATCACGATACTACACTCCCATGGTTCATTGTACAGCAGTGGTTCCCACTGTGGAGTGTGGACCCCAACAAAGGGATTATCTGAGGGGCTTTGAGAGGACTAACAGGATAGAAAGGCAGGAAAAAAAATACATGTACTTATTTTGTCAGACAGCTTTGTTTTAACACGTCACAAAGGTCTGGAAACACTGACCTACAACTCCAACTCCCTCTTTGATGAAAAGCAGAAAATTTCAAACTGATTGATTTGATGATAAACATCAAATGTGTTGTAACAGACAGAAACACTGAAACACCACCTGCTCTCAGACGCTGTTGTGCAGCATATGCTCCGTCAGTCACAGTGTTAAATGTCTTTTCCCTGTTCGGCAGTGCAGGTGACACAGGTGCACGGTGTGAGGCTCAGGTCTCGCTATCACCATGCTGGTGCTGTTTGACAACCAGCCAGCTAACGGACACGACGTGATGGGTTTGTCTTAATGTTATGGAGGGAAACCTCTCCTGTTTGTCTCCCCTGCTGTCTACTGGGGGAGTCACTGTATCTACCACACAGCGCCGAGGCTCCGACCAGCAGCAAAACACTGCCCCCTGCTGGGCGGAGCCGGTAGTGTGTCCTCACAGTCAATCGTTGCTGAGATCTGCTGAGTACAAATGTGACACTGATATGCTCTGCTAAAATTAAAAGAAACCTAAAAGATTTGTCCTAATTTGGGGCTTTAATGATGGTTTTGGAGATCACGGTCTAATACATTGCCCCCAAAGATTTTTCCTTTAATTTGTCGTCTGTCTCTAGGGATGCGGGTATCACTTGGTCCTTTGTGTTACTGTTTAGTTGACCTATGTATTATATCTGTGTTGCCTTTCTTACAACAGCACTGAAAAGGAGATTTTAATCTCCCTGAGACGATCCCTCCCATCCACTAGGGGTCCCTGTGTCCTGTCTGCTGGCTCTGCTTTATGTTACAGTGTCTGGTCATCATCAGCTTAATGAGCAACACCTGGACCGGTGGAGTTCAGAGAATATAAAGCTCACCACCGTCGCACAGAGCTGCTCTCTTCTCTGGCTATTACGACAAAACCCACAACCAAAAAGTAAATAACATAATAAAGATCATACCCCTGTTCCTCTCCATAGTGCAGCCATGGCAGGTCATGTGTTTGACTTCAAAGTATCAGCAAAATACCAAAATAGGTAAAAATCACTTGTGTGGGTTTAACCTTTTAAGGTCATGATAAATAATATCTTAACCTTTATATTCTTCAAAATTAGCAGCTGTTTAGCTTAGCGTTTAGCTGTGACTTTAGCTCATTGAATTAAACATTTGTTTTTTACAGATACCAGCCACTAGTGATTCAGGCCTAATACTCAAGATCAGTAGGGAGTTGGCTTGGGAACCAGAGGGTCACCGGTTCAAGTCCCGAAATGGACCAAAAATGAAGGGGAAATTGGAAGTGGGAGAGGTGCAAATTAACTCTTGGGGAATGGCGAGGGGCCCCTAAGAAAAGAAAAAAAACCCCAAATGGGGGGGGGGTTTTTAAAGGGGAACCCCCCTAACTCTAACACCTCTCAATTCTAAATGTGTTGTGTGCATCAGTTTATTAGAAGGTCTAAATTGAATTTCCCCACTGTGGAAATAATAAAGGTCGATCTTCTTCTTCTTCTTCTTCTTCTTCACTAGTGATTCAGGCCTAATACTCAAGATCAGTCTAAAGATCAGTTTTTGAAGGTCTCGAATCAGTAGCATTTATCATCGGTCTTGTCTCGGTCTCAGACAAAGAGGACTTTATTTCCAGACCACAGATGCAGGGATTTCACTAACTTGCCTGTGCATTGACTGATTTATTTGTTAACATCATTACTGTGATCGTTCATTAGGAACAAAGGAAAAATTCCCAAACACAAAATTCCCCTCTGCAATGCCTTTTTATTATTTTATCAAGACATTTATCATGGCACACTGATGATGAAACACAGTGTACAGTATGCATGAATAAAGTAGAATCTTCATTTGTGGTGTTTTATGGGAATCTGGATCTTTAGGACCGATGTGAGGCGTTCCCCTGGTTTGCATGTTCACATTTTAGAGTAAGTGTGTCAGGCAGCGTAGGACTCCACTGGTCTGGTCTCGATTTAGGTGGTTCTGACTGCAACACTGTCAGCTACATTAACTAATTTCATTCCCACAACTAAATAACAACAGGCTGTCCTTTGCAGAGTGATGCTAAGTATGATTTTGTGGTGTTTTTATTGTCGTACGTATGAGAAATAATAAAACGGATTAAAACCTTCAAGGACAGCCTCACTCTGACAGTACGAGAGGCCGGATTAGTTCCTCTGAGCTGATCCTCTCTGAGGAGACGTCTCTGTGACTTTGAGTTGAATCTCAAACATCAGCTTTGATCAGTCGTCCTGATGAGCTGATGGGAGTTTTGACTTCAAATTACTTGTGATGTTTCCCATCAACTCCAATTTCATGCAAACAATGAGGCAAAAAAAAAAAAAAACAGCTGTGCGGAGAGCTAATGTGTCTGAAATGGAGCATTTCCTGCAAAATAGTGAGTGTGCAGACAGCGTAGTTTACATGGTAATGAATAAATTACTGGTACACATTAAGTTTGTGTGTCGCATTAGTCAGATGTTAATGCATGAGCACTCAAGGGGGCACGAACAACAACATCCCTCAGAGAGGAGGATTCAGTCTGGAAGACTGAACTTCACAAAAACAACAAGAAGCAGACTCCACTTCCAAAACGTCACATCTTCATTTCAACCCGAAGAGAAAATCACTTCATAAATTCATCGTTCAGTGTAAAGACTGAAGTCTGTGAGAAAATTACAGACAAGGAATCTTTTTCATTTTAAGCGGTTAATTATTTCAAAGATAAGGTGTGATTTTTTTAAATTTTTTTTTTATGTTTCTGAAGCAAAAATCTTCAACTACTTCCCAGTTGTGCTCACTGAGGTCCATTACAGTTTCACAATACGGTGACTGTGCTCAGTTTAAAGACTGAGATTTCACAACAAGCACAGATTTTCGTCCGATAAATTCACACGCAAACATACAAAAACTGATTTTGTGAGTTCTTAAGCTTGTACACTCCTGCAGAACATAAAATATTCAGACGGACCTTGAATTCAGCGGATTGCTATCTATGGAAATATATCTTTGAACAATAAAATCCTTTGCCCTGCATAATAATTAGCCATGTGCTTCTGTTTGTTGCACAATGGGCTTTATTTTCAGTCCAATAGGATGTTTTTATCAGTATTTCAACATAACAAAAGGCTGTCCCCTTCTCAACACCTAATAATGTTCGACAGACACTAGTACCTCAACGACCAAATAAAGAACGATATGGCTTGAGATGGCTCAGCAGCTGGGATTCGATGAAGCTGGTAATGTAGCTCATTATGCACTTGCTAATGTTATATGTTGGTCACTGAATGGCAGTTAGTACAAAGCGCAGCTGATCGCCTACTGACTGGCAAAAGAAAACGTGATCACGTATCAGCAGTTCTGGCGTTCTTCCACTGGCTTGCTGTCTGTTTCTGGATTGATTTTAAAATTGTATTGCTTGTTTTTAAGGTTTTAAATGGGCTAGCACCACCTTATGTATCAGAACTATTGCACCTTCATTTTCCAGGTGAGGTCAACCAGTCAGATGGTCCTGGACGTCCCCAGAACTAGACTCAGAAACAGAGGCGACCGAGCCTTTGCAGTGGCCGCCCCTAATCTCTGGAACTGTTTACCTCTTCATATTAAAACTGCTCAGACCACAGAATCATTTCAGTCGCCGCTGAAGACTCACCTCTTCTCGCTGACGTTTGATTAAGTTTGATTAAGCTGCTACTCTTTCCTGCTGTTATGTGCAAATTATGTTAATTGTTTTTGCTCTGTTCTTATTGTTGGACCTGCATGTGTTTGTGTGTGTGAGTGTGTGTGTGTGTGTGTGTGTGTGTGTGTGTGTGTGTGGGGGGGGGGGGGGGGGGGGGGATTAGGTTAAGGTTAGGGTAAGAGATAGGACTAGGTTGAGGTTAGGGTAAGGCTTAGGACTAGGTTGAGATTAAGATAAGATAAGATAAGATAAGATGAACCTTTATTAATCCCCGGAGGGAAATTCCAGTAAGGATAGGGTTAGGATTAGGATTAGGATTAGGCAAGTAGCAGTTATAGTTAGTGTTAAGGTAAGTCTTGAGGAATGAATGTAAGTCAATGCAATGTCCTCAAAAGTCATGGAAACATCTGTGTGTGTGTGTGTGTGTGTTCTTGTACAGCTATCTTTGTGAGGAACAATTTGAGTTTTAGACCGTCAGAGTGAGGACATTTTGTCCTCACCTTTGGACTGACCCTCCAAGGCCTCGTTGAGGGTTCAGACTTGGTTTTCAGGTCCAGGCTAGGGTCAGGGCCGGGGTTGGGCACTTTGCAGTGGTTAAGGTCAAGGTAAGGGGCTAGGGAATGCATTATGTCAATGAGCGTCCTCATAAAGATAGAAGTACACAGCTGTGTGTGGTCTGCTGCAGCTCCCTCACTCACCCGATGTACTGCAGTGGATGGCTCTGATGAATAACAATCCTACACGTGGGGCACGTGTTGTTTTCCTCCAGATACTTCACTAGGCAGCTTCTACAGACTGGAGACACACAAATACATTTACAGATTCAGAAATAATCCCGCTGGCCAACAGTGATACTGTGTATTTACTATGTTTTCAAATGACACTGATCACAGTCGGTCTTGATGATTTGATACATGATAATCACTTTGTTCAGCATTTTAAAATCTCTCATCATCTCACTTTCAGCTGCAAAGTCATCAAACTTTACTATCAATACCTCGTAATGAGAGCCTGACTGGCCAACTGACCAGCTGTTATTAGTTTATCAAATAGATCTATTATATCGCTGTATATGTTGATTAATACATAACAAGAAATATCAGTACAGAGGAGCCAAACGTATTATTTGAGGTAATTTCGAAACTGTATAAATACCCAGTTTGTCCACCAGAGAGCACTGATAAGTATGGGACAATATGAACACTTCATGTCACCAATATCCTGGCCAAAACAAAAGATATTATTATATGTTATCATCAAAATATGTTTAAAACTCTGGAATCACTTCACCTCACATTTTGTTAAGAAACAAATATTTTTATTTCATTACAGATATAGCACATCTTCTTTAGTCAACATCCTTTTTTTAGTTTTGGTGCCTAAACCTAACCAAAATGTGACTGAAACCTCTAAATAATAAACAAAAAAAAACAGAAAATAATAAGTCAACTAAGAGAAAAATAGGTTTCTAACAAGATTCAAACTCTAGTCTCTGGGTGAAAGTCCTCAGTTTGTCCCATTCATCCACCACAATCTATTTCTTGCCACTCTTTATATTACTACTACTATTACTGCATGTAAACAGCCAAGTTGCTGCTGTGTGACTAATCTCACACACATTAATTAGTCTATAAAAGGCCCATCACCCAAAGTGACCACATCAGGATATGGCATTTAAAATGATTTAAAAGCAGCAAAAAGCAGCCAAATGTCACATTTGAGAAGCTGGAAACAGGGAATATTTGGGATTCTTTCTTATTATTATTTTCTGTAAATCATTGATAAACCACTACACAATCAAAGAAACATCATCTAGAGGGAGCACAGCAATCCTGCAGAAAAAACAATGTCATGAAAACACACTATTGATTGTCCAGGTCGCTGGTTTCACAGCTGTTACAACATTCAGATGTTTGATGAATAATCTGATATTGTAAATGATTTTTAAACATAAACTACTTGACTTTTCACCCATGGAAACCATCATGTGACACATTTTGAGAACCAGCAGTGCCCACATGCCCCCATCAAACCCATCTCCGCCGGACCGTCTCGGTTTTATTGCAGTGGAGCTCAGTCAGTCTGTCTGAACAGCTGCAGTGGTGACGTGATGTGAATGTCTTTGTCTGATGGTGAAGCCCCTTTTTTCCAAAGTGAGAATCAAAGCGTCTCATCTACTCAGATGTTTTACGGCGAGCTGAATGACTCCCATCTGTGGTAGAAGAGCTTCCTCTAGTGGACAGATGCAGTATTACACCGTCCAGGCTCATCTTACACGCCTAACACAAGTTTCAGTACGCTGCCATGAGGCTGTTTAATTCAATATCTTGTTTACAGCTAATTGAAGTTGCTTTAAGCTGCAAACATCAGTAGGGAGAAGAAGTTTGTTGTTGTTTAGTTGTGTGTCTAAAACGATGCAGTGAAGTTGTCAGCTTAGGAACTCAAAATCGGGTGTTGAGGTTTTTCATGAGGACTCCAGAAAAGACAACGTTGGTGTTCAGAGAATCCGACTGCACTGACCGCGTGGGCTCCGCGGCAGTTGTTATCAGCGTGAGTCTGCTGTGGTGAAACTACAGTGTTCTGAAGACGGACTACAAAAGGTGCAGCTTCCCCCTGTGTGTTGTTAAACAGTGACCGGCTGCTTCACCCTGGAGGTCACTTTACATCAACACATAATAAATAAGGGATTATCTGACCTAAAGAGGAGAACCGGTGACTTCATTACCTCGGTTGGAATTGAAATAAACAAAGGAATATATGATAAATATTGATACATGTTGCGTTGGGTTAAAAATTTGCAGATGCAAGAAATTGTGGGATGTTATTCTCTCCTTTCCTTTGGTAAAGGATGGTCCAGTGTGTCCTCTGCTAGAGGAGATAACGAAGGAAGCACTGAAGCACCTTTCTGTAACATTTAGAGGATTCAGACAGCTCTTATATCACGGCTGCTACTGACAAACTTCTGGGTCATTTCACACGGTTAGGAACCTTCCAAACAAAAACGCCTTTTCGATCGCAGCCTAGGTCTGTTTTCGAAACCACCACCACTACTACATACGACTGAGGAACGCACTGAGCAGTTTGTACTGTATGCAGTATGGAACGTAAATCAATTTATTTTGTAGTCTGTGAGTCCAAGTGTCACAGGCTTCCAGTTTTGGAAAACAGAAGTAAACAGCATAACATGACCATTCCAACGCTTTGCATTGTGGGATACAGTAGGCGAGGTAGACTGGTCCACTGCATACTGGAGATTTTCTCCTAATCATTTTCAACATCCATGTGTTTTTGGCATACTGCAGATGTTGCTTTTGTTCGCATACTGCATACTACATTTTGACCAAATCAGTATGTACTACTAGTATAGTACAGAGTTTCACAGACAGCTTAAACACTGTTAAAAGTCCCTAGAAAGAGATCACATGACCACATCTGAGGCAGGGTGGTTAAAACAAACGCTGCTGTCTGAAAAGGAACCGCCCCCCTCATGTGCAATCACTTCCACTGATGAGAGCTTTTAAATGCTGCCTTCCTCCTTTTGTTCTTCATTTCTGATCTCTGACACGACACGTGTGTCCTGGTTAAAACCACACACAGTGTGACCGTGGAAATAAAAAAGAAAATTAAATGTTCTGTATAAATTCAACCTGCTGCTGACAGCCGCTCAAATCATGACGTCAGTGTCAGTTTATTCCTGTCAAACACGCTAATTCAAGGTCAGACTGTTGCTGTTGATCAACAAAGTCCTGCACAACCTGACCAAGAAATACCGAGGCTGAAAAACACGAGGCCTCGCTGGTTGTTCAGGAAGTTTCTGGCTGGATGGGTGAGGGATCTGAAGAGAAAACGCTGCCCTAAAACTGGTTTCACAACAACAAGCCCTCAATGGTCTCAGCTGCCCTCACATGGTCTACAGCTGCACATGGTCTCACGTGGTCTACAGCTGCATTTTATAATGCATTTCTACAACTTACCAGTTACAAAAACTTTAATTTTGGCCCAGATACTCAAACTTAATTGTGTAGTTAGAAAACAAAATAGTCATGTTGGATTGAAATTGTTGAGCTCCGGGTGAAATCGCTGGTTCAGTCGTGTGTCTTTCAACAAACTATGAACAAACCTTTCCTTCAACCCTTAAAATAAAGTTATCCGTGGTTTTATCACATCACAACACAACGACTTCAACTCCTTTTTCAAAGCTTGTTGCTCCTTCAGATCTGCCTCCGCCAAGTCTGGAGCAAAAATCAGAGGCATATTTTTTAAAAATCTGTTGTTTCCTTTTGGCTTTTTCTGGCTGTTAAAACTTCACATTTTATGGTTTTATTTCCTCTTTTTCTTTTCCCCTTCTGTAAATCACTTCTGTTTTGAAAAGTGCAACATAAATAAATTGGACTTATTTTGTCATATTTAATATGACCAGACACCAAAACACCCAGCGACTTTGAATGTGTCCCCACAGTTGAACAGACTTTAATTACTTGCTCACTAAACAAATCAGCTGCCGACTGAACTTTCTAAACTCATTAAAAACACCTTTATTTGTTAATTATGTTCATATTCCTGATGGCATTTCAATCCACAGTGAGTGTTTAATTCAAATTCCTCTGCCTGATGATGAAACACTGAATTAGTGTGCTGAAAATCAACAAAAGTGATAAACTTGACTGACAGGGTTTTGTGAAATAAAATCATTTTATAAAAAGATTTTTTTTTTCTCTGTTGAGGATGTTTGGGCAAGATTTAATATATTTTATATTCTCACTCTATATTTTCACTCTATATATTTATATATTTTATATTCATCAGCCTAGATGACACAAACTCAGAAGTTATTTGAGGTTGTAACCTAAGGAGGGCACTTGAATCTTCTTAAGTGTGTATTTAAGAGAAAAAGCTTCCTAGAAAGTAGCTTTTAGGTTTGAGGGGTTTTATATAGAGTGATCGTGAAGGCTTTGACCAGACAGTAGAATGACTGAAGATACAAACAGGTGGTGTTATCCTACTCTGCTGCTAATGATGTGATGATGCATCTCTTCCTCTATCAGCTTCTTATGAGGGATAATAAATGTGCAGATTATCTGGTGCTAACAAGAATCTCATTTTCTGAGTCTGTGGACTTCAGGTTAAAGACGCTGACTTCCAGCACTTTAAAATTACTTTCATATAAAACATGAGTGTTTTTGTTCTATGGGTGAGATTGTTGTAAGCTGCATGGATCACAGAGGCATCACTCTACCTCCTGAAAGCAACACCTTTAAGAGCCAAGAACTACCCCTCAGAGACAAACACAACAAAATGTGTCAAATAAACATGAGAAATAAAAAGACTAATGAGACACAAGGAGCTGATGAAAAGAGAAACGGGAACAAAACTGAGAGCTGAGTAGCAGAAGTGAAAAAATAAGAATATTTTTGATCACAGAGAAAGGAAGCGTGGAAGGAGGAGGAGGAGGAGGAGGAAGAGGGACCTACAGGTGTGTAAGCATTCGGTGACGGTGGTGGCGTCGATCAGGTAGCCATCACACAGACGACATGTGATGTGAGCGTTGATGTGACACAGCTTTATCTTCCTCGTCAGCATGTCGGGGTTCTGGGGAGGAAGAACAAAACAAAATGGACTGAAGCTTAAAGGAGAAGTTAAAGTAAACATGACGCTGCTGAGCGAGCAGTCTGCCTGTTAAAAGACTCTGATAAGAGGCTGAGGACCACAAGTTCCTCACCTGATCTTTGGGTGAGTGATAATAATAAAACCCTCGTTTGTTCTCTGACCACTTTTTATATCTCAGGTTCTCGCCTCCACTTGGGATGACTCGTATAAAGAATGCAAGGAAAAAAGAAAAACTGCTGAATGCTACTGCTGACTCTGGGTGTCACCCTTGCATGTTATTTCTGTTTCACTGATGCATTGCTGTCTTTTTGTATAGTGGCTGGAAATTAACAATGAAACTCTTAATTGGAGAAAATAAGAGAAAGTTACACTCCCACAAGCTGACTGAACAACATCGAGCAGTGAAAAACATGGCGGCCACTGGAGAACATGTGATCATTATAAAGTCTGTTAGCAATAAAACTGACAACAACAAAACATTGCAAACAGTTTCCTTCCTGTATTTATGGCTATATTGCAGTGGAAACATTATTTACCCATTATCACATGAATATTGTAACGTCTACACTTTAAGTTTACTGCTTTAGAGAGAAAACTCAGTTGTGGTTTAACTGGGAGGCGAACTGTCCTGCTGGTACCAAGGTGATGCTTCACCACAAGGTTTTACACTCAGTCCCTGCAGCTGCTAATCTGTCTCCTACTAGTCTGTGTTCAACACTGTGTGCCACTTCCTGTTCACTCATCTACAATTATAGCTAAATGCTGTGAGAAAGTGTAAGTTGCATAACTCCACAGATGCTCAAATAAAGGAAGTTGTAAGAAACAAAGAAAAAGAGAGTTGATTGCAGCATGTGGGCATGTGGGCATCCAGTTCACCGTCAGTAGAGTTACTGTAGCAGCCACGGTGCTGCATTCACTGTCTCCAGTTCACCGTCAGGAGAGTTACTGTAGCAGCCACGGTGCTGCGTTCACTGTCTCCAGCTCACTGTCTGGGAGCGTTAGCAGTCACAGTGCTGCGTATAGTGTCGTGGACTCCACCGCATATTTAGTTTAATTTAGCAGGTTGTCAGCTGTGTGTCTGCCAGATTAACGATAGTGATTGTCCAACAGTGTGTGTGTTTGTGCTACGTTAGCAGCTGCTGGCGTTGCCGGTGGCTTTGTGCCCACTGTAGTGTAACTTCAGCGAGTTTCCAACAGACTGTGTGTGTGGTGGTGGTGAGTGTGGGTTTGTTGGTGGTGTCATAGCTGTGAACGTAGCTGTAACAGACAGTGTGTGTTCAGTTTATTTGTCGGTGAATAAATGCTACGAAGCTACAAGCTACAACTCCTCAGCTGGAAGTCCAGAGCCAACTTCCTGGACAACATCTGTAGCACCCACGGTGCTGCGTTCACTGTCTCCAGTTCACCGTCAGGAGAGTTACTGTAGCAGCCACGGTGGTGCGTTCACTGTCTCCAGTTCACCGTCAGGAGAGTTACTGTAGCAGCCATGGTTCTGTTTCCTCAGTTCACCGTCCGTGAGTGATAACAGCCACTGCAGGTTGTCAGCTATGTGTCTGCCCAGAGTAACTTTAGTGATTGACCAACACTGTGTGTGTTTTTGCTACATTAGCAGCTGCTAGCGTTGCCGGTTCTCACCGGCTCTCTCTTACAGTGGACCAGCTTTTCTCCCGAAAGTGGCGAGTCACTCTTCTGCATTTTTTTCAGCTTATTAATCAATTATTAATATTTCTTTTAACTGTTTAACCAATAGCGTTAAACGGTAAAAATGCTTAATGTCGGTAAACAGTTAATTATCAACATCCCTATTTCGATGGTTTTGAACTAATTTAGCCTCAATAACCAGGAAAACCATTAAGGTTATTTTCTTCTGTTGTACTATATGTGTAGCAAGAGCACATAATATGATTGACGGCCCAGACAATAGTTTCAGTCCAACCTATGCCCTGTGTAAATAACCTGGCAGAGGCTGCTGCACCACCTCCAAACCATATTACAACTTCATGTTTTGTGTTTTTACAGCAGCTGCTATGATGTGCGTGAGTCTGTCTGACGTATTACGTTTAACATTTGAATCTTTTTTGAGTCATCTTTTTGTGACCAATCATTGTGTCACATTTTGGTAGATATAAACCAACCAGGGAACCCATCCTGAGGCAGCGCAATTAATCAAAAGGTTATCAAAAACTCAATATGTCCTACTGCAATTTTCAAACCAATATTTGTTAAAGGTAAAATGTGTGTCAAAATACCATTTTAAATGAAATATTGTGGTGCTGCAGAGATGTCCTGGCCTCCATATCATATGCTACAAGTTTAAGAAAACATCTTCGTTTAAAAAAAATGTTTTTTCAGTGAAAATGAGAATAATGATGTAAAAATTATCATTCCCTCTAATATCATAAATCATATTGTACTGGGAAAATCTGTCAAAATAACTAAAATTTGATTTTCATTTATATGGAGATTAATCAAACACAAAGCAGTATTTATACAAGTCCTCCAAATACCCAGAATAACACCTCAGAGTACAGAAAGATGAGCCAGTTTCACAAGGTGTTTCACTACTAAAACCACTGAATAAAAGCCACTGCAAGTATAACACAGCCGTTAATACATCCCATAATCACAACAAGGAACAATATGCTGGATATTACTGCAGCATTTTATGTCAGCTAGCTGGGCATCATTGTTTTATATACCTGCTTTTATTGTACCCAAGGAGGTGGTTAACCATCAGTCCTGCTTTTAGAGGTAGCAGATCTCCTGTGTTTTCATCGTCTGGTTGCTTCTCTCTTTTGAAGACAACTTTTAAGCATCTATTGCAGCACTAGAGGCCTGTTAGATGTTGCTATAATAACACTGTGGTGGTCTGACTGTAATCAGACATATCCAAGTGTGAG
The DNA here is from genome assembly GCA_947000775.1 of Pterois miles. Taxonomy (NCBI): domain Eukaryota; kingdom Metazoa; phylum Chordata; class Actinopteri; order Perciformes; family Scorpaenidae; genus Pterois; species Pterois miles. Next base: position 5,888,031 of record CAMQGK010000193.1, read on the forward strand.
GTGTCTATTTGTGTGGTGGTGCTCATCATTAATGAGGCAGGTTCCATACAGATAGTGAACCAGGATCAGCTGCACTTCTCTGAGTACTACAAAGTCCTCAGTTCAACGTGTACCTGCAGGATCACGATCAGACGAGCAGCGCAGACAGGCCGCGACACGAATCTCAGTTAGTGATTCATGCTTTTAAATAAGATGTAAATGAGTGGGATGTTGAAAGCAGAGATTTGTTCAACAGAAGCGTGTTGAGTGACTGAATGACTAACTGTGGTTTCACTCTGTCAGTAACATCAGCAACAAGTCACTAGGAGTCTTCACACTGAGCCGAGGAAACACTCAGCTGATGTGTAAACGCTCAACTCGTCAGCTCACAAATATTCATCCAAGGCCACAAACGGCAGATGTGGTTTCTGTGTCCGTATTTCAGTTACTACCGATGTGATATTCTTTTACTACTTCCTGATGTATTATAGTGTATTAAGTGACCCCAGTTCCCTATCATGTTTTCACACTCAACACCACCAAATTTCATCATTAGGGGGTAATGTACCCCTCTTTTGCTTTAAAATCAGTCAATATTGTCCTCTGTTCAGCTTTTGTAATCCAGACTTTAAGGTGATAAAAAATACAGATAACCACACATCTATTGAGCATTCGATGTTTGCATACCACAAGCTCACAGAGCTTCAAGGTGGGGCCTCACAATATATTGTTTTTTTAACCGTTATCACAATGTTAGCTTGTGCGACAAACACTGGTGATGTTACGTGCTGTGCCGAGGCTTCGGAGCGTATGTCGGGTAATCCAGGAAGTTTACTGTGAAGCGTGCATCAACACTTCTATCGTTTTAGACCAATGACGTTGTTGAAGACGCACAAGCACATTCACTGCCCTCTGTCCGGTAAAACCACTGCCTCACATCTGGACTATATCTGCCTGTTTTACGCTCTTTGACCAGCACATGGTTTTGTGTGCACATGAAGCCCAGATGAAGCCTGGTGAAATGAACCCTTTTTTGAACCAATTTGCTGGAGAGCTTCAGGGCTTCATGAAGCTTCATCTCACCATCACTTGTAAACACGTCATGAACATGAATACTACATGCAGGGATTTTTTCGGAGTTAGCCGAAAGAGCATCAGTGGAAAACTGCACTTTAAAATGTGACTATCACATTTTTTATTAGTGCTTTTTGTGTTCAATGTTTAATTTGTTCTATAAGAGAATATTGGAAATAATTGTGTTTTAATTCTTTTTAATTCAACAATCGTTTTGATGTATTTTAGCAGCACACTGAAAGCAGCAGAACTGAGTGCACTTTAATGTCTCTTTATTTATTGCCAGTAATAGTCATAGAGTTATCACGATATTCAGCAATATTATCTATCGTATTTATGCTGTCATATTGGTCAGCCCTACTTCAAGGGCAAAAATGTAGCCTAGGTTTTGCCTCTCATGCTACATACAATCAGCACTCTCCCTATCTGATAAACAGCGGAGCTACAAACATTAACAGAGGTGCAATTGAGTAACATTATGAGACGTTCGTGGTCTGCTCAGTGAAAATGACTACTGGGAGAAGTTAATTACAACATTCTCAGTGATGTGTAATGTAAATGTAATCTTGTAAAATTACGTTTTGGTGGGAAATTTGAGTAAATCCACTTGTTTGAAGGAGATGTTTTCACATCAGTGTTTTTAGTAAAGGAGAGTGTGTTGAATTACCTGGGATTTATTTTTTTAAATAAATGTATTGTTTTTTTACCATGGTATCAAATTGGGTATCAAGAATTGTGGAAATTCACTGGTGTTGGTATCGATTCCTAGATTTCTGGTTTCGTAACATCCCTCTGATGTATACAGACACGACTCAGGATTGAAAAATATATGACCTCCTCTTAAATGACCGACTTTCTTAAGCGGATCCTACAGAGGATCTCTGCTCATCAACTATCAGGAATACCTGTTAAAATACAAAGAAACTCAAAGAGAATATCTGAGCTGCGCTTTTTTAAAAAGACGTCTTCTTTTGCTGAAACTAGACGGCCCTTTATAGAAGCTATAGAGACAGACTCCCTGAAGAGACGTCTCAGCTGTCTGACTCCTCTCGTGGTCTCCTTAAGCACTAAAGATACCATAGTGTCAGACTCAGACCATACATTAATCTTATTTGATGTTTCAGTCTAGCCTGCCAACTCTGAAGCTGACTGCTTCTGTCTCCGCCATTCATCAAATCAACCAACAGTTAGTTTTCAGCTACAGCACCTCCTCAAACAGCTGGCCTTAATAGGATAAAATGCAATTAATGTGCAACTACTGTATGCTTTTGCTCCAGTCAGAACACAGTGACGGACCGACCAAGCAGCAGACAGTCACAGCACAAAATCATTAGATGTGAAATTACAGCTGGCTACCAGTCAGATAATGGCTGGTTGCGCTGGTGAATTTAGAGGCTGAGACAGCTGACATCCATCATTTAGAGGCTCCAGTCGGCTCTGAAATCCTCCCTGACTGCTAAAACAGTGGAAGCATCTGAACCCAGAGATAGATGTGAAGGAGATAAAGACACAAGACAAATTGAGACGTCTGTGATGTCCAATTATTCGCTTATTAAGAACCGAAAAAAAACCTATGTTTTTTAGATTGATGATGGTGCATTTTTTGTCATCTCATGACTTTTAAGATGGATTTCATAAACCCAATGTGTAAAGGCCTTTACATACCGGAGATGTGACGGATAAACAGCACAAAAATGTGAAATATTATATATCTAGAACATTTATTGTGAAAGGTGAGAACATAAGAAGTGGACCTGGTCTGTGCTGCCTTTGTCAAGGTTGAAAGGAGGAATAAAATAAAGACTGCAGAGCCTCCATGTTGTTGTTCCATATAAACGCAACCCGTTGCACACAATGTGATTGATTGATGCCTTTATTCTCAGTACAAAAATCAGAAAAATCAGCCTGGTTCCGAAAAAAGTGACGCTTATTCGCCGCATATTATTTGCATTCTGTGTGAAATTATTCATGACAAACAACTTAACTTAACTTAAATAACAAGTTATCAACTGATGAAAAAATGATTAAAAGAAATATTAATGATTAGTTAAAAAGCTGAGAAAAACGCAGAGGAGCATCTTGTCACTTTAAGGAGAAAAGCTGGTTAACCATAAGAGAAAGCCGGCGCAGATACAGGAAGTTGGCTCTGGACTTCAGCTGAGGAGGTGTAGCTTGTAGCCTCGTAGCATTTATTCACCGACAAATAAACTGTACACACACTGTCTGCTACAGCTACGTTCACAGCTATAACACCACCAACAAACCCACACTCACCACCACCCACACACACACACACACACACACACACACACACACACACACACACACACACACACACACACACACACACACACACACAGTCTGTTGGAAACTCGCTGAAGTTACACTACAGTGGGCACAAAGCCACCGGCAACGCTAGCAGCTGCTAACGTAGCACAAACACACACTGTTGGACAATCACTATCGTTAATCTGGCAGACACACAGCTGACAACCTGCTAAATTAAACTAAATATGTGGTGGAGTCCACGACACTATACGCAGCACTGTGACTGCTAACGCTCCCAGACAATGAACTGGAGACAGTGAATGCAGCACCGTGGCTGCTACAGTAAATCTCCCGATGGTGAACTGGAGACAGTGAATGCAGCACCGTGGCTGCTACAGTAAATCTCCTGATGGTGAACTGGAGACAGTGAATGCAGCACCGTGGCTGCTACAGTAACTCTCCCGATGGTGAACTGGAGACAGTGAATGCAGCACCGTGGCTGCTACAGTAACTCTCCTGATGGTGAACTGAGACAGGGAATGCAGCACCGTGGCTGCTACAGTAACTCTCCTGATGGTGAACTGGAGACAGTGAATGCAGCACCGTGGCTGCTACAGTAACTCTCCTGATGGTGAACTGGAGACAGTGAATGCAGCACCGTGGCTGCTACAGTAACTCTCCTGATGGTGAACTGGAGACAGTGAATGCAGCACCGTGGCTGCTACAGTAACTCTCCTGATGGTGAACTGTTGTGCTCATATACTGCAGTTGGCGCACCGCTGCATGTGAGGCATGAATCTTGTCTGTTAACGGTTAATGATCGTTAACCAGGGTCGGTTATCAGCTAAGAATATTTTCAAAATTAGCATCCCCAGTTAGAGTGAAAAGATGAGTCAGTCGATTAGTTGAGCTACAGAAACATAAACAGTTGCAAGCAGAAATGCCAAACATTCCCCAGTTGCAGTTTCAGTTCTTCTATAGTAAATTGAATATCTTTGAGTTTTGAGGCGTTGGTCAAACACAACAAGCAATCTGAAGATGTTAAATTGTTAAATGTCTAAAACTGTAGGTAACTCATCTACCTTTAATTTCTGGGACAAAGAAAACACAACAGGAACTCAGTGCTGACAAACAGACAAGAGTAGAGCAGAAGGTGTGGGTCTTACCCCTAATACCGCCATGCGTCGACTGTGGATGGTGCAGCAGCCACGTCTCTTCCTGCGGTTGTGCGGCCGACAGTGTTAACTCCTCATCATGAAGAGCCTCTCATTGGAGCCTGGAACAGGGAAACAAAGCAATAAGCTGCTAGTAAGACTCATTCTGAAATCTCATTTATTTTAAAGAAATGCAATAAAGGCAACATCCAAACATGGTATGCTTGGAAAGAATACACCCTATAACCAGCTCAGCTTTAAAGGAGTAGTTCGACCCTTTTGGTAAATATGCTTGATTGGTCTCTTGCCCAGAATTTGATGAGAAAATCAAAACCGCTCATGTCTGTCCGTTAAATATGAAGCCTCCAGTTAGCTTAGCTTAGCATAAAGACTGAATTAGCCTGGCTCTCTGTGCAAAATCTGCCAACCAGCACACCCAGAGCTCAACAGTTAACACGTTAAATATAAATGACAATTCACTGTTTTACGAGGGTCATGGCTATTCCTTGACTGGGAGCAGTTGCCAGGCAAACAGCTGAGACTCCAACAAGTTAGAATGTAACATAACACGCTGGTAAATTGGTGAAATGTTGCTTTTACACTTTGGTTTTTGTATGAATTAAATACACATGACAGGGTGGGTTCATTTGTGTGCTTTGGATGTGCTCATAGGCTGACTTTGTTCCCTTTGGACAGAGCCAGGCTGGCTGTTTTCAGTCCACTTTCCACATTTATTGTGATATGAGGCTTCTCGTCTACCTCCCAGCAAAAAGAAAACAAGGATTTCCAAATGTGTCGGATTATTCCTTTAATTAAAAGCTCTAAATTTGGTTTTACTGAGCAACCAAAGCAAGGAAACCTACCGACAGAAACTGCAATGGAAACTCCAAGGAATAAATACTTCAATGTACTACCCACACTGTTTGATTGGCGAGCCAAACGCCACAACACTTGGCAAGAAAGAAGAAACAAAAAGAAGATGATCTCATGAATTACCACTTTCAACACACGTTTAGTACTGTACAGTGTTCGTGAAAGTCGTGGTTGTTCTCCACAGTGGGCAACAGACTTCTGCGCTGCCATCACTTTGTGTGATTCATCGCTTAATTGTAGGAGTCGGACCACTCCAGTCACGATGGGAGAGGGAACGCGAGGCGGACACCCAACACCGTTTCATCCTCCTCCAAACACACACTTTAAAATAAATACAAAACAGCGGTCCGAGCAGTACATCTGCCAGCCTGCCTCCGTCTGCTCATCAGGCTGTGAAATTAGCCCGGTTAGTCTACAGAGATGAGATGTGGCGGCAGGCTGCTGAGGACACACAGAGCCTATTAGAGAGCCGCCACACGCTGATGGGCTTCACACAGATGTTATCGGCACATGACGCCCGGCGACTCCTCTGTGATGTCATGTTTTATTTGGGCCTTGTTGGGGTTGAGTTGAGGTCATGTTCACACCGAGCACACTCTTCTGCACACTTCTCCACACTTTCTGGTTGGTGAGACAGGTGTGCGAACATAACACTGTAAAACTGTCTGCACTGACAACTTAAAGCAACAATGCCAAAATGTTAAAGGATGCAAAAGTAAGAAGACAGATGTTGACATCTGCTATCAAGCTGTTAGTTATGCTTGAATGCATGTACTATCAAGGGCAGATGCCAAAATCAACAGAAGGTGGAATACCTCATGAAATGAGTCAAGAAGTACATTTGCACTACAGCGACATTGAATTGGGCTCGTTGGAGACCAGGCAGGTCTGCACAGAATCGATCGCCACTGATCGCCATGCGGTGAAAGCCGGTTAGATTTGTTGAATTTGTCCGACTTGATGCTGACTTACTCTGACGTCATGCACAAGTGGGCGACGATAACCTCACAAGATCGAGGCGGCCACAGTTGTTAGAGCCAGGCGCCGCATTTGTGCTTCACCGACTGTAAGACCCAGGGCATTATGGGAAACGTTTGGCTCGCGCCTAATCAAAGAGCTGATTGGCTCTTAATTTTGACAGCAAACAACATGTGTTGTAGAAAAGTGAGATCTTTCTGTGTAATTGCAATATTCAACACTAGATTGTAGGTTATTAGTCTCGTTGTGCAATGAAGGTTTCATCTATCAAACACATCTTGTGTGGTTAATATAATAATCATTATTATTATTATTGTTATTATGGTTATGTATACAGTGCTCATCAAGTGCTTTACAATGCAGACATAATAACAAAGGATATAATGCCAGATAGACACACATTTCCATATTATGTTTAAAAACAAATATTAATAAATCCCAACGTGTTCTGCAAACTACAAGCAGCCTACAGATCAGCTCTAACAGGATGTTGTCTTTTGAAGTTTCTGGCCAAAAACGCCATTTTACACGATTACATTTGAAGACATTATGATAATGTTTAACTTCATCCTTGACCCTTTTTACTGAATAGAGCTTGAATGCATCATCATGTAGCTCACCAGGGTATCCCTGGTCCATAACTTAAGAACATGCAGTTTACTATCATACATTACACAGAAAAGTATCAAATATTCACATTTGAGTAGCTGGAACCAGTGAATTGGTGCCTTGTGTTTACTGTGTTTACACGCATATCATAAACACAACCGCATTTGAAGGCACCAATTATTTGACATTTTTGCTAAGAAATATCTAAATCGATTACGAAATAGTTAGTGATTAGATTTCTGTCAATCGACTAATCAATTAATAGACTGTAGATAATTAATAGATAAGTGCTGCAGCTCTAGAGTTCTGTAGCATCCAGATGTAGACTGAAACTAAAAGAGGACGGGTCTTTCTGTATTTTTAACATTTTTTTCAGCAATACTGATTAAAGAAAATACACAAAACAAAATAGGGGAAATAAAAAAGTAAAACAGTAATGTTTGATAATAAATGCACAATGAACCCTCCTTAAAATAACAATGATCTTCCACATATTTCTGTGTGTGGATTTTGTTCTGGATCATAGCATGACTGTGATATTAAAATGTGACAAAGTCAACATCAAATGCTGATTTCTTCATTATTACAGCGTCAAAAAAAAACATTTGATATGATAAGATATTTGACACATCATTAATATAATAGATATTAGTTCAGTTTCTGTCCTCTGCAGTAGCTGTGGGTGACCAGAGGGGTAACACTGGGAGCTAGACTATATAGAGGATAAAACATCGAGAACAACACCTCTGAGTTCAGTTCAGTTCAGAGCTGAGGCTGCTGCATTCTGGGTCATCTGAGGACACCAGTTCTGTGAAAGCCAGACAGAACATTAAACTGACAGCCTGCATCCACTGCAACACATGGCCTGCTTTCTCCATCATACTGTTATCTCTGTTCACAGTCAGATATTAGGGACATCCTGATACTCACGTGGTTAAACGAATACCATTTAACTGTATCCGTCTAATTTCCTGTCTGTCTCAATTGTCAGCAGTCTAATGAAGGCGAAGAACACTATAATATACCAGATATTAGAACAGCAGCATATTTAATTTTACTGCTGTGCAACTGTGCTGAAAATAGGAAAAGGTTCATCTCATAGCTTGCAGAGCTTATAATAATATAATAGTGCCTCTTCCTCTCTCAGGGAGGAAGAGGCAATAACATCTGTTGTCTCTCACATCCACTTGTGAACATGTTCCTTAAATGATGTGATTGCTCAGCAACCAGAAGCTTATTTGGGCTCTATATTTGCTTGAATCATCTATATTTCCACATTTTCATGTAACAGCAGAGAGTAAGAAGCAGGGTTATACCTGCATATTGTCTGGCTGGTTCATCTGTTCCACTTGACAGGTGATTCACCCATCCATCCACCTGATCCTGCTCAAGGCTGTAAACATCACTAGCTGATAGTATAGTTTAAAGAGGGTTTTGTGATCGGGAAGAAAAATGTGAAATGAGCCCTCAATACTGTTTATTGATCATCTGCTTTCTGTTGCCTGTTAAATGACTGCACTTATATTAAAGCAGAATGTCAGATATCCATCTTGTTGGCAGCAGTACAGAAACTTCTTACTACAACAACCAAAGTATTACAAAATATACTGGCACAGAAGTACCGTTAACTACAGTTTACTGTTTTAAGGCACAGTCATGCATGCGTGAACGCCTGCCGAGACAACGTTCACCTGAAAGTTGAAAACTCTCTACACACAAATAAGAAGATGCAAATTTGTATCGCAACCGGACGGGACGTTTATTCACCCACACACGGTCTGTCGGAAACTCGCTGAAGTTCCACTACAGCGGGTACGAAGCCACCGACAATGCTAGCAGCTAGCAGCTGCTAATGTCGCACAAACACACAGCTGACAACCTCCTAAACTAATGTGTGGTGGAGACATTTACTGGGAAAGTAGCTCCATGTCCATAACACCACACGCAGCACCGCGGCTGCTAACGCTCCCAGACAGTGAACTGGAGACAATGAACACAGCACAGTGGCCACTAACGTTCCCGGATGGTAAACTGGAGACAGTGAACACAGCACCATGGCTGCTACAGTAACTCTCCTGACGGTGTACTGGAGACCCAGTTGTCTATTGTTCTCATATACTGCAGCTGGCGCACTGCTGCATGAGATAATTAATAATCAGTTAACGAGTGTTTCTTACCTTTTTTTTTTTTTTTACCAGCTAATTTTTCAAAATTAGCATCCCTAGTTGCAGATTAGTTTTGTATTTATCAACTGAAACAGTTGTAGCTGACCTCTAAATCTAAAATCTAAAATCAGAGAGAGCAATTTAAACGTCAGTCTCCATTCATAAATCAGAAACTCCAGCAGACATTAAGTAGCAGCGTCAGATGAAAGTGAAGGTAACTGCTGGTTTGTCATGCTGTAATAGTGCAGTGAACAGTAACTGTAGTGATTCACAATGAAGCTGTGGGTTCATCATCACGCATCCTCCCACTCAAACCTGTCAGGCAGCAACTGTTTCCTTCAAAGCCACAGATAAACACTCAGAAACATTCAGAAACCAGTCGCTCTGCTTTTATCAATCATCTTCTATGACAACCGCAAATATCACATCACAGATGCCTTATTACCTTCTGTGTTGGATCCTGAGCAGGGCTCATATCTTGGCTGATCAAACAACACAACTTGATGTAAAGTTGTAGGAGGTAACTACTGTAGATAAACGCTGATGCTTAGTGTCCTATGATTTAGTTCATTTAATGACTGCAAGAGGACACTTTAAGTAACACCAAAAATCTGCTTGTTACATGGTTACAGGAAGTTTTTGCCTATATTCTTGTGAAATACTGGATCGCTTCATCTCTGTGGACCTCCAAAAACCTTCAAATTTGACCTTTTTTTTTTTAAATGTCTTAACCGATAACTGACCCTCGTTAACTGATTATTCGCCATTAACCGATAAGTGTCTTGTGTGCTGTGGTGCGCCAGCTGCAGTGTATGAGTACAACAAACTGAGTCTCCAGTTCACCATCAGGAGAGTTACTGTAGCAGCCACAATGCTGCATTCACTGTCTCCACTTCACCATCAGGAGAGTTACTGTAGCAGCCACAATGTTGCATTCACTGTCTCCACTTCACCATCTGGAGAGTTACTGTAGCAGCCACAGTGCTGCATTAACTGTCTCTAGTTCACCGTCTGGAAGTGTTAGCAGCCAGGGTGCTGCATTCACTGTCTCCAGGTCACCGTCCGTTAGCGTTAGCAGCCACAGTGTCGTGGACATGCAGCCACTTTCCCAGTAAAAGTCTCCACCTCACATTTAATTTAGTTTAGCAGGTTGTCAGCTGTGCACGTTTGTGCTACATTAGCAGCTGCTAATTAATTATTAATATTTCTTTTAACCGTTTAACTGATCGCATTAATAGGATAAAATGCTTAATGTCGGCTATCGGTTAAACAGTTAATTATTAACATCTCTAACTTTGAGAAACATAAGAACGGACGGATAACTTTGTCATTGAACTGCTCACAACTTGTCTCCACACTAAGGTTAATAGCAAATCTACCTGTGATGAGGGCAGAAGTCACAAGAAGATGTGGCTTCACCACCCCAAGGTCCAAAATGTTCCTTAAGAAATCTGTGGGTAACAGCATAGATGTGATATGCATATTTTTTACAGCATTTGGTAAATAAATGAATGTGGATAATATTTACCAGATGTTGTTGCCTCTGGCCACTTTGGCTCATTAAGGAGAAACAACAGTACAATCAAATCAAAAAGATTTCTAGCAGAGAAATGTTTCTACCACTACGGAAACTCCTCCACAACACACTGAAGAGGATAACTGAGAGGGACTATACTGTCAAAGCACTGGAGTGAGTCACTACATTAGTTAGCCCTGACCTAAAATATATTTTCTGAAGTCCACTTGAACTGAAAGTGGTTTCTAGTCGTCTCTTTTTACATGATTATTCTGAGGTCACAGCAAAAGTGTCAGGACTGTGAATCTACTCCATCACTACAATATAATGGTTGGTTGTAATGCTGGTGAATGGAAGATTGTTGCACAAGCCACTCCGGATGAGAGGTTCAGCTAAATGTCTTAAATGTAAAACTTTCTGAGGGCTGATTTCATTTTGACGTAACAAAGTGAAAGCAGAGTGGAGTCAGAAGGGCAGAAAGCGCAGCGCAGGGTTTCAGTGGTCTAACAGATTCAGGGTCAGAGGTCAGCTGCCATAATTGATCCCTGAGAAGTGCAAACCGAATCTGTCAAATGGCATTCCATTCCAGATCAACGCGGGGAAAATTAAAGAGCTGGTGGTGTATTTCCGCAGGCAAACTCATCCCCCTCCAACACCGGTGAACATCCAGGGATCAGACATTGAGATGGTGACATCTTATAAATACCTGGGTGTTCACCTGAACAATAAACTGGAGTGGACCACAAATTCCTCTGCACTCCATAAAAAAGGCCAGAGCAGGCTGTATCTGCTCAGGAGACTGAGGTCTTTTGGAGTGCAGGGGACACTCCTGAAAACATTTTATGACACTGTGGTGGCATCAGCCATCAGCCATCAGAGGCTGGATAAGATGATCAAAAGGGTCAGCTCTGTCCTGGGAGGCTCTCTGGACTCAGTGCAGGTGGTGGGAGAGAGGAGGACGATGGCTAAGCTGTCATCCATGATGGAGAAGGACTCCCACCCCATGAGAGACACCATCAGAGCTCTGGAGAGCTCCTTCAGTGACAGGCTGCTACACCCTAAGTGTACGAAGGAGCGTTACAGAAGGTCCTTCCTGCCTGCAGCTGTTAGACTCCACAACCAGCACTGCTCCCAGTAAACCACAATCACAGTCACATTCACAACAAACTCACCGGAAACACAAGTGCAATAAGGACTTATATGTACAATTATATCATTGATATGATGGACACATTTCTGGCTTTACTTTTCTATTATGTATATACTAATTTATTTTATTTGTATTAATACTGTTTTTACATCTATGCTTCTTGTCTTTTATTGCACTATCCACTTGCTGCTGTAATGTGTGAATTTCCCCACTGTGGGACTAATAAAGGAAGATCTTATCTTATCTTATCTTATTTCACAGTTTCTAGTTACAGTCTGCAAAGCACAATTTTATACCTCATGATAATAAATTGTGTGTTATCATTTCACCTGGCAACTTTCATTTCAGAAGTGCTAAATAAATATAAACATGTAGAAAAATCTCTACATCTGTCAGCCAAAGCTCTGATGTAGGGATGTTAATATCACAGTGGCTAAGTGCGCTTATTATCATGGATGTATAAAGTGAACTGGATCCAGCATTGGTGGCGGGACCCTGTTCATTCCTATGAAAGTCGCTCAGTGGCGCATGAAGCCAAAACGGCTAAACTGCCATCTGGATAAGTAGGCAGATCTTCCAGGGTCTTACTGCGTATGTCAGATATGGGCAGTAGTGTCCGCTCAGTCACATGACTCGGTCACGGGGTCCAACGTCATGGCTTCCCCTGTTATCATGGTCTGGGTTTCCATATACAACAACAGAGGGCTAGAAGAGTGTTAGTACTGCGGAGTTGGTTTAACTAAAAAAAATCAGCTGCTCAGTTACAGGTGTCTGTTTCTCAATGTAGGTCTATGGGAAAAAAGTCTTTTTGGGCCCAATGACGTCATGTGACAGACAGACATTGTACTACCACCGTTTGGCCACTACAAACATGAGGATGAACGACCGGGCACTCTTCCTGGGGACTTTTATACAGTCTATCTTTTCATGGGACCTTGAGCTTGATGCTACGACACACTAGGGCGGCATCACTCAGTCTATCAGTTGCGAACCATAAACTAAGTTAGCGACATCGTCCAACAACGTCCACTTATATACAGTTTATGTATAAACCTCAAGAGTGCTGGAAGTGCATGTAACAGGTTAAAATATATATATTAAATATTTCAAGATGCCCCGGTACAGCACAGGGAGAAATTTAAATATTATCCAGCACTGCAGTCTTGACTACATGACCTTCCCTCTCTTTCCTTCACACCACCCTCAGGCTAAAATTTACATTATTTTGCCCCACTTCTGGTAAGTCTCAGCCATTTGTTGTCTGAACAACTTCAATCTCTCTTGTCGCGTATGTTTACATATTTAAATACTGATATCAGAGGACAATGAATGCGCTTGAAGCTGTCAGGCTTCCGGGTGGCAACTTTGAGCTACTAATATAACGCAAGTCGAGCCATAACCAATGCAGAAACACTGATACAAGTCCTCTGGATACAGCTAAGTCTGGAGATTAACAACATTTTCGGTCAATCATGAGCTGAACAAGTCTCAGTAGCTGATAAGCACACACACACACACACACACACACACACACACACACACACACACACACACACACACACACACACACACACACTCTGGCATCACAAAGAGCCCCTGTTGGGCTGCCTGTGGGTACTGGAGTGTTTGGCCTCGGTATAAATTGGCTGCCAGCTGGAGTGACGGACACTGAAGGCCGGCATCAGTGGACGGAGCCAGGAGGAGAGGCCTCTTCTTGTTGTGGGAGCTTTTGGCTTCACTTCACTCCTCGGCCACACACCACACACACACACACACACACACACACACACACACACACACACAAAAGAAGCACATGGAAATTTAAACATGCTCTTCTAGCCCAACTCCATAAGTATTCACACATCCTCCGTCAGTCACACACACAGTTATTGTCTCCTCTTAATTCTGTTTGATGGCCCTCAATCCTCCAGCCAGGATTTGCTGCCTGTGGGGAAATCAGGCAGACAATAGACGCGATCCAAAGAGAAGCAGACTGCAGCGGGCCAGGAGGCCCGACACGCTGCCAAGAAGCAGCAACAACTTGAATAATTGAGCTTTGAGTTTAGGTTGTGAAGGCCAGGAGTGAAGTTAGTGGAGCTAATGTGGAGTACGCCTCGCAGGTCAGACACAAACACACAGAACAGACCCAGAAACTGAAACTGCTGTTTGTTTCTGCAGCTTGTAAATATATGTTTGAATTTGCTTCTAAATCAGTGGGCAACTCCGGGTCTCAAAAGTGAAGCCAATGCTGAAGTACCTTAACCTTGTGTTCTTTCTAACAGCCAGCAGGGGGCAACTCTGGTTGCAAAAAGAGGTCTGATTGTATAGAAGGCTATGAGAAAATGAGTCTACTTCTCACTTGATTTATTACTTCAGTAAACATTGTAAACATGAGTTTATGATCTCAATCACTATTTTCAAGTCTTAATTCATTTAGTAAATTATGGTCCCATTTAGAATCAAATAGACCATAAAGCAGAGGATCTTTAGAGCGTGGCTACCTTGTGGTTGACAGGTCAGTACCATGGTCTGGGAGTTGTCCATGTTTTTGTCGTAGAACTTTACAACTCATTCTCACTCCAAACTCGTCAAATAGCGTCTTTGGTCGGTGTTCCTCAGCACTAGAAACCGAAGCAGCGAAGTTAACGTTTGTTTCCCGACTCTAAGTGGTTGTGTTGTCTAAACCTAACTTCCTGTTAAAACAGAAGTTTATTTTGAACACCAGACTTGGCAGGTCCACCACTGGCACCCCGTTCTCTTCACAGATAAGTTCAGTTTCACACTGACCACATGTGACAGGTGTGAAAGAGTCAGGAGATGCTGTGGTGAACGTTATGCGGCCTGTAACATCATCCAGCATGAACGGTTTGGCACCAGTGGCAGAGTGACTGTCTGTGGCCACCACATGTAAAACCATTCCCTTTTTGGGGGTCGTCTTGCTGTTGCCTCTCCATTACACCTGTTGTCGCTTTCATTTGCACCAAAGCACCTGAAAGTGATTCACAACCACTTGTAGTTCCTAAATGGATCAAATGATATCCCCGAAGTTTAACTCACTTGGTGTTGTATTGTGATGATTACGTGTTCCATTAATGTTTTTGAGCAGTGTACTTGGCAATCAACTTTCAGCAGTCACAATTTCAGCCAGATGACTAGGATCGATCCTAATCACTCACTTCACCTGCTCTGTTTACTGACTCTCCCTGTGATTATCCTGCTGCACTAAACCTTTTATCATCACCTGACCATCTCCGCCCACTCACTCACCTCTCCACCCATTTCCCTGATTAGTGCAGCCATATATATAACAGCCCATCTCCATACTCCAGTCTTTGCCAGACTGTCTTGATTGTATTAACACTCTCCAGTCTTTATTCTGCCTGTCTGACCTGCAGTTTGATTTCTCTCTGCCTTGCTCCTTACTGGATTTGTTTGCCTGATCTACCTGATTTCCACCTTTGCCTGCCTTTTTGAACTGAGTAAACTTGGACCTTTATTTTAAGCCCCTTTCCCACTAGACATAAAAGACAAGACAAAACCCCACTAACACCTGGCTATTATCGTTATTGGGAAAGGTTAAAATCTGCATTCATTCCTGGGACAAATGACTCTGCTGTAGTCACAGGTATTACAACAGTATCGCCGATTGGCAGTGATTGAAACATGACACCCACGAAATTAATATACAGTAAACAAACTCAACAGGGATTTGGATAATTATTCTTATTCATTAATGTACAAAACATAACAATTGATATGCTCTCTTCAAAGCCACCAGACCCCATTGACAAATACAGTAATTTTACCTCGTTGCTCATCGAAACACTTCATTCAAACTTGACAGGAACAAAGTAAAACTAATAAAACTGTTTATTCATTCCACTGTTCGTTGTTCTAACAAACACTTTTGGTGCAACTTAGACACATCATCAGTGAACTATCCAACAATCACCAGCTCTGGTTTAGTCAAAACAAACCCTTAATTCACCAAGTCAGAAGTGAAAAGAAACGATAAATTCGTTCATCAAAGCCACCAGACTCCATTGGCAAAAGCTGTCCTTTTACCTCACTGATAAAAAAAAATCAATTCATCAAAATGGTCTTTGTTAGCCTTTCCAAGGCTCAAACATTCACCAGCTCTGGTTTGAGAGTTTGAAAGACACTGAATAAGTAACAGATATAATCAACATTTTCACCGTTGCTGCTGTTTTCTAGCACGTTAATGACGTTGTACGTGACACCAGGAAAAAACAGGAAGGCACGCTCGTTTACTGGCAATGGGAAGGTGGATTTTTAGCAGGTTTTAATAAAGAGTTTAATAAACCTGCACATACAGGCTATTTCTGGTGGGAACGGGGTATTACCTGCCTGTCTGTGACTCATGTTTTGGGTTAAAGCTACTTTCTGAGCCACTGTGATCACTGAATTTATGTCTGATAATGCTAGAAGCCACTGTTAATAATTAAAAATGGAGTTACCCATGAATTACTTTTGCAAACAGTGTTCTTCCTAATTGGCCTCTTTCAGACCAAAGTTAAGCTACTTTGCTGTGAACAAAAATAACTGCATTAAACTCTGGTCAGGAGCCGAGTTGTGAAACCACGTTGGATAATGTGTATTGACCCATTCACACCAATTTTTCAAATGCACTGATCCAAGACACCAAAAGGCCTAATCATAGTTATTTTGGTCAATATTGAAATCACTATTATTTAACAAAATTACTCATCGACTTTGGATACATGTATTTAGACAGAACACTTTACACTTCGAAAGCAGGATTAGGCTAGATCTATGAAGAGCTTCGTGATCTAGAAAAGAAGTCTGTATTTTAGTAAATAATTTAATCAGAAACACATTGGTTGTATAGATACGAATGCTCTGGATTTATAACACAACATAAAACAAGAGCATCATTGTGAAACGTAATGTGGCACAATAATATTTTTATTTTGATGATCTTGTTTTCATTATTGTTGGAAGCCAAAATTATTCTATTATATGATGTTATTATGGGAGTGGAAAAATAAGCTGCTTTATGCAAATGTACAGTATGTATATATTATTATTGAAAATCAATTATCAACACAAAACAATGAGAGATATTGTCCAGAAACCCTCACAGATGCATTTAGCATAAAAATATGCTCAAATCATAACATGTTAAACTGCAGCCCAACAACAGCTGTCAGTGTGTCAGTGTGTTGACTTGACACAAACTGACGATGATTATCATAAAGTGGGCATGTCTGTAAAAGGGAGCCTGGAGGTCAGAGGTCAAGGGACCCCTTTGAAAATAGTCATGAGTTTTTCATTGCCATGGCTGGCATTAATGGATTCCTCATGTTTTCTAGTTTCATATGATACCAGTATCTTTACTCTAGCTTTAAAGCCCACTCCAACCTAAAAATTATGTTCAAGTGTTAAAGAAATGAGTGGTATTAAAACTAATTTGCATAAAAGTATTATTATTACACGTTAACTCTGACAGACCTCATTATTTTCATAATCTATAAATGTTCAAACAAATGTTTCATGACTCAGACTCTTCATAATCCCTGACACAACTCATGTGTTCATGTTACGCACCCAAGGCCACAACAATGACACATCTGTTTTTCACTGCTCTGCTTGAGTAACTGTTCATGAAGGCCTGGATGACCCAGTTATTGATCTCAGGACTTGAGCCCATGTGATGAGAGTGGAGCAAACCAAACAACCACTATGCAGAATGTGGAGCTCCTGTTCCATGCTACATGTTACATGCACAAATTCAATACGATGAGAGATTAGACGGCCAAAACACAACCCATTTGAAGACGACTCGGCGTGCTTATCTCTGTTTGCGCTGCTGAAACATGTGTCTGTTCCACATACAACCAAGTGTGTGGACCAGTCATGGTTTCCATCGTGTACAACAGTATGAGTCATGTTTGGGCAGATTATAGCGGTAACACGGTTTCTTTCTGAGACACAAGCTCTAATGCTAAAGGGGCTGGGTATTCCCACCGGAGCCACTCGTACAAAGACGCATACACTCCTGACACTGTAAGCAGCTTTGGCTATACGGTATGTTTCCACTATTAGCATCACCAAATGGGCTTGTTATCCTTCCAGTTATTAAACACAGGCTCTATTATGGAGCATGGGGTGCTCCTACTGCGCAGACAGTCAAAGACACAAACACAGCCTCAACATAAGGAGACGATATCAAAGAGTAAACAGTCCTAACACCCAGAGGCTCAGGACACGTTGGCCACCCTGACGGCACAAAGACAAAAGAGATAAGCTTCAAATGAGGAACAGAGGCTCTGAGGAAATCTGTTTAAACATGCTGTGCCCTTCTTCACTACTTCTTTCTATCCCCATCTGCTACAGAAATACATTGAGTCCTGATGATTATGTTTTGTTATGTCGGCTCATAGGCCTCACTTAACTAATTTGTTTTCAATTAATCCCGTTGGATGTTTCTCCGGCCAACCAGAGAATATCTGCCTCTTTAGCTGCTGCATGCTCCTCTGGTGCTGAGCAGGTAGAGGACGCTTGGTTTTTACAGGTTTTCCCTGAAAAACATACAACATAATGGAAGCAGTGAGACTGAATTTGAACAGTAAAGTTGTGGACCGGAGAGCCAAACTGAAATTCTTGGGAGGTTTATCCCTACGAGCAACGGCGCTCTCTTCTAAAGCTGCAATGACTAATCAATTAGTTGTCAATTATTAAATTAATTGCCAACTATTATATATATAATTGATTAATAGGTTTGAGTTATTTTTTTAAGTAAAGAGAAAGCCAGCTTCTTAAATGTGGATATTTTCTGTTTTTTTTATTATTATTGTTATTATTTTTCACTCCTATTATTTCAGGGCTATAAAATAATAGAAAACAATGTTAGTTTGCTGGTCTTCCCTGATGTTAACTTTTTTCCTCCTCATGAGATTAGCTCAAAATGGCGCAAATCAACTAACTGATTAATCGATCCATCACTAACAAGTGTATTGATAAGAGCTGCTTTAACAGCTTGTTTATGTAACCTTAGGGTCTCAGTGTCGTCCCTGGTGCTTGTTGTTTCTGCAGCGCCCTTCAAAAAGATATCATCAATACTTTGCTCATGACTCCTCTTCAGTTTATTGCAACCAGACGTGTGCTGTCAGTGGAAACATAAAATGCGTCGCATCCTCAGGGACGAGCTTGCTATTTTCTTAGAAATATGTAGAACAACACGCTGGTCGAGTAGTCGCACAGCTCCAGCTGCACTGATTGAGGATCTTTTTCTACCTGTGATGGCCTGGTGGACATGTTGATCTTTAGGGTTCACGCAAGCTCTTGATAACAGCAGGGCTGTCGATCAACCACACCTACCGCAGCTATTCCCAGCCATAAACACAGATAACCTCTCCTGAACCTAGCAGCCCTTTGGTCCAGAGGTTTGGGACTGATGATGCAGAGAAACCTGGAAGATTAACACTGCTTGGCTTCTTTAATGCTCAGTGGTTCTCAAGTCTTAAATAAAATCCACCAGAAAGCACTGACACCATCCATCCATCCATCGTCAACCGCATATCCCGTTAGGGGTCGCGGAGGGGCTGGAGCCGATCCCAGCTGGCATTGGGCGAAGGCGGGGTTCACCCTGGACAGGTCGCCAGTCCATCACAGGGCACATAGAGACAGACAACCATTCACGCTCACATTCACACCTACGGGCAACTTAGAGTCATCAATTAACCTAAACAGCATGTCTTTGGACTGTGGGAGGAAGCCGGAGTACCCGGAGAAAACCCACGCTTACACGGGGAGAACTTGCAAACTCCACACAGAAGAGTACCAAGCTGGAATCGAACCTGCGACCCTCTTGCTGTGAGGCGAGAGTGTTAACCACTGCACCACCGTGCACTGACACCAACAAAGAGTTAATCTGAATGAAGTCATTAAATACAAGTAATGAGCAGAGCTGACTGCTGCCCCCACAGTGAAGGGAAACAAGGTGATAACAAGCAAATCAGCTGTAAAAGTTGAAATTATTCATAGAAATTCAGTGTTGGGAAGGGTACTGAAAATGCTCGTTTCAAATGTCACACAATTGAACGAAGCTGTCAAGATACAGCAGCTTTTTCCCACAATACAAGGCTGTATAATCTACAGAATATACAGTATCACAGATACAGAGGCAGTCAGATTACACTGTGCTACGAAGCAGTGTGGCAGAATTATTAGGAGTTTCCTATGTTACAGTTCACTGTTTATCTTGGCATAGCAGATGGGTTGATAGCACAAACTTAAAAAGCTGCTTAAAAAACATAAATGAACCTGAGTCGACTACATCTCCGACCTCTACACAGTCAATTGTGACGAGTGGATTAAATAAAAGGCTGTCAGAGGACTGAATGTGCCTGTTGTTTCCTCACAGAAATGTCAAATCCTCCCTTTCTTCTTCAGCGTCTCAGCAGAGAGCCAGGCTTTGGTGCAACAGTGTAATCTTGGCTACGTGTTGTCTCCTCTCTATCCCAGATAATCATCTCAGGACCACCAGGAGCCGGCCAAATGGTGCCTTATTTTGGCAGAGGCTGCTGCATTAGCCATGTGTAGTTCACCAGTCACACTGGAGGGGACCCAACTGGTCTCTTTTCTGTTCTTGAAAGCCTTTTGTCTGGTGAAATGTTTTGGTAGATGAATATGTGGATAAACTGGCCACATTAGAAGGGTGAACAAATATATCCCACCCTGACCGCTGCATGGAAGCAGTTCAGTTCGTAATCATTCATAATTCATACAATACATGAATAATCATGATCTCAACACTGATATAAATAATCGTGACTTTGGCCTAGACTTTAAGATGTAAAATGCAGTATGTACTAAAGCCCTAGGATTTTGTAAATATGATCATTTGACAGATTCAAATGTAAAATAAAACATCAACTTCCACTATGAAGTAAATCAACATTTAATTAATGATAAGTTAAAGCAAAAACTCGTCTATTGCTACTTTCAGGCTCGGGGAAACAAGCAGTGGTGCTACATTACACAGCAAAGGCCAGGTGATTTATAGGTGGTCAGCGGCTAAATTAATGACTGATAAAGGGATGAGATGCATCTGTTAGATCCAGCAGCTGATTGATGGATTAATCACATTGTACATCCTGAGTTTATCACAGCACCACGTCACAATGTCGGGAACGTTATTGCTAGACAAAGTACAGAGACAAATACAGCTCAATCAGGTGCTAATGTGTGAAGGAAAATCTCACCAGGCTGGACAATGAGATTACTGGGACCAGTGGGCCAGTGGGTCTTTAAGCACAGCATTGAACACCCAAATCCAGGATCCCTGTTATAGCTGAATATCCCCGAGTCAGGATGAGGAGTAGAGCAATTACACCCAATGACAGAACAAATAAAGATTGTGTTTGTGATAATGACGGCGGTGGCTTTAACCCAGGCAGCGTTAGCGCGTTGCCGCTTAACTGTGGCTTGCTGGGAACATTATTTTACAGCCTCACAAACACAACTCACTTAAATTAACCGTCTGCCATGAGTTAGACTTTTACGGGCTGTTCTCTCTCTGTGATGGCGTCCTGAGGCTCAGCGCTCTTCCCCTCCAGCCACGCTCAAAATAATCTGCATGAAAGCATGATTAGGACTCAAACAAGCATTTGTCTGGTAGAGGGAAATCAAAGGATTAGCTTTTATCAGATAAAGGAGTCTAGATATAGTCTAAAAGGCCATGATTTTGTGACTTTATGCTGAATATTATTATGAAAGATTAAGCCATTATACTATAGCAGCATATGTGAAATAATGTAAGTTAAATGAAATCTGCTTTCCCAGTTAGCCTACATGTTCAGCTCTAGTTAAAGTGACATAGTTTTGATGTTGAAGTGTTATAATTACCAACCACACGTCACTTCAGTGTCAGACTTCACCGAACTCACCCAGCCTGTCAGAAATAACACTTCTTTAATGAACTGGGTGCTGACAGTGTGCAGGAGTCCACCACCTGCCACTTATCCTGACAATGCCTCAATGAGACACTGTTTTAAACCTTTACTTACCCCGTCACTCCACTTTATATTCAGAGTTACACCCAGACAAACCACCTATATCTTAGCAGTTCCACTGGTGCAACCGGGAGTTTTGTTCTTTGCTTAAAGCCACATGAACAGTAGCAGGTCAGGGAGGTGGAGGAGGATGCTTCTCCTCTTTCCTGCCTTAGTTTGCTCAGCCAGAAAAGGACAAGGACAACAACTTTCAGCCATTTAAACCACCGTTTCTACATGCAGTATTTAATGTTTTGGCTTTGTTTCCCTTAAGACCTTTACTTCCTGTTGTCAGGAGGATGCTGCCCTTCGCTTCCTGACACCTCTGATTTTACAGCAGCTAGGAAACGATAATCGTTAAGATCATGTGAAATTAGTATGAATTGTATAATACAGAGCTACAATTAAGGATTACTTTTACCATCAATTAATGTCCTGATTATTTCCTTTTATTACTTCCTTATTAAATTGGTCCTACGGTCATCATTTGACCCGTTCAAGTGATATACTAAAGCTTGGAGCACTTTACAATACACATTAAAAGTTAACACAGTTGTACCTATAGTTCAGTTTAAAGCCATGATCACAAACTACTCCGCTCTTGAATGTGACTGTTTTATCTGTGAATTTATTGGTTTTAATTGTACTCTTGATAACACTAAAAATGAGGGCATGGCCTCAATGATTCCTCAAGATTTAAATAAAGGTTGAATTAATTATCTTTTATTATCTTAATTATTGTGGTTTGGTGTATTATCATTCTTATATTTTTTTGGTCTTGGGCTTTCTTGATGTTTTTTATCGTATTGCTGGTTATTTTATAACTGTTTTTATCGGGCCTCCTTTGTTGTGTCAGTCTCTTCCCTGATTGGTGTCTGTCACTCAGAGTATTTAAAACTGGCTTTACATCCTGAGTGATCACAATGACGAAGGCTTATTACTGAAACACTTTCTTCTGTTTGCCCAATATAATGATAAAGACACTTCATGTGAGTGCCGGAGACTTTGTTCCTTCTGTTCTTACTACCACCTGGCACCCGACACCTTTCAACATTTGGAGACATGCTCGCTGTTATTTTCTACTGAGTCTGATCTTTTATCATCCATTTCTAAAAAACTCAAACTGACTCACTACCTGTTACCTTTAGCTTACACCTGCGACTGATGCAGAACACACACCGTTACGAGGAAAATCCTCAGGTCAAAGAAGTCCTCTTATGAGGCTCTTAGCCTACTGACCCCCATGATAACGACACCAGAGACCCCGAGGCCCAAGAGAGGATTTAGGGGAGGGGAAAGATCCCAGAGACCACCGCCCTATACAGTCAGATCTCCAGGCCCAGCCAGGAGGGGTCTTTAGAGGTCACTTTAATGGTCACAGTAGCAGGATGGAGAGGACTATGCAACTGATTCATCTGTTGATAGTATACAGTATTCAACTGGTCTATAAAATGACAGAAAACAGTCAAGAAAATGCTAATCTGATGTCCTAAAACCTAAATTGAGGTATTCAAGTTGCTTCTTTAGGTCACAACAAAAACATATTTAATTATATAACTATAAAACAGGGAGAAGCAGCAAAACATTACATTATTTTTTACATTACAAAATTTCAAACACACAAACCAGCAAATGCAAAAATAAGTTGCGATAAATGACTGAGAGGTCAACTCCATCTGCATTATTTTTTCAAATGGAGACACCAACTAAGTCGTTACCACTGCCTCAATCGGTTAGTTTGTGTCATTGTGACTAACGTGGCCTCCACAGTACTCAGCAGTACACTGCTTTAGTTACGGTAGGATACACTGAGAAGTACCTCTTACAACCACATCAGGTGAGCGAGGGGGGTTACATGTTGCAGCAGCCACATCCTGCACAATCTTTCATCAGGTTACGAGGGAAAACATTTTTAAAAGGGCTTGGGAAAATAACATTTTGATGCTAAAACATACATACGTCAGCTCATTTTCTGATTCTGACTTTGAACACAAACCCCCTCCACTATAATATATATATAACTGCTGGAAGGTAATACATTTTTAGCTGTCATACATATTAGAGGACAAATAATAATAATAGTGTAAAAACTACAGCTGTCAAAATGAAAACACATTAACATAAATAACATTAATCCATTTTAATACCACTAATTTCTTTAACAAATTAAGGCAAATTGTGATTTTCAGGTTGTAGCGGGTTCAGTTCTAAAGCTGGAGTGAAGATACTGGCATCACATGGAACTAGTAAACCTAAGGAATACAAAATTACTAAATTATGTCCCAAACATTTTGATGAAGAAAAACTAACATGGCTATTTCAAAGGCAAATTTAATTTAACGCCACTAATTTCTTCAGCGCATTAATGCATCTTGAGACTTTTAGGTTGCAGCGGTCTCAGTTTTAAAACGAATCCACAGGTACCAACAATGTCAAACCAGCTTGCTGTGAAGGAGGTTAAATAATGCTCCAAACAATAAATTTTGGCGAGGTAAAACTGTCATGGGCATATTCAAAGGGGTCCCTTGACCTCTGACCTCCAGATGTGTGAATGTAAATGGGTTCTCTGGGTCCCCACCAGTCTCCCCTTTACAGACATGCCCACTTCATGATAATCCCAGTCAGTTTGGATCAAGTCATAGTCAAGTCAGCACTCTGACACACTGA